>CM064568.1:46348241-46525741 GCA_032716605.1 Paralithodes platypus | reverse complement strand
GTAACTGAAAAAAGGTAGAGCAAATGGGCTGTAAAATTTGACACCTATTTGACACCTATATTTCACACCTATTTGACACCTATATTTCACACCTATTTGACACCTATATTTCACACCTATTTGACACCTATATTTCACACCTATTGACACCTATATTTCACACCTATTTGACACCTATATTTCACACCTATTTGACACCTATATTTCACACCTATTTGACACCTATATTTCACACCTATTTGACACCTATATTTCACACCTATTTGACACCTATATTTCACACCTATTTGACACCTATATTTCACACCTATTTGACACCTATATTTGACACCTATTTGACACCTATATTCCACACCTATTTGACACCTATATTTCACACCTATTTGACACCTATATTTCACACCTATTTGACACCTATATTTCACACCTATTTGACACCTATATTTCACACCTATTTGACACTTATATTTCTTCTAAAATTGAAGAAATGTCAATTCGATTGGCTGTCTTTTTTTGTTTAGATACAAGAGATCAGTGCTCAAGATTACACTTCGAAATACAGTGAATACAGTGAATATATCGAATTATAGTGAATAAACAACAGTATTGTGTGGTAACTTCTTCACATAAATTTAAAATCCGTTTACTTGGAACGAACTGTCTTCGAATGTCGTAAATAGTGTTTTCAGTAGAGAAGTTCAATAACAACATTGATATTAATGTCAACAAATGTACTGCTGTATATAATCACCTTTGTATTATCAATATCTGTCTAGAATGGACCGCAAGGTCTTTCTGTATGTGCTCTTATATATCAATACTTTATTCTGTCATCTCTCTCTCTCTCTCTCTCTCTCTCTCTCTCTCTCTCTCTCTCTCTCTCTCTCTCTCTCTCTTTCAACATAATCTTTTTTACTCCGTCTGTTCCATTTTGTATAAACATTTTCGTCTTTTTATACACCTCTATTTCAAATAAACTTGACCCGCCTCCTATCTCTGTTCCCATTTAAGGGAGCACACCTCGCTTTTTTACTCTTTCTCTCCCTCTCTCTTTGGCTTGTATCCATTCGGCCCCATTCAGCCTACTGTTTCAAGACGTTTATCCCTATCCAGGTGTCAATATTTTCCTGGCGAGCGGTAGCGAGCCAGCATTTATATATATATATATATATATATATATATATATATATATATATATATATATTATATATATATATATATTGTTTTGACAGCAAGCTAAATTTGTACATTTTTCGATAGAAACATTTCTCCGGCGAAGCCGGATTTCTCCATACAATACTGGCAAGCTATCGTTCGCCAGGAAGAAATCGACACCTGGATGGGGATAAACGTCTTAAAACAGTTGGTTGAATGGGGCCGAATGGACACAAGCCAGGGAAAGAGAGACAAGGAGAGAAAGATAAAAAAAAAACGGTGACACCCCTAATACAACTTCGCTTCTAACATGTGTATATTTCTCTCTGGCTCACCCCCACCTCCTACACTCACTATCTACTACTTTTACTTCAACATTAGTTATATACTGTATAATTTATATATCAATTAAGCTTACAACTATCTTTCAATTGAGCTTATACCTTTATCTCAATTAAGCTTACCCCTCACAACTACAGTAGCGCTCTCTCTCTCTCTCTCTCTGAACATTATTTTTGTTTTTTCTATATATAGGTATATTTATCTCTGACTGGTCCAACCACATCTCACTTCCTCCCTCTCTGCTCCGTTTGACTTCAACAATATTTTTCTTGTGTTATACATCTCTATATCTAGTGAGCCAGCCCACCCACCTCTCTCTCTCCTTTTTTCCAAGTCTCCCTGGTCTAAGAAACACATATATATAGCCCTGAGTCCACTCCCGCCAAAAATTGGCAACGAGCCTGGTCTGAGGGGGTGGCGCGCTCAGCTGATAATAAATATACATGTTTATCAATAAAAGCGCGCGAGAATTTCCCGCCAAAACTGTCTTTACGGTTGTGTTCGGGTTTGGAATGTGGCTTTGGCTTGGGTATTGCTAGATACAATAATCTATTCTATTTCAGCTGACGGTAAATTGGCATGTGCTCATCTTGATTACTTAGGTAATACGAAGGTTAGCTAGCATAATATGGCGTTAGGAAACCTTGGTAATACGATGCAGAGGCATAATAGTTTCATATTTCTTCATTAAGTATAGAGAAATAAACTGCTATAGATAACATTTAGAATTATAGTTACCTAGTTACCCTGCTTGAGATGTCTCGCAACTTATTATATTCACTCCTGAGAATGTGTCATTATGTCTCTGTGTGCGTCCGTAGTCACAAGTATATTTTGAGAACGAATGAATGGATTCTGCCAAAACTACACTCTGTTTCTTTTCAGCTGACGATAAATTGCATAATTTAACAGCTAATTTTTCGATGCATAATGGATAATATGAAACTGGTATGTCTCTGTATCATATTAGGACCCAGTTTATATCATTAGCACCATATTTCACTACAAAATGTTCAATATAACTAAGACATCTGGCTAGGAACCTTGCAATCCAGTTGAAAAGAGACAGACTATAGGTAAGTGCATTCATTAAGGGGAGGTTTTTAGTTTGTTCCCTATATTTCCATCAAGCTTACTATTACACCCCCTAGACCCCCTTTCAAGATAAATTTGTACATTTTTCGGTAGAAAAATTTCCCGGCCGAAGGCCGGTTCCTCTTACATTACTGACTCGCTATCGCTCGCCAGGAAAAAATCGACACCTAATTGGCACGAAAGGTCTTAAAATTGACAGAAATGGGGCGAAAGTTCTTAAGATCGTCAAACTAATGGAGCGAAAGTCTTAAAATCTCAAAAGCAATGGGGCTAAACATGAGGGAGAAAGGGATCCAGAAAACAATCCCTCAAGTGGAAATCTCTCCTTAATTAAGTAACCAAATAGCAACCATAAACTTATCGCAAACACTCGAACAAGTTCCCCAACCATAACATGACTATGGAGAGTTGGAAGTTTGGAGATGATTGTTTAAGGGGAGATCTCCACTTGAGGGATTTTTTTCTTGACCCCTTTCTCCCTCATGTTTAGCCCCATTGCTTTTGATACTATAAAACGTTTGCCCCATTAGTTTAGCAATTTTAAGAAGTTTCACCCCATATTAAGACCTTTCATGCCATTCAGGTGTCGATTTTATCCTGGCGAGCGATAGCGAGCCTGTAATTTAAGAGGAACCGGCCTTCGGCCGGGACATTTTTCTACCGAAAAATGTAAAAATTTATCTTGAAAGGGACTCAAGGGGGTGTAATTTTAAGCTTGATGGAGGTCTAGGGAACACACTAAATACCTCCCCTTAAACCCAATTGGGGGTTGGGGTTTGGACCTATATTTGATATGGCATTATCTCCAAACGTTCAGTGAGGAATGACACAAAATTTGGTGGTTACATATCTTGGGTCATCTTCCATGCCTTATTAACGCCTTGAGGCTTTTGACTTACTTTCACAATTTATTCTGGCTATCATGATACGAGTTTATACAGATTAGGAATGAGATGTGGGAATTACAAGGGTAAAAACTATCTCAATTAACCCTCTGACATTCATAAACCCTTCCTAATCTAAATTAAATCGTTTAATAGAGGCGATAACAAATCGTTTAATAGAGGCGATAACAAATAAAATGCGCCAATGATCCTGAAGGGGTTAAGGGGAGGTTTCTAGTTTGTTTCCTACTCCTCCAGCAATCTTAAAATTTCACCCCCTTGACCCCCTTTTAAGATAAATTTATAAATTTTTCGTTAGAAAAATGTCCCGGCCGAAGGCCGATTTCTCTTAAATTACAGGCTCGCTATTGCTCGCCAGGATAAAATCGACACCTTAATGGCACGAAAGGTCTTAAAATTGACAGAATGGGGCGGAAATTCTTAAAAATCACCAAACTAATGGGGCAAACGTCTTAAAATCTCAAAAGCAATGGGGCTAGACACGAGGGAGAAAGGGGCCAAGACAAAATTCCCTCAAGTGGAAATCTCCCCTTAACACTAGTAATTGATACTTTGAGTCTATGGCGTCTGTCCGTCCGTCTGTTCAGTCTATGGTGTCTGTCTGTCCGTCCGTCTGTTCAGTCTATGGTGTCTGTCCGTCCGTCTGTTCAGTCTATGGTGTCTGTCCGTCCGTCTGTTCAGTCTATGGTGTCTGTCCGTCCGTCTGTTCAGTCTATGGTGTCTGTCTGTCCGTCTGTTCAGTCTATGGTGTCTGTCCGTCCGTCTGTTCAGTCTATGGTGTCTGTCCGTCCGTCTGTTCAGTCTATGGTGTCTGTCTGTCCGTCTGTTCAGTCTATGGTGTCTGTCCGTCCGTCTGTTCAGTCTATGGTGTCTGTCTGTCCGTCTGTTCAGTCTATGGTGTCTGTCTGTCCGTCTGTTCAGTCTATGGTGTCTGTCCGTCCGTCTGTTCAGTCTATGGTGTCTGTCTGTCCGTCTGTTCAGTCTATGGTGTCTGTCCGTCCGTCTGTTCAGTCTATGGTGTCTGTCCGTCCGTCTGTTCAGTCTATGGTGTCTGTCTGTCCGTCTGTTCAGTCTATGGTGTCTGTCCGTCCGTCTGTTCAGTCTATGGTGTCTGTCTGTCCATCTGTTCAGTCTATGGTGTCTGTCTGTCCGTCTGTTCAGTCTATGGTGTCTGTCCGTCCGTCTGTTCAGTCTATGGTGTCTGTCTGTCCGTCCGTCTGTTCACAAAATATCTAACAAAAAAGACATAATGGCTTTGTCGATCATTGGTCAGTTTCTTCACTTGATACACGAATATAATACATTAAGGGCAGATTTTCACCTGGAGGATTTTTTTCTGAACCTCTTTCTCCCTCATGTTTAGCCCCATTGCTTGTGAGATTTAAAGACGCTTGCCCGATTAGTTTGGCGATTTTAAGAACCCTCGCCCCATTTCTGTCAATTTTAAGACCATTCGTGCCATTTAGGTGTCGCTTTTTTCCTGGCGAGCGATAGCGAGCCTGTAATTTAAGGGGAACCGGCCTTCGGCCGGGAAATTTTTCTACCGAAAAATGTAAAAATTTATCTTGAAAGGGGGTCAAGGGGGAGTAATTTTAAGCTTGATGGAAGTCTAGGGAATCAACTAAAAACCTCCCCTTAACTTTTGTTTATATATAATAACACCTTGGCATACAATTATTGTCCTCAACTCCTAAATTATCACCATATTATTTTTTAATTTGAGGCCAATGATTTTTGTTTTTAATTTCTAATGGTTTATCTATATTTTAATTATTTCACCATAACACCAAACACCTCCAATGAAATGAATGCAAGCATATAATTGTGATCCACCGAGATTAGAACCTGGTTTATCAGAATCATAACACAATTATCCAATACATGGCCAATCAACTTATATCATCAACTATGAACCAACAGACCCCCAACCAGCGATAAACATCCAACACCTGGCACACCACATTCTTCATCCAGTCTAAGATTATCAACAAATATTTCGCATTAAGGACAATAAATAGACAAAGCCAATAATTTAACCCTTTCAGTAAAGCCTACAATGACGCATTTTATGCTTTATTCTAGCTAGCATTACTCATTTTTTTTCTGAGCTTTGGAAGGGCCTATACTAACCATTGTATTTTTTTTTTTTTTTTTTTTCTATATTCCAACTTACTTCCTCTCGGGCATAGGCTGAGAGCCTTAACATTCACCGCTTTACAATGAACAGTGAAGCCCGTGAGGTCTTGTTCCAGTCTAGGGAGTGAGACATGTGAAGCACGTAGAGTACAACGAGCACCTGCCATCTTGCCTTCACATGAGGCACGGTGCTCACTCATGGCCCGAAACGACCCCATCTCTGAAGCCACCTCGTTCCCGTGCTTCACTGTCTCACCCCCTACACTCGGACTCTCACACTTACACACACACAACGCCACCTGTTGAGCAGATAACCTACCAGGCATTGATTGCACCCCTATAGCATATTTTGGATATGGGAATATTCATACAGTGCTATTTAATCAGGAAACAATGAGGGTATTTTATTGACGTTCCGGTGGGCTTGTGGTAATGCACTGATACTAGGTACAGCACAAATTCCATCCCAATAATATCTTCCCATTGATACATCGGGATTTGAACCCGGGACCTTTGCATTACCAGGCCAGTGGCAAGACCACTCCACCACACCTCCCCTATATAATAACGTATAGTATCTTATATTAAGTAACATCCCGTTCTTAACATTAATCATCAACTACAAACCCCGGGATGTAACACAGCACCCCATACCATTAAACACATCATAGAAGACTGCACTTCACACAACCACTTACGCCAACAACACAATCTACACTCAATGAGAGCTCTGTGGGAAAGCCCGATCGTGGCCATGGCCTTCCTCAGGGACTCGGGGCTGTTCGGCCAGGCAGCTTAGGGAACAACAACAACAGCAACAACTACAAACCCCAATGCACTTGCATAAACTAATGAAAGCATATGGTCCTCCCGGAATTCGAACTCGGGACACCACACCCAGAACATAAGCATCTAAAGTTCTAAACAATTACACCACCAACACAATTAGTCTACATTCAAAATTCTCTCCTAAAGTGACAAAAATTGCCTAATGATAGCCAGAATATAAAGCCGTTATTATATACTTTAAAGGGTTAATCTGTAGGGATCGCATGCTGTCATTAAGTTTATTTAAGGGGTTATTGGTGTAAGAACGATGTTAGAAATATCATAATGGTAATTCAAACAAACAAATAATATAACACAGCTATCCCTTATACTGTATATAAACCGTATATACGTGTATACAGTATATATATATATACATACATAGAACACCTGGTATACAGAATTGTTTCATTCAAATACTATCACCAAATTCTTCTTCACATTGAGGCCAAGATAATGTGTGAAACAAATAATTCCATCCCAGACAAATCCTTCATCTATGAAAACAAAAAATGAATATATATATTATAAAATACATTCGACAAATATTAATAACACCTGAAATACTAAATGCTTCCTTCATTCTAATACTATGGCTAAATTTGTCACATTGAAGCCAAAAGTATTAATTAAACAAAAAAGCATATTAATGCCCCACTCAGCCCAGTCACTATATATTTCAAAATACATAAGTACCACAAAAATGAACAAATTAACTGCAAATGTAACTCTGTCTTATATGAAATTCTCAGTCGATTCAAAGAGCATCACCAAATTCCTCTTCCCACTTTCCGGCCAAGAAAATATATGTTGACTCTCTCTCTCTCTCTCTCACTCTCACTCTCACACACACACACTCTCTCTCCTCTCTCACACACTCACTCACACACACACACACACACTCTCTCTCTCTCACACACACACACTCACTCTCACTCTCTCTCTCCTAGACAACAACCACCAACTGGATGGCCAAGCGTGCTGTATAGATAGTGATGGGAGAGATTTGCATGTATTTATTCATGTTTTTATTTTCTTTAGTTTCCTCCCAAGACCTCCATCAACCTTAGAATATTATCCTAAGACCCCCCCTTCGAGATAAAAAAACGTAAATTTTTCGAAGACCTGTTGCTCCTTAATTACAGGCTCGCTATCGCTCGCCAGGGAAACTAGATACCAACATTAAACAAAACAAAAAGTCTTAAAATCGCCAAACTAATGGAGTGAACGTCTTAAAATCTCAAAACCTAATGGGGCTAAACATGCGGGAGAAGGGGGTCTAGGCATAACCGAACCTCCCCTAAGCTTGGGAAGGCCCTCTAGAAATCTCCAGACTTATATACCCCCTTCCCAAGCTGAATAACCCCTTCACCACCAACACGACTTGTTACCTTTGATTCTGGCTAAAATATGGCGATTTTAAGACCTTTCATCCCATTTCGTTATACATTTTAAGACATTGTGCCATTTAGGTGTCGATTTTTTTCCTGGCGAGCGATAGCGAGTCTGTAATTGTAAGAGGAACCGACCTTTAGCGAGAATAAATTTAATTTATTTAATCTTTCATAATATGCCTTGTTTTTCAGAGAGGTTTTTCTTTGTTCTACGCTGCATAGATTCGATTTTTTTAATGTCTTTCTTGAGATACGGGGACCAGAACTGAACGCCATATTCATAATGGGGTCTAACAATGCTTTTGAATAACGGCAAAATAATGTTTTCGTTTTTATAGGTAAAATGTCTTTTGATAAATCCCAAGACTTTGTTAGCTTTATTAGCTGCAGCTGCACATTGCTCTGAGGATTTTAGGTTTTCTGATATTTTGTAAATGTCATTAATCGATTTTAGTAGTATAGTTGGTTGTTGGAAGGAACATACTAATTATAACCCCGAGATCTTTAACCTTAGAGTCTGCTTTTATTGGTTGGCCTTTCATTTGATAATCATACTTTTTGTTTTTAGAACCAACGTGCAAAATTGGATATTTGTCAAAGAGAGAGAGAGAGAGAGAGAGAGAGAGAGAGAGAGAGAGAGAGAGAGAGAGAGAGAGAGAGAGAGAGAGAACAGCCAAACACAATTGGCATTCGCATAAACACCCAACTCCAACTCTCTCTCTTCATTTTATATACCGTACCTAATTCGCACTTAAGAACACTTTTAAACATACTTACCTACCAACCTGACTCCCTTCCTCAATCCTACCTACAATATGTACACCAACTACCTACTTAAATAATAATAAATATACCTATATAGCGGCTCGCTTGGTGTAGTGACTAGCGTCTCGGACTTCCACCCAGAAGGCCTGGGTTCGCGCCCACGCTCGGCGCATTAAAGATTTTTCACAAGCACTGAGTCGTTACCATCCCTCATGAGCAAATAAAAGGGATGGGGTAGTAGTACAGGACCCCAATGGAAATACGCCTAATCGGCCTTATTGAGCTATCCTTAGCTAGCTTAGCATGCGCTAGCTTTAAGAACTATTATTATTATTATTATTATTATTACCAACCAAACCAATTACTTACCAATCAACCAACCTACCTACCAATCAACCAACCTACCTACCAATCAACCAACCTATCTACCAACCAACCAAACTACCTACTTACCAATCAACCTACCTACCAACTAACCAAACTTCCTACTTACCAATCAATCTACCCACCTACCAACCAACAAACTACCTACTTACCAATCAACCTACCTACCAACTTACCAATCAACCTACCTACCTACCAACTAACAAAATTACCTACTTACCAATCAACCAACCTACCTACCAACTAACCAAACTACCTACTTACCAATCAACCTACCTACCTACCAACTAACTAACAAAACTACCTACTTACCAATCAATCTACCTACCTACCAACTATCTAAACTACCTACTTACCAATCAATCAACCAACCTACCTACCAACCAACCAAACTACCTACTTACTAATCAACCTACCTACCAACCAACCAAACTACCTATTTTCCAATCAACCAACCAACCAGTCTCCTTTTCTCAATCCCACCTACACAAAGAGTGCACCTTAACTACCTACATACTGTATAAACATACTGTACATTCACATTTAGTGAGGGCTGGTCCTATCCAGAATGAGGTTTGGCATCCTCTACCCAACCTTAGCCGTTTCTGTCTGTATTTACTGGGGGGGGGGGGGGGAGGGGGGCTAGGAATCCTCCTACCCTTGTATAATTATCCTTTTCAACGAAACAGAGTAAGGGGCGAGGGAACGCGAAAGTGGTCCCGGACCAATGTTGTTTAGGTTTGAGCTCTGTCTCGAGTCGGCCACCCCCAGCAATGGGGTTTGTGCTAAGTATTGGAACTTTAAATTTTGTTTCTGTTTGGGCTCTGTCTCGAGTTGGCGACCCCCAGCAATGGGGTTTGTGCCTAAGTATATACATACATACATACATACATACATACACATACATTTGTTATCAACACATATAAAACGACTTATCTAGCACCTGATCAACCAATGTATATGTCTACCAACCTAACTACCTAATGTATATGTCTACCAACCTAACTACCTAATGTATATGTCTACCAACCTAACTACCTAATGTATATGTCTACCAACCTAACTACCTAATGTATATGTCTACCAACCTAACTACCTAATTAGTGTTAAGCCTGTAAATTACAAACACAGTTTTTCTCACAAAGACCACCAAGACTGTTAGAGAAGACGGGTGTTTTTATCACATTTACCAATCAGGGATACCCAACCCTCGTTTACCTGCGGATTAAAACCTTGTGACCCCTAAATTGACCGCAAATGCCACTGTGACACATACAAAGAAAGCCACTAACAGTAATAATAGTGTTGATGACTACTCACAGCGACAGAGAGTACGTACGTAAGCTACCTACTGCCAATTGACCACTTGCGAGTTTTGGTCTATAAAGTTGGAGCTGTGGCCATCAATATTTAGCAGAATTATCAGCCAAAATGTGGTTATTATACATATATGAATCCAAAATCCAAATGGGTCATAATTTTTCTCCATAAAAAATCCACATTATTACATTTATCTTTAATATCAATGTTCACGGCACCAACTTCCTTATAGCCTGAAACTCGCAAGTGGTCAATTTAGAACCCTGCAAAAGAACCCCGGACTAGTAGGGCCTTTAGTAAACTGTGAATCAGCATGGCTTACATACT
Organism: Paralithodes platypus; assembly: GCA_032716605.1. NCBI lineage: Eukaryota > Metazoa > Arthropoda > Malacostraca > Decapoda > Lithodidae > Paralithodes > Paralithodes platypus. Next base: position 46,515,090 of record CM064568.1, on the reverse strand, counting down.
GTACGCAACAACCTTCTAAGCTGTGTGTTAGCAAGTCCTGTACATGTTAAGCATCCTCAAGCTGTGTACCAGCATGTTAAGCATCCTCAAGCTGTGTACCAGCATGTTATGCAAATTGTAAACACAAATGAAGCTGTGGATCAGCACGTCCAGCATAATGTTGGCATCTCCGAAACTTAATTTGAACCTGCACCAGTTCCTGTTCCTGTCATTGTTCCAGCACCTACTGCCAGAATAGTTGAGTACGTTCTGTGGGACAGCGATACTTAGAAGGGCTACTATAGACCTAGTGGTTGGTTGATAGGGAATCACGGGTAACCAATACTCAATGATAGCACCGATAGCCCCCCCCCCCCCCCCATCCCGCACCTCTCTTCACTGCATTCAATGTGTATACCCCAGATTGGTCGCCTGAACTGCTGTCTCCCCCACCAAGATACTTAACCCTTACTGTACCAGCGACGTACAATGGCCGACAGTAAAAAATTAAATCGCCAGTACCAGCAGCGCCGTACGACGTACGTCGATAATAACTAGTCCTTGTACCGAGCGGTGCCTGGTACCATGACTTGTATACACTGCTTTGAGACCTTGGCAACACTTCTCAGAGTGTATCTAAGGTCCCACGGGCGAGCTGGCTCACTACTCGTCCAGTATTCGGGGTGAGAGGTTGCTCTCTCTCGATTTTGAAGCCATTTTGGCCACAATGCTTGGTACTGGAGGTTACATTTATAGTAATACCCTCTGGTACAGTAAGGGTTAAGAAGTTTCATGGGCGCAATATCCTATGATCTGTGGTGGGCCGGGAGGCCTAACTTGACTGACCCTATTCCACTTTCATTAATTTAAACTGGTTACAATAAACTTCTATCATATACCAATGATTGACTTGAACCCATGCATGATCTCATTGCCATTTATTAACATGTCTACCACCTTATCTACCACCCTCTGTATGTACTTACATTCCTACTAACCAATTTACCTACCAACCTACATATGCACTTACCTACCTAAAAAACATCTCAATTACCTACCAACCAACGTACCTATCTACCAACTAACGTACCTATCTACCTACCTGCCTACTGACGTCACTATGGGTGCTAACACACCTTTCCTTTCATCTCACCTTCATCCTTGTTAATGTATACAACCTTCACACACTCACACTCTCTCACTCTATCTCACACACAGACACACACACACTCTCTCTCTCTCTCTCTCTCTCTCTCTCTCTCTCTCTCTCTCAAGTGAAGAAGGATAACAAAAGAAAAATTATTTTAAAAATGGATTATGAGAAAAAAATAATTACAAGCTATTAATCTTTTAAATTGAACCAAAAGTCAAAAGAGTGACTTCCATCAAGCTTTAAAAGCATCACCTCCAAGACCCTCCTTCAAGATAACTTTGTACATTTTTCGATAGAAAAATTTCCTGGCCGAAGGCTGGTTCCTCTTAAATTACATACAGGCTCGCTATCGCTCGCCAGGAAAACATCGACACCTAAATGATACGAAGTCTTAATATTGACATAGAAATGGGGCGAACAGTCTTAAAATCGCCAAACCAATGAGCCGAAAGTCATAAAATCTGAAGACTAATGAGGCTAAACATGAGGAAGAAAGGGGACCAGAAAAACGACCCATCTCCCCTCAAAGCAAAGTTTTCATAATCACCAACACACTTCGCACCAACAAAATTCGGACTAGCTTAGTAAGGAAGATGTCGACCAGGCAATTTACCGCCAGCTGGACCGAAACAGACTATAGTTCAACCCGGATAGGATGATGTACAGTCGCGCTAATTAGTCATATATCGGCACCAAGTATATTTTGATCAAAAATTGGTATCAGCAATATATAAGCTGTATTTCTTCATATCGAGTGAAATATACAAACATGTTAATACACATACCCACCCTATTCAACATCTGACAGACATTAATACAGCACAGAGAAAGCCAAACGTAATGACAGCTGAGACATGACTTATTAGCGCGACTGTACAGTCGCGCTAATAAGTCATGTTACAGGTGTCATTACCTTTGGCTCGCTCTGTGCTTTATTTATGTCTGTCAGATGTTGAATAAGGTGGGTAAGTGTAGGAATATCTTTGCATATCCATCATTTGTTAGAGTGTAGCATAACCCTTTCATGGTGCTTCTTCCACTATACTCTGGCTACCATTAGACGACTTTACTGAGCTCTGGCTGGCTATCGAGGAATCAAAGGGGTGAAAGCTAGCTCAATTGACCACTTGCGAGTTTTGGTCTACAAGGAAGTTGGAGCCGTGGCCATTGATGTTTAGTAGAAGTATCAGCTAAAACACAGTCATAAAACATTAAATAAATACATAAAACCAAACTGCTCATACCTTATATCCATCAGCACCTCAAATTATTACTCGTTAATATCGATGTTCACGGCTCCAACTTCCTTATAGCCTGAAACACGCATGTGGTTAATCATCCTCCCTGACTCCCTCAATTCCTTCCTAAGCTAAACAAAATCGCCTACTGACTGCCAGAAGATGTGGAGGAAAAGGGTGATCGAATACTGAGAGAGAGAGAGAGAGAGAGAGAGAGAGAGAGAGAGAGCGAGAGCGAGAGAGAGAGAGAGAGAGAGCGGGAGGTAGGTTGGAAGATATTATATATAGCGAGTGATTTATACCTATGTTTCCTACCATATCTTCTTAATACCCCCCCCCCCCCCCTTCTCTCTCTCTCTCTCCCCTGCCCTCATTCTTACCTCTCTTGCTATCTCTCTCTCTCTCTCTTAGACTTCTTCCACGATATCCTCAACCTCTACGATAAGAGTAAAGCTGTAGATATTATATACCTTGATTTTCAAAAGGCCTTTGACAAAGTTCCTCAAAAACGTTTATTGATAAAACTAAAAGCGCATGGAATACAAGACGGCGTGTTGAAATGGATAGAAAATTGGCTCAGCGACAGAAAGCAAATAGTCGTCATAAACGGTAAAGCATCCAAGCATCAGACCAAGAGTGAGAGCAGTGGAAATTAATTACTTAAGGAGTGCGTGCGGAGTTACATGGAGGGATAGACAGACTAATGAGGAAGTAAGAAGGAGGTGTGGTGTGGAGGTAGATGTGCTGGAAAGTGTGAAAAGGAACAACTTGAGATGGTTCGGCCATATGGAACGTATGGAAAGCGAGAGAATGACTAAGAGGGTGTATGAGAGCGAGGTGGAGGGACAGAGGGGGAGAGGTAGACCGAATATGAGGTGGAAGGATGGAGTGAGGAAGTACATGAACGAAGGTGGTGCTGGTTGGGGGGAGGGGCGTCGACTGACTGGGGACAGAGGTGCATGGGGGCGGTTCGTTCGTGGCCACCCCTTCGGGGATCACGGCGTCAGGCAATAGATAGATAGATAGATCCAAATGAATCAATGTAAGTAGTGGGGGTACCCAAAGGATCAGTACTGGGGCCAGTTATCTTCCTAGTTTACATTAACAACATAGATGAGGGTCTCACCTGTACAATTTCAAAGTTTGCTGACAATACAAAAATTGCAAATAGCATACTCTCAAATGAACATGTTGAATATATGCAAAATAATCTAGATAAGTTGTCACATTGTGCTCAAATTTGGCAAATGTGTTTCAATGCGGATACATGTAAAGTACTACATATCGGAAACCGAAATGAGAAAGCAAACTATTCAATGAAAGGCACCCAGCTTAAGAGTGTAGGCAGATAAACTGATCTGGGAGTAACAATATCGAGTAACCTAAAACCGAGTCAACAATGTTCAGAAGTTGTTAAGAAGGCAAACAAAATCATTGGCTTTATAGGCAGGTCATTTGAGCATAAATCCAAAGATGTAATCCTAACTCTTTACAATTCCTTAGGCCGCCCTCTCCTGGAATATTGCGTTCAATCCTGGTGCCCTTAGTACCAAAAAGATATAGACATGCTAGAACGAGTTCAACGTCGAGTTACCAAAATGATACCTTGCCTAAAGAACAAACCATACGAGGAGCGTTTTAGAGAATTAAATCTATTTCCTTTAACCAAGCGCAGATTAAGAGGCGACTTAATTCAAGTGTTCAAAATCATCAAAGGCATCGACAATATGAACTGTAATATACATTTCACTATCGACCAAACAAATTACATGCAGGGAACGGTTGCAAAATTATTGGTAAATCTTTTTAACTCCCACGAGTCTAAGAATTTCTACTTCAATCGAGTATTCAACTTGTGGAATGGGCTTCACCGAGATGTCATAGACTGCAGCACCGTCGATTCTTTGAAACTTCGCCAAGACAAACACCTTGCCTTAAATCCACGACTGACTGCATTTGTAAATGAATAAAGTGTGTGTGTTTTTTTCCCCTATATTATATTACCAACAACAGTACTGTCCCCTACTAACATCTCCAACAACAGTACTGTCCCCTACTAACATCTCCAACAACAGTACTGTCCCCTACTAACATCTCCTAATCATGCCACGAACATTTGTCCCAGGGAAGTCTTCCCTTTCAATTTTTCCCTTACCCACTCTAAACTACTGTTTGGACACTTGACCATCAGTGTTTTGGAGGGCAAGCAGTCTTGAGGGGTCGCTTGATCTGTTGTTGCTTGATTTCCTTTGTACTCCTTTGTACTCTCTCTCCCTCTTATCATTATTCCCTATTCTTTATTCTTTCTCCGCTCTCTCTCTCTCTCTCTCTCTCTCTCTCTCTCTCTCTCTCTCTCTCTCCTATATATCCACACCCTGTAACGGCGGGTTGGATCTATCAGAGTGAAATTTAGTGTCCTGCGCTGTCTATAAAAACTATTCACATATTTATCCTCATTATTATTATTATTATTATTATTATTATTATTATAGTTGGCGATAGCTCCATAACATTGTACAGTCGGGAACAATAAGTGATGTCGCGCCACACAGTACATTTCGATCAATAATTGGTTTCAGCAATATCGGAGCTATATTTCATCATGTCGTATGGGATATACAAACATGTTCCCATCTTTACACACCCTATTCAACATCCGACAGGCATTAATACAGCACAAAGCGAGCAAAACGTAATGACACCGGAGACACGACTTATTTGGCCAACTGTACCCTATGATATCCCCCCCCCCCTCACACGCACACATACACATACATACACACACACACACATACACATACATACATACATACACACACAAACACAAACATACATACACACATACATACACACATACATACACATACATACACACTGGCACAAGGCGGCCTTTCTACCTCTATTAAGGGGAGGACGGCTGTTTGTTCTGCCCCCCCCCCCCCCCCTCCCCCATCCTTTCCCTCATGTTTAGCCCCATTAATGTTCATATATTAAGGCGTCCAACCTATTAGTTTGGCGATATTAAGACCTTTCAGCTCCCTTTTGTTTTCAATATTAAGACCTTTCGTGCCATTTAGGTGTCGATTTTGTCCTGGCGAGCGAAAGCGAGCATGACATTTAGGAGGAACCGGCAAATGGCCTGGACATTTATATACCGAAAAAGGTACAAATATATCTAGAAGTGAGATTTGTATTTTCATTTTTATTTTATTTTGCTTTTATTTTTGTGTTAATGGAAGTTTAGGGAAGTAATAAAAAAAAAATATATATATATATAAATGAATAAAGCGACCAAAAGTCTATACCCTTCGTCCTTAAGGGGAGATTTCCACTTGAGAGATTTTTTTCTTGACTCCTTTCTCCCTCATGTTTACCCCAATTGCTTTTCTAATTTTAAGACGTTCGCCCCATTATTTTGACGATTTTAAGAACTTTCGACCCATTTCTGTCAAATTTAAGACCTTTCGTGCCATTTAGGTGTCAATTTTATTCTGGCGAGCGATAGCGAGCCTGTAATTTAAGAGGAACCGGCTTTCAGCCGGGACATTTTTCTACCGAAAAATGTACAAATTTATCTTGAAAGGGGCTCAAGGGGGTGTAATCTTAAGCTTGATAGATATCTAGGGACCAAACTAAAAACCTCCCCTTAAGTGGTAGACGGGTGGCGGTCATTATCTATTGGCTCCTTGGTTCGAGTACGGGCGGCACTTTAACTATACTCTGTTTAATTCCTGTTGGCGGTATAGTGTCATGGAGCCATCTGGTCTTACTCGGCTAGTACGGCTAGTACGGTATAGTGTCATGGAGCCATCTGGTCTTACTCGGCTAGTACGGTATAGTGTCATGGAGCCATCTGGTCTTACTCGGCTAGTACGGTATAGTGTCATGGAGCCATCTGGTCTTACTCGGCTAGTACGGTATAGTGTCATGGAGCCATCTGGTCTTACTCGGCTAGTACGGCTAGTACGGTATAGTGTCATGGAGCCATCTGGTCTTACTCGGCTAGTACGGCTAGTACGGTATAGTGTCATGGAGCCATCTGGTCTTACTCGGCTAGTACGGCTAGTACGGTATAGTGTCATGGAGCCATCTGGTCTTACTCGGCTAGTACGGTATAGTGTCATGGAGCCATCTGGTCTTACTCGGCTAGTACGGTATAGTGTCATGGAGCCATCTGGTCTTACTCGGCTAGTACGGCTAGTACGGTATAGTGTCATGGAGCCATCTGGTCTTACTCGGCTAGTACGGCTAGTACGGTATAGTGTCATGGAGCCATCTGGTCTTACTCGCCTAGTACGGCTAGTACGGTATAGTGTCATGGAGCCATCTGGTCTTACTCGGCTAGTACGGCTAGTACGGTATAGTGTCATGGAGCCATCTGGTCTTACTCGGCTAGTACGGCTAGTACGGTATAGTGTCATGGAGCCATCTGGTCTTACTCGGCTAGTACGGCTAGTACGGTATAGTGTCATGGAGCCATCTGGTCTTACTCGGCTAGTACGGCTAGTACGGTATAGTGTCATGGAGCCATCTGGTCTTACTCGGCTAGTACGGCTAGTACGGTATAGTGTCATGGAGCCATCTGGTCTTACTCGGCTAGTACGGCTAGTACGGTATAGTGTCATGGAGCCATCTGGTCTTACTCGGCTAGTACGGCTAGTACGGTATAGTGTCATGGAGCCATCTGGTCTTACTCGGCTAGTACGGCTAGTACGGTATAGTGTCATGGAGCCATCTGGTCTTACTCGGCTAGTACGGCTAGTACGGTATAGTGTCATGGAGCCATCTGGTCTTACTCGGCTAGTACGGCTAGTACGGTATAGTGTCATGGAGCCATCTGGTCTTACTCGGCTAGTACGACGAAATATTGGTGTCGACCTATGATGTTAACCCCCTTCTGTACCGGCGATTATGTCTCCTCTCCATCACTCCCTTCCTCTCCTCTTCTCTCCTCTCCTCTCCACTTCTTCACTATCTAACCTATTTATCACCCTTTCTTTCTCCTCTCCACCTCTTCTCTCCTCTCCACTTCTTCACTATCTAACCTATTTATCACCCTTTCTTTCTCCTCTCCATCTCTCCCTTCCATTCTTCTTCTCTCCATCTCTCCCTTCCACTGCTCTCCTCTCCACTTCTTCACTATCTAACCTATGTATCACCCTTTCTTTCTCCTCTCCATCTCTCCCTTCCACTGCTCTCCTCTCCACTTCTTCACTATCTAACCTATTTATCACCCTTTCTTTCTCCTCTCTCTCTCTCCATCTCTCCCTTCCTCTTCTCTCCTCTCCACTTCTTCATTATCTAACCTATTTATCACCCTTTCTTTCTCCTCTCCATCACTCCCTTCCTCTCTTCTCCTCTCCATCTCTCCCTTCCTCTTCTCTCCTCTCCACTTCTTCACTATCTAACCTATTTATCACCCTTTCTTTCTCCTCTCCATCTCTCCCTTCCATTCTTCTTCTCTCCATCTCTCCCTTCCTCTTCTCTCCTCTCCACTTCTTCACTATCTAACCTATTTATCACCCTTTCTTTCTCCTCTCCATCTCTCCCTTCCATTCTTCTCCTCTCCATCTCTCCCTTCCTCTTCTCTCCTCTCCACTTCTTCACTATCTAACCTATTTATCACCCTTTCTTTCTCCTCTCCATCTCTCCCTTCCATTCTTCTCCTCTCCATCTCTCCCTTCCTCTCCTCTTCTCTCCACTTCTTCACTATCTAACCTATTTATCACCCTTTCTTTCTTCTCCTCCCATCTTTCATATTTGTCTCCTTCCATTTATCTACTGTATAATTATACATCTCTATATCAGTTCCTTTTTTATGTGAATGAAGGAGCCAAAAGGCAAAGCTGTATGTAACAAGTGTCTCTCCCTAAGTTGAAAGAGTGACAGAGCTAAAATCAAGGTACTCTAGCTTCAAAATGTCTGGACACAAGAAGCTTGAAGCAGTTTAAGTCATAGGATGAGGAAACGACAGATTAAGGGAGAGAGTTCCAAAGCTTGCTTGTTAAGTACAAGAAAGACTGGAAAAATGTGTTCAATTTTGGGTTTGAGAGTTGGACACAATAGGGGTGGGAGTATTGAAAGGCGGGTGTCCCCACTTTCCGTAAGGGAGGGGGTATACACCGAGAGAGCTCTGAAGAACAATGATTATTGTAACAAAGGTAGATGAGTGTGAGAGATGCAACATTGCGGCGTGTAGAGAGACATTGTGGGGAATTAGTGAGAGGAGGTGAGTTGATGAGACGAAGTACGTAAGTATAACTTTGGTAGAATCATGCAAATTATACCATGAAGATTTTGTAGCGAAATATCATGCCAGTACTGAAAATATGGCATTAAGGGGTGTGACCTGTTTTTGTTCTGTCCTTTTCTATCTTTCTCTGGCTTGTATCCATTTGGCCCCATTCAGCCTACTGTTTTAAGACGTTTATCCCCATCCAGGTGTAAACATTTTACTGGTGAGCGGTAGCGAGCCAGCATATTTTTTATTTTTGTTTGACAGCAGGCTAAATTTGTAAATTTTTCGATAGAAAAATTTCTCCGGCGAAGCCGGATTTCTTCATATAATGCTGGCTCGCTATCGCTCGCCAGGAAGACATCGACACCTAGATGGGGATAAACGTCTTAAAATAGTTGGTTGAATGGGGCCGAATGGATACAAACCAGAGAAAGAGAGAAAAGCAGAAATAACAAAAAGCAGGTCACCCCCCTTAATATGACCCAGTTGCAAAATGTGTCCACTGTATCTCCTCAATCTGAGCTTTGCAGTTGACAAGGAGTATTGGATCGACCTCCACCTGTGCGAGTTGAGGTTGGAGAGAAACAGAGGTTGAAGTGCGGAAATTATCCTTTTACCTTCATTGTGGTTCAGCAGACACGAAATCAGCCTTCATATGTTCAATCACTGGCCCTATTATTAGTAGTATTGTGTATATATATATATATATATATATATATATATATATATATATATATATACTGTATATATACACAGTACATGTATGTGTGTGTGTGTGTGTGTGAGACCGTGTGTATGTATTAAAATCTATGAAATAATAAGCAAGCGTCACACAACAAAGGATCACAATAGTTGTTGTTGTTGTTGTTGTTGTTATCTACTAGTTTACTTCCTTTACTCTCAATGTCTATGGCGTTCTCACATGAATAACAAATGTCTTTCCATTATTCACGATAACAAAAATGTAATCTGGATATTTACATGGTGAGCGAGTCATTTACACAAGTTGACGTGCGGGGTAAATATTAGGAAACTGGGTCTTGTCACGACGGGTTTTTTTTTTTTTTTTTTTTTTTTTTTTTTTTTTTTTTACGGTATACACATTTGTTCATACTTGTTTTGTCACCGCGGTCTCTCTCTCTCTCTCTCTCTCTCTCTCTTTCCACACACACACACAGCCTTACGTTAAACGATGTACTTACTTCATCTTAAGAGCACTGAAGCTCCTAACGTAAGCAAACAATACAAAACAAAACGGATGACAGTCAAATTTAATTATCCCACCAGAGAAAGAGCTTTGTTTTGAACACATATTTCCTTTGTTGCGACACCACTGAAAACAATGAGTAAAAACAATAAACTTAGAACACTTTATGGGCGATTTTTGCATGTATTCATTATTTCTTTAGTTTCTTCCCTAGACCTCCATCAAATTAAAAAAAAAAATATCATTAGATCCCCCTTCTAGATTAATTTGTACATTTTTCGGTAGAAAAATTTCCCGGCCGAAGGCCGATTCTTCCCACATTACAGGCTCACTATCGTTCGCCAGGAAAAAATCGACACCTAAATAGCACGAAAGGTCTAAATATTGACGAAGAAATGGGGCGAAAGGTCTTAAAATCGACAAACTAATGGGGCAAACATCTTAAAATCTGAAAACTAATGGGGCTAAACACGAGGGAGGGCCAGAAAAACCAGCCCATCTCCCCTTAAAAGCACTGAAACTCCTAACGTAAGCAAAAAAAAAAAAAAATTACCCTCAAATTTAATTATCCCACCAGAGAAAGTGCCTTGTTTTGGACACACATTTCCTTTGTTGCGACACCACTGAAAACAATGAGTAAAACAGAATAAACTTAGAACCGTTTAGAAGAACTTATAAGGGGAGTTTGGTTGTTATTTCTCCCTCATGTTTAGCCCCATTAGCTTAAGGGGGAGCTAGTTGCTTTGTCTTCCTCATGTTTAGCCCCATTAGCTTAAGGGGGAGCTAGTTGCTTTGTCTTCCTCATGTTTAGCCCCATTAACTTAAGGGGGAGCTAGTTGCTTTGTCTTCCTCATGTTTAGCCCCATTAACTTAAGGGGGAGCTAGTTGCTTTGTCTTCCTCATGTTTAGCCCCATTAGCTTAAGGGGGAGCTAGTTGCTTTGTCTTCCTCATGTTTAGCCCCATTAGCTTAAGGGGGAGCTAGTTGCTTTGTCTTCCTCATGTTTAGTCCCATTAACTTTTGAGATTTTAAGACGTTCGTTCCACTAGTTTGGCGATTTTATGACCTTTTGCCTTATCTATTTGTCAATATAGCCTACAGTTGTTGTTGTTGTTCCCCAAGCTGCCTGGCCGAACAGCCCCAAGGCCCCGAGCAAGGCCAAGGCCATAACCGAGCGCCCCCACAGAACCCTCCCTGCCGACCACAATAAAGCCTGGGTGACCGAAGCCACTCCATGGCGGGGAGCTGAGGAGGGTGCGGAAACGCCCGGGAAACCAAAGCCCCACCCAGGGCCCTGTGCCACTCAGCAATTATGAAGAGAAAGTTGAGGGGCAAAGGAAAAATGTGACACTTTGGCTTCCAATTTTGGTAGATTGGGAGGTCAATCCACGGAAGGGACGCCGTCACTTGAGATCTAGAAAATATATAAGTAAAAGGAACAGTCAGAGTAAGCTATGGGTATGGCAGAGATCGCTCAGTTCTCACTCTGATAGACCAGCTCATCACCAATAGCCTACAGTAAAGACCTGTCGTGGCATTTAGGTGTCGATTTCTTCCTGGCGAGTGATAGCGAGCCTGTAACTCTAGGAGGAACCGGCGTTCGGCTGGGACATTTTATCTTGAAGGGGGGTCTAATTTTTTTTTTTTTTTTTTTTTTTTTTTTAAAGCTTGAAGGAGATATAGCAAGGAAACTATAAAGTACATAGATATACTGTATACAAAAAACATAAACAAATAATTAACAAAAAATATCCTTTACTCCCTAAAAATCCTAAGATTATAACATGTTCGCCCCACCAGGACACCCTCATGTCTTCCTTTAGTGTACAGTATTCTGGCTTCTGTTAGATGCTTTCGCGCAGCTTAGGAAGGATCTCTTGGCATCAAACGGCTAACGACCATCCCAATTAACTCTGACTTCCCAAATCCTGTCCTAAACTGAATAATATAGTTCCCACACACCCTTCCTAAGCTGTATACAATCGTCTAATGGTACCCGTAATAAAGGCTCAAACTGGTATAACCTGTAAAGGAGCGACACTTTTAAGGGGAGATGGGTCGTTTTTAATTGCTCATTAATTTTTTAAGTTTCCTCCCTAGACCTTCATCAAGCTTAAAAAACACTCGCCCAAGACCCTCCTTCAAGATAAATTTGTACATTTTTCGATAGAAAAATTTGCCGGCCGAAGCCCGGTTTCTCTCAAATTACAGGCTCGCTATCGCTCGCCAGGAAAAAATCGACACCTAAATAACACGAAAAGTCTTAATATTGACAAAGAAATGGGGGAAAAGGTCTTAAAATCGCCAAATTAATGAGCCAAACGTCATAAAATCTGAAAACTAATGGGGCTAAACCTGAGGGAGAAGGGGTGCCTTAAAAGCTGTCCATCCCCCCTTAAACAAGACCGTACAGTACTTACTGTATGTATATTGTTGACCTCTTGTGTGTTTCATTATTCAACTATAGAGGGGTGTGTGTGTGTGTGTGTGTGTGTGTGTGTGTGTGTGTGTATGTATGTATGTGTGTGTGTGTGTGTGTGTGTGTGTGTGTGGTTCTTTTCTCTTTTTTTTTTTTTTTTTTTTTTTTTTTTTTTTTAACATTGCTAATTTTCACTTTCGCTTTAGGCTAGATAACTGAATGTCTTAGCTGATTGGGTGATGGTGTTGTGTAATATGTTTCGTGTGTTGGTTTTTGCAACTGAATGATGCTATATCATATAATCTAATAGATCTTATAGGAAAAAAGAAAGGAATATATAGAAAAATAAAGAAAGGCGAAAATCATCTACATATATACTATCAGACTCTATCAAGACAGGTCAAAAAGGAAATCAGGAAAGCAAAAAGAAATTATGAAATAAGGATAGCCAGTGACTCAAAAAATAACCCTAAAGCTTTTTACGAACTATATAAATCAAAAGTTAGAGATGTAATAGGCCCCCTAAAAACTTCAATAGGAGAAATAACAGAAAATGATTTAGAAATGTGCAGTACATTAAATAGTCAGTTTCTTTCCGTTTTCACTAATGAAAATTTGGCACAGATTCCAGAAGTCAATATGGTATATAGTGATAGTATAGAAAATATGTTAAGTACAGTTAGTATAAGTAGAAATGATGTGCTTAAGGAAATTGACAGACTAAAACCTCAAAAATCGCCTGGTCCTGACGAGGTATATGCTAGAGTATTAAAAGAATGCAGAGATGAGTTAAGTAGCCCATTAGCATTTTTATTTAACAAGTCTTTAGAAACAGGTTTAGTTCCAGAAGCTTGGAAGCTTGCAAATGTAGTTCCGATCTTCAAAAAAGGTGATAAATCGATAGCATCCAATTACCGTCCCATTAGTCTCACATCAATCATAGGAAAGTTGCTAGAGTCTATTATTGCTAGGAAAATTAGAAGCCACTTAGACAAATTTAACTTAATAAATTCTTCTCAGCATGGATTCACTCAGGGACGTTCTTGCCTTACTAATTTGCTTAGCTTTTTCTCAGAGGTATATGAAGCAGTAGATAGTGACAAGTCATATGATATTATTTATTTAGATTTCAGTAAAGCTTTCGACAGAGTCCCTCATGAGAGATTGATGAGAAAGGTTGAGGCACATGGAATAGGAGGATCGTTGTTGGGATGGATTAGGTCATGGCTAATTGGTAGGAAACAGAGAGTCAGCATAAATGGTACCAAGTCAGAGTGGGGAGCAGTCAAAAGTGGTGTCCCCCAGGGATCGGTATTAGGTCCCCTGTTGTTTCTTATATACATAAATGACCTAGATTTAGGTATAACTAGTAGGATAAGTAAATTCGCAGACGATACTAAAATGGGGAGATCAATTGATTCAGATAGCGATATAGAGTGCCTCCAAAGGGATCTAGATACCTTACATGAATGGTCAGTACATTGGCAGATGAAGTTTAACATTGACAAATGCAAGGTATTAAAGATAGGGAAGATGCATACAAATGTTAAATATAAACTAGCTAATTTAGAATTAGAAAATTCAGACTGTGAGAAAGATCTAGGTGTGTTTGTTAGCAATGATTTGAAGCCTAGAAAACAGTGTAAAAGCGTTCGTAATAAGGCAAACAGGATTCTCGGGTTCATCTCTAGGAGTGTGAGTAACAGAACTGCTGATGTTATCTTAAAACTTTACTTGTCATTAGTGAGACCCCATATGGATTATGCTGTCCAATTTTGGTGTCCTTATTACAGAATGGACATAGATTCATTGGAGAGAGTACAGCGTAGAATGACAAAAATGATCCATAATATTAGAAATCTTTCGTATGAAGAAAGGTTGAAGAAATTAGGTTTACATTCGTTAGAGAGACACAGAGTTAGAGGGGATATGATAGAGGTGTTCAAGTGGGTTAGTGGGATTAACAAAGGGGATATGACAAATGTACTAAAGCTCAGTGATAGCGAAAGAACTCGTACCAATGGTTTCAAATTAGATAAATTTCGTTTCAGAAAAGATATAGGCAAATATTGGTTTGGTAACAGAGTTGTAGATGGGTGGAATGGACTACCAAGTGCTATAGTGGGGTCTAAAACGGTAGGGAGCTTTAAGATAAAATTGGATAAGCATATGGACGAGAAGGGTTGGGTGTGAAGGGGGATCAGCCGGGTTGGGCCAATCAGCACTCTGCATACCCCCATAATCCTGCGTTAATCTCTAACCGTTTGGGTAAGATGATCCTCAGGGTATTAGAGTGTTGAGCCTATAATTGGGCTTTGTAATTGAACTGGGGTTGTGTGGGACAGGGATCTGCCTTGCTTAGGCCAATCGGCTTTCTGCAGACTACCATTTTCTTATGTTCTTATGTTCTTATATGGACACAATACCTATTTGTTTTTGTGTAGATACAATAAATAGAGGAAGGAAAAACAAAGACATCACCTCAAAGTACAGTTATAATGACAAAATCGACCCAGTGCAAATTCGTCAGGTTACAAAAATAATAAAAAATAAAAAATAATAATAAAAATAAAAATAAATTAATAACAATACATACTACTGCATATCCACATAATATAATAGAAAGATAATACCTGAATTATTTCGGACTGTACACTCTGATGCCACAGTCTCTAGCCCACTCATAAAATTTCGCGAGCCCCAATACGTTTTTTCTTTATGCAAAAAGCCTATAACTATCTGGATTTATTATTCCATAGAAGTTGTTTTTCAATAAATTGTATATACAGTTTTGTATGTGATGTATAGACAAATATATTCATAATCTCGTTTACAGATATACACTTCCATAGTTGAAGTAGGTGAGGTCTACGATTTGTTGTGAGTGACTGCACATAGCATCCCGTTGACTACATACCAGTGCCACCACACATACCACAACCAGCCTAACACACCTACCATACCACACATACCACTACACCACAACACAGAACACATACCATCACGTTCACCACATACCAGTGAACTAGCCTATAACAGCTGCTACCACCACACATACCACAACCAGCCTAACACATCCACCATACCACACATACCATCACTAACACAACACAGCACACATACCATCACGTTCAGCACATACCTGTGAACTAGCCTATAACAGTTACTACCACCACACATACCACAACCAGCCTAACACACCCACAATACCACACCTACCACTACACCACAACACAGAACACATACCATCGTGGTGATGGGCTGGTCTATCAGAGTGAGAACTGAGCGATCTCTGCCATACCCATAGCTTACTCTGACTGTTCCTTTTACTTATATATTTTCTTGATCTCAAGTGACGGCGTCTCTACCAAGGCGTCCAATCTACCAAGATTGGACGCCAAAGCGTCACATCTTTCCTTTGCCCCTCAACTTTCTCTTCATAATTGCTGAGGGGTACAGGGCCCTGGGTGGGGCTTTGGTTTCCTGGGCGTTTCCGCGCCCTCCTCGGCTCCCCGCCATGGAGTGGCTTCGGTCACCCAGGCTTTATTGTGGTCGGCAGGGAGGGTTCTGTGGGGGCGCTCGGTTGTGGCCTTGGCCTTGCTCGGGCCTTGGGGCTGTTCGGCCAGGCAGCTTGGGGAAAAACAACAACAACAATAACACATACCATCACGTTCACCACATACCAGAACACTCGGGCTCGCGGGAAAAAAAATTGATACCTAAATTAGACGATAGGTCTTAAAATTGACAACGAAATGGCTCGAAAGGTGTTAACATCGCCAACTAATTGACCGAACATCTTAAAATCCCAAAACTAATGGAGCTAAACACGAGGGAGAAGGGGGTCCAAAAAAACAACCACCTCCCCTGTAAGTGTAGTGAAATACTGTAAATAGGAGGCCACATACAATACAATACAAATAGGAGGCCACATACAATACAAATAGGAGGCCACATACAATAGAAATAGGAGGCCACATACAATACAAATAGGAGGCCACATTACAATACAATACAAATAGGCCGACCACAATTACGATATAGGATAGAAGATACAAAACCACGACTAGTACAACTCCATACCATAATTACAGTCAGTAGCCAACCCTTACTCGCACAATAAGGGATGAGGGGGTCCAGAAAAAACAAATACCTCTCCTTAACCACAAAATACCACTTCTAAAATACCACTTTTAAAATACCCCTTCTAAACTATCCCTTCTAAAATACCACTTTTAAAATACCACTTCTAAAATATCCCTTCACGAATACCTCTTCTAAAATACCCCTCTTAAAATGCCCATTCTAAAATACCCCTTCTAAAATACTCCTTTCTAAAATACCCCTTCTAAAATACTCCCTTCTAAAATACCCCTTCTAAAATACTCCCTTCTAAAATACCCCTTCTAAAATACCCCCTTCTAAAATACTCCTTTTAAAATACCACTTCTAAAATACCCCTTCTAAAATACCCCTTCTAAAATACTCCTTCTAAAATACCCCTTCTAAAATACCCCTTCTAAAATACTCCCTTTAAAATACCCCTTCTAAAATACTCCCTTTAAAATACCACTTTAAAAAATACTCCCTTTAAAATACCACTTCTAAAATACCACTTCTATAATACCACAGCTAAAATACCTGAAAGTGAATAAACAAACCAGACCACAGCGCCATAGGGTTCAATGACCAAGAAACAACCATAACTACGATACTGGTACCACAACTACAATAATATATACTACTGCTACCACAACTACTAATTATATACTACTGCTACCACAACTACAATAATATATACTACTGCTACCACAACTACAATAATATATACTACTGCTACCACAACTACTAATTATATACTACTGCTACCACAACTACCACATAAAATAAACCAAAGCCTACCACATCTACTATATACATACCAGAAAAACCCAAATCACAACCACTACACATTACCGAACTACCACTATTGACCACCTACCACCACACTGAACTATCCTACCATAACGGGTACCACAGATACCACAGCAATAGGTACAGTCAATAGCCATAATATATGCTCACCCATTTAAACCTTTGAATCTTTAAAGCCAAGTTGTGAAGCCTCTGGGATACAACGGAGCATTAAATTGTCTCACTTGGGTTCGATACAGCTTCAAATGGGTGTGCATGTATTATAACTCAAGATTGTTCACTCGGATTTCTATTTTTTTTATTTTCTATGTGAGTGGGGGAGACAATAGGCAGAACTGCCTATAGCGAGTGCCTCCCCCAGAGTTGAAAGAGTGACAGGACCAAAATCAAGGGACGTTCGAGCCAAGATGCCTGGACACACGGAGTTTGAAGCAATTTAAGTAATACGAAGAGGGGAAAACTGATTCTGGGAGAGAGTTCCAGAGCTCAGCTGATGAATAGAAGACTGAGAATAGCGTTTCACTCCTTGGTTGGAGAGTTGCACAGAGTAGGGGTGGGATTGTGTTGCAAGACGGGTGCTATGTGTTCTACGAAGAAAGGGTGGTATACACTGAGAGAGCTCTGAGGAACACTGATTATTGTAATAGCGATAGAATAGTGAGAGAGATGCAACACTGCGGCAAAGAGAGAGAGATTGCAAAGAATTGGTTAGTGGAATTGAGTTAATGAGATGGAAGGCTATCTTTTCAACTTTGTCTAGAAGTGCTGTGTGAGAGGATCCTCCCCACACGTGTGAACAATACTCAATACATGGACGCACTGTGCCCCTGTAGAGAGCAAGAAGCTGTGCAGGGGTAAAGAACCCCTGGAGGCGGTTGAGCACACCCAGCTTCTGAGAAGCTGTTTTAGCTAGAGTGGTAATATGATCTTTCCAAGAGAGATCAGAAGAAAAAGGGACATCAAGAATATTAAGAGAAGATGAAGGGTTAATTTGTATGTTGTTGAAGAGTAGGTCATAGTTTTCTGGAAGGGGGCGACGAGTAGACAGATGGAGAAGTTGATTTTTGGAAGCATTGAAAGTAACAAGGTTTTTTCTGCCCCAATTATAGATAGTAGAGAGATAAGCAGATAGGTGTTTTATGTCATCCTTACGTGAGTTTTGGAGTTCCTGCTGTGAATGGTGTTGTGGAAGGTTAGTTGAATATTGTAATGTAGACTCGTCAGCATATGAGTGAATGGGGCTGGAGGTGCAGTTGAGAAGGACGTTAATTAATAATATGAAGAAAACTGGAGATAGGACACAACCCTGAGGAACACCGGAGTTGATAGGTTGAGGAAGTGAACAGTGGCCGTCCAGAACCGCAGCTATGGAACGGCCGGAAAGAAAATTAGAGACAGGCACAGATGGAGGGATAGAAACTGTAGGAGGGTAGTTTGGAAATAAGGGATTTGTGCCAGACTCTATCGAAGGCCTTCGATATGTCTAGCGCAACAGAAAAGTCTCACCGAAGTCCCAAATGGAGGATGACCAAGAGTGAGTAAGACAAGAAAGAAGATCACCTGTAGAGCGGCCCATAACCATTAATTCGTGGCGACCGTCATATGACGGGAGAGAGAAACTAGGCCTATACTATCAAATTATCAAAACTACCACAGCTACAACCACAATCTCAACAACCACTACAACTACAACAACCACTACAAAACTACCACAGCCACTACCACAACCTCAATAACCACTACAAAACTACCACAGCCACCACCACAATCTACCTACAACCATTACAACTACCTCCAACCACTACAACAACCACTAAAACTACAACAACCACTACAACTACAACCACTACAACTACCATTACAATTACAACAACCACCACAACAACCACTACAACTACAACAACCACTACAACTACATCAATCACAACTACGACAACCACTACAACTACCACTACAACTACCACAACCACTACCACTACCACAACCACTACAACAATCACTAAAACAACCACTACAACTACAACAATCACTACAACTACAACCACTACAACTACAACAACCACTACAACTACAAATATATACACTAAGCCCCCATAAACTCCACAAAAACAACAGAAATACCACCACCAACACCATCAACCACTAGATCTACCACCACCAACACCACATCCACCACTTTCACCACCACCACAACAATGGCACTCATGAGGTAGGTGACAAAAATGGTGTGAATTGTCCAAGACAGAGTTACAAGGAGTTATAAGGAATAGTATCTCGAAAACACTGCGGTCCATTTTGGGGTGATATTCTATGTGAATATAAGATTGTGAAGTACACTCATTGTGCTATACATTAGCCAATATATATATATATATATATATATATATATATGTATATATATATATATATATATATATATATATATAATATTTCTACTGAAGAGCTATTTACAATTTTTGGGAGAAGTTTGTTACAGGTAGAACATATCTTATAATGATTATCAACTCGCATTGTCAGCCATGGTTGCGTATTGCTTTTATATTCAGACTAAGCATTTAGTATTAACTATATTACAGACTTCAATGATATGACGTTGTATTTTATGCACACACACACACACACACACACACACACACACACACACACACGCAAAGAGAGAGAGAGAGAGAGAGAGAGAGAGAGAGAGAGAGAGAGAGAGAGAGAGAGAGAGAGAGAGAGAGAGAGAGAGAGAGAGAGAGAGAGAGAGAGAGAGAGAGAGCGGAAGCCAGATTTATTTGAAGGGAAGGAAGTAATGGGTTGCCTCTCGAAGGTAAGTAGGTAGGTGGGTAGGTAGGTAGGTAGATAAATAGAGATATAAGTAAGTGGGAACGTAAGTAGGTAGGTAGGTAGGTAGATGAATAGAGAGATAGGTAGGCAGGCAGGTGGGTAAGTGGGTAGGTAGGTAAATAGAGAGATAGGTAGGTAGGTCAGTAGATTAATAGATATACTGTATAGGTAGGTAGGTAGGTAAGTAGATAAATAGAGATATAGGTAGGTGGGCAGGTTGGTAGGTAGGTAGGTAGGTGGGTATGTTGGTAAGTAGGCGGATAGGTTGGTTGGTAGGTTGGGTAATAGGTGGTTAGGTTGGTAGGTAAGTGGATAGCTGGGTAGTTAGTTTGGTAGGTTGGTAGGGGGATAGGTTGGTAGGTAGATGGGATTGTAGGTAGGTATATAAATAGAGAGATAGGTAGGTTGGTATGTAGGTGGGTATGTTGGTTGATAGGTAGGTAGGTGGGTAAGTAAACAAATAGAGATATAGTTAAGTAAGTAAGTAGATACTAAAGAGAAATATAGGTAGGTATGTTAATAAGAAAGATAAGTAGGTAGGAAGATAGGTAAGTAGGTAGGCGGATAAGCATGTAGATGAGTAGTTAAGTAGGTGGGTAATTTTATATATATACTGTATGTGTGTGTGTGTGTGTGTGTGTGTGTGTGTGTGTACGTCTGCGTGTGTGAGTGTTTGGACTGATATATATACAAGCAAATCCGGTAGATAGGAGAGCCAAAGGCAATAGAGGGAGAGAGAGAGAGAGTAGTTTCAACCCTTTCTTGGTGTCAGTTCATCCATCAATAACAATATCTTCTGCACAATCAATGGTATCCTTCAAAATCAATCACTTCCATTGCATTAACCTATTAGGGATCATGACGCGCTTTTTCAGGTTATTCCATCTATCACTAGACGATTGTATACAACTTAGGAAGGATCTGTGATAAGTTAGAAGGTAAAGAGTATCTCAATTAACCATCTGACTTCCACATACCCTTCCTAATATAAATAAAACCGTCTACTATAGTCAGTTCATTCTAGGTTGGACAGAAAGTTTAACCTCTAACCTTTGTAACTCAAAAAAGGGCTAGAACAAATGAGCTGTTAATTTCCAAACCTATTCCTTAGCTAAGTCTTCCTATGTGGTAGAAATATTAACTCGGATTACTCTAGCCCTTTTTGAGTTACAAGAGGTTAGAGGTTAGGATTTCTGGCCAACCTAGAATGAACAGACTATAATAGCCAAATTAAAGTGTCAAAGGGCGACATACTCCTGAAGGGGTTAACCAAGATATGAAATTTGGACCAAGGCTTCGGAGACATGACTGTAGCTAATATCTAACCACCATATAACACTGATCCCAAGCAGCTACTTTTAGACCTCCCTTGATTCGCTACATTATATATTTTATGTATATATTTATTTTTGTTTGTCAATGTCCATGAAGGAGACATTTCACCCTATTAGTTTGATGATAATAAGACAATTCACCCCATTCAGGCGTCGATTTTATTTTCGGGGGGAGCTATAGCGTTCCTCTAACGGAGAAAAAATCGGGCTTCGGCCGGGACAATTTGTTGTCGAAAAATGGACAAACTTAGCTCAAACTGGTCTGGCTGATATTTGTTTAGCTTGAAGGAAGTCTGGGAAGGCATTTGTATTAGCCTAGGGGACAAACTATGATATATTGCTCGAAAATGGCAAAAGTAAGCAAAATCCTCAATAATAATACACAAAATATGATAATAACCCCCAAGACGTCGGACCAGATAATGTTAATATTATAATGTCTTCACACATGATGCGTAGGTCTCGTTTATTACATAGCTTTAACTTGTTTATCACCTTTATTTTCTCTCTCCTTGGCTTCCTCATTCCTTGGATTTGGGAACATTGCGTCAGCTCTCTCTCTCTCTCTCTCTCTACCTCCCTCCCTCCCTCTCTCTACATAATCAACCCAGCTAACAGTCTTTGCACATGCCTTCATTCTATCACTCGTTTTAATCCATGTACACAAACTCTCTCATATACTTCTCTCAAAACTAGATGGGCACTGTTCTTTACCATTCATATTAAATGCCTACATTTTCTGTTGGATCTTGGTTTCAGGATATGATTCGGATCGCCTCCTAAATTGAATCACTTCATCCTTGGCGCATATCTCATCTGCCCACCAAATTTCGTTAAGATCTCCAGATGGCTTCTAAGATTTATGATCTCGTTACTTGGCGGATTTGCTATCTACCCAGCAAATTTCGTAAAACTCGGTTCATATGAGATATCGTATTTACAGATAAACAATAGAGGCGAAAACATGTCATTATCTTTATAGCTTGCAACACGTTATTATAATTAGTAGTTCTTTATTTCAAATGTAGCTGTGAACTCCCTGTATATACAGTATATATATATATATATATATATATATATATATATATATATATATATATATATATATATATATATATATATATATATATATATATATATATATATACCGGTATATATATCCTTATTATCCTTTACTATTCAAACAGTTACCTGGAATTAGTGGCCTTTTTATTTTTACTTTTAACTTTAATTCAGTAAAATAACATGAATATTTAGGTATTTATTTCCATTTTAACACTCCATCAAATCTAAGTTGACTTGTTTTGTTTATTAAGTACATGTTCTAAAATTATAAATCACTGTGACTTACCTGTTATAAACGTTTATCAGCATTGCAAATTTCGTTCCCAACGCTCAATATATACAATATATGTCTCCAACTCGCCACATTCAAAACTCTTCATGACATCCAATTGGCTTCGTCACTGTTTGGAAAGCTTCATTTTTCTATTGTTGTATTATGATCAGCAGAGAAATATTCATGTATTTACTATTATATTCTATATACTCAGGGTAAATCCCCACTTTTCCTATTTTTTGTTTTCTTTTTGTTCCTTCTTTTCCTTTGTTTACAGTTTGTTACAGTGTTGGTATTTATGTCTGCTTATAAATGGTATCGATTACCTTGATTCCTTTCTAAATATTCATTGAGGTTTTTATTTCCTGTTTTTGTTTATATATGTATTGAAACCATGTACAATTTTTTTACGCTTTTGCATGTTCTTATTTTGATTTTTGTTTTCTTATGCACCCTTGTATTAAGTGTCTGTTGTTACGTGTTTATGTTATTAAATATAAAATTGATGTTATAATATATACAGGTATATACCGGTATATATACTGTAATATTTTTCAGATCAATCCCAGCCATAATTTCCATATTTAATTGTTGAGTCTTGCAACTCAATCCCACCCCTACTCTGTGCAACTCTCCAACCCGAGAGTGAAACGATACTCTCAACTTTCTTCTACTCAACAGCTGAGCTCTGGAACTCTCTCCCAGAATCAGTCTTTCCCTCTCCCTATGACTTAAATTGCTTCAAACTCCGTGTGTCCAGGCATTTTGGCTCGAACGTCCCTTGATTTTGGCCCTGTCACTCTTTCAACTATGGGGGAGGCACTCGCTATAGGCAGTTCTGCCTTTTGCCTCCCTCCATCACATAGAAAGAAAAAAACCGCCAATGATTTAATTTACCTTTAAGTTGTGATTCCAACGTTCAATTGTTTATTCTAACTACATAAATGATTGTGACGGAGCCCCTCTGTAGTGGTGGCATAGTATTGTAATGACCGTGTATGTATGCCTGTCTGTGTGTGTGTGTGTGTAATAATGACCGTGTCTACAGTATGTGTCTGTGCCGTGTGTGTGTATGCCCAGTAGTGCACACGGTCCTATCTTTACTTTATGGTCCTATCTTTGTCATGTTACAGTATTATCATTAATAAGTACGTCCTACTGTATATCTAGTTGTACTGTCCTATCTTTAATTTACCTGTCCTATCTCTAATTTTACAGTCCTATCTTTAATTTACCAGTCTTATCTCTAATTTTACAGTCCTATTTCTACATTTACTGTCCTATCTCTAATTTTACAACCCTATCTCTAATTTTACAACCCTATCTCTACATTTACTGACCTATCTCTAATTTTACCACCCTATCTCTACATTTACTGACCTATCTCTAATTTTACAACCCTATCTCTACATTTACTGACCTATCTCTAATTTTACAACCCTATCTCTACATTTACTGACCTATCTCTAATTGTACAACCCTATCTCTACATTTACTGTCCTATCTCTAATTTTACAGTCCTATCTCTACATTTACTGTCATATCTCTAATTTTACAACCCTATCTCAACATTTACTGTCCTATCTCTAATTTTACAACCCTATCTCTAATTTTACTGTCCTATCTCTAATTTTACAACCCTATCTCTAATTTTACTGTCCTATCTCTACTTTTACAGTCCTATCTCTACATTTACTGTCCTATCTCTAATTTTACAACCCTATCTCTAATTTTACTGTCCTATCTCTAATTTTACAACCCTATCTCTAATTTTACTGTCATATCTCTAATTTTACAACCCTATCTCTAATTTTACTGTCCTATCTCTAATTTTACAACCCCATCTCTAATTTTACTGTCATATCTCTACATTTACTGTCCTATCTCTAATTTTACAACCCTATCTCTACATTTACTGTCCTATCTCTAATTTTACAGTCCTATCTCTACATTTACTGTCCTATCTCTAATTGTACAACCCTATCTCTACATTTACTGACCTATCTCTAATTGTACAACCCTATCTCTACATTTACTGTACTATCTCTAATTTTACAACCCTATCAGTAATTGTACTGTCCTATCTCTAATTTTACAGTCCTATCTCTACATTTACTGTCATATCTCTAATTTTACAACCCTATCTCTACATTTACTGTCCTATCTCTAATTTTACAACCCCATCTCTAATTTTACTGTCATATCTCTAATTATACAACCCTATCTCTACATTTACTGTCCTATCTCTAATTTTACAACCCTATATCTACATTTACTGACATATCTCTAATTTTACAACCCTATCTCTACATTTACTGTACTATCTCTAATTTTACAACCCTATCAGTAATTGTACTGTCCTATCTCTAATTTTACAGTCCTATCTCTACATTTACTGTCATATCTCTAAATTTACAACCCTATCTCTACATTTACTGTCCTATCTCTAATTTTACAACCCCATCTCTAATTTTACTGTCATATCTCTAATTATACAACCCTATCTCTACATTTACTGTCCTATCTCTAATTTTACAACCCTATCTCTACATTTACTGACATATCTCTAATTTTACAACCCTATCTCTACATTTACTGTCCTATCTCTAATTTTACAACCCTATCTCTAATTTTACTGTCATATCTCTACTTTTACAGTCCTATCTCTACATTTACTGTCCTATCTCTAATTTTACAACCCTATCTCTACATTTACTGTCCTATCTCTAAATTTACAACCCTATCTCTAATTTTACTGTCCTATCTCTAATTTT
Organism: Paralithodes platypus; assembly: GCA_032716605.1. NCBI lineage: Eukaryota > Metazoa > Arthropoda > Malacostraca > Decapoda > Lithodidae > Paralithodes > Paralithodes platypus. The sequence goes on along the minus strand of CM064568.1, from coordinate 46,489,670 downwards.
ACAACCCTATCTCTAATTTTACTGTCATATCTCTAATTTTGCAATCCTATCTCAATTGTTAATGTCCTATCTCTAATTTGACGGTCCTATCTCAAATGTTAATGTCCTATCTCTAATTTTACGGTCCTATCTCTAATGTTACTGTCCTATCTCTAATGTTACAGTCCTATCTCAATTTGTACTGTCCTATCTCTAACTTTACGATCCTATCTCTAATTTTACTGTCCTAGCTATCTCTACTTTTACAGTCCTATCTCTACATTTACTGTCCTATCTCTAATTGTACAACCCTATCTCTACATTTACTGACCTATCTCTAATTTTACAACCCTATCTCTAATTTTACTGTCCTATCTCTAATTTTACAACCCTATCTCTAATTTTACTGTCATATCTCTAATTTTGCAATCCTATCTCAATTGTTAATGTCCTATCTCTAATTTTACGGTCCTATCTCAAATGTTAATGTCCTATCTCTAATTGTACGGTCCTATCTCTAATGTTACTGTCCTATCTCTAATGTTACAGTCCTATCTCAATTTGTACTGTCCTATCTCTAACTTTACGATCCTATCTCTAATTTTACGGTCCTATCTCTAATTTTACTGTCCTATCCCTAATTTTGCTGTCCTATCTCTAATTTTACTGTCCTATCCCTAATTTACCGTCCTAACTTTAATTTTACGGTCCTAACTCTAATTTTACGGTCCTATCTTTAATTATACAGTCCTATCTTTACTGTCACCGTCCTATATTTACGTGCACTATCTTTAATTTCCCCGTCTTTAGTGTTGGTATCTCGAAGCTCAGACCGGTTATACATTATCTTTAATTTGCACACATTTTCTCTAACTTGCACACTTTCTTTGTGAGCTTTTCTGTTTCTTTATTTCTGTTTTCTTTTCTTTTCTTTTCTTTTCTTGTTTTTCTTGTTTTTTTTTAATGATCATTTTATTTTAGTTTGCTCCTTAGACCTCCATCAAGCATCAAAAACACCCCCATGACTCCCCTTAGACCTCCATCAAGCATCAAAAACACCCCCATGACTCCCCTTAGACCTCCATCAAGCATACAAAACACCCCCATGACTCCCCTTAGACCTCCATCAAGCATCAAAAACACCCCCATGACTCCCCTTAGACCTCCATCAAGCATCAAAAACACCCCCATGACTCCCCTTTGACCTCCATCAAGCATACAAAACACCCCCATGACTCCCCTTTGACCTCCATCAAGCATACAAAACACCCCCATGACTCCCCTTTGATCTCCATCAAGCATACAAAACACCCCCATGACTCCCCTTTTGCGATACATTTGTACATTTTTAGTTAGAAAATGTCCCGGTTCCTCTTACATTACAGGCTCAACTATCGCTCGCCAGGAAAAAATATCGACACCTAAATGGGCCGAAAGGTCTTAATATTGGCAAAGAAATGGGGCAAAAGGTCTTAAAAAACCCCACCAAACTAATGGGGCGAAGGTCTTAAAATTTAAAAACTAATGAGGCTAAACATGAGGGAGAAGGGAGTCCAGAAAAAACCTCCCCTTACCGTGCCTTTAGTTTCCTTAAGGGGGGTGACCTGTTTTTGTTCTGTCCTTTTCTATCTTTCTCTGGCTTGTATCCATTTGGCCCCATTCAGCCTACTGTTTTAAGACGTTTATCCCCATCCAGGTGTCAATTTTTTACTGGTGAGCGGTAGCGAGCCAGCATATTTTTTATTTTTGTTTGACAGCAGGCTAAATTTGTACATTTTTCGATAGAAAAATTTCTCCGGCGAAGCCGGATTTCTTCATATAATGCTGGCTCGCTATCGCTCGCCAGGAAGAAATCGACACCTAGATGGGGATAAACGTCTTAAAATAGTTGGCTGAATGGGGCCGAATGGATACAAGCCAGAGAAAGAGAGAAAAGGACAGAAATAACAAAAAGCAGGTCACCCCCCTTAACCCTTTGAGGATTATGACGCAGGTTAACAGTTTATTCTGGCTATCATGAGAACACATTTTACAGCTTAGGAAGCATCTGTGGGGATTATAAGGGTGAACACTATCCCAATTGACCACTTGCGAGTTTCAGGCTATAAGGAAGTTGGAGCCGTAAACATCGATGCAAAACAGAAATGCAATAACGATGTAGGTTTCTGATGGATAGAAAGTATTATTATTTGAATTTAATGGGTTGATAGATGCACTACAACAGAATTTTGGCTGGTAATTCTGCTAAATATCGATGCCTACAGCTCCAACTTCCTTATAGCCTGAAACTCGCAAGTGGTCAATTAACTCTCTGACTTCCATGTATACTTCCTAATCTGAATAAAATCGTCTAATAATAGCCAGAAACCCGAAACGAAATGCGCAATCGGCTCTTGAAAGGGTTAATAGTTTCTTTGGTATCACTGTCTTGAAAGTTACGGGTATTTGCACTACCGGTCACGTCCTTTGCATTGTGTTCTGGCAACTATTGGACGATTCTATTCAGCTTAGGATGGACGACTATCCATTCGAAGACGACAGACGATCTCGATTAACCCTTTTAGCTATCGTCTATCCTTCCGAAGCTTCATGAAATCGTCCAAAGTTAGCTGATATATACTGTATATATATACTGTATATATATACTGTATATATATACTGTATATATACTGTATATATATACTGTATATATATACTATATATATATATACTGTATATATAGTATATATATACTGTATATATATAGTATATATATACTGTATATACATAGTATATATATACTGTATATACATAGTATATATATACTGTATATATACATAGTATATATATACTGTATATATACTGTATATATATACTGTATATATATACTGTATATATATACTGTATATATATATTGTATATATATACTGTATATATATATACTGTATATATATACTATATATATATATACTGTATATACAGGTATATACTGTATATATATACTGTATATATATACTGTATATATATACAGTATAATATATATATATATACTGTATATATATACTGTATATATATACTGTATATATATACTGTATATATACAGTATATATATACTGTATATATATACTGTATATATATACTGTATATACAGTATATACTATATATATATACTGTATATATATACTGTATATCGGCGACGAATATTATTACTTGGATTTCAGCTTCATTTGGACGATTTCATGAAGCTTAGGAAGGATGGATATATGGTTACTAAAAATGGATTAATTGAGATAGTCTGCATTCTACTTAAGGGGAGACGAGCCGTTTGTTTTGTCATTCATTCCTTTATTTCTTAGTTTCCTCACTAGACCTCCATCAAGCTTTAAAAAAAACCTAGATAAATTTGTACATTTTTTCTGTAGAAAAATGTCCCGGCCGAAGGCCGGTTCCTCTTGAAATTTTAGGCTCGCTATCGCTCGCCAGGAAAAAATCGACACCTAAATGGCACGAAAATTCATTAAACTTGACAAAGAAATGGGGCGAAAGGTGTTATAATCGCCAAACTAATGGGCCGAACGTCTTTTAATCTCAAAACAAATGGGGCTTAACACGAGGGAGAAAGGTGACCAGAAAAACGACCCGTCTCCCCTTAGGCTGAATAAAGTCGTCTAACGTTTGCCAGAATATAATTAAAAGGATGTCACCGGTACTGCATGGGTTAAGGGGAGGTGCGTTCTGGACCACCTTCTATAATTAAAAGGATGTCACCGGTACTGCATGGGTTAAGGGGAGGTGCGTTCTGGACCACCTTCTATAATTAAAAGGATGTCACCGGTACTGCATGGGTTAAGGGGAGGTGCGTTCTGGACCACCTTCTATAATTAAAAGGATGTCACCGGTACTGCATGGGTTAAGGGGAGGTGCGTTCTGGACCACCTTCTATAATTAAAAGGATGTCACCGGTACTGCATGGGTTAAGGGGAGGTGCGTTCTGGACCACCTTCTATAATTAAAAGGATGTCACCGGTACTGCATGGGTTAAGGGGAGGTGCGTTCTGGACCACCTTCTATAATTAAAAGGATGTCACCGGTACTGCATGGGTTAAGGGGAGGTGCGTTCTGGACCACCTTCTATAATTAAAAGGATGTCACCGGTACTGCATGGGTTAAGGGGAGGTGCGTTCTGGACCACCTTCTATAATTAAAAGGATGTCACCGGTACTGCATGGGTTAAGGGGAGGTGCGTTCTGGACCACCTTCTATAATTAAAAGGATGTCACTGGTACTGCATGGGTTAAGGGAAGGTGCGTTCTGGACCACCTTCTATAATTAAAAGGATGTCACCGGTACTGCATGGGTTAAGGGGAGGTGCGTTCTGGACCACCTTCTATAATTAAAAGGATGTCACCGGTACTGCATGGGTTAAGGGGAGGTGCGTTCTGGACCACCTTCTATAATTAAAAGGATGTCACTGGTACTGCATGGGTTAAGGGAAGGTGCGTTCTGGACCACCTTCTATAATTAAAAGGATGTCACCGGTACTGCATGGGTTAAGGGGAGGTGCGTTCTGGACCACCTTCTATAATTAAAAGGATGTCACCGGTACTGCATGGGTTAAGGGGAGGTGCGTTCTGGACCACCTTCTATAATTAAAAGGATGTCACTGGTACTGCATGGGTTAAGGGAAGGTGCGTTCTGGACCACCTTCTATAATTAAAAGGATGTCACCGGTACTGCATGGGTTAAGGGGAGGTGCGTTCTGGACCACCTTCTATAATTAAAAGGATGTCACCGGTACTGCATGGGTTAAGGGGAGGTGCGTTCTGGACCACCTTCTATAATTAAAAGGATGTCACTGGTACTGCATGGGTTAAGGGAAGGTGCGTTCTGGACCACCTTCTATAATTAAAAGGATGTCACCGGTACTGCATGGGTTAAGGGGAGGTGCGTTCTGGACCACCTTCTATAATTAAAAGGATGTCACTGGTACTGCATGGGTTAAGGAGAGGTGCGTTCTGAACCACCTTCTCCCTCATCTTTAGACCCATTAGTTTGGCGATTTTATAAACTTTCGCCCCATTTCTGTCAATTTTAAGACCTTTCCTGTCAATTAGGTCTCGATGTTTTCCTGGTGAGCGATAGCGAGCCTATATTTTAAGAGGAATCGGCCTTCGGCCGGGACATTTTTCTACCGAAAAATGTTCTTGAAAGGGGGTCTAGGGGGCTTCATTTTAAGCTTGATGGAGGTCTAGCGAGGAAACTAGAAAAATAATAAATAAATAATTTTGTTTACAAAAAGTTAAGGATCTCCCCTTAGGGGGGAGAGGGGGTGCGTTCTGAACCCCTTTCTCCTTTATGTTTAGCCCCATTAGCTTTGAGATTTTAATACATTCGCCCCATTAGCTTTGAGATTTTAACACATTCGCCCCATTAGTTTGGCGATTTTGAGACCTTTCGCGTCATTTATGGGTAGATTCTTTCCTGGTGAGCGACAGCGTGCTTTCAAATTAGGAGGACATCTTTCTACCGAGAAATGCACAAATTTAGCTAGAAGGGGGGTCTTGGGGCTATTTCTTTAAACTTGACGGAGGTCTAGGGAACAAACTAAAAGAATAATTATAATAAATAAATAAAAAAATAATAAAATATAATAAAAACCTCCACTTGTTGTTGTTGTTGTTGTTGTTGTTCCCCAAGCTGCCTGGCCGAACAGCCCCAAGGCCCCGAGCAAGGCCAAGGCCATAACCGAGCGCCCCCACAGAACCCTCCCTGCCGACCACAATAAAGCCTGGGTGACCGAAGCCACTCCATGGCGGGGTGCTGAGGAGGGTGCGGAAACGCCCGGGAAAACAAAGCCCCACCCAGGGCCCTGTGCCCCTCAGCAATTATGAAGAGAAAGTTGAGGGGCAAAGGAAAAATGTGACGCTTTGGCTTCCAATCTTGGTAGATTGGGAGGTCAATCCACGGAAGGGACGCCGTCACTTGAGATCTAGAAAATATATAAGTAAAAGGAACAGTCAGAGTAAGCTATGGGTATGGCAGAGATCGCTCAGTTCTCACTCTGATAGACCAGCCCATCACCACATGACTAGAACCCAGTCCTCTCAGCATCAGCTAGGAAAGGCCCTAGAAAGCCGCCTTTGGCGGGGGGATAGCTCCCCTATTTCAACCCCTTTCGGGGTTGGGCATCCGCCCTCCGCTAGTTCATGTCTTTCGCTATCTTTAAAATTATTGCATGCTTCACTTTCTTTAATTTCGCAGTTTCTTTCATGTACACTATCTTTAATCATCTATCTCGCTGTCTTTAACATGTCTCACTTTCTCACATTTCATATTTTCTCTAATTTCCAAAGCCTGTCTCTAATTTTCGCGATCCCCATTCCTCTTTCATTAACTTCAATATTCACTTTCGCTAAATTAATGGCCGTATTTCACTGTCTCTAATGTCTTGTCTTTAATTTACAAGGCATTATCTCACTTTCTCTAAAATTCCAAATCTCTCTAGCTCACTTCATTCTCTGTGTCTTTAATCCTTTGAGTACCAGCGACGTATTTTCGATTTTATTCTAGCTATATTGAGACGATTTTATGCAGTTTAAGAAGGATCTGTGGTAGTTAAAAGGGTTGGTTGAGACAGTCTGAAACCTTATTATTGCTTGAGGTCCTTCCTAAGATGAATACAATCGTCTAATAGTTGCCAGAATATGACGGAAAGGACGTCCCTGGTACTGGATGGGTTAAGGGGACCGACCTGCTGTTTCTCTCTGGGGTTTATCCATTCGGCCCCATTCAGCCTACTGTTTTAAGACGTTTCTCACCATTCAGGTATCGATATTTTCCTGGCGAGCGACAGCGAGCCATCATTGTATGGGGAAATCCGGCTTCGCCGGACACATTTTTCTACCGAAACATGTACAAATTAGGTCAGCTGTCTAAAACATAGTCCAACATATGCTGGCTCGCTATCGCTCGCCAGGTGTAAATAGATACCTGGATGAGGATAAACGTCTTAAAACAGTAGGCTGAATGGGGTCGAATGGCTACTACCCAGAAAGAGAAAAATGGAGAGAGAAAAAAGAGCCGGTCACCCCCCTTAATCACGAGGATGTCTAACTTCCTTTAAGGGGAGATTTTCAATTATCTCACCGCTCGCTTTAATTTATTTAATTATCTCACCGCTCGCTTTAATTTCTGGGTATATTTCACTTGCTTTAATGCTCTCACCGCTCGCTTTAATTTCTGGGTATATTTCACTTGCTTTAATTATTTCACCGCTCGCTTTAATTTCAGGGTATAGTGTACTCTCTTTAATTATCTCACCGCTCGCTTTAATTCCTGGGTATATTGTACTCTCTTTAATTATCTCACCGCTCGCTTTAATTCCTGGGTATATTGTACTCTCTTTAATTATCTCACCGCTCGCTTTAATTCCTGGGTAGAGTGTACTCTCTTTAATTATCTCACCGCTCGCTTTAATTCCTGGGTATATTGTACTCTCTTTAATTATCTCACCGCTCGCTTTAATTCCTGGGTATATTGTACTCTCTTTAATTATCTCACCGCTCGCTTTAATTCCTGGGTATATTGTACTCTCTTTAATTTTACCACCGCTCGCTTTAATTCCTGGGTATATTGTACTCTCTTTAATTTTACCACCGCTCGCTTTAATTCCTGGGTATATAGTACTCTCTTTAATTTTACCACCGCTCGCTTTAATTCCTGGGTATATTTCACAATATTTAATTATCTCACCCCTCAATTTAATTCCTGGGTATATTGTACTGTACTCTCTTTAATTCTCTCTACGCTCGCTTTAATTCCTGGATATATTGTACTATCTTTAATTCTCTCACTTGGGTATATTTCACAATATTTAATGATCTCACCGCTCGCTTTAATTCCTGGGTATATTTAACTTGCTTTAATTATCTCACTGCTCGCTTTAATTCCTGGGTATATTTCACTTGCTTTAATACTCTCACTGCTCGCTTTAATTGCTGAGTATATTGTACTATCTTTAATTATCTCACCACTCACTTTAATTACTGGGTATATTGTACTTTCTTTAATTATCTCACCCCTCCCTTCAAGTCGTGGGTATACTGTATTTCACTTGCTTTAATTATCTCACCGCTCGCTTTAATTCCTCGGTACATTGTACTCTCTTTAATTCCTGGGTATATTTCACTTGCTTTAATTCTCTCACCATTCGCTTTAATTCCTGGGTATATGTCACTCTCTTTAATGTTCTCGCTTTAAAATTCCGTCCCACCACCACCGCACTCTCTTTAAGTATCTCACCGCTCGCTTTAATTCCCGGGTAAACTTCACTCTCTTTAATTCTCTCGCTTTAATATGAGTCCCACCACCACCACACTATCTTTAATTATCTGGCTTTAAAATTCCGTCACACCACCACCGCACTCTCTTTAAGTATCTCACCGTTCGCTTTAATTCCCGGGTAAACTTCACTCTAAATAATTTTCTCGCTTTAATATCCGTCCTCTCTTTAATTCTCTAGCTTTAAAATTCCGTCCCACCAAGACCACGCAACCGTCTCACCTCTCTCTCTCTCTCTTCTCCCGTCGCTCTAGTACAACCTCCTCCTCTCTCTCTCTCTCTCTCGCTCTCTCGCTCACACTGACTAGCTCTCTCCCTGGCACTCTCTCTCACACACTGGCACCCTCCTAGCCACCAGACTCAACCAATGCCCCGATACCAGTGCCACCACGTGTTTTTTTTTTATCTTTCTCTCCTTTTCTCTCTTTCTCTGGCTTGTATCCATTCGGCCCCATTCAGCCAACTATTTTAAGACGTTTATCCCCATCCAGGTGTCGATTTCTTCCTGGCGAGCGATAGCGAGCAAGCATTGTATGGAGAAATCCGGCTTTGCCGGAGACATTTTTCTATCGAAAAATGTACAAATTTAGCTTGCTGTCAAAACAAAAATAGATATATGCTGGCTCGCTACCGCTCGCCAGGAAAGTATTGACACCTGGATGGGGGTAAACGTCTTAAAACAGTAGGCTGAATGGGGCCGAATAAATAAAAGCCAAAGAGAGAGGGAGAGAAAGAGAAAAAAATCGAGGTGGGCCCCCTTAACCCCTTCTGTACCGGCGACGTCTCTGTAACTTTTTTTCTGGCTACAATTAAAAGATTATATACAGTTTAGAAAGGATCTCTCTCCGGCCATTAACAGCCTTCGAACTATCTCACTTGACCCTCTATACTACCGCAGATTCTTCTTAAGCTGCACAAAAGCGACTAAATATAGCTAGAATAACATTGATAAACACGTCGCCGGTACTGAAGGGGTTAAGGGGGGGGTATTTTATTCTTAATTTTTGTATATTATTATTACATATACAATACATATATGGCAAGTATATCTCACAAATACGCATGAGCTACTAAATGATCTTATACTCCAAGCCGGACTCGAACCACCGACAGTCAAGACGAATGTCCATGCTTTAATACACTACACCACGGCATGATAAAGGCTACATAACCTTGATATACAGTATATATATATATATATATATATATATATATATATATATATATATATTTTATATATAGTTCTTTGTTTAGGTTTTTCAGACTATGAAAAGGCCTTCGATTCGGTAGACATAACAGCTATTGCAAACTGACTACATGAACAAGAAATAAATGAAACATATATAAAACTCTTAGAGAATATACTGTATATGTAAAAGGCACTGCTGTGGTCCGATTACACAGAGACACAGAAAAGATAAGCTAAATATTGGGAAAGGAGTGAGGCAGGGAGGCACAATCTCACCCAAGCTGTTCACAGCTTGTCTTGAAGCGATCTTCAGAAAATGTTCATGGGAATCAGAGTGAATTAATGTAGACGGGGAATACCTTAACCATCTCAGATTTGCATATGACATTGTCTTAATTTCAGATAAAGCAGAAAAGCTCCAAGAAATGCTCAATAAAGAAAGTCTCAAAGTAGGTCTAAAAATGAACAGAAGTAAAACCAAAGTTATATACAATAAAGTAGACGTGCCGTTTCGCCCAAAATCAAAACGGCATACCCAACTCTGCGATAGGTTACCATCATCACTACTAATACCATTATAAAATCACAATCACCATCATCACTACTACTTCCATCATCACTATAACTTCCACAATCATCACGACTACTGTCATCATCACCATTACTATGATCATCATCACTACTACAATTACAATCATCACTACTACTGTCACCATTGTCACTATCTTAATCACTACTATCATCATTGATACTACAACTATCAACCATCATTACTACTATCATCACCACCATCTTACAATCATTACTACTGTTAACATCATTACTACTACTATAACCATCATCATGACTACTGTCACAAGCATTACCATCAAATATCCTACTGTCACCATCATCACTACTACTGCCATCATCACCATTACTATGATCTTCATCACAACTATTGTCATCATCACTACAACTTATCACTACTACTCACCATGGTGATGGGCTGGTCTATGGTGATGGGCTGGTCTATTGGTGATGGGCTGGTCTAATGGTGATGGGCTGGTCTATCAGAATGAGAACTGAGCAATCTCTGCCATACCCATAGCTTACTCTGACTGTTCCTTTTACTTATATATTTTCTAGATCTCAAGTGACGGCGTCTCTAACGTGGATTGACCTCCCAATCTACCAAGATTGGAAGCCAAAGCGTCACATTTTTCCCTTGCCCCTCAACTTTCTCTTCATAATTGCTGAGGGACACAAGGGCCCTGGGTGGGGCTTTGGTTTCCTGGGCATTTCCGCACCCTCCTCAGCTCCCCGCCATGGAGTGGCTTCGGTCACCCAGGCTTTATTGTGGTCGGCGGGGAGGGTTCTGTGGGGGCGCTCGGTTATGGCCTTGGCCTTGCTCGGGGCCTTGGGGCTGTTCGGCCAGGCAGCTTGGGGAACAACAACAACAACAACAACAACTACTACTCACCATAATCACTAATACTCACACCATAGTCACTACCATCATCACTACTGTCATTATTATCACTACAACTATCATCATTACTTGTCACCATCATCACTACTATTATGACCATCATCACTACTACTAGTACTGTCACCATCATATCTACTACTGTCACCATCATATCTACTACTGTCATCATCATCAATACAAATACAACCATCATCACTACTATTATCACCATCATCACTACTATCGCCATGATGCCATCAATCCCACTATTACTACCATCACTTCTAATGCCAAATACACTAACTTAACCTAGCAAATGCAGAGCGAGACGTTTTCGCCCCCAGAACAAATGCGTTCTTAGTGTGTGAGCCCCGAAGAATGCTATCATTGCTGTGGGGGGGGGGTAAAACCATCAACTCTGCGTAAGCAGAGTTTGGTATCCCCCCCCCCCCCCGTATAGTGGGTACCACTGGAAAAAAATGTCTGTCGTCGTCGTTGTCGTTTTCATTGTCCGTCTGTTTCGAAACTCCTCGTAGACCGTTGGACGGATTTTCACCAAATTTCACACGAACATTTGTTGCGTGAATGTGAACGTCAGTCAAAAAAGATTTTTTGAATTTATGCAATAATTATGATTTTAGGTCCAAAAGATGGTCAGTCAAAATATCTTTTTTGACCAACGTTCACATTCACGCAACAAATGTTCGTGTGAAATTTGGTGAAAATCCGTCCAACGGTCTACGAGGAGTTTCGAGACAAACGGACAACGACAACGACAACGACGACGACAGATATTTTTTTCCAGTGGTACCCACTATACGGGGGGCGATACCAAACTCTGCTTACGCAGAGTTGATTATAAATCTCAACGTAGGATTGATAACCAAATTATAGAGGAAGTAGAAGAATACAATTATCTTGACCAAATATTGAAACAAACAAAAAACAATGCACATGAAATAATAATGCAAATCACTCTAGAATGGAAAGCATTCGGTAAACAGAACAACATCATGAAAAGTACACTACCGATATGTCTTAAGGGAGCCCACCTCGCTTTTGTTATCTTTCTCTCCCTCTCTATTTGGCTTTTATCCATTCGGCCCCATTCAGCCTACTGTTTTAAGACGTTTACCCCCATCCAGCTGTCTTTTCCTGGCAAACGGTAGCGAGCCAGCATATATATTTTTTTGTTTTGACAGCAAGCTAAATTTGTAAAATTTTCGATAGACAAATTTCTCCGGCGAAGCCGGATTTTTCCATACAATGCTGGCTCGCTATCGTTCGCCATGACACCTGGATGGGGATAAACGTCTTAAAACAGTTAGCTGAATGGGGCCGAATGGATACAAACCAGGGAAAGAGAGAAAAGGAGAGAAAGATTAAACAAAAAGCCGGTGACCCCCCTTAAACCCAAGCCTCGTATACGTCAGAACGCTTTCAATTTTGTCTCGTCTTGTAGTAAATAAGTAACACCCCGTTCTTAACATTAAGGGCAGATGGTCGATTTTCTGGTCCCCTTTCTCCCTCGTGTTTAGTCCCATTATGTTTTAGATTTTTAGACGATCGGCCCATTTGTTTGGCGATTTTAAGACCTTTCGTCTCTTTTCGTTATATACATTTTAAGACCTATCGTGCCATTTAGGTGTCGATTTTTTCCTGGCGAGCGATAGCGACCCTGTAATTGTAAGAGGAAATTTGTTCTACCGAATAATGTACACATTTATCTTGAGGGGGGAGGGGGGGGGGGGGTCTAGGGGATGTTTTTTTTAAAGTTTGAGGGATGTCTAGCAAGGAAACTAAGAATTTATGAATGAATTAATTTATAGGCCAAAATAGCAAAACCCCAATGCACTTGAATAAACTAATGAAAGCATATGGTCCTCCCGGGATTCGAACTAGGGACACCACACCCAGAACCTTGTCTACAAGTTGCTACAATGAAAGCGTCTGTATTCATAACATATACTGTATAAGTTTGATCGAAAAATGTTGAAGCACTGATGTTATTATGTTCTCTCCACTAACCAACTTTACTCCTAAACTCGATTAATGAAACCAACAAACACATGTGGCAGTCCGGGGATTCGAACCCAGGACGCTCACACCGAAAATCAACACACTTATGCATTGCACCACGAAGACAGTTATTATGAAAAATTCCTTGGAGTCCCCTAAACACAACCAGTATTTTCCCTCAACCAATGCTCACTGTCGCAAGTTTATCGAAACGTAGTGTACAGTTGCTCACAGGAATTTGTACCCATTCTTTGCACACATTGAGGATCTAAAACGCATATTTACATCTTATTTTGGTTATCATTAGACGCTTTTATGTAATATAGGAAGGACATGTAGGAATCAAAGGGGTTAATACTATCTCAATTAACTCCTTAGCTCTCACAAGTTGACCCTCAGCTGAATATAATCGTCTAATGATAGCCAGAATAAACTATCAAAACACGTCATGATCATCAAAGGGTTAAAGGAAAACTAGTATGTCCAAAATACGAGTGTATTTTGATATGCATCAGTTAATTCATATGATCTATTAAAGATTCCATGGCAAATTATTTCTGTAAGTCAAACATGATTATTTCCACTTCCCTACATAAAACCATGGATTGGGTTAATTTGAGCAGCTGTACCAGATACTTATGAAGGCGTCTATACCACACTCTCTCTCTCTCTCTCTCTCTCACACACACACACACACACACACACACTGGCACCCTCCCTACCACCAGACCTGCTTGCAGTGCCTCATAACAGTGACAGTGCCGTGAAATTTTGGCTACCAACTTGTTTTGATTTCTTAGTGCCGTGGTGGTGTTGTTGTTTTTGTTGCATACTGACATACCATTATTCTATTTTTATGGTACACTATCATACTACCATTTTAGATTTACTTCATATTTCAATCATACTACCATCCTGCATTCATTTTGTTTTTTTGCATAGGCCTACTGACATACCATTATTCTGTATTTTGTGTTACACTATCATACTACCATTTTAGACTTACTTCATTTAATCATACTACCATCCTGCATTCATTTTGTTTGTGCATACTGACATACCATTATACTGATTTCTTACGTTACACTATCATACTACCATTTTACATCTATTTCATATTATCATACTACCATCCTGCGTTTTGTTATGGTGCCATTTACTTTTATTTCCCACTACCATAATTTTGATTTTATTTCACCGTCATATTACCATTTTACTATTTTCTATACTACCATTTTACTTTTATTAGACACATCCATACTATAATTTTCATTTCATTTCACCCCTTCAAACTATCGTTTTCTTTCACTCTACCACAGACCAAGCAATTACCAATTTTGATATGTTTGAATACAACCATATATATTGAAAACACACTACCATAATACCATTTTGTTTTTATATTTCATACTAAGATCTTGTTACTGTTGATTACATTTTCATACTACCATTAATTATATTATATATATTACTAAAGTTCTATTTTATTGTACATCTTATTTTATTTGATATCTCTATCTATCTATCTATTGCCGGACGCCATACTCCCCTTACGAGGGTGGCTATACACAGAATGCCCCCAAGCGGACCTATTCCCTGTGAGGGACAACCCGAGCCAGTTTAGTGAAGGACTTACAGGATTGACAACTCAATTTAGGATCCGTCCAACTCCGAGGCCCTCTGTGTATCTTGTTAGCACTATTTTTCTACAGTGGTGTTCGGCTAATCCATCCACTAACCTGCCTTACCCTTAGGTAAACAGTACGGATTTGTATCAGGTTTACTCCCCTAGACAGGTTGCCAACCAAGGCTGACGAGTCCCATCCACCCGGATTTGTATAAGGTTGTCTCCCCTAGATGAGTTGCCGACCAAGGCTAACGAGTCCCATCCACCCGGTAGTCCCATCCATTTGATATTATATTTGATTTGTATTTCATATTTTATTTTATTGATTTTATATTGTACCATTATATATCATACATTATTTAAGTTCTATTTTATTTTATATTGTACCATTATATATCATACATTATATAAGTTCTATTTTATTTTATATTGTAAATTTATCATACTACCAATATGCTTTGTCGTCACCCTGCCTAGCTTATCTATATTCCTAACTAACCCATAACTCCTTGTGACTATCCTATACCTTGTTGCAAATACACATAGGCAAAAACTTCACCTCTATAACTCACAAACGACAAGAGTGATCGAGCTAATATTTCTACCATTTGGGAAGGGTCAGCCAGGGAATAGGTGCGGAAATTTACACCCCATTTGCTCACGTCTTTTTTTAGTTACTGTGGTTAGGTTTAAGGGGGTCACCGGCTTTTTTTTTTATCTTTCTCTCCTTTTCTCTCTTTCCCTGGCTTTTATCCATTCGGCCCCATTCAGCCAACTGTTTTAAGAAGTTTATCCCCATCCAGATGTCGATTTCTTCCTGGCGAGCGATAGCGAACCAGCATTGTATGGAGAAAGCAGGCTTCGCAGGAGACATATTTATATCGAACAATGTACAAATTTAGCTTGCTGTCAAAACAAAAATATATGTATCCTGGCTCGCTCCCGCTCGCCAGGAAAATATTAACACCTGGATGGGGGTAAACGTCTTAAAACAGTAGGTTGAATGGGGCCGAATGGATACAAGCCAAAGAGAGAGGGAGAGAAAGAGAAAAAAAGCGAGGTGGGCTCCCTTAACGAATTTTGGTCTACCTCTTTGGCACAGGGTATATATCAGGATTACTTTTTGCTTGGATTTTACTCAATTTTGTAGTTCTCCCCAAATTCTCGTGTGACACCGCCGCCTACGCTATTTCAGAAGACGGTGTCACACGAGCGCTTTTTCTGGCATTTTTCAACAAGCAAGTTTGTTCTCGTAATATTGGGAGGCTCCTTTACATTGGCATCGGAAACTAGACTGAAGGTAGATTATTTCAGGTAGCCAAATTCTGGTAAAACCTAAATTTGAAGTTGCCAGACTACAATTGCCCGTAAATAATGACGGACAAAGAGCTCGTGTGACACCTTTCTATAAACTGGACCCAAAACCGACAATGTCCTTGGCAAGATATTTGTAAAACGTCCAACAAACAGTACTAATCAAGAGCTATTATATACATATTAAGGGGGTGACCTGCTTTTTGTTATTTCTGTCCTTTTCTCTCTTTCTCTGGCTTGTATCCATTCGACCCCATTCATCCACACTGATATTTGGTATTGTAAATGTCTCCGGCTTTGCCGGAGAAATTTTTCTATCGAAAAATGTACAAATTTAGCCTGCTGTCAAACAAAAATAAAAACTATGCTGGCTCGCTACCGCTCACCAGTAAAAAAATGACACCTGGATGGGGATAAACGTCTTAAAACAGTAGGTTAAATGGGGCCAAACGGATACAGGCCAGAGAAAGATAGAAAAGGACAGAACAAAAACAGGCCACCCCCCTTAAGGGAGTCAAGGGAAGGTGATAGTAACTTTATAATTACACAGTATAATGAGAATGATTGTCGCCGACTGTGATGGGTACTTTATTCCAGGTGTACAGTCGCGCTAATAAGTGATGTCTCGGCACCAATTATGTTTTGATCAATAATTGGTATCAGCAATATATATATATATATATATATATATATATATATATATATATATATATATATATATTTTGTTTTTGTTTTTTGTGAGATATACCAACCATGTTCCTACACTTATCCACCCTATTCAACATCTGACAGACATTAATACAGCACAGAGCAAGCCAAACGTAATGACAGCTGGGACATGACTTATTAGCGCGACCGTACAGCCAGCAGACAAATATACAGTATAGGCTATATATATATATACAGTATATATAAAGCGAGAGAGTGGGAGTGGGTGAGTGGGTGTGAGAGTGAGAGAGGGAGTGAGTGGCTTTGTGTATGTGTGTGTGCTACAAGGAGTTGCAAAGAATCTTATGTACACTCGGTCAAAAAAGTATCTGCACCCCTACCCCGATAATCTGGTGTGTACAGCTTGGTAGTATAGGTTGTAGGTCGTAGGTAGTAGATCTTAGGTAGTATAGGTAGATGGTAGTATAGATGGATATAGCTACAGGTAGATATGCAAACCCTACCAAGCTGTACACACCAGATTATCAGGGTAGGGGTGCAGATACTTTTTGGACCAAGTGTACCTCAAAGACCTTGAGGTCCATATCAGTGAGATGTTCTGATTATAAAGAAAGAGTTTGTTTAGTGCACTACACTCATTACAGAGTGTGCAAAATACTACTTACTCTCTCCTTGAATTGCTCTACTAAAGTACGATTTTCAATTTCTGAGGGAAGTTTGTTCCAGGTAAAACAGATCTTACATGTGAAAATGTTTCTACAAATACTAGTGCTGAACCTTTTCAATTCTACCTTCAGCCAGAATTGCGTGTTGTATTCATATTGAGGCTAAACAAAAAATATATAATCCATATTGTTAAACCTGAGAGAGAGAGAGAGAGAGAGAGAGAGAGAGAGAGAGAGAGAGAGAGAGAGAGTCAGGCTTGAGGTTAACCACAATACAAAGGTGTACTGTAGTTTAACCTTTCCATATGACAACTATAGGGAGAGTCGGTGAGTAACGTGTTTTATGGTAACAGTACCTACGTTCTTTACAGGGTATCTGGTGGGATTCAAGATATTTTTTATGTTAAAGGGGGGGGGGGGGTTCCTATGGACCCCATTCTCCCTCATTTTAGCCCCATTAGTATTGGCATGTTATAACATTCGCCCCATTAGTTTGGCGATTTTAAGACGTTTCGTGCCATTTAGATGTCGATATTTCCCAGCGAGCTAAAGCGAGCTTACAACTTCTTAGGAGGAACGTTTGGCCTTTAGCAGGAACATTTTGTTTACAGAATAATGTACACATTTATCTTGAACAGGTATCTTGGGGGTATTTTTCAAGCTTGAGGGAGGTCTAGGAGAAAACTTTGAGCCATAAATAAATATAGAAATAAATAAACCGTGAAGGAGCGTTTCTTGTGAGTGTAAATGAGAGTATATACGGTATATAATTGTGTGTATGTATATATATATATATGTGTGTGTGTGTGTGTGTGTGTGTGTGTGTGTGTGTGTGTGTGTGTGTGTGTGTGTGTGTGTGTGTGTGTGTGTAGCTAACTGTACGTGTGCGTGTTGTGGGTGTAGTTTGTTAGGTGGGACGTCTATTTTTAGGTGTGTATTACAATAGTTCCTCTGTAAGCCTTTAACAGAAAACGACGAAATGTACAGAAAACTTGTCACTTCCAGACTAACTTATGTAAAGTTTGTTAATGTCATAGTTTATTTATCTTTAACTTATTTATTTATTTATGTATTCATTTATCATTCTAGCTTTTTCCTTAGACCTAGATCGAGATAAATTGGTACATTTCTCGGTAAAAAGATGTCCCGGCCCAAGGCCGGTTCTTCCAAAATTACAGGCTCGCCAGAAAAAAATCGAAACCTAAAAGGCACAGGTCTTAATATTGACAAAGAAATGTGGTGAGAGTTATTAATATCGAAAAACTAATGGGGCAAACGTCTTATAATCTCAAAACAAATAGGGCTAAACATGAGGGAGAAGGGGGTCCAGAAAAAAGGACTTCCCCTCAAGTTAATCATTCACGTGGCATGTCTTTTCGTTACAATTTTGTTTGTCATGTCTTTTTGAATATATTTAAGCTATATTTAGACGATTTTGTGCAGCTTAAGAAGGATGTGTGGTAGTAAAAGGGGTTAATTGAGATCACTTGCAGCCAATGAATTGCCTATTAGTAGCCAGAATAGTTACAAGGACGGCACCGGTACTGAAAGGGTTAAGGGGAGATTTCCATTTAGGGATTATTTTCTGGACCCATTTCTCCCTCATGTTTAGCCCCATTGCTTTTGATATTTTAAGACGTTCGTTCCATTAGTTTGGCGATTTTAAGAACGTTCGCCCCATTTATGTCAATAATAAGACCTTTCGTGCCATCTACAGTAGGTGTCGATTTTGTCCGGGCGAGCGATAGCGAGCCTGTAATTTATGTACTGTACATTTTCTACCGAAAAATGTACAAATTTATCTTGAAAGGGGGTCTAAGGGGTGTAATTTTAAGTTTGATGGAGGTCTAGAGAACTAACTATAAACCTCCCCTTGATTGATCAGAACATTATATTATTGTTTCTGCCGTCTCTTAATTAAGGGAGGTAACCTGCTTTTTTTATCTCCCTTTTTCTCTTTCTCTGGCTTGTATCCATTCGGCCCCATTCAGCCTACTATTTTAAGACGTTTATCCCATCCAGGTGTCAATTTTTTACTGGTGAGCGGTAGCGAGCCAGCATATTTTTTAAATGTTTTTGACAGCAGGCTAAATTTGTACAATTTTCGATAGAAAAATGTCTCCGGCGAAGCCGGATTTCTTCATATAAAGCTGGCTCGCTATCGCTCGCCAGAAAGAATTCGACACCTAGATGGGGATAAACGTTTTAAAATAGTTGGCTAAATGGGGCCAAATGGATACAAGCCAGAGAAAGAGAGAAAAGGAGAACAATACAAAAAACAGGTCACCCCCCTTAACACTATCTGAGCTTACGTCTTGTGGGTTATTAAGATATTTTGTTTTAATTATTACTGAAGACTAGTTTAT
Organism: Paralithodes platypus; assembly: GCA_032716605.1. Classification (NCBI taxonomy): domain Eukaryota; kingdom Metazoa; phylum Arthropoda; class Malacostraca; order Decapoda; family Lithodidae; genus Paralithodes; species Paralithodes platypus. The sequence goes on along the minus strand of CM064568.1, from coordinate 46,470,073 downwards.
TAGTATTTGTTTTTGCCATTTTCGAACAGAGTATTTTAGTTTGTCCCCTAATTAGGCTAACACAAACGCCTTCCCAGACTTCCTTCACATTAACCCTTTCAAGCTCCAATACGCGTTTCTGTTGTTTTCTGGCTACTATTAGACGATTGTATGCAGATTAGTAACGGTATACGGAAGTCAGAGGGTTCATGGAGCTAGTCTTTACCCATTTAATACCCACGGATCCTTCCTAAGCTGCATAAAATCGTCTAATGATAGCCAAAAATTATCTTCTAAAACGCGTCAGAGCTTCAAGGGGTTAAAATAATGCTCAACCAGACTCCCTTCACGCTAAATTTATACATTTTTTCGATAGAAATATGTCCCCGCCAAAGGCCGATTTCTTCAAGTTACAGGCTTGCTATTGCTCGCTCAAAAATAAGTCAACACCTGAATGGGGTGAAGCGTCTTATTATCGCCAAACTAATGCTATGAAACGTCTTCAAATGTCCAAACTCGAGCGAAACAGGGGAGGTCCTAAAAATCCCCCGGGGGGGGGGGGGGGTGGGGGGGGGGGGGGGGGGGGGGTGGGGGGGGGGGGGGGGGGGGTGGGGGGGGGGGGGGGGGGGGGGGGGGGGGGGGGGGGGGGGGGGGGGGGGGGGTGGGGGGTGTTACGGACCCCCTTCTCCCTCAAGTTTAGCCCCATTATATTTGAGATTTTAAGACGTTCAGCCCATTAGTTTGTCGATTTTAAGACCTTTCACCCGAGTTTTTTTTTCTTTCAATATTAAGACCTTTCGTGCCATTTAGGTGTCGATATATTCTTAGCGAGCGATAGAGAGCCTGTAATTTTGGAGGAACCGGACTTTTGCTAGGACATTTTTCTCGAAGGTGGAGCTTAGGGGTGAATTTTTGCTTGATGGAGGTCTGGAGGAGGATAGTTAAATAATGAATAAATATATAAGTAAATAAATAAAATAGATAAATAGATATATAAGTAAATAAATAAGATAGATAAATAAATATATAAGTAAATAAATACGATAGATAAATAAATATATAAGATAGATAAATAAATATATAAGTAAATAAATAAGATAGATAAATAAATATATAAGATAGATAAATAAATATATAAGTAAATAAATAAGTTAGATAAATAAATATATAAGATAGATAAATAAATATATAAGTAAATAAATAAGAGATAAATAAATATATAAGTAAATAAATAAGATAGATATATATATATATATATATTAGTAAATAAATAAAATAGATAAATAAATATATAAGATAGATAAATAAATATATAAGATAGATAAATAAATAAATAAGTAAATAAATAAGATAGATAAATAAATATATAAGTAAATAAATAAGATAGATAAATAAATATATAAGTAAATAAATAAGATAGATAAATAAATATATAAGATAGATAAATAAATATATAAGTAAATAAATAAGATAGATAAATAAATATATAAGTAAATAAATAAGATAGATAAATAATAGATAATAAAATAGATAAGATAGATAAATAAATATAAGATAGATAAATAAATATATAAGTAAATAAATAAGAGATAAATAATATATAAGTAAATAAATAAGATAGATAAATAAATATATAAGTAAATAAATAAGATAGATAAATAAATATATAAGTAAATAAATAAGATAGATAAATAAATATATAAGTAAATAAATAAGATAGATAAATATATACAGGGTGTCCATAAAGTCTCTTTACAATTTAAAAAAATTATTACCAAGGCAATTGATGAGATATTTTAATCAGATTTGTTGTATGTACTCCGTGGTTATCAAAGTTGTTAATAACATTGCATTTGTCCATTGGTCCATTTTTCTTCCACGAGAAAACAATTACTGCAAATGTTTACCTTGACTTTTTGACTGAATATGTGGCACCACAACTGGATGACCTTCAACCAACCATCATTTATCAGCAAGATGGTGCACCACCACATTGGGGACTGCGTGTTCGTGAGTTCCTAAATCAAACATTCACAGACCGGTGGATTGGAAGGGATGGCCCGATTCCCTGGCCACCTCGTTCACCAGATATCACTCCCCTAGACTTCTTTCTATGGGATTATGTTAAAGATATCGTGCATCGAACAGAGATATGGGACATCACTGACCTAAAGCAAAAGATCACTGATGCCATTGCAACCATTGATGAGGCTATGCTACAGCGAACAATGGCAAGAAATCGAGTACCGTCTTGATGTGCTTCGTGCAACTAATGGTGCCCATGTAGAGGTGTACTAAATGAGGCAAAACAAAATCAATATCTACTCCTCATTTTGTAATAATTTCCACATATTTGTCTGTTCATTTGCTTTTGTAATAAATATTTTAAATTGTAAAGAGACTTTATGGACACCCTGTATATTAGTAAATAAATAAAATAGATAAATAAATATATAAGATAGATAAATAAATATATAAGATAGATAAATATATATATAAGATAGATAAATAAATATATAAGTAAATAGTATGTACACTCAACAACAATAATCCGGGCCCAATTGACCACTTGCGAGTTTCAGGCTATAAGGAAGTTGGAGCTGTAGACATCGATAGTAAACAGAAATACAATAATAATGCAGGTTTCTGATGGCTAAAGAGTATGTTGAAATGGGTTTTATGTATTTATAAATGAACTACAACCGTATCTTAGCTGCTAATTCGGCTAAATTTCGATGTCTACAACTGCAACTGCCTTATAGATGGAAACTCGCAAGTGGTTAATATGAACTCTCCAACTGCAAAATGAACCTCCGAAATGTAAATATCTTGTAAACAAATTAATGAAATTATTCGATTCTATTTGGAATAGCTTAAGGGGAGATTTCCACCTGGAGGATTTTTTCTGAACCTCTTTCTCCCTCATGTTTAGCCCCATTGCTTGTGAGATTTAAAGACGCTTGCCCCATTAGTTTGGCGATTTTAAGAACCCTCGGCCCATTTATGTCAATTTTAAGACCTTTCGTGCCATTTAGGTGTCGATTTTTTCCTGGCGAGCGATAGCGAGCCTGTAATTTAAGGGGAACCGGCCTTCGGCCGGGAAATTTTTCTACCGAAAAATGTACAAATTTATCTTGAAAGGCGGTCAAGGGGGAGTAATTTTAAGCTTAATGGAAGTCTAGGGAATCAACTAAAAACCTCCCCTTAAAAAACTTAGGCCCTAACGTATGTCGTTGACTGTACACACACTAAAGCCGCTGTCACACGAACACTTTTTCCGACAATTTTTCCATGAGCAAGTTTTTCTCGTATATTGGGGGACTTTTTGGCACTGGTATCGGCAACTAGACTGAAGGCAGAGTATGTTTGGCGGCTGAATTATGATAAAGTGGATTTTTTTAAAGCTTTCAGACCATAATTGCCCGTAACAATTGCTCGAAAAAGGGCTCGTGTGACTCCAGCTTAACGCATCAACACAAGCAAAAACATTAACGTCTTCTTGCTTTTATCACTATACACACACACACACACGCACACACACTTACGAAGGTTTTTTTCACGTATAAATACACACACACACACACGCATAAACGCTTTGTTTCTAGTAATCTCTCTCTCTCTAGTAATCTCTCTCTCTCTCTCTCTCTCTCTCTCTCTCTCTCTCTCTCTCTCTCTCTCTTTCTATCTATCTATTTGAATATCTATAATATCTACCTATATCTCAAGTTGCACAGTGTCAATAAATTGTTATTATGTGCCCAACTGCAGCTGCTTGACTGTATCACTAACTGTTATTGCAGTAAACTCTATTATTGTCTTCCCAAGTCGACTCTGCAGCCCGGTAAATATTAGTTATTAAGTTAAGGGGGAGATTTCCACCTGGAGGATTTTTTTCTGAACCTCTTTCTCCCTCATGTTTAGCCCCATTGCTTTTGAGATTTTAAGACGTTCGCTGCAATAGTTTGGCGATTTTAAGAACCCTCGCCCCATTTCTGTCAATTTTAAGACTATTCGCGCTATTTAGGTGTCGATTTTTTCCTGGCGAGCCATAGCGAGCCTGTATTTTAAGGGGAACCGGCCTTCGGCCTGGACATTTTTCTACCGAAAAATTTACACATTTGTATTGAAAGGGGGTCAAGGGGGAGTAATTTTAAGCTTGATGGAAGTCTAGGGAATCAACTAAAAACCTCCCCTTAAGACTCTGTATCTCTTTTTCACATTCACTTTTTGTTTTCTCCGTCACACACACACACACACACACACACACACACACACACACACACACACACACAAACACACTTAAAGAGCTGACAGGCCAACATATGAGCTCTTCAGATCTTAATATAGAGAGTGATTTACACCTAACATGTTGGGATATATCATTGGTAGTGCTGATGTTGCACACTCACTCACTCACTCTCACTCTCACTCTCTCTCTCTTTAACTTAAAACCACTTCAATACTACTTTAAAAATATTCTATTAACAAACTGTATATATATATATCAGTTATACATACATCATACATATACTTCAATAATAAATATATATATATACACTTTCTTAGACGACAAACATGATCTTTTACAATCGTTCTCCAGCAGTCTAAAATATAATTAATGTTGAATAGTTTAAATAAACATCATAATTCAACTATAATCCATTACCATCATAAACCAATGCACATATATATAACGTGCATACAAGTATAGTAAATACATGGATTCTGCGTTCGGATTACATTATTCATATCTTTAAAGCAACCTATGACATCATTTTTGATAAGCCCTTACACAATACATACAAAAATAACTGCCACTAAAGAAACGATAATTCCCTATAACGATAATTCCCTATAACGATAATTCCCTATAACGATAATTCCCTATAACGATAATTCCCTATAACGATAATTCCCTATAACGATAATTCCCTATAAAGATAATTCCCTATAACGATAATTCCCTATAACGATAATACCCTATAACGATAATTCCCTATAACGATAATTCCCTATAACGATAATTCCCTATAACGATAATTTCCTATAACGATAATTCCCTATAACGATAATTCCCTATAACGATAATTCCCTATAACGATAATTCCCTATAACGATAATTCCCTATAAAGATAATTCCCTATAACCACCCTCGTGATAAGGTGGAAGATATCACCCACCACAACCCCAGAGTACCACAATGCAACATGGTACAACAACAGCCCTATGCCACTGACACCTTAAGGGGAGGTTTTTAGTGCGTTTCTTAGACCTCTATCAAGCTTGAAATTACACCCCCTTGACCCCCTTTCAAGATAAATTTGTACATTTTTCGGTAGAAAAATGTCCCGGCCGAAGGCCAATTCCTCTTAAATTACAGGATCGCTATCGCTCGCCAGGAAAACATTGACATATAAATGGCACGAAAGGTCTTAAAAGTGACATAAATGGGGCGAAAGTTCTTAAAATCGCCAAACTAATGGGGCGAACGTCTTAAAATCTCAAAAGCAATGGGGCTAAACATGAGGGAGAAAGGGGTAAAGAAAATAATCCCTCAAGTGGAAATCTCCCCTTAAACACACCAACTGCTGCTCTCAAATAATGGATAACTTTAACTGGCCAGTACAAACATTGGTGATGCAAGTTCCTCCACTGCCAACAGATTTCTTGAGTACCCTGCACAAGAAAACCGGGCAAGTAGGGCCTCGTGCTATAGAGACAACTAATCAGCAAACCAAGCTGTAGTAATAGCACTGCTCGATATCTGCTCAGCACCGCTCGAATCTGGTCAGCACTCAAATATGCTTTACCAGCACTACCATGCATCTGGCTGGCATCTTCACTTCTTCACGACGATATATGAAAGCACCATCTGACGACGAATGCAACGAGTTGGACTATTATACAGCTGGCATACTGGATCGCTGAGCCCAACATCATCTATGCCCTCACTGACTACCTGCCCGAGTAGTTTCCTACGCCACAACCTTCGTCACAGGCACCATTGATGTTGAAACTTCCGCTTCTTTAACCAAGGAGACGCTCACCTCTTTGGGCACCATCTCCAACGACCTATGGTGTGACGTTTCCCCATACATGACAGAGCTCATAACATTAGAGACCCAATATAAGAAAAGAGATCGGACAGCCTGTGTTCTGATTGGTCGAATTTCGGTGGGCTTCATTTAGATGCAAGGACTTCTGTCATGATTAGAGTTACCATATATCTCCACCTAAACTTGAATTTGCCATTATTTCTGCAAATTTGTGTTGGAAGGCTTAGTTACTTTTACTAAATTAATGTATGGCTAATCTGATGTCTTAAAAGTACGCAACTCAGGATAGAATAAATTCAATAAGTCACGATTAGAGTTGTGTGATGAAATGTCATCAACGTAAAAGTCGCCAGATCTGTGTCAAGGTATACAGGGTTTGGTGCTTCATGTAGTATGGTGCAATATACTTGATAATTCTGTGATGTACGGTATACAAGTGTAGTGCTTGCTATCTACCCAACATGCAACTCTTCAGATACCCTAGATACCAAGCAAGAAGATAATTATGGTAAAACAAGGTCAAACAATCACGCACGTCTCTCAGGCATCACGGTCGATATTGGGCACCAAGTAAATAATAATAATATAATGTGGCTATCAATAGTATAGGTTATGGTACAGTCGCGCTAATAAGTCATGGCTCGGTACCAATTATGTTTTGATCAATAATTGGTATCAGCAATATCTAAGCTTCATTTCTTCATATTGATTGATATATACAAACCTGTTCCTACACTTACCCACCCTATTCAACATCTGACAGACATTAATACAGCTCAGAGCAAGCCAAACGTAATGACAACTGGGACATGACTTATTAGCGCGACTGCACAGTAGACAAAAAGCAACACAATGAAGTAATAAGTGTTGTAGGTTATGAAGCAATAGGCAGGGAGCAATAGTGACCAGACCAGTAAAATAGGAAAGAAGAGTAATTGGACAGAGGAAGAACAAGCTGAGAAGAGGCTAGAAGTATTGTAAGTTATACATGAAGTACTGATACTGAACAAGTGACAATCGCCCAGCTGATCGAAAGTTGGTACACTTGCCTTCAAACAACAGTGGTGAAATCATTGCTTATCCCTTGTCTGTTCTTTAGTATTGCTCTTGTAATCATTGAACCCTGTATAAGACGAATAGTTTAGTTATACATACAAATATAAAATCACATCATAATATAAACAAAATTGTATCTAGGGAAACAAGGAGAGAGAGAGAGAGAGAGAGAGAGAGAGAGAGAGAGAGAGAGAGAGAGAGAGAGAGAGCGAAAGCGAGAGGGTGGAGGGGAAAATATGTAGACAAATTCAACAAATAAAGATATATTTCAAAACACAATTAACTTACCTTCCACAAATCACGCGCAGTCAATTCAATCCGCCTTGCATCTGGATCCACAAAAACGCGACAATATCAACCCTGCTTGTAACTAAGGCCAAAAACAGCGTCTGTTAGTACAGTGCTTGTCAAGGCAATCAGGGGTGGCTCTGGAAAAACAAAAGAAAACACATATAAATAACACTGAACACATAAACACACACGCATACACATAAACACACTCACACACATAAGCACACTCACACATACATAAACACACTCACACACATAAACACACTCACACACATAAACACACTCACACATACATAAACACACTCACACATACATAAACACACTCACACACATAAACACACTCACACACATAAACAAACTCACACATACATAAACACACTCACACACATAGACACACTCACACACACAATAAACACACTCACACACATAACCACACTCACACATACATAAACACACTCACACATAAACACACTTACACACAAACACACTCACACACACATAAACACACTCACACACATAAACACACTCACACACACATAAACACACTCACACACATAAACACACTCACACATACATAAACACACTCACACATACATAAACACACTCACACACATAAACACACTCACACATACATAAACACACTCACACATACATAAACACACTCACACACATAACACACACTCACACACATAAACACACTCACACACATAAACAAACTCACACATACATAAACACACTCACACACACAATAAACACACTCACACACATAACCACACTCACACATACATAAACACACTCACACATACATAAACACACTCACACACATAAACACACTCACACACACATAAACACACTCACACACATAAACAAACTCACACACATAAACACAACACACACATAAACACACTCACACACATAAACACACTCACACATACATAACATACAGTACACATACATAAACACACACTCACACATACATAAACACTTATACACACACATACATAAACACACTCACACATACATAAACACTTATACACACACATACACAAACACACCACATAACACACTCACACACTCACCACTCACACACACATAAACACACTCACACACATAAACACACTCACACACACATAAACACACTCACACACACATAAACACACTCACACACATAAACACACTCACACACACATAAACACACTCACACACATAAACACACTCACACACACATAGACACACTCACACACACATAAACACACTCACACATACATAAACACACACACACATAAACACACTCACACACACATAAACACACTCACACACATAAACACACCCACACACATAAACACACTCACACATACATAAACACACTCACACACACATAAACACACTCACACACACATAAACACACTCACACATACATAAACACACTCACACACAAATAAACACACTCACACACACATAAACACACTCACACACATAAACACACTCACACATACATAAACACACTCACACATACATAAACACACTCACACACATAAACACACTCACACACACATAAACACACTCACACACACTCACACACTCATAAACACACTCACACACATAAACACACTCACACATACATAAACACACTCACACATACATAAACACACTCACACACATAAACACACTCACACACATAAACACACTCACACACACATAAACACACTCACACACATAAACACACTCACACACACATAAACACACTCACACACATAAACACACTCACACATACATAAACACACTCACACATACATAAACACACTCGCACATACACATAAACACACTCACACACACATAAACACACTCACACATACATAAACACACTCACACATACATAAACACACTCACACACATAAACACACTCACACACACATAAACACACTCACACACATAAACACACTCACACACACATAAACACACTCACACACACATAAACACACTCACACACATAAACACACTCACACAAACATAAACACACTCACACACATAAACACACTCACACACACATAAACACACTCACACCCAGATAAACACACACGCATTCACATAAACACACTCACACCCAGATAAACACACACGCATTCACATAAACACACTCACACCCAGATAAACACACGCATTCACATAAACACACTCACACCCAGATAAACACACACGCATTCACATAAACACACTCACACCCAGATAAACACACACGCATTCACATAAACACACTCACACCCAGATAAACACACACGCATTCACATAAACACACTCACACCCAGATAAACACACACGCATTCACATAAACACACTCACACCCAGATAAACACACACGCATTCACATAAACACACTCACACCCAGATAAACACACACGCATTCACATAAACACACACGCATACACATAAACACACTCACACAAACATAAACACACTCACATACACATAAACACACTCACACACACATACACACACTCACACACACATAAACACACTCACATACACATATATACTCATACACACATACACACACTCACACACACATAAACACACTCACATACACATAAACACACTCACACACACATACACACACTCACACATAAACACTCACACACACACGCATACACATAAACACACACACATACACATAAACACACTCACACACACATAAACACACACGCATACACATAAACACACACGCATACACATAAACACACTCACACACACATAAACACTCACACACACATAAACACATTCACACACACATAAACACACTCACACACACATAAACACACACGCATACACATAAACACACACGCATACACATAAACACACTCACACACACATAAACACACACGCATACACATAAACACACATGCATACACATAAACACACACGCATACACATAAACACACTCACACACACATAAACACACACGCATACACATAAACACACACGCACACACATAAACACACTCACACACACATAAACACACTCACATACTGTAGACATAAACACACACGCATACACATAAACACACATGCATACACATAAACACACTCACATACACATAAACACACTCACACACACATAAACACACATGCATACACATAAACACACTCACACACACATATAGGGGAGGTGTGGTGGAGTGGTCTTGCCACTGGCCTGATAATCCAAAGGTCCCGGGTTCAAATCCCGATGTATCAATGGGAAGATATTATTGGGATGGAATTTGTGCTGTACCTGGTATCAGTGCATTACCACAAGCCCACCGAAACGTCAATAAAATACCATCATTGTTCCCTGATTAAATAGCACTGTATGAATATTCCCATATTCAAAATATGCTATAGGGGTGCAATGCCTGGTGAGTTATCTGCTCAACAGGTGGCGTTGTGTGTGTGTCAGTGTGAAAGTCCGAGTGTAGGGGTTGAGACAGTGAAGCACGGGAACGAGATGGCTTCAGAGATGGGGTCGTTTCGGGCCATGAGTGAGCACCGTGCCTCATGTGAAGGCAAGATGGCAGGTACTCGTTGTACTCTACGTGCTTCACATGTCTCACTCCCTAGACTGGAACAAGACCTCACAGGCTTCACTGTTCATTGTAAAGCGGTGAATGTTAAGGCTCTCAGCCTATGCCCGAGAGGAAGTAAGTTGGAATATAGAAAACAAAAACAAAAAAACACACACGCATACACATAAACACACTCACACACACATAATAAACCGTTTATTATTATTATTATTATTATTATAAACACACTCTCACACACATAAACACACATGCATACACATAAACACACTCACACACATAAACACACTCACATACACATAAACACACACGCATACACATAAACACACTCACACACACATAAACACACTTACACACATAAACACACTCACACACACATAAACACACACGCATACACACAAACACACTCACACACATAAACACACTCACACACACATAAACACACACGCATACACATAAACACACTCACATACACATAAACACACTCACACACACATAAACACACTCACACACATAAACACACTCACACACATAAACACACTCACACATACATAAACACACTCACACACATAAACACACTCACACACATAAACACACACGCACACACATAAACACACTCACACACACATAAACACAGGCAGAAAAACACATAACAAAGCCACTCCAACAGCTTCCTCTCTCTCCAACACCCCTTCTCCTCTCTCTAAACTTCAGAAAATGGGAAAAAGTAGAAATTAGCTACGAGGTGCTGTTGTAAAGGCTTATCCCTCAATACCTTCACCTGGCATGACCTATAGTAATTGAGCTAATATTTACACCATATGGGAAGAGTCAGCCAGCGAATGGGCGTGGAAGCTTACAGCCCATTTGCTCTAGCCCGTTTTAAGTTACAGAGGATAGAGGTCACGATTTATGGCCTACCTACAATATATGAACTATATATATATATATATATATATATATATATATATATATATATATATATATAAATAACCCCTTGAGGATTACGACGCGTCTTGACAGTTTATTCTGGCTAGTATCAGACGATTTTATTAAGATTAGGAAGGGCGTGTGGGAGTCAGAGGGTTAAGGGAGGTCTCCACTTGAGGGATTTTTTTCTTGACCCCTTTCTCCCTCATGGTTAGCCCCAATGTTTTTGAGATTTTAAGACGTTTGCCCCCATAAGTTTGGTGATTTTAAGAATTTCCGACCCATTCTGTTAATTTTAAGACCTTTCGTGCAATTTAGGTGTCGATTTTATCCTGGCGAGCGATAGCGAGCCTGTAATTTAAGAGTAACCGGCCTTCGGCCGGGAAATTTTTCTACCGAAAAATGTACAAATTTATCTTGAAAGGGGGTCAAGGGGGTGACATTTTAAGATTGCTGGAGGAGTAGGAAACAAACTAGAAACCTCCCCTTAATGAAGATGGTATGTACCCTTTTGATGCCCACAGAACCTTCCTAATTTGTATAATATCGTCTAATGATAGCCAGAGTAAAGTGGCAACATGCGTTATAGTCCTCAAGGGGGTGACCTGCTCTTGTTTCTCTTTCTGGGTTGTATCCATTCGGCCCCATTCAGCCTACTGTTTTAAGACGTGTATCCCCATCCAGGTGTCGATTTATACCTGGCGAGCGATAGCGAGCGACCATATTTTGGATAATGAGTTAGACAGCTGGCTAAAGTTGTACATTTTTCGACAGAAACATGTCTTCGGCGAAACCAGATTTCTTCATATATGCCGGCTCGCTATCGCTCGCCACGAAAAATCTACCCCTGGATGAGTATGTCTTAAAACAGTAGGCTGAATGGGGCCGAATGGATACAACCAAGAAAGATAAAACAAGCAGGTGATCCCCCCCTTAAATGTACACAAACCAGGGAAGCACTGATCATATTAATCATAGTAAGACTAGACAAACCCACACAAGATGGCGTTAGTTGTCCAGATCCCTGTGTACTAAATTGTTCTTGGGGAGGATCTGGTGCACCATCTTAAGGGGACAGGGGTTATTTTAGGGCACTATTTATTTATATATATATATAAAGAGAGAGAGAGAGAGAGAGAGAGAGAGAGAGAGAGAGAGAGGGGGGGGGGGGGTCCTGTAACCCCCCCCCCCCCCTCCCTCATGTTTAGACTCATTAGTTTTGAGATTTTATGACATTCGCTCCATTAGTTTGGCGATTGTAATACCTTTCGTACCATTTAACCATAAAGGTTTTCCTAGCGAGCGATAGCGAGCCTGCAATTTAGGAGCAACAAGCCTTTGGTCTGGATATTTAGGAGCAACAAGCCTTTGGTCTGGATATTTAGGAACAACAAGCCTTTGGTCTGGATATTTAGGAGCAACAAGCCTTTGGTCTGGATATTTAGGAACAACAAGCCTTTGGTCTGGATATTTAGGAGCAACAAGCCTTTGGTCTGGATATTTAGGAGCAACAAGCCTTTGGTCTGGATATTTAGGAACAACAAGCCTTTGGTCTGGATATTTAGGAGCAACAAGCCTTTGGTCTGGATATTTAGGAGCAACAAGCCTTTGGTCTGGATATTTAGGAACAACAAGCCTTTGGTCTGGATATTTAGGAGCAACAAGCCTTTGGTCTGGATATTTAGGAACAACAAGCCTTTGGTCTGGATATTTAGGAGCAACAAGCCTTTGGTCTGGATATTTAGGAACAACAAGCCTTTGGTCTTGATATTTAGGAACAACAAGCCTTTGGTCTGGATATTTAGGAGCAACAAGCCTTTGGTCTGGATATTTAGGAGCAACAAGCCTTTGGTCTGGATATTTAGGAACAACAAGCCTTTGGTCTGGATATTTAGGAGCAACAAGCCTTTGGTCTGGATATTTAGGAGCAACAAGCCTTTGGTCTGGATATTTAGGAACAACAAGCCTTTGGTCTGGATATTTAGGAGCAACAAGCCTTTGGTCTGGATATTTAGGAACAACAAGCCTTTGGTCTGGATATTTAGGAGCAACAAGCCTTTGGTCTGGATATTTTTCTTGCACTCATTTCTCTAAGGGGGGTCTGGCGGGTATATCTTTAAGGGGGGTCACCTGCTTTTTCTTCTCTCCTTTTCTCTCTTTCTCTGGCTTGTATCCATTCGGCCCCATTCAGCCTACTGTTTTAAGACGTTTATCCCCATCCAAGTGTCAATTTTTTATTGGTGAGCGGTAGCGAGCCAGCATATTTTTAAAATGTTCTTGACGGCAGGCTAAATTTGTACATTTTTCGGTAGACAAATTTCTTATCTCCAGCGAAGCCGGATTTCTTCATATAATGCTGGCTCGCTATCGCTCGCCAGGAAAATATCGACACCTAGATGGGGATAAACGTCTTAAGCTTGATGGATTTTGAGCAGCCCAGGAAGGATCTGTGTTATTAAAAGGGTTGATTGAGATAGTTCAAAGCCTTATAATTGCTAGAGACCCTTTCTAAACTGAATATAATTGATTAGTAGTACCCAGAGTAAATTAAAAAGGCTGTCGATGGTACAGAAGGGGATAACAGCTAGACACGAGGCAATAATAGCTCAATAAGGCCATCTAAGATCAACAGGCAGAAACAGTAAGAATTATATATGACATTAACCCTTTCAGTACCGGTGGCGTCCTTTTTATTTTATTCTGGCTACTATTAGACGATTATATTAAGGGCCTTCGAAAAATAACAGGCTTCTAACTATCTCGCTTAACACTTTTTACTACCACAAATTCTTCGTAAGCTGCACAAAATCGTATAAATATAGCTAGAATAAAAGTAAAACGACGTCGCCGGTACAGAAGGGGTTAATGGTCCCTGGTACAGATGGTTACAATGGCCCATATATAATTATATACTGTATATATAATATACTGTATATAATTATATAGTATATATAACATAAATATTACATTACCGACTAAGACAGATCCATCCTAATGAAAATCAATAATACTAAATACTACTACTAAAACTGCTAAAAGACATTGACATTAAATATCTATCAAGACAGATTATTCTTAACACAAGCAGAACTACTACTACTACTACTACTACTACTACTACTACTACTACTACTACTACTACTACTATTACTACTACTACTACTAACCTTTACCTCCACTGTTCCGCATCAATGACCAAACAAAACAAAAGTAAACAAAAATAAATGGAACATAATTATGACGTGATCGGATAAAACATACAACAACAAACTAAATGCATAATTTATGAAGACACTCATCTCACTTAATATATTAAAACACAATAATCATTATCTTAAAATCCATCAACTAAAATCAACTCTTATAAAATAATTCAACAATATAATAGGATTTCAGAAATATTGAAGGTCACACTTAAATTTACACTAAACTATGCACATTCGATGACGGCAAAGAAACGCTCCAAACACTAAAACGAAGATCTGAAGGTGATCCATTTTTTGTAGAGATAAGTTGGGTGGCGGGTTCTTCAGCTGATATAGAGATGATGAAATGGGTCGGAAATAGCTTGCGGGACGGGAGGTGGCTGGAGTTATAAGGAGTTACAAGGAATAGTTAGTGTCTCCAAAGATCTTGCGGTCCATTTCAGGGAGATAGGCTACTCAAAATAAATATAACAAAATATATAAACAAACGAAGACTACGGAAATTAGTGTTGCTTAATGAAAGAGAAATGTATATGATTCAGTTTCTTAAGGGGAGATGTTTGGTTTAATTCCGGTACCCATAACCGAGGGTCCCACCTGCACTGTCCAGAGCCAGCCTGAGCCTTTCAGTACCTCCTCCAGCCACACCAACGCCAAGCCCCTTGCCCAACACGAACCAAAGGCAGCGCCGTCCATTGGGTCACCACAATAACAGGGTCTCCCCTTCGCCCGTTTTCTCACATCCAGAACAGGATCAGAATCCACAAGTCCCCCCAAGAAAGAGAGCGGCGCCCCCTCATAGTCCCAACCAAAACAAACCCCCGTAGACTACTTTGTCACCAAAAAGACGGTACTACGGCGCCGCACCACCGGAAGTGACGTAACCCGCAGCAGGCTGACCTGGGATTGGCCTGCTCCCGGGTCACCTCAGCCACCCGGGTGACCTGACGTCACCACCACCTGTCGCCGATTGGTCCCTGGAGGGGATCCGAAAGCGAATCCTGAGGGCTCTACCAATACTCTCCCCCCTACCCCCGTCGCCGGAGTAACAGGGGCCTATGTCGATAGTGGAAAGGGCCATGGTCGCCCTTTTTCCGTGCAGCCAAAAAGGGCAGAGGAATACCTACTGTAAAAGGTGACTAGGTACTCACACCAGGTTAGGGAAAGTATCTCACCTTCCCTCCTGAGTCTGAGTATTCTATAACCTCTCTAGGTGTTCCAGTGACCCTAAGCTCAGTGTGGTAACTAATTATTTGTTGTAAGTACCCTAACTATAAACGGCTAATCGCGACAGGTGTTAGTTAAGTGTATCTAAGATCTAGTATCTCTGTCAGCCTCACTGAAGAAAATACTGCTAGTTAACGCTTATACTATCCGTGGTTTGTCTGTCAGTCCCCATACAGCGTAACATTTAATTCAACCAGGTTACCTTTATTTTGCACCCTCAACACGGAGGAAGTGGAGGAGATAAGCAAGGTGTTTAACACCTTATTGGCGGCCTAGGCGGTCTATTTGACCCATAGACCCCTTTACATAAGGACTGGAAACGAGCACTCTCGGAGTTTGAAACTTGGGTCCATTGCTTAAAAGCAGTATCATGAAAGCAGTGGTCTCTCCGACTTTCTTAAACACAAAAATATGTACACAAACACAACTTTACATATAAATGCATGTAATTTCACACGCAATCGTCCATATCCCCGCCATATTGGCGACATAATGTCTCGCCAGAAAACTAACAGCCCAGGACGATGCCAGACGCCAGTCACCCACGAGACACGTTAGAGGCAACACATTTTTGTTCTGTTGTTCGTTATCTCTCAGCTTATTGTAAGTAATTTTCTTATAAATACTTACCAGTCACAAAAGGATCTGTGTTAACAACTTATTTAGCTGATAAATATTAGAATTGAGCTGATGTCAACGGGTTGCTTTGATATGTACTGATAACCATTTTACAACTATTCTTGTTTTTTTGCTTTACAGGAACAATGCCGAAAAGATGTGCTGCATTCAATTGTCGTGGAAACTACAGGGGAGAGCCATACAGTCCTATGGTGTGTTTCCCGAATGAAGAACAACAACGACATGCATGGATTAGTGCTATGCCAAATAGCCCAGAAAGTTTGAGAGACAGGTCGAAACTATGGATTTGTGCATCACACTTCGACTGCGATTGGGTCACAGTTCGGGGAGGAAAACGACCAGCTGGGCCTCCTACAGTTTTTAAAGGTGTACCCAAGTCTTGCCTCAAACAACTTACGTCAGCTCCTAGGTTAACTAAAACAGTGACAAGTGAAGCAAGACTTAAAAAACAAACTGAATTTGAAAATGAACAAGACAAAATGCATAGTTATGACAAATTTGCAGGAGAGATTGGAAAACACTTCCCTGAGTTTTATATAATGCAAAATGGTAGAGAACTGACAATGTTTAAGACAGATGGTAATGGTAGAGCAGTTGATAAGTTTCTTAATTTTAAAGAGGTACAGTCTCCTTTTGGTTTTCTGCAGCTGGTAGTAGCAGAGAAAAGTGGCTTGGAGATACCAAAAAGTAAACTGAATCTTCAAAAAAATAGCTTGGTAAGTAAGTGGTCTCAAATTGAAGAATTAGTGAAAATTATGAACACTCATGAAGCGACTAATACTGACCGCTTAAAAAGAATAATTTCAGAACTTGACTCTATCACAGAATTTCATGAAATTGAAGGTTTTCAGTTCATTCAAGCACAGTTACAACTCCTTCTTATTCCTCCTAAAAATCGCCGATATACAAAGCATATGTTAATTCTTGCAGCAGAACTGTTTTGTATATCACCCGCAGCATATAGAATGCTTAGAAACTCCAAAGCAATTAGTCTTCCTTGTGAGAAACAGATTCGCCAATTGTTATCTCGCAATTATGCTGACAAGTGTCTCCCAATCCTTTTTGATCAGTTGAAGCCACAACAGCGGTTAGTTAACATTTTGTTTGATGAAGTCAAGCTTAAGCAGGCCCTTAGATTTACAGGAGAGCATATAGTAGGCTATGCAAAAAACGGACCAGAAAATCTAACAACATCTGCTCTTGCTATTGAAGTTGTTTGTCACTATGGAGGACCACGGTACATCATACGAATTCATCCTGTATCAAAACTGAATGCTATTCAACTGAAGGAAATATTACTTGAGGCTGTATATGTTGTTAAAGCTAGTGGTGGCCATCCAGTATCATTCGTCTGTGACAACTGTCCACTGAATCAAACTGTTTACAGAATGCTTGGGGGTCCTGGAAAAGTAACACTAGCACCAGATGGCATAAATGTTTTCCTTGTCTATGATTATGTTCACATCCTCAAGAATATGAGAAACAACTGGATCACAGAGAAATGTCAAGAATTACATTTTAGCAAGGACGGTACAGAATATTTGGCGTGTTGGAGTGATGTTAAAGCTCTTTACAATGAAGATCAGAAGACACCACTTCGTCTGACAAAACTCACACGCTCATCAGTATTTCCTAAACCATTGCAACATCAAAGTGTGCCCTTAGTTTGCCAAGTGTTCAATGAGAAAACGATTGCTGCATTTAAAGGTCTTAAAGGAACTGTTAAATTTCAGGATGGAACAGTGATATACATAACACTGGTAACCAATTGGTTTAAAATGATGAATGTTAAAAGCAAGTACAGCGCAGTTCATTTACGAGACCAATATCGTGAACCTTGGACATTAAACTG
The DNA here is from genome assembly GCA_032716605.1 of Paralithodes platypus. Classification (NCBI taxonomy): domain Eukaryota; kingdom Metazoa; phylum Arthropoda; class Malacostraca; order Decapoda; family Lithodidae; genus Paralithodes; species Paralithodes platypus. The sequence goes on along the minus strand of CM064568.1, from coordinate 46,451,281 downwards.
TACAAACTTCAAAGCTCTGCAGGAAATGTGTACAGTTGTATCCAGCTGTCGGTGGACTGGTGGGCATGGCAGAGAGAAGAAACTAACACAGTCAACAGCAGATGCCTTTGTCATCACAACAAGGTATAACATAGAAGCAGCACAATATCTTTTTGAAACCCATGATTTTGCTTACATCCTACCTGCTGTTTTTTCACAAGATCCCCTAGAAAAGTGTTTTGGTCAAGCAAGACAACGTAGTGGAGGAAATTTTTACATTGACATTGGGGATGTTCAAGCAGCATCCAAAGTACAGCAGTTGCATCAGCTGTTGAAACGTGACATCGTTCCTGACCGAGCCAAAGAAGTAAGCTGTGAATTTTGTACAGCAGCAATAGATGATGGTGATTTACAACTTCTGGAAGAGCTGACATTACAAGACACTCAACTACTTCTAGATTCAGATGATACTTTAAAACATAAAATTGTCTACATTGGGGGATTTTTTAGCTCATAAACATGGACAACAGGAAGTAGATTCTGGGGAATGTTTGTCATCAGAGTTTTTGACTGCGCTCAATCGAGGTGGGCTGAGTATGCCTACACTGGCTACTGTCTTCTTTGTACATAGTGTCATCACCCTTCAAATGTCTCTTCAAGACTCGAAAAAGTGTTGTCGCAATTACTTGAAACAATGCTTGTCTTATGTAGATGCTCCTTTAGCTAGCCATTCAGGACATGCCAGACATTGTGTAATGTGTTGTTTAAGGCCTTTGTATTTAATACAAGCAATCGGGAGTGTACACTAGGCTGCTTAAGGCGACAAGAGAAACTTTCTAATGTTTAAGTTAATTATTGTGTTATGTGACTTTTGATATATGTAAAATTATGTGTAAAGTAATATTTTGCAAAGGTTTTACTTTAATTTCTTCTAATATTTAATTAATGTAAGTCATGTTTTTTTTTTTTTTTTTTTTTTTTTTTTTTTTTTTGTCTATGTGATTGAGGGAGGCAAAAGGCATAACTGCCTATAGCGAGTGCCTCCCCCATAGTTGAAAGAGTGACAGGGCCAAAATCAAGGGACGTTCGAGCCAAAATGCCTGGACACACGGAGTTTGAAGCAATTTAAGTCATAGGAAGAGGGAAAGACTGATTCTGGGAGAGTTCCAGAGCTCAGCTGTTGAGTAGAAGAAAGTTTGAGAGTAACGTTTCACTCTTGGGTTGGAGAGTTGCACAGAGTAGGGGTGGGATTGAGTTGCAAGACGGGTACCACGTGCCCTACGTAAAGGAGGTGGTATGCACTGGGATAGCTCTGAGGAACACTGATTATTATAGTAGCGATAGAATAGCGAGAGAGATGCAACATTGCGGCGGAGAGAGAGAGATTGCAGAGAGTTGGTGAGTGGACGGGAGTTAATGATACGAAAGGCCTTCCTTTCAACTTTGTCTAGGAGAGCGGTGTGAGAGGAACCTCCCCACACATGTGAACAATACTCAATACAAGTATGATGCTTTGCTTGTATAATACATGTTCTTATAAACTATCTCATTATAACTGTATATTTTCCTATTATGTTCAATCACGAAAGAGACTTATGAGTCAATCAACCAAAAACAAATGTTTTATTTTCCTTTACTTGGTTGCTCTAGTTAATAAGATGTAGAGTAAAAACAAAAAGTCCCATATCCAGTAAAACTAAAATAAGACCTCAGTTTGTGGGCCTGACAATGGACCCAAGTTCCGGGACCCGAGTATGGCCGACGCCAGTCCTTATGTAGAGGAGTCTATGATTTGACCGTACCGCACAGCGTTATTTTTTTACCCTAAATAGGGTTGTTTACGTGATCATTTTCATGCCTAAATAAGACCCAGAGTGTAAAACAAGTATCTATCCCTGAAAGGGCGTAAACAGAGCTTTCCAATGACACCCGAATTATCCTTGTACGACCACTGGTTCTCTTGCAACGATTGTGCAACAAGAGTGCAAAAACCCTGAAATAAGGCAATTTCCTTACATAATTCCCTGTGTAGCGAGTGAGAAAGATGGGAGGAAAGTAGAATACAGTTCAGTATGTCCACCGCGGTGGTGGGGAGCGGTCATAGGGTTGCTACGCTCGTCCCACCGCTCAGCTCTCTCTCTCAGCAACATTACGTGCTGAAAATGGCGTCGACAGATGTCGTGCACCGCCACATAGTCCAAATTTATTTCACTCGATATATGTTGCGCGCCGCCAGTTAAGGGTTAAGGAAGAGATCTGTGCAGCATGTGAGGAGGTATGTGGAGTAAAGAGAAGAAGGAGGGGAGTGAAAGGTACAGCATGGTGGACAGAAGAGGTAAAAATAGCTGTGGAAGACAAGAAGAAAGCATATAGAGAGTGGTTGGGTAGTAGAGGGATTGAAGATTTGGAGAGGCAGAAACGAGCGAGGTACGTGGAGAGAAAGAGAGTGGTGAAGAGAGTAGTGAAGGAAAGTAAGATAAGAGTAGATGAGGAATTGGGAAGGAATCTGAGTGTAAAATGGAGGGAGTGTAAGAAACTGTTCTGGAAAGAAGTCAAGAAAGTTAGGGAAGGTAGCAAGGGAAACAGTAAGGGTGTGAAAGATAAGAATGGGAGAATGCTAGCCGAGAAGCAAGAGAGAGTCGAAAGATGGAGGGAGTACTTCAATGAGTTGCTAAATGTAAGGAATGAAAAGCCAGCAAACATAGCTGGATATGGTATGGGAGGGAGAAGAGGAGAAGTAGTGGAGGAGGAGGTGGGGATCAGGTCAGAAGTGTGGGAAGCTATGCAAAGAGTGAAGTTGGGGAAAGCACCAGGAACAGATGGAGTGTGTGGGGAAATGATGAGCTATGGTGGTGAGATAGTGATCGAATGGGTATGGAAAATGTGCAAACTAGCATGGGAGCCAGGGAGAAGGGGAATGCACCCGATGACTGGAAGACTGGCATAATAGTCCCCCTATATAAGGGCAAAGGGGAAAGAGGAGTGTATGGTAACCACCGAGGAATATGTCTTTTAAGCGTAGTAGGGAAGGTGTACAGTAGGGTAGTGGTTGAGAGAGTGAGAGTGAGAACGGAGAAATGGATAGGCGACGAGCAGGGAGGTATTAGGAAGGGAAGAGGATGTGTAGATCAGATTTTTACCCTAAATTGTGTTGTGGAGAAATATCTGGAGAAGCAACAAAAGGTGTATGTTGCCTTTATGGACTCGGAGAAGGCCTATGACAGAGTGGATAGAGAAGGCATGTGGAAAGTACTTACTGTAGAATATACGGAGTAGATGAAAAGTTGCTGAAAGCAGTGAAGAGCATGTATGAGGGTGCAAAGGCAGCAGTATGTGTGGAGAATGAGCAGAGCGAGTTCTTTGACCTGAGTATTGGGTTGAAACAGGGGTGTGTGATGTCCCCGTGGTTGTTTACTGTATATATGGATGGAGTCATGAAAGAAATACTAGGAAGAGCAGTGGATGTTGGTGTATCGCTGAAAAGGGAGGGAAATGAGTGGAAGCTGCCTATACTGCTGTTTGCGGATGATACAGTTCTGATGAGCGATAATGAATGGGAGTTGCAGGGTCTGGTAAATGAGTTTGGAACAGTGTGCGAAAAACGGAATTTGAAGGTAAATGCGGGGAAGAGCAAGGTTATGGTCTTCGAAAGGGGTGAAGTCACAGAGTGTGAGGTGAAGTTGAACGGTCAGGCTATGGAGATCGTCAGCTCTTTTAAGTATCTGGGCAGTGTGTTCAGTAAAGATGGGACTATGGATGAAGAAGTGCGGGAGAGGGTGCAACAGGTGAAGAGGGTTGTAGGAACGTTGACAGCAGTAACAAGAAATAGAGTGGTCAGTATGGAAGTGGAGAAGTCCTTGCATGACAGTGTGGTAATCCCGACGATAACTTACGGAAGCGAAGCATGGACGTTCGGGAAGAGACTCAGACCAAGAGTGAGAGCGGTGGAAATGAGTTACTTTAGAATTGCGTGCGGAGTTACATGGAGGGATAGACAGACGAATGAGGACGTAAGAAGGAAGTGTGGTGTGGAGGTAAATGTGCTGGAAAGTGTGAAAAGGAACAACTTGAGATGGTTCGGCCATATGGAACGTATAGGAAGCGAGAGAATGACTAAGAGGGTGTACGAGAGCGAGGTGGAAGGACAGAGAGGGAGAGGTAGACCGAAGGAGAGGTGGAAGGATGGAGTGAGGAAGTATATGAATGAAGGCGGTCCTGGTTGGGATGAGGGGCGTCGACTGACTGGGGACAGAGGTGCATGGGGGCGGTTCGTTCGTGGCCACCACTTCGGGGATCACGGCGTCAGGCAATAGATAGATAGATAGATAGAACACGGTACCTGTACAGTACATAACCATCTATAGGTAGACTGTTATATATTTGTCCGGCCACTCAGCCGCTAAACTGCTGACTTACCTATAGATGACCAGCTCTGCACTACACGCACACCATATTAGTCAAGCTAGCTTTACCCAAACACACCTGCCACACTCACGAGCACTCCTAGGATTTCACCTTATAATCTTTGTATATATTTCTCTGTCCGTCGTGTATTTCTTATTAGTCTACGATTGTTCATAATTGTTATCGAAGTCCTTGAGGGATATTATGTAATTACCTGCATAAATCTATGTTCACAGTCGTACCCTTTGCTTATGAATAATTACTATAATGTCCTTCTGACATGTGATGTAACTACCTGTATAAATCTATATTAGTAACATTGCCCCCTACTTATGAAAGAATATTTGTTGATGTCATTCAGGCATGTTATGTAACTACATGATTTCAGTATTGTTAGAGTCAGCATAAATGGTACCAAGTCAGAATGGGGAGCAGTCAAAAGTGGTGTCCCCCAGGGATCGGTATTAGGTCCCCTGTTGTTTCTTATATACATAAATGACCTAGATTTAGGTATAACTAGTAGGATAAGTAAATTCGCAGACGATACTAAAATAGGGAGATCAATTGATTCAGATAGCGATATAGAGTGCCTCCAAAGGGATCTAGATACCTTACATGAATGGTCAGTAAATTGGCAGATGAAGTTTAACATTGACAAATGCAAGGTATTAAAGATAGGGAAGATGCAAACAAATTTTAAATATAAACTAGCTAATTTAGAATTAGAAAATTCAGACTGCGAGAAAGATCTAGGTGTGTTTGTTAGCAATGATTTGAAGCCTAGAAAACAGTGTATAAGCGTTCGTAATAAGGCAAACAGGATTCTCGGGTTCATCTCTAGGAGTGTGAGTAACAGAACTGCTGATGTTATCTTAAAACTTTACTTGTCATTAGTGAGACCCCATATGGATTATGCTGTCCAATTTTGGTGTCCTTATTACAGAATGGACATAGATTCATTGGAGAGAGTACAGCGTAGAATGACAAAAATGATCCATAATATTAGAAATCTTTCGTATGAAGAAAGGTTGAAGAAATTAGGTTTACATTCGTTAGAGAGACGCAGAGTTAGAGGGGATATGATAGAGGTGTTCAAGTGGGTTAGTGGGATTAACAAAGGGGACATGACAAATGTACTAAAGCTCAGTGATAGCGAAAGAACTCGTACCAATGGTTTCAAATTAGATAAATTTCGTTTCAGAAAAGATATAGGCAAATATTGGTTTGGTAACAGAGTTGTAGATGGGTGGAATGGACTACCAAGTGCTATAGTGGGATCTAAAACTGTAGGGAGCTTTAAGATAAAATTGGATAAGCATATGGACGAGAAGGGTTGGGTGTGAAGGGGGATCAGCCGGGTTGGGCCAATCAGCGCTCTGCAGACCCCCATAATCCTGCGTTAATCTCTAACCGTTTTGGTAAGATGATCCTCAGGGTATTAGAGTGTGAAGCCTATAATTGGGCTTTGTAATTGAATTGGGGTTGTGTGGGACAGGGATCTGCCTTGCTTAGGCCAACCGGCTTTCTGCAGACTCCCATTTTCTTATGTTCTTATGTTCTTATGTTCCAGGACTACTGTCCACGTGTATAAGACTCCACTCCTACTATCCCTCTTACAATAAATGTGTAAACTTAATTTGAGTATTCACTGAAGTATTTCTCCCCCGTAACACGGACATTCCGTTTGACACAAGTGGTATATATATATATATATATATATCCAGAAGTTATTCCAGGACAGTATTTCATAAACATTAGGTAAATTAAACATGGTACATTATATAAACATTGACTACCTTGGGGAAGTCCCTACGAGATTCTACAAAGACCAAGGACACTTATGGACGTTATATAATAAGGGGGAAGGGTGTATTTTTTGGTCGATTATTCCATATATTAATTATTTTGTTTTTATTTTCCTCCCTAGACCTCCATCAAACATAAATAAACATCCATTAGATCCCCCTTGTAGATTAATTTGTACATTTTTCGGTAGAAAAATTTCCCGGCCAAAGGCCGGTTCTTCCAAAATTACAGGCTCACTACCGTTCGCCAGGAGAAAAATCGACACCTAAATAGCACGAAAGGTCTTAATATTGGCAAAGAAACTGGGTGAAAGGTCTTAAAATCGACAAACTAAAGGGGCAAACATCTTAAAATCTGAAAACTAATGGGGCTAGAATAAACACGAGGGAGAAAAGGGACCAGAAAAAGGCCCCATATGTCCCCTTAAACCCCTTCAGCACCATGACGCCTTTTCACCATGGATGCTGGCTAAAATGAGACGGTTTTTATGTAGTTTCAGAAGGACCTATGTTAAAAAGAGGGTTTACTGAGCTTGTATTTGACCATTTGAGTCTTAGAGATTGATTACAAACTAAAGCAAATTGTTTAATGGTAACCAGCATAGGATGAACATTACGTAATGGTGGTGAAGGGGTTAAATACACACACATACACACACGCACATATGAAGACATGCACATCAAGAAAAACACATACACACCCAATTACACACAAACGAACATACAAAAAAAAAAACAGGCAAACAAACAGAGAGAGAGAGAGAGAGAGAGAGAGAGAGAGAGAGAGAGAGAGAGAGAGAGAGAGAGAGAATTTCACAGATACTCAGACCACACAGACGTTGCGGTCCCTACTATGTGATCTGACCTTAATACTACTAGAAACAGGGATAGTTTATAATAGAAGAATAGGACAGCAAAGTAGAAGTGTAACCACAATGATCCATATGAAAGGTGCCTCAATCGTTCATGTGCACTAATTTGAAGACGTAAAGGATGTGAAACACTTATTAATTTGTAGGTATCAATATTTTAAGGGAGGTGCCCTGCTTTTGTTCTCTCCTTTTCTCTCTTTCTCTGGCTTGTATCCATTCGGCCCCACTCAGCCTACTGTTTTAAGACGTTTATCCCCCATCCAGGAGTCAATTTCGTCCTGGCGAGCGGTAGCGAGCCAACATTGCATGGAGAAATCCGGCTTTGCCGGAGAATTTTGTTCTATCGAAAAATGTAAAAATTTAGCCTGCTGTCAAAAAACATTAAACAAAATATGCTGGCTCGCTACCGCTCGCCAGGAAAAATAGACACCTGGATGGGAGTAAACGTCTTTAAACTGTAGGCTGAATGGGGCCGAATGGATACACCAAAAAAAAAGAGGGAAAAGGAGAGAAAACATGCATGTGACCCCCCTTAATACAAAACATGCATGTGACCCCCCTTAATACAAAACATGCATGTGACCCCCCTTAATACAAAACATGCATGTGACCCCCCTTAATACAAAACATGCATGTGACCCCCCTTAATACAAAACATGCATGTGACCCCCCTTAATACAAAACAAAAATGGTTCATGTACCTAGAGACCTCCTCTATTCATAAAATGTTTGTAACAACTAGATATAAAGTGTTGTAAGTTCGTGGAAAACATCTCCAAGGAAATTAATTCTAGAGAGTAGTAGTTCTGCGGATAAATATATTTAAATAAGCAGACTTTCTATATTGTGGAGGAGAGAGTGTGAATTCATGGACATTTACAACTGGGGCGAAAGGTCTTTACATCGCCTAACTAATGGAACAAACGTTTTCAAGTCCCAAAGCTAATGGGACATAACATGAGGGAAAAAAACTACCTCCCCCTTAAGGGGAGGTTTTTAGTTTGTTCCCTAGACTTCCATCAATCTTAAAATTACACCCCCTAGACCCCCTTTCAAGATAAATGTGTAAATTTTTCGGTAGAAAAATGTCCCGACCGAAGGCCGATTTCTATTAAATTACAGGCTCGCTATCGCTTGCCATGAAAAAATCGACACCTAAATGGCACGAAAGGTCTTAAAATTGACAGAAATGGGGCGAACGTTCTTAAAATAATCCAACTAATGGGGCAAATGTCTTAAACTTTCAAAAGCAATGGGGCTAAACATGAGGGAGAAAGGGGTCCCCAAAAAAGTCCCTCAAGTGGAAATCTCCCCTTAAGCCGGTATCACACGAGAGCTTTTATAGTCAACATTGGATGGACAACATTTTCCTGACAACATTTATGGAATATTTGGCACTGGTATCGGACACTATAGACTGATGGTGGATGAATTTAGGTGACCGAAATATTATAAATGTTGACCTCCTAAGCTGCCAGACCAGTGTTGAGGATAGATGTTGAGGGGAAAAGCGCTCGTGTGATACCGGTTTTAATCCACACACCAGAGATCTCCAATACGTTAACAGGAAGATAAGTTGACCAATTGAAAGTTGACGATAAAAGCTCCCGTGTGATCCCCCCCCCCCCTCCCCCTTCTCCCTTAAGGGGGGTGACCTGGTTTTTGTTATTTCTGTCCTTTTCTCTCTTTCTCTGGCTTGTATCCATTCGGCCCCATTCAGCCAACTATTTTAAGACGTTTATCCCCATCTAGGTGTCGATTTCTTCCTGGCGAGCAATAGCGACCCAGCATTATATGAAGAAATCCGGCTTTGCCGGAGACATTTGTCTATCGAAAAATGTACAAATTTAGCCTGCTGTCAAACAAAAATAAAAAATATGCTGGCTCGATACCGCTCACCAGTAAAAAATTGACACCTGGATGGGGATAAACGTCTTAAAACAGTAGGCTGAATGGGGCCGAATGGATACAAGCCAGAGAAAGATAGAAAAGGACAGAACAAAAACAGGTCACCCCCCTTAACGCCTTACGAGCGGGCCCGTCAGTAACTTCTACTACCCGCCAAGCGGGTGGTTTTACCCTAAACGACCTTGTTTCCGTGCTCTTTTTCATGCATAAACAAGAGCCAGAGCGTAATACAATTATGTATCCCTGAAAGGGCGTTAATTGAGCTTTCGAATGACACCAGAACCATCCTTCTACGACCACGCGTTCTCTTGCAACGATCGTGCAAGACGAGTGCAAAATCCCTAAAATAAGGTAATTTCCTTACATAATTCCCTGTGTAGCGAGGCAGTGAGTGTGGGTGTGTGTGGGGTAAACGTCAGTAGTCGCGCGGGACCCGTGCCGAGCGGTCATGAGCCGAGCTACGCTCCTCCCATCGCTCGTCTCTCTCTCAGAGCCATTATTGCTCAAAAATTGCACAGAGACTTAAGTCAGGCCCCGCCACATAGTCCTTGGTTCTCTAGCCGGACTTAAGTCCACCCCCGCTAGACAAGGGTTAAACCCTTCTGTACCGGTGCCGTTCTTTTAACTTTATTCTGGCTTCTATTAGATGGTTTTATTCAGTTATATAGGGTCTCAAGCAATTAACAGGCTTCGAACTATCTCACTTAACACTTCTTAGTACGACAGATCCTTTTTAACCCATCAAGCGCGAAAATGCCCTCGGGGCAAGGGTACTTATTTGTGAATTTCTAGCCTTGGATTCTGACAGAATTCGTTATATATATGATATAAAGCATTATTTTTTTGTCAATGTGCTTTTATTTTACATAAATGATGAATATATGAACCTTGAAGAGCGATAAAATAAGTGGGAAAAGCATTTGGGTGGTGAAAATTGTAAATATTAGCCACCCGGTCGTATTCTCAGGCGTGAGGGAACGAGGCATTCACCCTACTCTCTCGCTCTCTCTGACTCAACTGAAGCAAGCGGGAGGTGTCTCGGTGTTATATAACCATCTTTTACGCAACCCACTTGTGGTAAATTACAGCGGGAGAGAAAAATAACCGATAAATGATGAAAATAAGAGGAAAAATAGGTAATAATTGAGGATGGGGGGGAGGGGAGAATAAGGTGGGGAAGAAGGGGAAGGGGGGGTGAAAAACATATGGATGAGTGGTAGGAAGTACTAGAAGGGAATTATCTCACTTAATGACATATTCCTTTGTTTTGAGAACCCCTGGGGTGTTTTGGAAGGTTTTTTATGGTCTTGCTTCCGTGAGGCTTATCGCGTTCGCTATGGTGACCCTTACGTTAGGCCTATCGCGCTTGCTGGGTTAAAATGCACAAAATCCCCTAAATATTGCTAGAAGAAAACTAAAAAGATGTCGCCGGTACAGAAGGGGTTAATGTGACAGTCCGCCGATTACAAACAATATAATTATATAATTATATACTTAAACTTAAAGCCTAAACAAGAGACCTTTATGTGACACCAATATAAACAAGGCTAATAGGCAGGGTAATTATAGTGAATTATGTGATCAAGCAAACTATGGACACAAAAAATACTGAGTGTCTGAGATCTTGATAAAATAAAACAAAAAGTTGTTCACATAATTATATAAGTAAACGGAGAGGTAAAAATGATATATATATATATTACTGCACTATAATTTTAATTTAATAAATATAATTAGTTTTTATATTTTTAGATGTTTTTAGTTTGTTTAGTTTGTCGATTATAAGACCTTTACTGCACTATAATGTTTAAGCCAGACAGATGCGAGACTTCGAAAACAAATATTAATGTTGAATGTCCTGAAGTAATAGGTGTGTGTGTGTGTGTGTGTGTGTGTGTGTGTGTGTGTGTGTGTGTGTGTGTGTGTGTGTGTACTCACCTAATTGTACTCACCTAATTGTAGTATACAGGATTTGAGCCTAAGCTCGTGTTGTCCTGTCTCTCTCTCTACATTTATCCAATTTTGCTTTAAAAGTTTGGATATTTCTTGCTCCCACCACCTCCCCATCCAACTTATTCCAACACTCAATGCTTCTATACGGGAAGCTGAACTTTCTTACATCAGACTTACATATAACTTTCCTCAACTTACAATCATGACCCCTGGTTCTTCCCTCGTCCTTCACCACAAAATCTCCCTTGTTGATCTTCTCAAAACCTTTCACACACTTAAACATCATGATCATGTCACCTCTCTCTCTCCTCTCCCTCAGCGTTGGCAGCTTTAGCCTCTCCAATCTCTCCTCATAAGGCAGGTCTCTAAGGCTAGCTATCATCTTAGTGGCAACTCTCTGAACTCTTTCCAGTTTTGTATTATGTTTTATAAGGTGTGGAGACCACACCACTGCTGCATACTCCAGTCTTGGTCGTATTATTGTCCCTATTATTTTTGCTAACATCTCTTCATCTAAATAATTCAGAGCTATTCTCATGTTAGTCAACACTGCATAGGTTTCACCAGTTATTTTATTTATATGCTGTTCAGGTGACAAGCTGTCTGCCACAACTACCCCTAGGTCTTTTGCTTTCACAGCTTTACTAATTATTTCATCTCCTATTTTATATCCCCAAGAAGGTCTATATTTACTTTTTCCCATCTCAAGAACCTGACACTTACTCGTGTTGAATTCCATTTTCCAAGTTTGACTCCACTCATATAACTTATCTAGATCTCTCTGTAATTCTTCACAACTACTCCTACTTGTAATATGCTTCATTAATTTTGCATCATCAGCAAACATAGATATATATGAGCCTATTCCCATTTGAAGGTCGTTGATGAAAACCAAAAACATGTGTGTGTGTGTGTGTGTGTGTGTGTGTGTGTGTGTGTGTTTGAGAGAGTGCGCACTCTAAAATGTTATTCAAACATGTCATTATAACATTATATCGAAAATAGCCATTACAATTTGACTACCATACATTTGATTACTACAACTTATATCACAACCCACCATAGATTATATCACAACCTATATCACAACCCACCATAGATTATATCACAACCCACCATAGATTATATCACAACCCACCATAGATTATATCACAACCCACCATAGATTATATCACAACCCACCATAGCTTATATCACAACCCACCATAGCTTATATCACAACCCACCATAGCTTATATCACAACCCACCATAGCTTATATCACAACCCACCATAGCTTATATCACAACCCACCATAGCTTATATCACAACCCACCATAGATTATATCACAACCTATATCACAACCCACCATAGATTATATCACAACCCACCATAGATTATATCACAACCCACCATAGCTTATATCACAACCCACCATAGATTATATCACAACCTATATCACAACCCACCATAGATTATATCACAACCCACCATAGCTTATATCACAACCCACCATAGATTATATCACAACCCACCATAGATTATATCACAACCCACCATAGATTATATCACAACCCACCATAGCTTATATCACAACCCACCATAGATTATATCACAACCCACCATAGCTTATATCACAACCCACCATAGATTATATCACAACCCACCATAGCTTATATCACAACCCACCATAGATTATATCACAACCCACCATAGCTTATATCACAACCCACCATAGATTATATCACAACCCACCATAGATATATCACAACCCACCATAGCTTATATCACAACCCACCATAGATTATATCACAACCCACCATAGCTTATATCACAACCCACCATAGATTATATCACAACCCACCATAGCTTATATCACAACCCACCATAGCTTATATCACAACCCACCATAGCTTATATCACAACCCACCATAGCTTATATCACAACCCACCATAGCTTATATCACAACCCACCATAGCTTATATCACAACCCACCATAGCTATATATTATATCACAACCCACCATAGCTTATATCACAACCCACCATAGATTATATCACAACCCACCATAGCTTATATCACAACCCACCATAAGCTTATATCACAACCCACCATAGCTTATATCACAACCCACCATAGCTTATATCACAACCCACCATAGCTATATCACAACCCACCATAGATTATATCACAACCCACCATAGCTTATATCACAACCCACCATAGCTTATATCACAACCCACCATAGCTTATATCACAACCCACCATAGATTATATCACAACCCACCATAGCTTATATCACAACCCACCATAGATTATATCACAACCCACCATAGATTATATCACAACCCACCATAGCTTATATCACAACCCACCATAGCTTATATCACAACCCACCATAGCTTATATCACAACCCACCATAGCTTATATCACAACCCACCATAGATTATATCACAACCCACCATAGATTATATCACAACCCACCATAGCTTATATCACAACCCACCATAGCTTATATCACAACCCACCATAGCTTATATCACAACCCACCATAGATTATATCACAACCCACCATAGCTTATATCACAACCCACCATAGCTTATATCACAACCCACCATAGCTTATATCACAACCCACCATAGCTTATATCACAACCCACCATAGCTTATATCACAACCCACCATAGATTATATCACAACCCACCATAGCTTATATCACAACCCACCATAGATTATATCACAACCCACCATAGCTTATATCACAACCCACCATAGATTATATCACAACCCACCATAGATTATATCACAACCCACCATAGCTTATATCACAACCCACCATAGATTATATCACAACCCACCATAGATTATATCACAACCCACCATAGATTATATCACAACCCACCATAGATTATATCACAACCCACCATAGATTAACTAGTACCAGTAGTATAGTTCTGCAATTTACTTTAAGAATGTAGTGCTTGATTTTCGGTCAATGTATATAATTATTAATTGATTTTCAGTTTCCTAGCTAGACCTCCATTAAGGGGAGGTATTTAGTTTGTTCCCTACTCCTCCAGCAATCTTAAAATTCCACCTCCTTGACCCTCTTTCAAGATAAATTTGTACATTTTTCGGTAGAAAAATTTCCCGGCCGGAGGCCGGTTGCTCTTAAATTACAGGCTCGCTGTCGCTCGCCAGGAAAAAATCGACACCTTAATGGCACGAAAGGTCTTAAAATTGACAGAAATGGGGCAAAATGTCTTAAAATGTCAAAACTACTAGGGCGAAGGTCTTAAAATCTCAAAAGCAATGGGGCTAAACATGAGGGAGAAACGGGTCCAGAAAAAAATCTCTCAAGTGGAAATCTCCCCTTAAGCGTTAAAAAAACACCCCCTAGACCCTCTTTCAAGATAAATGTGTAAATTTTTGGGTTCCTTCTAGAATTACAGGCTCTCTAATGGGGCGAAAGGTCTCAAAACCGCCAAACTAATGGGCCGAACATCTTAAAATCTCAAAACTAATATGCTAAACATGAGGGAGAAGGATGTCCCTAAAAAGCGACCTCCCCCTTAACACTACAACTTAATACAACCAATACATTACTAAGCCCCCCCCCCCCCCCTGGGTTACAAAGGTCAAGGAAACATAAATAATACAACCTCAGTTACTTATACTGTATTTAATTAAACCCGACCACTACATAACACCAAATACATAAATAAATATAAATAAAACCAAAATATAATATATACAGTATACTGTATACTGTATACTGTATACTGTATACTGTATAATATATACAGTATACTGTATACTGTATAATATATACAGTATACTGTATACTGTATACTGTATACTGTATAATATATACAGTATACTGTATACTGTATACTGTATAATATATACAGTATACTGTATACTGTATAATATATACAGTATACTGTATACTGTATACTGTATACTGTATAATATATACAGTATACTGTATACTGTATACTGTATAATATATACAGTATACTGTATACTGTATAATATATACAGTATACTGTATACTGTATACTGTATACTGTATAATATATACAGTATACTGTATACTGTATAATATATACAGTATACTGTATACTGTATACTGTATACTGTATAATTATATCGTTCAACATTCTTCCAAGTTCTTGTTCAAAGATAAATTAACAGGCTTATGTTCAAATTAGAGGTTTTGCTTGGGATAAACTTGGTAGCCTTTAAGCCGGTATCACACGAGAGCTTTTATAGTCAACATTCGATGATCAACATTTTGCTGGCAACATTTCTGGAATATTTTGCACTGATATCGGAAACTAGGCTGATGATAGATGAATTTAGGTGACCGAACTCATTTAAAAGTTGACCTCATAAGCTGCCAGACCAGTGTTGAGGATAAATGTTGAGTGAAAAAGTGCTCGTGTGATACCGGCTTTACCTGCACCAGTGAGAAGTGAGCCTATTATATACTTGTCTGGTGAGGACTGGTCTATATTTAAACAGAATATTATATACAAAAAATCTTCAATTTTTGCATTTATCGGCTTGGTTGTTTGCGTAGCAACAGAAGTGCCTTCGTCTTGACAATGGTTCAGCAGAGGTGGTGTCCCTGGGTTAAATGGCAGTTCCAATGTTGGGGGCTCCCTCTTGGTGTTAAGGGGAGATGGACCGTTTTTTTTTTTTTTTTTTTTCTATGAATTCGTGTATTCCTTGATTTCTTATGCTGGGGTCACACATTCACGTATATGCTCCCGTATGCTCCCTGCTCCCGTACGATGGTTTATTGGTAGTTGGCAACCGAATACGTAAAACGTAAGCTTAGTACGCAAAACGTAAATTAAATTGTGCCTAGTCGTGGGGGTTGGTACGCATGGCGGGAGTAGCCACGCTGGTCGGGGAGGTGGTTGGTGCAGCCAAGGCCGCCCGGTATGTTTTGGATTTCAAATCAGATACGGGGCTCGCTCTCACCTATGTCAAAAGTCGGGAAATCTTACGTCTGACCGGGCGAGCTGCTACGTCTGACGGGAGTAGCCTCGTCAGACGTAGCTGCTCGCCCGATCAGACCGTAAGCTGCTCCCGTCAATCATAAAATATTCCTGTCAAACGGGAAAGTTTACGTTAGTCCGGGCGCATCTGGCAGCCCCGCCGCACTGCGGGTTGGCGGGAAAACGTGGCAACGTTGTACGGGGTATATAAGGACCAGCGGGGGACACTCCAGTCACACCTCTCACCACACGGAGCAGCAACCAACGTATATATACGTCCTCGCCGAAAATAAATAGTAGCAGCTAAACGATTGCACCTATGGCTTTCATATTTTTACCACATGTACCTTACCCTTTAGGCTACCCACCACAAAAATCCCAAATCACTCCTCCCACCCACTCGCTGACTGTCGGTCCCGTCAGAAGGAAAAAAAGGAAAATCTGTGGCGGCGAAACGACTGCACCAATCGGTTCCATATTTGTGTGACAAGTCCCTTACCCTTCTGCCTTCCCCCTACCACACCCCCAACCACCTCCCACCATCCACTTCTAGCGTATCCGTACGAAGAAAAGGAAGAAAAGGAAAATCCGTGGTGGCGAAACTACCTCACCAATCGGCTTCATATGTGTAACACAAGTCAATTACCCTTCTACCTTCCCCCCACCAACCCCAAAACCACCCTCCCACCCATACATTCTGATACCATCTTGATAGATGAAGTTTGCTATTGCAAGTAGTTCCAAGATTTCGATGTAGGAAAGGATCCATTGCATTAGCCGCGTGTTATGCCTGTTCTCCGGTTTTATTAGGGAGTTCACAAAATTGAACTCCTCCAGGATGAATTCCGCGATGTTGTTCATAGTGCCGATGAAGGACTGGGAATGGGAATGGTGTGGCCATTCCTGCCCTTTTGTAGTTCCCAGATTCCAACCCAGACCTACGTGGTTGACAAAGACTGTCTTTGTCTGTGTTTGGACAGACGAGGTGTGCCTACGCTTGTCCGGAAACGGTCCACGTAAGTCCTAAACACTCCCAAGACGTACGGCCTCAGCTACGCAGGTCTTGTGGGGGCGTGGCCATGGGTGTGGCCTGTGTTCCCGCAAATCGGGCAACCCAGGCGGACTAACGGGGACATGCTTACGCAAGTCGCAAGCACGTACGTAGTTCCATACGACTACATTACGTCTGACGTAACACTGGCCCCGTCACGGTACGTCTGTCGGGAAGTGCAATAGTCATGCTCTATACGGGCGTACACGGCCGAACTACTACGCCCGTCAGAACACAAAATTGGCGATTATGCCTGACGGGAGCTGTCGGGAGCGATATACGGGAATGTGTGACCCCAGCATTAGTTTTCTCTCTAGACCTCCATCAAGCTTAGGAAAAAAAAAAACTAGACCCCCCTTCAAGATAAATTTGTACATTTTTCGGTAGGAAAATGTCCCGGCCAAAGGCCGATTCCTCTTAAAATTTCAGGCTCGCTATCGCTCGCCAGAAAATATTCGACACCTAAATGGCACGAAAGGTCTTAAAATTGACAACGAAATGGGGCGAAAGGTGTTAAAATCGCCAAACTAATGGACCCAACGTCTTATACACTCAAAACAATTGGAACTTAACACGAGGGAGAAAGGGGACCAGAAAAACGACCCATCTCCCCTTAACCTCAACAATCCATCAGCCTCACCATAACTTGCAAAGAGGTTGTTATGAGTTCCGGTTGTAAATGCAACTCACAACCAATTGTAAATGAGGCTGTTGGCTGTTGGTTCCTGTTGCAAGCGAGGTATGGCAGCTGGTTGCAAATGAAGTTGTCGTTTATTCCATCGCTTAGAAGAATGAGCTATGAAGACCGGTTGAGAGCTCTTGATCTCTTCCCGTTGGAGACACGCAGACTACGTTAGCTCATTGAAGTTTTTAAAATACTTAATGGGTTTGAAAATGTGGATTATAGCAAAGTGTTTAGCCTCAATATGAATACAACACGCAACCATGGCTGGAAATTAAAATCGAAAAGGTTCAGCACTAGTATTTGTGGAAACTTTTTCACATACAAGATCTGTTCTACCTGGAAAAAACTTCCCTCCGAAGTTGTAAATAGTTCTTCAGTAGAGCAGTTCAAGAAGAGAGTAGATAGTATTTTTCACACTCTGTAAAGAGTGTAGTGCACTAAACAGTCTCTCTCCTTCCACTTCGAGTATCTCCTCGGAATGGACCGGAAGGTCTCTGAGATACTAACTATTCATTATAACTCCTTGTAACTCTCTCTCTCTCTCTCTCTCTCTTAGGATCTGTCCTTGGTCCCTTGTTTTTTATTATACACGTCAATGGCATTGATGTTAGCCTGTTGGGCAGATGACATTGGTTGGGGAGATTTACACTTAAGGGATTTATTTTTTAACCTCCTCCTCCCTCATGCTTAGCCCCATTAGTTTGGAGATTTTAAGACGCTTGCCCCGTTAGTTTGCCGATTTTAAGACATTTCGCGAATTGTCTGTCAATTTTAAAACCTTTCGTGCCATTTCGGTGTCGATTTTTCCCTGGCGAGCGAAAGCGAGCCTGTAATATTGGAGGAACCGGCCTTTGGCCGAGAAATGTTCTACCGAAAAATGTACAAATTTATTTCGAAGAGGGGTCTTGGGGTATTTATTTAAAGCATGATGATAACTAATTCCGTAGATAATGGTAAATATGTATTTGGAATAGTTATAGATGTAAAAATAGCCTTTGATACTATTGATCATAATATACTATTGAACCAATGTAAACATTACGACATACGATCATCAGCACTGAAGGGGTTTATAAGCTATTTGACCGACAGACAGCAATACACCTTTGTTAAGGGGGTACCGGCGGTTTTTTATCTTTCTCTCCTTCTCTCTCTTTCCCTGGCTTGTATCCATTTGGCCCCATTCAGCCAACTGTTTTAAGACGTTTATCCCCATCCAGGTGTCGATTTCTTCCTGGCGAGCGATAGCAAGCCAGCATTGTATGGAGAAATCCGGCTTCGCCGGAAAATTTTCTATTGAAAAATGTACAAATTTAGCTTGCTGTCAAAACAAAAATATATAATTATATGCTGGCTCGCTACCGCTCGCCAGGAAAATATTGACACCTGGATGGGGGTAATCGTCTTAAAACAGTAGGCTGAATGGGGCCGAATGGATACAAGCCAAAGAGAGAGGGAGAGAAAGACAAAAAAAGCGAGGTGGGCTCCCTTAATGACTGTACAGTCGGCCAAGTAAGTCGTGTCGCCGCTGTCATTACGTTTTGCTTGCTGTGTGCTGTATTAAGGGGAGACTGGCCGTTTGTTTGGTTTATTAATTAATTTATTCATATATTTTTTTTAGTTTCCTCCCTAGAACTCCATCAAGCTTAGAAAACCACCCCCTAGACCCCCCTTCAAGATAAATATGTACATTTTTCGGTAGAAAAATTTCCCGGCCAAAGGCCGGTTCCTCTTAAAATTGCAGGCTCGCTATCGCTCATCAGGAAATAATCGACACCTAATTGGCACGAAAGGTCTTAAAATTGACAACGAAATGGAGCGAAAGGTGTTTAAATCGGCAAACTATTGGGCCGAACGTCTTATATTCTCAAAACTAGTGGGGCTAAACATTAGAGAGAAGGGGGTCCAGAAAAACGGTCTGCCTCCCCTTAATGTCTCTCAGATGTTGCATAGGGTGTGTCAAGATAGGAACATGTTTGTATATCTCACTCGAAACGATAAATGAATGTTTAGCTAGTCTATTCGCTGTAAGTATGCGAACAATCATGACCTCTAACCTCTGTAACTCAAAACCGACTAGAGTAATCGAGCTAATATTTCTACCATTTGGGAAGAGTCAGTCAAGGAATAAATGTGGAAATGTACAGCCAATTTGTTCTAGCCACCTTTTAGTTACAGAGGATAGAGGTCATGATTTCTCGCCTACTTACAGCGAATAGACTATAGTACTGATACCAATTATTGATCAAAATATACTTGGTGCCTCGACATAACTTATTTGGCCGACTGGACCTCCACCCACCAACCCATCACCCACGGTGTGCCTCAGGGTTCAACACTCGGACCATTACTCTTCCTCATATTTATCAACGATTTGGCTAATGCATCTAATTTATTGCATTATATATTATTTGCTGATGATACAGCGAACATGGAGAAATTTCCCTCAGAGGCTTGCTCTGTATATAATTCTTCAGTATGGCCTATTAATCTGGCCAACTGTACATTAAGGGGAGATGGGCCGGTTTTCTGGACCACTTTCTCCCTCGTGTTTAGCCCCATTAGTTTTCAGATGTTAAGATGTTTGCCCCATTAGTTATTCGATTTTAAGACCTTTCACCCCATTTCGAAGTCAATATTTACAGTAGACATTTTTCGTGCTATTTAGGTGTCGATTTTTTTCCTGGCGAACGATAGTGAGCCTGTAATGTTGGAAGAAGCGGCCTTTGGCCGGCACATTATTCTACCGAAAAAATTTACAAATTATTCTACAAGGGGGATCTAATGGATGTTTTTTTAATTTTATGGAGGTCTAGGGAGGAAACTAGAAAACTAATGAATACGTGCAAAAATCGCCCAAAACGTGAACCATCGGGGGCCCCCTTAATAGATAACAAAAACAAATAATAATAACAAAAACAAAAATAATCCTTCCTCGTTCCTTCAATACCCACAATATACCCGAACTCATGCCAGACAGCCGGATCACTTTTTTGAGGCGCAAGAGTATGTTGTGTGGTCAGTATACGGGTCTGGAAGGATCGCCATTGAAGATCAGATGCTGCTGTTATTTCCGATACACACGCGCACTAATTACACTTACACGCGAACGTAATTATAAACGCACATACAAATAGCCGGTGTACACAATTACACATCAAATCATTTCCGTTCATATACGTACACAGAACAGATAATCGTACATGTATACACATATATAACACTGAAACTCACACATACACTATAATACGCACACACACGCACACAGACATCCACAGGCACAATCAGCTACACGCACACATATTTACACACACACACACACACACACAAAGCCACACACAAACACAACCATGAACACATACAAACACCAAAGCAAAGAAAAAAGAGCAACAACCACACATCTACACAAACACACACACACACAGTCAAACATAGACAACAAAGCATACATATACACACACTAAGTCTCAACACACACACACACGCACAGCTAAACACAGTCAACAATAAAAGCATACAAACACCTACACACAGTCACAATACACACACAGCCAAACACAAACAACACAACATACAAATACACACACACACACACACACACAGCCACACCCACGCAAACCCTTCCTACGAATTACGTAACATTTTTTACGTTGTTCCTAAGGTATAAAAAGTAGATCCTACGATTTCAAGGTAGGAGAGAGAGAGTGAGTGAGTGACTGAGTGAGTGAGTGAGAGAGAGAGAGAGATATATATATATATATATATATATATATATATATATATATATATATATATATATATATATATATATATATATATATATATATATATATATATATATATATATATATATTTATTGTGGGGAGATTGTGGGCACCAATCGATCAGGGCTAGACCCAGGTGAGGTTATAGGCAAGTGATAAAGAGTCGCTGGAACTCCTGTTTCATTTGCTTGGCCTATCTTACTGTTCTTTGTGTCTCATTTACACTGAGAGCAATCCAGCTAGCTCTCACAAACACCTCCTCCTCCTATCCACTTCACTAAACTAAACATGCACACCACACTTCATTCCTCCACACCAAAATTATTAAAATTATGAATTTCAGCCCAGCCTCGGAGTCCCCAAGGGGGGGGGGGGGGGGGGGGGGGCCATAAATGCCCCCACACCCGAACGACCATCCCCTGACGACCCCACAAAATTACCTGGACTTCGGCCTGTTACTCTGTCTCTTGATTTCTGCAACATTCGCGGACTTTCCTCTAACTTTCACTCTGTTGAACACCATCTCTCCTCCTACAAACCTGATCTTCTCTTCCTCACCGAAACTCAGGTGTCTGTAGCAACATCCAGCAACCCCTTCTCTGTATCCTCCTACTTTCTCTATCCTAGTTTCAAAGCCAAAGGCGGATGTTGTGCATATGTGCACAACAAACTCAATTGCTCTCGTGTTCCCGATTTCGACTCCTCTGAATTCTCTACTTTATGGCTCAAACTTTCCTGTCATTCTCTTACTAAATATTTCTGTGCTGTCTATCTTTCCCCTAACTCTACCAACTTTTCCAAATTCTTTGACTATCTAAACTCTACAGTGGAACACATTCTATCCATTTCTCCTTTCTCAGAAATCTCCATCTTAAGAGATTTCAACGTTCACCACCGCCAATGGCTCTCCTCTCACACTACTGACCCACCTGGTGAACAAGCCTACGTCTTTTCTATCATAAATGACCTAAAGCAGTTAGTTCAGCAACCCACCCGTATCCCGGATCGCATCGGAGATCGGCCCAACATTCTTGACTTGTTTCTAACTTCTAACACTTCTTCTTATACTGTCGATCTTTTCTCTCCTTTGGGCTCCTCCGACCATAAACTTATCTCTGTCAACTGTCCTATCTCTCTAGTACGGCCACCCGATCCTCCTAGCCGGCGGCGCTTGTGGCACTTTGGCGCTGCCGACTGGGATGCTCTCCGGCAGTACTTCTTTGATTTCCCATGGAATTATTTCTGCTTCCGTGGCCGGGGACCCTCGGAGAGTGCTGAACGCATTACCGAGGTAATCCTATCGGGCATGGAAGCATACATTCCATTCTCTTTCTCTCAGACTAATGCTAAAAAATCTTGGTTTACTCATGCTTGTTCTACTGCTGTCCGCATTAAGGAGGAAGCATTCAAACGGTACCGACGCTTTAAACTCAAGACTCATTCTTCCTATGTTTCTGCCCGGAATCAAGCCAAATCTGTTCTTCGACTTGCCAAACACTCTTTCATCAATAATAAATGCACTGAAGTATCCAACTCTAGCTCTTCCCAAGCTTTCTGGCATCTAGCCAAAAACCTCTCCAACAATTTCTCTTCCTCGTCTTTCCCTCCCCTTTCCCATTCTGATGGCACAACCATCACTTCTTCCTCTGACAAAGCTAAACTCTTCACTCAAACTTTTGCTAGAAACTCCACCTTGGATGATTCCAGTGCTATTCCTCCCTCTCCACCCTCCTCTCTCTTACTTATGCCTAATATCCTAATCTCTTCTAAAGATGTACTTTCTACCCTCTCTGGGCTTAATACTAATAAGGCGTACGGTCCGGACGGTGTTCCTCCTGTTGTTCTCAAAAACTGTGCTTCCGTGCTGACTCCCTGCCTAGGCAAACTCTTTCGTCTCTGTCTATCCTCTAACGTCTTCCCTTCATGCTGGAAGTTTGCTCACATTCAACCTGTCTCAAAGAAGGGTGACCGCTCTCAACCCTCCAACTATCGTCCAATTGCTCTCATCTCATGTCTTTCTAAAAGTTTTTGAAACTATTCTTGCTTCCAAATTTCTTAAGCATTTCTCTTCTCATAATCTGCTCTCAGATCGCCAGTATAGCTTCCTTAAGGGTCGCTCTACTGGTGATCTTCTTTCATATCTTACTAACTCTTGGTCATCCTCCTTTCGGGACTTCGGTGAGACTTTTTCTATTGCACTAGACATATCGAAAGCCTTCGATAGAGTCTGGCACAAATCTTTAATTTCTAAACTACCCTCCTTCGGTTTCTATCCCTCCATCTGTGCCTTTGTCTCTAATTTCCTTTCCGGCCGTTCCATAGCCGCGGTTGTGGACGGCCATTGTTCCCATCCTCACCCTATAAACTCCGGTGTTCCTCAGGGCTCTGTCCTATCTCCTATTCTCTTTCTAATTTTTATAAATGATCTCCTCAACTGTACCTCAATTCCCATCCATTCATACGCAGACGACTCAACCTTACACTACTCCATTAGTTTTTCAGAACGCCCCAGCCAGCAATCCCTCAACGACAAACGTAATGAAGCCATAGAACTCTTAAATTCTGATCTAAATACTATCTCCAATTGGGGCAGAGAAAACCTTGTTACCTTTAATGCTTCTAAAACCCAATTTCTCCATCTATCTACCCGTAAGGAACTCCCAGTGGACTATCGCTTATTCTTCAACAATACAAATATCAATCCTTCATCTTTTCTTAATATTCTTGGTGTCTCATTTTCTTCTGCTCTCAGTTGGAAGGACCATATTACCAGTCTTGCTAAGGCAGCCTCCCAGAAGATGGGTGTTCTCAACCGCCATAGGGGGTTCTTTTCCCCTGCACAGCTTCTTGCTCTGTACAGGGGCATAGTGCGTCCTTGTATTGAGTATTGTTCACATGTGTGGGGAGGTTCCTCTCACACCGCTCTCTTAGACAAAGTTGAAAGGAAGGCATTTCGTATCATTAACTCCCATCCACTCACCAACTCTCTGCAATCTCTCTCTCTCCACCGCAATGTTGCATCTCTCTCGCTATTCTATCGCTACTATAATAATCAGTGTTCCTCAGAGCTTTCCCAGTGTATACCACCTCTTGGTGTCTCTTTTTCGTCTGCTCTCAGTTGGAAGGACCATATTACCAGTCTTGCTAAGGCAGCCTCCCAGAAGATGGGTGTTCTCAACCGCCATAGGGGGTTCTTTTCCCCTGCACAGCTTCTTGCTCTGTACAGGGGCATAGTGCGTCCTTGTATTGAATATTGTTCACATGTGTGGGGAGGTTCCTCTCACACCGCTCTCTTAGACAAAGTTGAAAGGAAGGCATTTCGTATCATTAACTCCCGTCCACTCACCAACTCTCTGCAATCTCTCTCTCTCCACCGCAATGTTGCATCTCTCTCGCTATTCTATCGCTACTATAATAATCAGTGTTCCTCAGAGCTTTCCCAGTGTATACCACCTCCTTTACGTAGGGCACGTGGTACCCGTCTTGCAACTCAGTCCTACCCCTGCTTTGTGCAGCTCTCCAACCCGAGAGTGAAACGTTACTCTCAGTCTTTCTTCTACTCAACAGCTGAGCTCTGGAACTCTCTCCCAGAATCAGTCTTTCCCTCTTCCTATGACTTAAATTGCTTCAAACTCCGTGTGTCCAGGCATTTTAGCTCGAACTTCCCTTGATTTTATCACTCTTTCAACTATGGGGGAGGCACTCGCTATAGGCAGTTCTGCCTTTTGCCTCCCTCAATCACATAGAAAAAAAACAAAATATATATATATATATAGAGAGAGAGAGAGAGAGAGAGAGATAGAGAGAAAGAGAGAGAGAGAGAGAGAGAGAGAGAGAGAGAGAGAGAGAGAGAGAGAGAGAGAGAGAGAGAGAGAGAGAGAGAGAGAGAGAGAGAGAGAGAGAGAGAGAATAAGATATATATTAATAGGTAACTAGAACCATACAAAGGCACACATACAAACAAAGGCTTCCGAACTCTAACTTATAAAGATAAACAGTTCCCGATGACCAGTTAGCCTCATTTCCTTTCGGGTAACTTTTTATATATCTTCTTTTTTCTTATATTCTTGACCTTAAGATACCACTGGAATGACCGCAGGTAGAGGGAGATGGCGCCTCTTTTTACCGCGCTCAAGGTAAATACTTTAAAGACGGTGACATGAACTTTATTCCCGTATTGTATAAAGCAGGTTACGTAATAATGTCGTTTATTTTAGTTTATTTTTATTTATTTTATTTTTTTCATGGGACGCCTATTTCTCGGAGCGTTGATTCTCTTATTTCGTTTAACCATTGTAGACGAATTTTGTTAACCTATTTCCCACAGATCACCTACATCAAGAAACCAAAATCCTCAAAGTCAAAGACCATCTGAACATGAGAGGCACTCAATTCCTGGCAGCAGCCTCCACGAACCAAGACCACCCACTAAACTACATGGCAACACACCCACAGACACCAAGAAATATCAAAACAACACCCAGCACACGGTATCACACACAATTATTGTCCTCTCTCCCTCCCTGCCCACCCCGAACCAACTTCCAGAAGCACATCCATACTCATATCTCTCACCTATCCATCCACTCACTCACAGACAACACGCAGCTGCATGCACGACCTCCCGAAATCCATCCTTCCGAATCCTCCCTTCCTCGGGAGGACAGAGTCCACCTGGCCAGGCTGAGATGCGGACACCATCCAGCTCTCCTGAGCTATCAGAAGAGACTGGATGACTCCGTTGTCGACGCCTGCCCGGGATGTAACACAGCACCCCATACCATGAAACACATCATAGAAGACTGCATTTCACACAACCACTTACGCCAACAACACAATCTACACTCAATGAGAGCTCTGTGGGAAAGCCCGATCGTGGCCATGGCCTTCCTCAGGGACTCGGGGCTGTTCGGCCAGGCAGCTTAGGGAACAACAACAACAACAACAACCTATTCTGTACCGGCGACGTTATATTAATTTGATTCTAGCTAAATGTTGGCGATTTTGTGCAGCTTCAGAAGGATCTATGGCTATAAAGAGGGTCAAGTGAGAGAGTTCGAAGCCTGTTAGTTGCTAGAGGATCTTTTTAAACTGAACACAATCGTCTAATAGGAGTAAGAATCACATGAAAAGAGACGTCGCCGGTACAGAAGGGGTTAATAATTTGACTCTAACGCCTTTATTCATCTTTAAGGGAGTCTTTCTCTCCCTCTCTCTTTGGCTTGTATCCATTCGGCCCCATTCAGCCTACTGTTTTAAGACGTTTACCCCCATCCAGGTGTCAATATTTTCCTGTTGAGCGGTAGCGAGCCAGCATATATATATTTTTGTTTTGACAGCAAGCTAAATTTTTCGATAGAAAAATTTCTCCGGCGAAGCCGGATTTCTCCATACAATGCTGGCTCGCTATTGCTCGCCAGGAAGAAATCGACACTTGGATGAGGACAAACGTCTTAAAACAGTTGGCTGAATGGGGCCGAATGGATACAAGCCAGGGAAAAAGAAAAAAGGAGAGAAAGATAAAAAAAAGCCGGTGAACCCCCTTAACTCCTTTACTGCCATTCCGCCTTTTTATTCTGGCTACACTTAGACGGTTTTATGTATGAATGGGGCAGGTATTCGCTTTTTGTGGACCCCCTTCTCCCTCACGCTTAGCATGACTCATCAGACTGTTATTTCCACACAGTCATCCAATAATTAACACGACTATACGTTTCTGACTTCATTTGGCAACACAATCTTCACTTAACCCTTTCAGACTCATATGACGCAGAGGTTGCCAGATTAGCAATAAGGAATAGAGTTCTCTCACTCTTATAATTACCTCTCCAAAATTAGTTTTCTGCCCACAGCTAACTCAAAGACAACTGCAGAGGTTGAAGTAACTAAACTAAAGGTTTCTAAATACCCCTGATGGTAACAGAGGCTTTAAAGTATCCCTAATCGGCTCAAAATCGCGTCATATGTCTGGGGGTTAAGGGGGTACTGCTTGGTTTTGGGTCTATATATAATATATTTATTTATTTTTGAGTTTCCTTGCTAGACCTCCATCAAGCTTTAAAAAAAAAAAACCTATACCCCCTTTCAAGATAAATTCGTACATTTTTCGGAAGAAAAATTTCCCGGCCGAAGGCCGGTTCCTTCTAAAACTAGAGGCTTGATATCGCTCGCCAAGAAACAATCGACACCTACAGGGCCCGAAAGGTCTTAATATTGACAACAAAATGAGGCGAAAGGTCTCGAAATCGCCAAAGTAACGGAACGAACGTCTTACAATCTCAAAACTAATATGCTAAACATGAGGGAGAAGGGGGTCCAGAAAAAGCGACTACCTCCCCGTTAACTATATATTATTTTAACTAGTTTTGTGTGTGTGTGTGTGTGTGTGTATATAGATGTTTATTTTGTTTATTTTTTATTTTTATTTTTATTTTCCCCCTAATTCCGGGTCATTGGTATAAATAGAGCCAACTTTTTTCTGTCTTGGTACATCCTGCTCTGGTTTGGTTGTCTTCGTCGTCGTCGTATTGTTTGAATTTGTTTTGTTCTCTTTTTTTCTTGGTCTCCTCCTCCTCCTCCCTCCTTTCTCCTCCTCCTCCTCCTCCTTTCTCCTTTCTCCTCCTCCTCCTCCTTCCTTTCTCCTCCTCCTCCTCCCTCCTTTCTCCTCCTCCTCCTCCTCCCTCCTTTCTTCTTCTCCTCCTCCTCTTCCTCCTTTCTTCTTCTCCTTCTCCTCCTTCCTCCTCCTCCTCCTCCTCCTCTCTTCTTCTCCTCCTCCTCCTTTCTTCTTCTCCTCCTCCTCCTCCTCCTCTCCTTTCTCCTCCTCCTCCCTCCTTTCTCCTCCTCCTCCTCCTCCTCCTTTCTCCTCCTCCTCCTCCTCCTCCTTTCTTCTCTATTCTCTCTCTTTGTTCTTTCTCTCCCTGCTTTATCTTAACCCCTTCTGTACCGTTGACGTCCTTTTCATTATATTCTGACAACTATTGGACCATTATATTCAGCTTAGGATGGACGTCTACCTATGAAAAAGCTACAGACTCTCTCAATTAATCCTATTAGCAACCATATATCTCTCCTAAGTTTCATAACATCTGGTACTATAAGGTTAAGGGGGGTGACCTGCTTTTTGTTATTTCTGTCCTTTTCTCTTTTTCTCTGGCTTGTATCCATTCGGCCCCATTCAGCCAACTATTTTAAGACGTTTATCCCCATCTAGGTGTCGATTTCTTCCTGGCGAGCGTTAGCGAGCCAGCATTATACGAAGAAATCCGGCTTCGCCGGAGAAATTTTTCTATCGGAAAATGTATAAATTTAGCCTGCTGTCAAACAAAAATAAAAAATATGCTGGCTCGCTACCGCTCATCACCAGTAAAAAATTGACACCTGGATGGGGATAAACGTCTTAAAACAGTAGGCTGAATGGGGCCAAATGGATACAAGCCAAAGAAAGATAGAAAAGGACAAAACAAAAACAGGTCACCCCCTTAAGGAGAGATGGGCGGATTTATTTAATATTTACTGTATTTATTTTGTATTCATTTTTAGCTTCCTCCCTAGACCTCCATCAAGCTTTAAAAAACACCCACAAGACACTCTCCAAGATAAATTGTACATCTTTCGATAGAAAATTTCCCGGCCGAAGGCCGCATCCTCGTAAATTACAGGCTCACTATCGGTCGCCAGGAACACATCGACACCTAAATTGCATGAAAGGTCCTAATGTTGGCAAAAAATGGGTCGAAACATCTTAAAATGGCTACGCTAATAGGGCAAACGTCTTGAAATATTTAAACAAATTTGGCTAAACATGAGGGAGACGGGGGCCTAGAAACAACACCATCTCCCCTTAATATCTTCCTCCTCTTCAAGCACAGAAGACTAGGCATTTTTTTACCAGTCCAGTGAAAATAACATTATGGCGGAGATTGGTTAGTTAGGTCATTTTGTGTTGTGCTGTCCATAGATCAACTAGATAGATAATATTAACCCCTCTTGTACAGTCGCGCTAATAAGTGATGTCTCGGCACCAAGTATGTTTTGATCAATAATTGGTATCAGTAATATCTAAGCCTCTTTCCTTCATATCGAGTGAAATATACAAACATGTTCCTACACTTACCGACCCTATTCAACATCTGACAGACATTAATACAGCACATAACAAGCCAAACCTAATGACAGCTGAGACATGACTTATTAGCGTGACCGTACCAGCGCCGTCCATTTATCTATATTCTGGCTAGTGTTAGACGATTTTATTAAATTTAAAAGGGGGCATCATAAATTAACAAGCTACGAATGATCTTATTTAACCTTTTCTACAACCTCGGGTCTTTCTTAAACTGCAAAAAAATCATCTAAATATAGCAAGCATAAAATACAAAAGACGTCGCCGGCACAGAAGGGGTTAACTTATTCAATTATCCTCTACACCATGATATCCTTCTGTAGCTTCACCTTCTCATATTTTGGTCCTATCCTTTCCTGTGTTCTGCCAAGCCTCTGACCTTGGCATTTAACAAGGTGCAAGGAGGGCGTGGTTGGGTGGGGAGAGGGGGGGGGGGTGGAGTTGGGGGAAGGGAGGGGGGGGTAGTTGGGGGAAGGGAGGGAGGGGGGAGGGAGGGTGTGATTGAATAAAGAGGGGGGAAGGGGGGGGTTGTGGTTGGCAAGGGAGGGGGGAAGGCAAGAGAGGATGGGAGGGGGTGTTTGATAAGAGTGGGGGGAAGGAGGGTGTGGTTGGGAGGGGGAAGGAGGGGTAAGGTTAAGAAGATGGTAGGAATGGAGGAATTTAATCAACCGAATATATATATACTGTATGTGTGTTTGTGTGTGTGTGTGTGTGTGTGTGTGTGTCTGCGTGTGTGTGTGTGTGTGTGTGTGTGTATTTACCTATTTGTATTTACCTATTTGTAGTATACAGGAGTTGAGCTTTTTAGGCTCGTATTGTCCCGCTTCCTGAGTTACAATTATCTAACTTTGCCTTAAAAAATATGAATGTTTTTGGCACACACCACTTCCTCTTCCAACTGATTCCATTTACTTATACTTCTGTAAGGGAAACTATACTTTCTCACATCTCCTTTACATCTTCCTTTCATTAGCTTATATCTATGCCCCCTAGTTCTACCATTATCTTTCACAATATAACCCTTCTTGTCCACCTTTTAGAGTCCTCTCACACATTTGTACATCATAATCATATCGCCTCTCTCCCTCCTATCCATTAGAGATGGTAAATCTAATTTCTTTAATCTTTCCTCATATGGTAATTCTCTCAGTTCTGGTATCATCCTAGTTGCAGCTCTCTGAACCTTCTCCAGCTTCTTTATATGCTTTTTTAGATGTGGTGCCCACACCACTGCCGCATACTCCAGTCTTGGTCTCACCAATGTTTTTATTATTTTCTCCAGCATCTCCTCGTTTATATAGTTAAAGGCTATTTTAATTCTGTTTAGCAGTCCATATGTTTCTCCCACTATCTTATTAATATGATTCTCAGGTGAAAGATCACTCCTAACAGTTATCCCTAAGTCCTTTTCTTTCTCTGATGGGTTAATAGTGTTTTCTCCTAACTTATATTCCATATGAGGCCTTCTTTTACTTACTCCCATTTCCACTACATGACATTTATTTGTGTTAAATTCCATTTTCCACTTCTTGCTCCATTGATCTATCCTATCCAAATCCCTCTGTAATTCCCTACCATGTGTGTATGTGTGTATGTGTGACACATTACATAACAATACGAACAAACCCAAACTTCACTGAACCTGAATGTTAAAGGGGAATGGGCTTATTATTTGCTCATTTATATACTGTATATACTGTAGCCTACATATATATATTTTTTGTTTTTCCCATAAACCTTCACCAAGCTTAATACAACAAAATAACCCAAGACCCTCCTTCAAAATAACCCAAGACCCTCCTTCAAAATATTGCTTACATTGTTCGATAGAAAAATGTCTCGGTTGAAGGCCGATTCCTTACAAATTACAGGCTCGCTTTCGTTCGCCAGGAAAAAGTCGACACCTAAATGACACGAAAAGTCTTGTATGTGTGTATGTATACTCTGGCACCTTCCCCAGTTTTCCTTTTTTTTATGGGGGTGGCCGACTCGAGACAGAGCCCGAACAGGGACATCACAAGACATCAGAAAAACAAAACAAAACATAACATCATAAAGTCTTAACATTGACAAAGAAATGGGGCGACAGGTCTTAAAATCGCCAATGTAACGAGCCGAACGTCATAAAGTCTGAAAACTAATGGGGCTAAACATGAGGAAGAAGGGGGACGAGAAAAACGACCCATCTCCCACTAAGCTTATATACTATGTAGGTGTATTGTGTGTGTGTGTGTGTGTGTGTGTGTGTGTGTGTGTGTGTGTGTGTGTGTGTGCCATATAGCTTAGTAACCCTACGAATACACGTTTCTCATTCGACTTTGGCTAACTTTAGACGATTATATTTATCTTAGGAAGGATCTTAAATTCTCAAAGTAATTATGGTGGCTAAAATGTATTGAGAGAGAGAGAGAGAGAGAGAGAGAACATTAATATTACTGCAATGTCACCAATCTCATTATATATGAACGTTGAATATGGGATTGGTATGTGTGTGTGTGTGTGCTTGTGAGTGTGTGTGTGCTTGTGTGTGCGTGTGTGTGCTTGTGTGTGTGTGTGTGTGTGTACCAACTCTCCCCATTCATTCATTCTAGTTTTTTCCATAATTACCCTAGGATAAACTAGTAGCTGTTTTTGTCATCTCTTCTTCACCTAAGCTAGTTTTTACAAGATTTGTTATAACTAAGCTAAGAAGAAGAACGAGAGAGAAAGAGTGTGTATGTGCGGTAGAGAGAGAGAGAGAGAGAGAGAGAGAGAGAGAGAGAGAGAGTGTGTGTGTGTGTGTCTAAGTTGTGGGTATGTACGTATCAATGTTTGCATGACAATGTACACCCACAAACCAAAGTAATGTCCCACCTTTACAACTTTAAACCATTTGTCTTCACCAATACTCCTGAACCACACATAACAAACCTTGAACATAAATAAAGGGCTTTGTTTAGTCCTGCTATGGATTACTTATCATTTGTTTCGCATTGGAATAGGAAACTAGATCGAAGGTAGATTATTTCATATTTTGTCACCAACCAACTTCACTTCTAAACTCAATTAATGAAATTAACAAATACATGTGGCACTCCAAGGACTCGAACCTAGGATACTCACACCGAAATTCCGCGCATTTATGAAACTTACATTTTGAAGCTACCAGAAAACAATTGCCCGGAAAAATTGACGGAAAAATCGCTCGTGTGACACCGCCTTCACTATGTAGAAATATATACATTTTGGAGAGAACGCGACTTTTGACCCTGACCATGCACAAAAGAAAAAAAAGAAAAAAGAAATAAATAAAAAATAAATAAACTACCATTAACACAAAGCAACTCGGAATATTATAGCTTAGCAATCTAATATGGGGGGTGACCTGCTTGTTTTATTTTTCTCTCCGTTTCTCTGTTTCCCTGGCTTGTATCCATTCGGCCCCATTCAGCTAACTGTTTAAGACGTTTATCCCCATTTAGATGTCGATTTCTTCCTGGCGAGCGACAGCAAGCCAGCATTGTATGGAGAAATCCGGCTTCGCCGGAGAAAATTTTCTATCGAAAAATTTACAAATTTAGCTTGCTGTCAAAACAATAAATTTATATGCTGGCTCGCTACCGATCGCCAGGAAAATATTGACACTTGGATGGGGGTAAACGTCTTTAAACAGTAGGCTGAATGGGAGAGAGGGAGAGAAAGATAAAAAAGCGAGGTGGGCCCCCTTATCTCGTTTGAGGTTCGATACAGATTCAAAGGGAGTATATAAATATTATGATTTGTGAGTGTATACATTACGTGGTTATATATGACAGTGGGTGAGTGTCAGTGGGAGTCTGTGTGTATATTATGTGTGTCAGTCAGCGAGTGTGTCATTTCGGTGTGTATGTTTGTGTTAAGTGTAGTGAGTGCTATGGGTGTGTGTGTGTGTACTCTATTTTGCCTTGGGGTGGGTGTTTGACTGTCTCTCTATATTTTTCATATCTCTATATTAATTTCCACTCTTTTCACATGTGTGTGTGTGTGTGTGTGTGTGTGCCGATTAGCGTGTAGTGTGTGCGTGTCTGGCCATGCATTGTCAATCAGTGTGTCAATCTGTGTGCATGTGTGTGTCAGTCGGAGTGTACGTGTGTGTGTGTGTGTGTGTCTGTGTGTGTGTGTGTATTTATTCTATGTACAGTCTACGACAGAACTTGTTGTCATGGCCTGATGCAATGTGTTAGTTTACTTATCTTTTAATAGATGGCCGTTTAATCGCTTCTAATAAAAGGGGGCGGGGTTAATATAGAGGTTGGAAGGAGGAGGAGTCAAACGTGTGTGTGTGTGTGTGTGTGTGTTCTAGAACAGCACGCAGAGTAAGTTTATTTTAACATAACACACAGGCTATATTATTAGATTAGCCCATGCTGGATCACAAATAAGAAACACACATCAGGTGTTGCTTTATTTATGGAATTTAATATACAGACAATCAAGTTTCTATCCTTCGAACTTCCCACTCCCCCCTCCTCCCCTTCTCCCCTTCTCTCTGCTGCCTTCCCCTATCTCCCCCCTTCTCTTTTTTTCTCCCCCTTCTCTCTCCTAACCGAATATATAATTTTCCTCATCATCGTGTTCAAAGCTGTCCATAAAAATTACTTTGGTGTTTTAATAATACTGTTCTTTTTACCTCTACTGATTCTCAATTATTAACTCGTATTCTATTCTTTACCTTATACAATGTGTTATAGAAAATAAATAGATATGCTCCGTTGCAAAACAATCAAAGTTGCCAACCTTGGCGTCCTGGTTAGTGTGAACAGTCGTATAAATATATAAGTAATTGAAACGGGATGTTACAATCCACGCATCAAGACAAGTTGGATCACAGTGTAATCTAGCTTGGACCAAATTATAACCAAATATATATATCATAAAGATATACACATATATATATATATCATAGGGGAGGTGTGGCAGAGTGGTCTTGCCACTGGACTGGTAATCCAATGGACCCGGGTTCGAATCCCAATATGTCAATGGGAAGATATTATTGGGATGGAATTTGTGCTGTACCTAGTTTCAGTGCATTACCACAGCACACCGAAACGCCAAAAAAATACCCTCACTGTTCCCTGATTAAATAGCACTGTATGAATATTCCCACATTCAAAATATGTTACAGGGGGGCAATGCCTAGTGAGTTAATTGCTCAATAGGTGGCGTTCTGAGAGTGAGGGTCCGAGTCTGGGGAATGAGACTGTGAAGCACAGAGGCGGAGCAGCTTCAGAGATGGGATTGCTTCGAGCCGGGGTGCTTCGCATGCCTCACTCCCTAGACTGGAACAAAACCTCACGGGCCTCACCGTGTTCAGCGGTTGAGTGTGCAGGCTCTCAGCCTATGACCGAGAGGGAGTAGTTGGAATATAGAAAAAAAACAAAAAAACAAAAAAAAACTATCGGCTCAGTTAGAGAAAACACTTTAGATGAGCCGAAACGTGTTTCTTTGTAATAAAACAAATTTTGATATTAGAGTAAATCTTTGTTTCTTCCATATCACTATTCACAGCACTGTGGTTGACCAATTCATAATCTACCTTAACATGTTTTTTTTTTTTTTTTTTTTTTGTTAAAGAGACAATGAACGGAGGAAGGAAAAACACAGATAAAACAAAAAGGTCCATGTGCCTAAAGGCATCCTCCATTCATAAAATGTTTGTAACAACTGGATTTAAACATTTGCAGATTGTAAGTTTGTGGAAAGCAATTCGAGGGAAGTGAATTCCAAAGAGTAGTAGCTCTGGGGATAAATGAATTCTGATAAGCAGAAGTTCTGCATTGTGGAGGAGAAAGTGTAAATTCATGGGCGCTCTCAGCTGCCCTAGTTCTACGCGGAAAGATGTGGAGAGGCGGCACAATTGAAGCAAGTTCCTCGGAACAATTGCTGTGAAAATATCTGTAAAATAATGCAAGGGATGCAACGTTTCTTCGTATGGATAATGTAGGAAGGTCCTGTGTGATTGCAGGGTTATTGATTAATCTAATAGCTTTATTTTGAATTTTGTCCAACTGCCTCAATGCAACCACTCCACTTCCACCCCACAGAGGTGAACAGTAATCCATCTGAGAACGCACATGACTTTTATATATCATGGCCAACTGCTCGTCAGTGAAGAATTCTCGAACTCTGTACAGGAGTCCCAGTTTTTTAGAGGCATTCTTAGCAATGCTTCTAACATAATGTGTCCAGCTCAAGTTAGTAGTTAATGTTACACCGAGAATGTCAATACTAGGGGAAGTGGGAATATTTACATCATTAAAAAATATATGGGAGTCAGTGAGATTCTGTCGGTTAGAAAATTGAATGTATTTGGTTTTCTGTGCATTAAAGGAAACTAGATTCTTTTGTCCCCATCCATCAATTCTAGAAAGGTCCTGGTTCAGAGAAATTGCAGTGTTTATTTTTGAATTTATAAGATCGGGTTGGGTGAAAGAATTGGTAAATGTGAAGGAACTGTGGAGTGTTGAGTCATCTGCGTAGGAATGTATTGGATTATGAGTGGTAGATATGAGATCATTGATATGAATGAGGAACAGAATTGGGGCCAAAACTGATCCCTGGGGAACACCAGCATTTATTGAGTGAAATTGAGAATAAAGGCCATCTACCATTACACGTATTTTTCTGTTATGAAGATAAGAAGAAATTAGTGGAACTAATGATGCAAGGCCGTAGTGTGACATCTTCGACAATAAGGATTGATGCCAGACTCTATCAAATGCCTTTGATATATCCAGTGCTATTGTATGTGTTTCACCATGTTGGTCTGTAGCTTGGTTGATTTGATGCGTAAGAAGGCAGAGCATGTCTGCAGTTGATCGACATCGTCTAAAACCATATTGCCTATCACTGATTAATTTATTATTCTCAAGATGCTTAATTATGTGATTATTTAATATAATTTCAAAGACTTTACCAAGAGTGGAAGTTATAGCTATTGGTCTGTAGTTTGATGGATCTGAAGAGGCACCTTTTTTAGGAACTGGATGGATGTTTGCTTCTTTCCAGGGTACTGGGAAGCATGAGGTATGAGTACACAGACGGAAAAATTTTGCCAATACAGGAGCGAGCACCAAGGAGCAATTCTTAAGTACTATTGGAGGAATTTCATCTGGACCAGGAGCCTTATCTACTGAGAGATTCTGCAAAATAGTTTTGACATGTCTGGTGTGGATCTTAAGTGAGGGAATTTCAGGCGAATTAAAATTAAGTACAGGGACATCTTGATTTATTTCATCTAAGGTTGAGTTGGTGGAGAAAATATCCGCAAGAATGTTAGCTTTACCTCGTGGGTCACTTACAAGATTGCCAGTCGGAGATAATAATGTAATATGTAATATGACACGCTATGATTATTGCATTATACTTTTCTCAGTGGATTCATAATTACTAGATTACTTACTGTGGCTTCCCATTATCAGTAACAGTTCGGCGTTACCCATTGTAATGATTTACTATAAAGTAAGTCATCGAATTGAACAATTACGATAATCCAAGCAATCTGGTTATGTTGTTTTAAAGTTGATATAAATTGTTTAGGCTTTTATATTTTTAACCCGAATTGTTTAAATTATCCTCCAAACATAATTAAAAGTATACTATAGCTCTGTGTATGTTACCTTGAATTTAATTTAATATGTATTATTTCACCATCATTATGTTACGGTGAACATTGGAAAGACATACACATTATGTAATATATGTAAAGGGTTCTTAAATGTAAACATTTACAATTTAAATGTATTCAATCAATATGATCTCCACCCACAAGCTGCATCAACTACCTCCTGTATTCTCGTTGGAGCTGATTTAAAAAAATTCCAACTTATATTAGGGCGTCACTCCATGACGTGATGGGCCACAAATTCTCTATTGGGTTCATGTCACACACCCTTGTGGACCAGCTAAACCCCGGATGGGGTCAGGTCAGGTGAAGGTATTGAAGGATAAGCCTTTACAACGGCACCTCGTAGCTACTTTCTACTTTTCCTATTTACTGAAGAGTGTAGAGAGGGGAGAAGGGGTGTTGGAGAGAGACGAAGTTGTTGTAGTGGCTTTGTTATCTGTGTTATTAGTCTGTATACGTCGTAAGGCTCAGGATGGCCATGGCACGCACTGACGACAGCAGCATTTCCTCAATAATGCTAATACCTTTACTAGTTTGCCTGGACCAGTGTGTGTGTGCGTGTGCGTTTTATGTTATCATGTGTGAGTGATTTGTGCCCATTACGTTGTACAGTATGTGAGCATGTGTGTGATGTGCGTTTTATGTTATCGGGTGTGAGTGTGTGTGTGTGTTTTGTATCCTGTGTTAGTGTTGGTGGGTTGGTGCTTGCATGTGATGGACAGAGGGAGAGAGGTTGAAGCGCCGTCTCCCCAAACATTACAAATTGTGGAGGTCATAAGTATATGTATTATTCAACTTATTCCTTAAGCCAACACAAATAACTTGAATCCTAAGTGTTATTGTTACACTTAATATATATACAAACAAATATAGACGTGTTCTTCGGGAATCGTAGCTTAAGTAGGAATAGGATAACTAGCAAGGCAGCGAGCAATAGGTGTTGTTCGCTGCCTCCCTAGTTATCCTATTCCTAATCAATATATGTTTGTTATTTTAGTCATCCCTAACATTAATTATGTATATGTAAATTCAAAACAATCGCATAGTATTAATCTACGTATTTTAGAGGGTATCATTTACGTCCTTGAGAGAGAGAGAGAGAGAGAGAGAGAGAGAGAGAGAGAGAGAGAGAGAGAGAGAGAGAGAGAGAGAGAGAGAGAGAGAGAGAGAGAGAGAGAGAGAGAGAGAGAGAGGTGGGAGGGAGGGGAGAGAAAGCGGGTGAAGAATGAGAGTTGGGGTGAAAGGGGGAGGAGGGGATATGGGAAGTGCGAAGAATATAAACTTGATTGTCTGTATATTAAATTCCATAAATAACGCAACACCTGATATGTGTTATTTATTTGTGATCCAGCATGAGCTAATCTCATAATATAGCCTGTGTATTATGTTAAAATAAACTTATTCTGCGTGCTGTTCTAGAACACACACACACACACACACACACACACACACACACACACGTTTGACTCCTCCTTCCAACCTCTATATTAACCCCGCCCCTTTATTAGAAGCGATTAAAGGGCCATCTATTAAAAGATAAGTGAACTAACACATTGCCTCAGGCCATGACAGCAGTTCTGTCGTAGACTGTACATGAATGATTGTTTATGTATGCACGTACGAGTCTGCAGCACCCCAAACATCCGTACCCCCCCCCCCCCCCCAACCCGGACCCTAACGCAAGATCAACATAACATTATATCATTAACATCTCTCTCTCTCTCTCTCTCTCTCTCTCTCTCTCTCTCTCTCTCTCTCTCTCTCTCTCTCTCTCTACATTAACAGAACATTATATCATTAAAATTTCTTAGTATTTCGTAGTCATCTCTCTCATCTCTCTCTCTCTCTCTCTATATATATATATATATATATATATATACACAGTGTTTGTGAGTCTTACAAAAACGTGTGTTGTTCTATATTTGGTCGATCCTTTTGTCATTTTTGTTAAAGATTGGACGAAAAATATAAGCGTTCTTGACTTGAAATTAATTAAGGATTTGTTTTTCTATGAGGCAATTACAAAAAATACAAAAGTTATGAGAAAGAATACAAGAAAAATACGAATAATAGGACAACAAATATAAAAATACAATATATTAAGGGAAACTATAAACGAAGAAATACAGTCAGAAAATACACACACACAGACAGACACACACACACAAACAAACACACACACACACAAACACACACACACACACACACACAGATGGCTAGGGTTGTGACGGAACTGGCCAATAGAAGAACAAAAAAACAAGCAACCAAAAAATGTAGAACAAAAATGAAATACAATGAGTGGACTAGCGGTGGAATGGAATTGGCATCGAAGGCAAATATAACAAAACATAATAAAATACAACAAAACCAAATCAAATACAACTACATACAAACATAAGGCAGGAAAAAACAAAACAAAACAAAAGTGAAGGACAGAATGCTCCAGGAAAAATATATAAACCAAATATAAACCAAATATAAACTAAATATAAACCAAATGTAAACCAAATATAAACCAAATATAAACCAAATATAAACCATATATAAACCAAATATAAACCAAATATAAACTAAATATAAACCAAATGTAAACCAAATATAAACCATATATAAACCAAATATAAACCAAATATAAACCAAATATAAACCAAATCAAAAGTGAAGGACAGAATGCTCCAGGAAAAAAATATAAACCAAATATAAACCAAATATAAACCAAATATAAACTAAATATAAACCAAATGTAAACCAAATATAAACCAAATATAAACCAAATATAAACCAAATATAAACCAAATCAAAAGTGAAGGACAGAATGCTCCAGGAAAAAAATATAAACCAAATATAAACCAAATATAAAGGAAATATAAACCAAATATAAACTAAATATAAACCAAATGTAAACCAAATATAAACCAAATATAAACCATATATAAACCAAATATAAACCAAATATAAACCAAATCAAAAGTGAAGGACAGAATGCTCCAGGAAAAAAATATAAACCAAATATAAACCAAATATAAACCAAATATAAACCAAATCAAAAGTGAAGGACAGAATGCTCTAGGACAAAATTATAAACCAAATAGAACAATAAATCACCTTCACCTACGCTGGCTGGGTCTTTACCATTAATGAGGGTGACCTGTTTTTGTTCTGTCTTTTTCTATCTTTCTCTGGCTTGTATCCATTTGGCCCCATTCAGCCTACTGTTTTAAGACGTTTATCCCCATCCAGGTGTCAATGTTTTACTGGTGAGCGGTAGCGAGCCAGCATATTTTTTATTTTTGTTTGACAGCAGGCTAAATTTGTACATTTTTCGATAGAAAAATTTCTCCGGCGAAGCCGGATTTCTTCATATAATGCTGGCTCGCTATCGCCCGCCAGGAAGAAATCGACACCTAGATGCAGATAAACGTCTTAAAATAGTTGGCTGAATGGGGCCGAATGGATACAAGCCAGAAAAAGAGAGGAAAGGACAGAAATAACAAAAAGCAGGTCCCCCCCCCTTAATGTCATTGGCTTAACATTTATTTTAGATCTGGGTTTCTGGATATGGTCCGAATCGCCTCCTAAAATGAATAACTTCTTGGCGCATATCATATCTGCCCACCAAATTTCGTGAAAATCGGTTCATAATTTTGCGAGATATCTTGTTTATAGACAAACAAAAGTAGGCAAAAACATGACCTATGTCCATCTTCGTTGGTGGAGATATTAAATGAGAAGGTTAAAGACGGGCTGGAGCTAAACAACAAAGGAAAAAATACACATAAAATGCAACTAAGAACGAATATGTGACTGCAAGAAAGAAAAAACACGAAGGATAAGGGTGCTGCAATAAAGAGTAAATACACATATATATATATATATATATATATATATATTAGATGTATGGAGGTGCAATGGAACTAGGCAATACAGAACAAATGAACATAGACAATAAAATACAACTAAGACTACAATTAAGGCCGGAAGAACGAAAAAGAAGATAAATTGTGATCCAGAAAAATAATTAATAACTAGATGGGTACTTGGTAGAGCGCACACCTCCGCCTACGATGGCTGGTTCTGTACCATTAAGGGAGCCCACCTTGCTTTTTTTTATCTTTTTCTCCCTCTCTCTTTGGCTTGTATCTATTCGGCCCCATTCAGCCTACTGTTTTAAGACGTTTACCCCCATCCAGGTGTCAATATTTTCCTGGCGAGCGGTAGCGAGCCAGCATATATATATTTTTATTTTGACAGCAAGCTAAATTTGTACATTTTTTGATAGAAAAATGTCTCCGGCGAAGCCGGATTTCTCCATACAATGCTGGCTCGCAATTGCTCGCCAGGAAGAAATAGACACCTGGATGGGGATAAACGTCTTAACACAGTTGGTTAAATGGGGCCGAATGGATACAAGCCAGGGAAAGAAAGAAAAGGAGAGAAAGATTTTAAAAAAGTCGGTGACCCCCCTTAATAAAATAAAAGAGTAAATCAATACATGGGATGGCTAGGGTTGGGATGGAACTAGGCTTGGAAGGAACAACAAAAACTGGTCTGGTGATTCCTTACAGCCAGGGTGAAAAATGTAAGGGGGGGGGGGGGGATCTCTCTCTCTCTCTCTCTCTCTCTCTCTCTCTCTCTCTCTCTCTCTCTCTCTCTCTCTCTCTCTCTCTCTCATAACTAGCTGCATAATATACGTCAACTATCTAATCAATTTATCATTATCACTCCTCATCATTATTCACCATCCGAGGTACAATTCCGGGTCCTTATGGTGCCTCTCTCAAAATTGTCCATTCAACCCCAGCAAACTTTTGGATCTCATCCCTTCATCTGGTTTTCTGTCTACTCCTTCTTCTAGCTCCATCACTACAGTCTATTAATTATAAGTAAGCCCAAAACTGCTACCTCTATCCTCGTTACTCAAAAAGGGTATAGAACAAATGAGATGTAAATGTCCATACCTATTCCCTGGCTGACTCTTCCCAAATGGTAGAACTACTAGCTCGATTACCTACTCCAGTCGTTTTGGAGTTATAGAGTTATAGTCAATAATTCTGGCCTAACTATAATGAACACACTATAGTCGTCATTTCTGTCGCCCTTGCACTATACCCTGTTTCAATTAAGTAGGCCAAAACTCTTGAACATTAACCGCTACAACTCAAAACACGACTAGAGTAATCGAGCTAATATTTCTACCATTTGGGAAGGGTCGGCCAGGGAATAGGTGTGGACATTTACAGCCCATTTGCTCTAGCACATATTGAGTTACAGAGGTTAACGTTCACTATTTCTGACCTACCTATTTGGAACAGGGTATAGTAGTCCATCTGCCATCACTTCTTCCAAATATATAATCCGCCAAAAAATATTTATTCTTTTTTATAGCATTCCTGGTCCTTTATTGCTCAGTAATGTAATCTGCTGCATCATAAACATAGCAAGTTAATCAGTATCATCATCAGCAGCAGCATCATCATTCATATCAGAGACAGTTCTTGGTCCTTTGGGTGACTCTGCGACTATTTTGGGTGCATAATATTATTACTACACATGATGATATACATGTCGATGGATAATATACCAATATAAATTAATCATCCTTTGTTGTTGTGGGCAGGAGAGACAATGAGTGGTATTCTTAATTATTTCCCTTCGCAGCACCGTTAATAGACGAAATAACATGAAAAATGACGTTACCTTTAGAAACAGGCATGCTAATCCTTCTAATCTCTATAAACAACACTCTTTTCCACATTATTCGTTTTTGTTGTTTTTGTTTTTTCCGTTACGCCGAAGGATAACTGGCGCCCGGCACAGTCAATTTGGGCGACTAGTTTCTCTAGTAAGTCCAACCCCAGATATTCATCACATCTCGTGTAGATGGAATCGAAATTGATGAAAGGGTGGTCGGTGTGAATAGCAGGATTTGGGGTGGTTATAGAGACTGGTCTTGTTTCTCCTTTTAATATTAATACTTCATTGCTGGCGCCTATCAGGTTTACGGAAGATGGAAGTAAAGGCCCAAACTTGCCTTGGTGCCTCTCGTAGTACCTGGTGTAGAGACAAGAGCGTGCAGCGCCTGTGTCAACCAGTAGTCCAACACATAACCCCATGATTTTCAACTGAGTATAGACTGGGTTTTTGAGGTCAGGGCCGCCGCCGACATTATGGTTAACAGGAGGCTCTATAATAATCCTTTTGTCCTTCCTGCTCTGTAACTTCTAGCGACTCGTATGGTTCATTGATCCTCAGCTTGGGCTGCTACAGGCTCCTCGTGTTCGGCCGCCGCCATCCTTGTGTTTTTCTGGTACGGCGTATCCAATGAACGTCGGTACTGAGGGCTAGGGCAGATGATGGCGTTTCCACAACACTGACGCTGTAAATTTTGCATCTTATACACTGCACAGTTGCCATTGCTGCACGGCCTCCATGCAAGTGGATCCATCTTTACTAAATCACATTGGAATGGAATGGAGTTTCTCCTAGGTGTTGGCGGAGATTCCTCACCCCTGTTCAATCTATTATTAGTGGGATAGGTGGAGAATTTGGGCTGGGCGTGCTCATGGTCATAGCATGGTTTGGTGGGTGCCCGTTTCACAGCGTTTAGTGTTTGTTGTAGTAGTTGTTGTTTCGCTGCAGACTTGGCGAGAATCCTCCTTATTGTGGTGAAATCTCTCTCCATGCCCAGCGGCTCCTGAATGGAGAAATGGTTCTCCACTCTCTCGGGTAATATTTGTAGCAATTCCTTCCACAGGTGGTTATTCACCTCATCTATACCTGCTCTTGGGAATGCCAGGAATATGTTGCGTCGTATTTGGGCTACCGTGAGGTCAATATTTCCCTCGTACTTCACGGAAGATAGTTGAGTCAAGGGCACCACTGTCCCTAACGGCGGTTGCACGGAGTTAATCACTATGGTTTTGAACTGTTCCTAAATGAGGTCAGGACGCATTTGTCCGGTCACCATTGCCACTGTTTTGCCTAGGTGTGTCAACACAATCACGATTTTGTGGCGGTCCTCATGATATACTAAATCTAATATGGGCTTTACCATTTCCATATAAGTAGATATCTCGTATAGGTCCGAGTTGTTATTAGGGATCGGTATATATGGTCGTTGTTGTTGCTGTTGCGCTTGCTGTTGTTGCGCCATTTTGTTCTATATAACTCGATTGCGTTCACTGATAGAAATATATCAAATCCTTATAACTTCTCCATGTTAAGAACCACCGCTGCCGCCAGTATTATGCTAGGACAAATCTGGTCTTTGTGGGTGTGGGTCTCACTCAACAGGAAGGAGTACAAG
Organism: Paralithodes platypus; assembly: GCA_032716605.1. Classification (NCBI taxonomy): domain Eukaryota; kingdom Metazoa; phylum Arthropoda; class Malacostraca; order Decapoda; family Lithodidae; genus Paralithodes; species Paralithodes platypus. The sequence goes on along the minus strand of CM064568.1, from coordinate 46,406,797 downwards.
TAAGTGGTATAAAAATATGAATAAATACAAGGAAATCAAGTTATACAAATAGTACAAAACAGTGTTTTATTCACAGAAGGGAATAACACAAGAACATTACATACAACATAAATACACAATAATACACAAGCAGCACAATAACATAAATGAGTAGTGAGGTATATCTGGAGCCTACACCTGGCCTGGGGCTATGCCTGATCAAGTTTACTCTAACACGTGGCGAGCCTAAATAATGGAAAGAATTCAACACGTGGGCGATTAGATTATACATTCGCTTATGGTTATTTAATATACAATTAATAGTTCTGAAAGATTAGTACTGACGAAAATGGTAATTTGCATATTAGGTAGATTAACTACTATTTTAAGGATTGCACTACTTTGATATCTAAAAACTTATTATTAGTTTCTCGTTCTTTAACGTTTTCTCTCTTGTCTCGACTCTGGCTATATATATTATATGTTCTATCACGGTCTGTCCTCATCGACCGAGTTTTCTCTCTCAGGAATAATTATCATGAATGAGTCCAAAGATATGTTTCACAGGTGTTGGAATGATGAAGTAACTAATTATATTATACTTTCAACGACGTCGGCACAGAAAAGGTCCGATCGATCGTGGTATGTATAGTATATAATATAATTAGGCAATGATAGGGGATGTGTTGTGTTACCTGAAGGGTTTTATACATTTTGAAAATAAGGACTCTGCGAAAAAAAGAAAAATTTATACTTATTCAAACACGATATAATTTCCTGGTGTCGAGGGCGGGGAAACAGAACTTTTGGTATCTTGGCGAGGTGGGGTGGTTTCTTGGATGTGCTTCTCTCTACGTGCAGGGGCCAGGGATCTTCTTTTTTCTTTGTCCTGGTACTCGAAGGGGAAAGGTAACGGACCATAATCCAAAGGACGTACCGAACCACACCTATCAACAGGCAGTGTAGAGGTGATTCTCAGGAATGAAAGGTAACCCTGGTTAGTTGTACAAGTCACTATTCTAGTATCGAGCATAGAAATACCCTTAGTAACAAACTTATGATGAGACCTAGTATCGAACTTGGGCTTGGATCCAGTCAAGTGACCTGGAGAGCTAGCTTTGTGCGTGGAAGAAGGGTCTTCTCTCACTTTTTCTGCCATAGTCACGACTCTTCCTGGTAGGTTCGGATCTTCTCCTCCTAGGGCAGCAAGGGCATTAACGGCTTCCCTTTCTCTCTGGTGATCCTGATGAGAGAGCACCTAGGTGTGAATAGGGAGTCTGACCAGAATCCTCATGGTTGTAAAGCTCATGGGTGGTTGATATGTCCTTTGACTGTCTAGCTCCCGGTGCTATTATTCCAGGCGGCTGCTGTGGTTATTGTTGTTATAGCGGTTGCTTTCACAGCTGCTACTTCAATACTGGGTATAACATTATTGTTGACGTTTTTGTTAAATTCCTCTTCCTTCTCTTCACAGTCAACTTTTGCTCTTGGTCATCTTCATCATCAATATCCAGCATCACTACCATCATCACAATAGTTGATCTTCACATTATTCATCATCATCATCATCACCATATTCACTACACCATAACACCACACACCAATAGACAATCATCATTATTCTCTCTCCAAGTTGCCACCCAAACTAAACAATGTAGGCTACGTCAAGGTCCAGCTAGAAGACTCACAAAAACTGCAACAAGAACTACAATATATTTATGGATTATTTAATTTCGTCGTAGTTTTCTTATTTTCCTTCTCCTGTGGCTCCCCCCCCCCCCCCCCCACCTCCTTTCATCATCATCACATGGGGTATATTTCACATTCTTTCCATCCTAATCAGTATCATCACAAACATCATTAATCACCATCACCGAATTACCAGTCGTGTTCACGTTCACTAACATCATCATAATCATCCTCTTCATCATTATCATCATCATTTTCATCACTATCTTCAAGTTTCCATCCAAACAAAACCCCGAGTATGTAGGCTACGTCAAGGTCCAGCTACGAGACTTACAAAAACTACAAGGTTAAATCTTAGAATTATATATATTATATATATAATATTATAATATATATAATATATATATATATATATATATATATATATATATATATATATATATATATATATATATATATATATATATATATATATATAAAATAATTATATATATATATATATACGCACTCATCTTCATTACCACCATCACATTAACCATCATATTTGTTCATCTTCTTATCATAATCAATATAATGATCGATAATTATCATCATCCATGACCACCACCATCACCCTACTATCAACGTTCTTGTCAATGATGTACATAATATACTATAGGTTCCCACCCAAACAATGATGTACATAATATACTATAGGTTCCCACCCAAACAATGATGTACATAATATACTATAGGTTCCCACCCAAACAATGATGTACATAATATACTATAGGTTCCCACCCAAACAATGATGTACATAATATACTATAGGTTCCCACCCAAACAATGATGTACATAATATACTATAGGTTCCCACCCAACAATGATGTACATAATATACTATAGGTTCCCACCCAAACAATGATGTACATAATACTATAGGTTCCCACCCAAACAATGATGTACATAATATACTATAGGTTCCCACCCAAACAATGATGTACATAATATACTATAGGTTCCCACCCAAACAATGATGTACATATATACTATAGGTTCCCACCCAAACAATGATGTACATAATATACTATAGGTTCCCACCCAAACAATGATGTACATAATATACTATAGGTTCCCACCCAAACAATGATGTACATAATATACTATAGGTTCCCACCCAAACAATGATGTACATAATATACTATAGGTTCCCACCCAAACAAGATAAAGTCATCTGAGCTACGCCAAGGTCCAGTTACAACACACACTAAGTCCTATGACAAGGTTAAGTGTGCAGTACATAGTACTATCTCTGCTAACGAAGTTGGACAGACTTTCTGTTTTCGCCTCTGTTTGGTTGTCTGTACAAAAGATATCTCACAAAGTTTTAAACTGATTTCACAAAAATTGTTGGGCAGATAAAACATGCTTCAAGAAAGAAGCGATTCGATTTAGGAGGAGATCCAGAAATGTTCACGAAATTTGATGGGCAGATAGGATATGCGCCAAGGAAGAATGGCTTCAACTGAGGAGGCCCCTCCGAGTGCCCCTCAAGTTATTGTTGTTTGTATTATTATTATTATTATAATTATTATTATTATTATTATTATTATTCCCTCAAACATAATTATTTTTATTATCATAATCATCTTTTTACTCTCGTCTTTCCCCTTTCCCTTCTTCTTCCCTATTCATCAAGCTTTTCATTCGTCTCTACCACCATCATCATTATCATCCTTTTCCTCCCCGTCCCCAAGCTTCCCCCAAAATAAAGCAATATAGTCTACATCAAGGTCCAGCTACAACACCCACAAAAACTCGTATTACAAGGCTAGACGTGACTGCTACTGATGCTGGCTCTGATAATACTGTATAATTATATGGAATGTACATAATGCAGAAAGTTCAAGGTTATCAACAAGATCAGAGGAGTTATAAGGATTTTGGATGACCACGAAATGAATTCGGGTTTTTAAAAAAATCACATATTTATTAGTGGCCCCTCCATCATTGACGAACTGCCTTAACAAAGTTATGGCCTCTCTTTGAAGTTTGAACTCATGGCTCGCCATTTAAAATGTCCCGCCTAGGAGCCCAAACAATAGAGATTAACCATATAATCGTGAACGAACGCTCAAAACACTTCCGGACTTGTCCATGTATGATGCGGATGCTACTACTGAAAAAAACAATAAAAAATATGGTAAAAATAAAAAAATAAAAGAATAAACTCGATCTACCAGTACTGCGCTTCCCGACAGTCTGATGTTCTATAACGATGTTCTATAACGGCATCCTCTAGCGTCAAGCACTGCAAGTAGCCCTCTTTGGTCCTAGGCGTCTCCTGGAGCGGAGGTGTCTGCATGTGTCCTCTTTTCATCCTACCTCCGGACTTGTGAGTAATTTTGCTCATTTGTACTTGTCTGTGATGAGCTAGGGTAGTTATTCAGGCTAGATAGGATACGTGCACCATCCTCTGGGACGCCTTAGGAGTTTTTCCGTGGGTGTCGTGCCAACTTATACTCGGGAGACCTTCGCTGTGATAAGGCAAGGATCCCTCATTGCTGTGTTGTGAATTTTTTCCCCTGTGTTATGTATACGAGCTAGTTTAGGCATGAGGCTTCTTTGTGTAGCTTTTTGGGGCCCACTTTTCGGCCACCCAATTGGGTGGGTTAAGTGGTATGATCTCTTCGTGGAGAATCTTGTGCGTTTCAAATTATCTTACTTAGTAAGAAGTTTGGCTACAGGTGTTGACGCTATATGCCTACGTTCTTGTTCTACGTGATGGGGGAATGAGTACCTAGTCTTTCTAGGAAGGTGAGTGTGCTTCGATGATACGTCTGTTTGACGCCTGCCTGCCCTGGTTAGTTCATTAATTTGGCCTCCTTGTAGGTGTTATTTTATGGCTAGGATGTATTATTATTATATTGATTATATAATTGTGCCATCATTTTGCATGTTGTGTCACTTGCTTGGGCTTCGTAACCGTCAGGCAAAGAGTGATCAGCCGGGGGCTACGTTCAACGTGCCTCTAGGCCCTACTGAGCTCCATACATTTCGTAATGTAGGGTCTTGTGTGGTCACCTAGAGTATGTGGAATTCAGTGTATCATTAGTCTGTGACTTGATAAGGCAGAACTTGTGTTTATTGAATGAAAAACTGATCTTTTCAGTGCGGCGGGTAACTCTCGTTGGTCGATTTTTACGCGTCAGAAAACAAAGATATTCCGGCGGGCCCGGCGTAGTCGGTATCCAATAAACCTGTTCGTAGCATCGAGCCAACAAACGATTTCCCGGCAAAATGAAGGGAGCCTTTTCTGCCGGCCTATGCTTACTGTACACCACACCAATGTGGTTGCAAGCTGTTAAACATTAATCTTTCCAGTAATAGGACGACTTTTTTCATTTTATTTGGGCTATAATTAGACGATTCTATTCAGCTTAGAAAGGCTTTCTATGATTTAAAAGACGTGAAATATTGTATATATCAACTAACGCTTTGACTACTAAAATGAATTCCTAAAAGAAATAAAATCGTCTACTGATTGCCAGAATATAAAAGGAATAAATGTATCCTCCAATACTGTAGAGGTTAAGGGGGGTCACCGGCTTCTTTTTAATCTTTCTCTCTTTTTCTCTATTTCTCTGGCTTGTATCCATTCGGCCCCATTCAGCCAACTGATTTAAGAAGTTAATCCCCATCCAGGTGTCGATATCTTCCTGGCGAGCGATAGCGAGCCAGCATTATATGGAGAAATCCGGCTTTGCCGGAGAATTTGTTTTAACGAAAAATGTACAAAGTTAGCTTGCTGTAAAAAAAATATATACCGGTACTGTATATGCTGGCTCGCTACCGCTCGCCAGGAAAATATTGACACCTGGATGGGGTAAACGTCTTAAAACAGTAGGCTGAATGGGGCCGAATGGATACAAGCCAGAGAGAGAGGGAGAGAAAGAGAAAAAACGCAAGGTGGGCCCCCTTAAGAAACATTCTTAGCAAAACGACAAAAATGGTGAGTGTTCTTGTAAATGTGTAAATATCATGCAAACTTGATGACCACTACACTGGTTAAGGGGAGATGGGTCGTTTTTATGGTCCCCCTTCCTCCTCATGTTTAGCCCCATTAGTTTTTATGACGTTTGGCACATACGTTTGACGATTTTAACATCTTTCGCCCTATTTCTTTGTCAATATTAAGACTTTTTGTGTCATTTAGGTGTCGATATTTTCCTGGCAAGCGATAGCGAGCCTGTAATTTAAGAGGAACCGGCCTTCGGTCGGGAAATTTTTCTATCGAAAAATGTGCAAGTATATCTTCAAGGAGGGTCTTGTAGAGGGTTGTAGAGCGATCTATGGTTATATTTGTACTTTTGCATAACATTATGTAGTATATATAGTGAATTTGGGGAGATTGTAGGCACCAAGCGAGCAGGGCAGTACCCAGGGGACGCCACATAGGATAAGGAGTTGCTGGGACTCCTGTTTTATTTACCAGGTGTGACGTTAACCACTCCGTTAGAACTGCATGGCTTGTCCTACAGTGACTCGCTAGGATCGCCAGGGCAGTGGATGTGGCTACAGTTGATGTATTATTGTGTGCTTTATTTCATATGAAAGCTCGTGTCATGGGCAGTCCAGAAAGGCTCTTTGTTTTCGCCCATGTCAAGGCTTTATATATTTAATTGCAAAGTATATGTTTTATCATTAAGTAGTAATGATAGGAGTTGAGAGAGAGAGAGAGAGAGAGAGTAGAACAGAGTGAGAGGAGGCGCGCAGTGTTTTTTACCATGCTTGGTGACGTCATGTTTGGCTGGCTTCTTTGTCATTGGCTGAGGGAATTGTTACCGCTTTTCCTACGTGGCTCGAGCTAGTGCTAGTATATATACAGCTCTCTCGCCACTCTCTCCCTCAGATCTGGTTTCTAGAACGCATCCCTCTTATCCCTTTGATACCTGTCCTCCTCTCTACACCTGAGAACCTTTTCCTCTGCCTATCTCTCTCATTTTCCATATCTTTCACCACCTTTTATTAATATTATACCCCCTCTGGTTAACTCTGCATAATCAGCTTCATGCTGGCCAGTTGTATTGTGCGTTAAGGTCTTATATAACCCATGTATGTTAGTTGTTAAGATAAGTTGATCACGAAGCATTGGTTGGCATACATATTGTTCAGTACCGCTTCTTATAATTATTAGTGTTCTGCTGGATTAGATAATGCTAGACTAGGAGTCTGATACTATAAGGTATTGTTTCCGATGGGTGCTGGCTTTAGTTAAAAGCTGCACGACATACCTGAGAACTGGAATTGATTGGGTAAATTCTAGTCTGTGTGCCATTGAGAATAGAGCATGCACGAATGAAGGCTTTTTGCCTATACCATTCTGCACTGTTCTAAGCTCGTTGTTTGTCTTTGAGGTACGCCAGGAGAACGCTTAATACTTCGGTATTAAGGTTTCTCAAGAGAGCTACCCTTCATTATAACGTAATATTTGACGCACAGACTTGAGATTTGCACTAGGCTATGCGGCATGCCATGCGCACCAGTATCTCGTATCATTGACTCTAGCTAGACTTTATCAGTCACAGTAGACATTAAGTATATTAAACCAATTACTCTTTTATGCATACCCGTTTATGATTACACAAGCATTTCGCAGCCTAGTTTGATGTATTGAGACACAAACGACTTAGGCTCTTTTTGTTGATAGGAATACTGCATTGTCGTGGCGATTATTATTATTGTTGTGGCGTTTAGGATATTCTTGGCTCCGACTGCATTATATCTCCTGCCTTTTTGTGTGCATAGCCTGCACGAGCATTGTTCCGCTGCCTGCCTTTTTGGGTTCCATTTCCGATTCGAGCATCTTGATAGCATCTAACATTTAAAGAAGATTCCTTGTTGGTGTTGAAGGACTTTAGTGCACTTTCTTTCATGCAGGAGTGCCTGACATTTATTGATTAAAGTAACGTAAGCTGTAACTTCTCTTACCACCTTACTTTGCATACCATAACCAAGCACCTTCGGTTATAGGTAGTAATAGGCTGTTTTCACATAACATTAAGCCTAGAGTAGACGCACATTTATTGAGAGTTTAATAACCTATTATTGCATATAGAACTATGGAGAGTATTTGTGTTCTTTGTTCACTGGGAATATACATCAGAGGTTGGATCTAGCGCTTTCCGTTGTAGCATTTATGCCATTACTAGTCCAATGAATAAGAACCCTGATATATTTAAACCTCAGTCGTAACAAATGGCGACCTTGCCAGGATTTGGTGAACCTACATTTATTAGCAGGGAACATTTGTTGTTTTGGCGAATATTTTGCGGGGATCAGCAAGAATAATTTTTTTTGCAACATAGTATTTCATTGTATTGAGTATTTCCGAGAATTTTTGTGTGTATATTGAGGTATAAGAGTTTGGGGTGCTTCTTATCTGAATATTGAGGTGGGAAATATTTGTGAGCATCATGTCTTATACCGGATCAGAGGAGAATGGAGACACAGTACGTAATGTCGAAACTGAGGAACAACAGTATGATGAAATGGTTAATCAGGTGAACTGTGAGGAGGATGCTAGGATATTTTTGCAATGGCCTGTTACTGCCGATCGGTTGGAGGGTATGGATCGGTACGGTCTTCAATGCCTGGCCACAGCTATCGGTCATGCGGGTACTAGCAGCATGACCAGGGATAACTTGATAACGTGTGTACTGGGCAGGGTGACTGGTGAGCGAGATGGGTTGAGTGCTCAGAGCCCTTCGGCCATGCTTCCCCTACACTCGACTCCCAGCCATCCCAGTAGTTTGCCGACCCTGAAGACACGTCCACAGTTGGGTGGTGACTGGCAGGGTGGGTTGCCCCTGGGGGGACCACCGGTAATTTCAAACATTGTAGCACCTTCACCTCCTCCAGGATTAACTCCAGAATTATTGTATCCGCTCGAATTAGCTAAGATCGAAGAGAGAAAGGCTATCAGGGTATCTGAGTTTCAGCTTCAGCAGCAAATAGAATTAGCCAAGATAGAGGAGAGAGCCAAGCTATCAAAAATCCAAGCTGATTTACAGTCGACTAGGTACTGTGCCGACATGGACGTAGAGAAGTCGCGGGTAGAGGCAACGGGACAGCGACTTGGGGCTGGTAACCATGCTCATGATCAATCTCTCTCGCACTTATTGAAACTGGTTCCGGTGTTTGATGAGAGTGGTGTAACATAATTTTTTGCACGCTTTGAGAAGAAGTGCCAGGAACACCAGTGGCCAGAGAATAAATGGGCAGCACTTGTATCCTCTAGATTAATAGGCAAGGGTCTTAAAGCCTACGATGCGTTACCTTTGGAGTCATGTATTGTGTATGAGGATCTCAAGGAGGCTGTCCTGAGGGCTTACGAACTGCAACCAGAAACGTACCGTTTGAAGTTCCGGGGTGTAACCAAGGGAAGAGATAGCACCTTTTTGGAACACGCCCGGGACTTGTCCGATGCTATGGGGAACTGGCTCCGATCTGAGAAGGTAACAACATTTGATGGAATTAAGCAGATAATGATGTTGGAGCAGTTCTTTAAGAGCACGGGCGGTGATCTAACTTTGAACTTAAAGGAGAAAAACCCAAGAACTCTAGTAGAAGCAGCAGAAATGGCTGATCTACGGCTGTCGTTGATTCGGGGTTGCGGGTCCTCACAGAAGTACGATGCAAGTGCTAAGGACCGTTATCCTCCCCCTCCCCGTAGCAATGACACATTTAAACAAAAGAGCAATGAAACTAAAACTGAATCCAAACCTAACACCACGCCGTATAAGAAAAGTCAGGGGCCTTTTACATCACCGTATAAGCCGAAACCGAAATTTATGTGTTTTAAGTGCCACAAGGAGGGTCATAAGGCAAATGAGTGCCCTAGTCGACCTCCTCCGGCCGCCGTGTCTTTTGCTCACGGCATTGGAGTGTTCAAGAGGACATCGAAGTTTGTTAGAGGCAATTCTTCCGAGGTAAATACACTGCCAGTGCAGAAGGATCCGGAAGGCTTATTCCCTGTCCGTGATGCCTTTAGTGACCACAGGGGACTCGGTTGTGTGGAGTGGGGGGGGTAGAAGACATGAGGTGAGAATTTTGCGTGACACTGGGGCATCGCAAACATTGTTGAGAAATTTCACTGGTAAACCTGTAAATACGGCGCGGGTGGTTGTGGTTCAGGGAGTTAATGCAACAAGGTCATATCCGCTTGTAAGAATGAAGATGGAAGTTGATGGTGTGACTCGTGACCTGGATGTAGGAATTGTGGAGAAGTTACCTGTTGGGGGCGTCGACCTCCTTCTCGGCAACGACTTTGCGGGGCCCACTTCTGAGGCTCCACCCTTAGTCGTTGCCGAGAAGCCGGCCGACGTGAGTAGGGAGGAGCAGGAGTGGGTTGAGAGGTGTCAGGTGCAACCTATGGCGTGTGTTGTCACCAGATCTCTTGCATCCAGGGAGTCACATTCTGGTCAACAGTCTTTAGACAAGCGGAGGAAAGGTACCGAGAAGGGGTTGAAAGTTGATGCGGTTGAGAGTTTAGTATCAACGGACATTCTCGGGGACTCATTATTAGGACCGATTTTCGAGTCTGGAGAAGACCCATTAACTGTTACTAAGAAGGCAGAGGATGGGCTTAAAAAGACGAAGAGACAGCAACGATACACAGAGAGAGAGCAACGGGAGGCTAAATTCAATGTAGGAGGGGGGCATGAGTTGTTTCGCAAACACTTAGATAAGCTTGCTCCTTCGGACATTCGTAAATTGCAATTAGAAGACCCGGAGGTTCTTGAATGTGGTACCGGTGCTGTCGAGTTGGAGGAGGACGGTGATGCACAGTCGGGAGATTTTTTTCTTCATAGATGGCATATTATACCGGCGATTCCAAGATCCGCAGAGGAATTGGGAGGGGGGGTCAGGAGAGGTAGACCAGCTGGTCGTGCCGAGGGTTTGCAGGGAAAGCTTACTTAGGTTGGCTCATGATGTACCACTGGCGGGACATCTGGGTGTCCGTAAGACGGTTGCAGCCTTAGGAAAATTATTTTGGTGGCCTGATCTGAGAGCACAAGTTGTGTCATGGGTGGCAATGTGTGATGTGTGTCAGAAGGTTGGCAAACCAAATCAGAAGATTCCTAAGGCGCCGTTACACCCCATTCCTGTCAGTGGGCCTCCCTTTAGTAAGGTTATAGTTGATATGGTTGGCCCCCTTCCCCCTACAAGTGCCGGAAACAAGTTTCTCCTGACCATCATGGATGTGGCAACAAGGTACCCTGATGCGTACCCTATGAGAAATGGGTCAGCGAAGACGGTGGTCCGAAACTTGCTAGTGTATTTTTCCCGGTATGGTTACCCGCAGGAGATTCAGTCAGACCAAGGATCCAACTTCACTTCTAACCTCTTTGTTCAAACAATGCAGCAGCATGGGATTGTTACAGTTGTGTCATCTGCGTATCATCCGGAGAGCCAGGGTGTGTTAGAGCGATGGCACTCAACCTTAAAATCTATGCTTCGTTGTTATTGCTTTGAGAATGGGAAAGATTGGGATCTTGGCCTGCCATATGTTTTATTTGCTGCACGGGAGGTACCTGGGGAAAGTTTGGGATTCAGCCCTAATGAACTCGTCTTTGGACACCGTGTCAGAGAGCCTCTCCATATGGTTAAAGAAATATGGGAGGGTGCAGAAAAACCTTGTTCTATGCTCAAGTATGTCCTCGACAGTCGAGAACGGATGTTGCGCAGTCTGGAGTTGGCTGGCCGTAATTTGACTAGCTCTCAGGCCCTCATGAAGGACAGGTACGACCTCAAGGTTAAACTCAGGGAGTTTCACGTGGGTCAGGAGGTGTTGATTCTACTGCCCCTTGTAGGTCACCCCTTATCCGCGAAGTACACTGGTCCTTATAGGGTGGTGGAGAAGCTATCGGACCTGGATTACTTGGTAGCCACTCCAGACAGACGTAAGCGCAATCAGTTATGTCACATTAATCTCATGAAAGAGTATGTGAGGCACCCCCCTGAGCCTCTCACTGTGCCTGTGATGACGTTTAGCAGTCAAGGTGGAGAAGGAGAACGGGACAGTCAAGCTCAGGTGGAGGATAACTGGGATCATCATGTCTCTGCGAACCAGTGGGCGGGGAATACGAACCAGGCGGCTCAGGAAGCGTTGCAACACTTACCTGAGCATCAGCGTGTGGCTGTGGAGCGCCTGTTCGGTTCATACCCCTCTGTTTTCGCGGAGCACCCAGGCCTCACTACCCTAGAGGTGCACGACGTGGACGTAGGAGACCACCCCCCTTTCAAGTCAGTTCCCTATAGGGTGCCCCCTATTAAACTGCCGGCCCTCCGGGCGGAGTTGGAGTATATGTTAACAAGGGGGCTGATTGAGAAAGGGGTGGTGAAGTGGACATCTCCCGTCACGCTGCAACCAAAACCGGATGGTAAGGTGCGATTCTGCGTAGACTACAGATGGTTAAACGGTTTGACGCCCACCAACCCATACCCTCTTCCTCGGGTTGACGACTGTGTGGATAAGATAGGCAATGCAAAGTACCTAACCAAGGTGGACTTGGTTAAGGGATACTGGCAGGTGCCCTTATCCAAACGAGCGAAAGAGGTATGTGGCTTTGTGGTGGATGGTGCTACCTACCGCTGTAACGTGATGCCTTATGGCCTAAAGAACGCACCCGCTACCTTTCAGAGTTTGATGAATGATATAACGGCAGACATTCCTAATTGCACAGTATACCTCGACGATGTTATTATCTATGACAACAGCTTTAAGTGTCATTTTGAGCACGTAGAACTCCTGTTCAGGAGGCTTTGTGAGGCTGGCTTGGTGGTCAACCTGGCAAAGTGTGATTTCGTGCGGGCGTCCATGCAGTATCTTGGGTTCATGGTGGGGTTGGGTCAGGTGTGCCCCCCACAGAAGAAGATAGCTGCGATTGATCACTTTCCTCGGCCGGCCACCAAGAAGCAGATCATGAGGTTCTTAGGTATGATCGGATACTACAGACGCTTCATTAAGGGGTACTCTACCGTGCTAGCACCTCTGACAGATCTTTTAGCGAAGGATAAGAAATTCAAATGGGCGCCTGAGTGTGAGAAGGCGTTTAGAGTAGTAAAACACCTGTTGTGCACTCACCCGATCCTCAGGGCCCCTGACTTTAGCCTACCTTTCCAATTAGCAACGGATGCTAGTGGTGTGGGGGCTGGTGCCGTCCTTATGCAAAGGGACGATGATGGGCTGGAACATCCTGTTAGTTTCTACTCGAAGAAGTTCAATTCAGCCCAAAAGAACTACTCTGTTGTCGAGAAGGAGCTGATGGCAATTGTACTTGCACTGAGGCATTTCGAGGTCTATGTTCCAGCCTATGGTCCAGTCGTTGTAATTTACGCAGATCATCACCCTCTCAAGTTCTTGAACCAGTTTCACAATCGGAATATGAGGCTGACCAGGTGGTCGCTAATGTTACAGGAATATAACCTGGACATACGCCATATTGCCGGTTGTGACAACGTGATTGCAGATTGTCTTTCGAGGGTAGATGATTCTGGGTAGATTGACACACGGGTAGCCTCCTGCTTTAGTTTGAATAGTATTTTGCGCTTGGTGCTTGTTGGCTCGCGGTTGTAGCCCAGCGTATTGGGTCGTAAAGCAGGAGTTGAGCGTTTGGTATAGAAGACAAAAATAGGCTTGCTCTATAGTGCAGCCGAAATAAACAAATTAAAAACATAAAAATCAAATAAAAACTCTTTCTTTGATAGTTGAATTTTTTCAGTATGTTATAGCAGTAATTCTGAGTTGCACTCCTCTCAGAATGCTGGGCTAGAGAAGCTCGCTCGTGAGGAGCATAACTACATATGATTTAACCTATTGTGTTGGGGAGGGTTATAATTTTGTAAAATATTTTGTTGAAGAACTGTGCCAGATATTTTACTGCCGCTGGGTGATGGGAAGTAGAGATATAGCATGGGTTCTAACCATCAGATTTTTTTTGAGCTTTGGGCCTCTGAGAAAAATCTTGGGGGGGGTGTGACGTTAACCACTCCGTTAGAACCGCATGGCTTGTCCTACAGTGACTCGCTAGGATCGCCAGGGCAGTGGATGTGGCTACAGTTGATGTATTATTGTGTGCTTTATTTCATATGAAAGCTCGTGTCATGGGCAGTCCAGAAAGGCTCTTTGTTTTCGCCCATGTCAAGGCTTTATATAATTAATTGCAAAGTATGTTTTATCATTAAATAGTAATGATAGGATTTGAGAGAGAGAGAGAGAGAGTAGAACAGAGTGAGAGGAGGCGCGCAGTGTTTTTTACCATGCTTCGTGATGTCATGTTTGGCTGGCTTCTTTGTCATTGGCTGAGGGAATTGTTACCGCTTTTCCTACGCGGCTCGAGCTAGTGCTAGTATATATACAGCTCTCTCGCCACTCTCTCCCTCAGATCTTGTTTCTAGAACGCATCCCTCTTATCCCTTTGATACCTGTCCCCCTCTCTACACCTGAGAACCTTTTCCTCTGCCTATCTCTCTCATTTTCCATATCTTTCACCACCTTTTATTAATATTATACCCCCTCTGGTTAACTCTGCATAATCAGCTTCATGCTGGCCAGTTGTATTGTGCGTTAAGGTCTTATATAACCCATGTATGTTAGTTGTTAAGATAAGTTGATCACGAAGCATTGGTTGGCATTCATAAATTGTTCAGTACAGCTTCCTATAATTATTAGTGTTCTGCTGGGTTAGATAATGCTAGACTGGGAGTCTGATACTATAAGGTATTGTTTCCGATGGGTGCTGGCTTTAGTTAAAAGCTGCACGACATACCTGAGAACTGGAGTTGATTGGGTAAATTCTAGTCTGTGTGCCATTGAGAATAGAGCATGCACGAATGAGGGCTTTTTGTCTATACCATTCTGCACTGTTCTAAGCTCGTTGTTTGTCTTTGAGGTACGCCAGGAGAACGCTTAATACTTTGGTATTAAGGTTTCTCAAGAGAGCTACCCTTCATTATAACGTAATATTTGACGCACAGACTTGAGATTTGCACTAGGCTATGCGGCATGCCATGAGCACCAGTATCTCGTATCATTGACTCTATCTAGACTTTATCAGTCACAGTAGACATTAAGTATATTAAACCAATTACTCTTCTATGCATACCCGTTTATGATTACACAAGCATTTCGCAGCCTAGTTTGATGTATTGAGACACAAACGACTTAGGGTTTTTTTTTTGACAGGAATACTGCATTGTCGTGGCGATTATTATTATTGTTGTGGCGTTTAGGATATTCTTGGCTCCGACTGCATTATATCTCCTGCCTTTTTGTGTGCATAGCCTGCACGAGCATTGTTCCGCTGCCTGCCTTTTTGGGTTCCATTTCCGATTCGAGCATCTTGATAGCATCTAACATTTAAAGAAGATTCCTTGTTGGTGTTGAAGGACTTTAGTGCACTTTCTTTCATGCAGGAGTGCCTGACATGTATTGATTAAAGTAACGTAAGCTGTAACTTCTCTTACCACCTTACTTTGCATACCATAACCAAGCACCTTCGGTTATAGGTAGTAATAGGCTGTTTTCACATAACATTAAGCCTAGAGTAGACGCACATTTATTGAGAGTTTAATAACCTATTATTGCATATAGAACTCTGGAGAGTATTTGTGTTCTTTGTTCATTGGGAATATACATCAGAGGTTGGATCTAGCGCTTTCCGTTGTAGCATTTATGCCATTACTAGTCCAATGAATAAGAACCCTGATATATTTAAACCTCAGTCGTAACACTGGCTTCCCCCACTGTTTCTAAGTGTGCCTCATCCACACAGACAGTAATCCAGCTAACTCTCACAACAACCTATTCCTATTCATATAATTATACTTAACAAGCACACCTAAATGCCTCTAACGTACCATGATTTGGTCCTATTCATATCACTATACTTAAGGAGGGTGACCTGTTTTTTGTTCTGTCTTTTTCTATCTTTCTTTGGCTTGTATCCATTTGGCCCCATTCAGCCTACTGTTTTAAGACTCTTATCCCCATCCAGGTGTAATTTGTTTACTGGTGAGCGGTAGCGAGCCAGCATATTTGTTATTTTTGTTTGACAGCAGGCTAAATTTGTATATTTTTCGATAGAAAAATGTCTCCGGCGAAGCCGGATTTCTTCAAATAATGCTGGCTCGCTATCGCTTGCCAGGAAGAAATCGACACCTACAGTAGATGGGGATAAACATCTTAAAATAGTTGGCTGAATGGGGCCGAATGGATACAAGCCAGAGAAAGAGAGAAAAGGACAGAAATAACAAAAAGCAGGTCACCCCCCCTTAACAAGCACAACACATTTCTTTCCAACACACCTAAATTACCTCTAACGTACCTTGATTTTGGCCCTGTCACTCTTCCAACCTGGGGGACTTGTTGCAGGTAGCGTTGTCTTTTGTTTCCTTCCTGCAGATAGAAAAATACTACATTAACAATAGTTAGTGAAGTGCTCTGTATCAAAGAGTTATCGATCGCATGAACACAAAGTCGAGGCGCCTCGTGTTATCTCTATGATCATTATTTGTATTAAGGGGAGATTTCCACTTGAGGGATTTTTTTCTTGACTCCTTTCTCCCTCATGTTTAGCCCCATTGTTTTTCTAATTTTAAGACGTTTGCCCCATTATTTTGACGATTTTAAGAACACTCAACCCATTTCTGTCAATTTTAAGACCTTTCGTGCCACTTAGGTGTCAATTTTATCCTGGCGAGCGATAGCGAGCCTGTAATTTAAGAGGAACCGGCATTCAGCCGGGACATTTTTCTACCGAAAAATGTACAAATTTATCTTGAAAGGGGCTCAAGGGGGTGTAATCTTAAGCTTGAAGGATATCTAGGAACCAAACTAAAAACCTCCCCTTAACCTCTTATGTACCGTCCACGTCGTTTTAATTTGATTCTAGCTATATGTAGGCGATGTTATGCAGCTTAAGAAGGATCTGGGGTAGTTAGTACAAAGGATTAGACATCGCTCGAACCCTATTAATTACTGGAGGCTCTTTTTGAACTGAATAAAATCGTCTAATAGTAGCCAGAATGATGTTAAAAGGACGCCTCGGTATTAAACGGGTTGATTGCAACAATAGATCCGTACTATGTAACATAATCATTCTTGGCAATGTACTTGGTTGTGGAGGCTTAAATGCGAAATATTATAACTGTTGAAATCAGCCTGCTCTCCTTATTCTCCTTGTGTGATTAAAGGGGCCCACCTCGCTTTTTTTTCTCTTTCTCTCCCTCTCTCTTTGGCTTGTATCCATTCGGCTCCATTCAGCATACTGTTTTAAGACGTTTACCCCCATCCAGGTGTCAATATTTTCCTGGCGAGCGGGAGCGAGCCAGCATATATACAGTATATTTTGGTTTTGACAGAAAGCTATATTTGTAAATTTTTCGATAGAAAAATTTCTCCGGCGAAGCCGAATTTCTCCATACAATGATGGTTCGCTATCGCTCGCCAGGAAGAAATCGACACCTGGATGGGGATAAACGTTTTAAAACAGTTGGCTGAATGGGGCCGAATGGATACAAGCCAGGGAAAGAGAGAAAAGGAGAAAAAGATAAAACAAAAATCGGTGACCCCCCTTAACTCATCTGGTTAGTCAATTCACAATTCAGTCCTACAAATGTTCCTTTCATACACAACATCACGACGAGGAACAGAACTAATGTGGCCGACTGTACACTCGCGCTAATAAGTCATGTCTCAGCTGTCATTACGTTTGGCTCGCTCTGTACTGCATTAATGTCTGTCAGATGTTGAATAGGGTGGGTAAGTGTAGGAACATATGTTTGTTTATCTCACTCGAAAGGAAGAAGTCATGTTTAGATATTGCTGATACTAATTATTGATCAAAATATATTTGGTTCCGAGACATCACTTATTAGGCCGATTTACAGTCGGCCTAATAAGTGATGTCTCGGCACCAAATATATTTTACTCAGAAATTGTTATCGGCATCATCTAAACTTACGGGGAGATGGTTCACTTTGTGGGCGATTTTTGCATGTATTCGTTATTTTTCTAGTTTCCTCCCTAGACCTCCATCAAATAAAAAAAAAAAAAAAAAAAAAAAAATATCCATTAGATTCCCCTTCTAGATTAATTTGTAAATTTTTCGGTAGAAAAATTTCCCGGCCGAAGGCCGGTTCTTCCAACATTACAGGCTCACTATTGTTCGCCAGAGAAAAAATCGACACCTAAATAGCACGAAAGGAAATATTGACGAAGAAATGGGGCGAAATGTCTTAAAATCGAGTAACTAATGGGGCAAACATCTTGACATCTGAAAACTAATGGGACTAAACATGAGGGAGAAAGTGGTCCAGAAAACCGACCCATCCCCCCTTAATTTATTCATTTCAAGTGAGCTATACAAACATGTTCCTACACTTACCCACCCTATTCAACACCTGACAGACATTAATACAGCACAGAGCGAGCCAAACGTAATAACAGCTGAGACATGATTTATTAGCGCGACTGTACCTCCAGAGCTCCATTAGTTTACCAAAATAGTTCGCCAAGGGTTTATAATTGCGTATCCAAATATGGTTTGTGATTTTGTGTGTTGGTTTGTTTTTCTGGTAAGTTGTGATGTCCCTGTTCGGGCTCTGTCTCGAATCGGCCACCCCAAAAAAATAAAAACAATAAAAAAAATAAAAACAATGAAAAAAATAACAAAAGGAAAAATTTGGGTAAGTGCCACAGTACATACATACATACATACATACATACAAATAGTGTCCATCAATTCCTCTCCCCGACAGCATTGTACAGTCACAACCAATAGTTCGCCAAAGACCTACCTCATAAGCTTTAACCCTATTTGGTCCGAAGGGGGGGTCTTTGTGGATATCACCTGTTTCGCTCCATTAGTTTATAAGACGTTTCACCCCAATAGTACGGCTATAACAAGAGGCTTATCCCATCCTCTGGTATCGATTGATTTTTTTTTTTTTTGGGGGGGGGGGTAACAGCCAGCTAGTAACTTAAAATAAATTGGCCTCGGCAAGGACATTACCGTATCGAATAATATACGAATTCTGCTTGAACGGGATCTGGGTGGGGATTTTTTTTTTTTTTTTTTAACCGGAAGCCGTCTTTGTTAGCCTTGAGGACAAACTTAAATTCATTGCTCGCAAATGGCATCGCCAAACTAATGGGGTGAAACGTCTTAATTGTTTTCAAACTAATGGAGCAAAACAGGAGAGGTCCAACAAGAACCCCCTTGGACCAAATAGAGTTAGGGAAAATCCTGCTCTCAAAAGGCTCACCCGTTCAATTTATATAGTGCAATGCGTACTATGTTATAATATGCTCTCTGGATAAATAAAGATGTAGTACTATGACTTTGGAAACCCCAACCCACTTGGAAGCAAATAATAATATGATCCCATATTTTGAGGCTTTCGCTGGATAAATGTGTAAAAATAATATCTAAGCTATTATTAACACACACACACACACACACACACACACACACACACACACACACACAGAATAATGAACATCCACGACTTAAGCATGACCAGTTAGCAAAAAAAATGTATTCCCAATTTACGGTACAGCAATGTGGTGTAATGGATTAACCAGCCAACCCCAGACACACACACCTCGCCACTCGCTCACCTGGAAGCACCGTTTCTATCAGACTCCTCCCAGCCCCTCCTCCCACACACACCGGCTTTTTTTGTATCTTTCTCTTCTTTTCTCTCTTTCTCTGGCTTGTATCCATTCGGCCCCATTCAGCCAACTGTTTTAAAACGTTTATCCCCATTCAGGTGTCGATTTTTTCCTGGCGAGCAAAAGCGAGCCATCATTGTATGGAGAAATGCGGCTTCGCCGGAGACATTTTCATTTCGAAAAATGTACAAATTTAGCTTGCTGTCAACAAAAATATATATATATGCTGGCTCGCTACTGCTCGCCAGGATAATATTGAGACCTGGATGGGGGTAAATGTCTTCAAACAGTAGGTTAAATGGGGCCGAATGGATATAACGCAGAGAGAGAGGGAGAGAGAGATAAAAAACACAAAGTGGGCTCCCTTAAACAATTCATAAGATAAATAAATAGATACATAAATAAATAAGAAAGTGACTACACGTTTTGGAGACGGCGATTATAGTAAGACTGACATGTGTTCATATTATAGTAAGACTGACATATGTTCATATTATAATAAGACTGACATGTGTTCATATTATAGTAAGACTGACATGTGTTCATATTATAGTAAGACTGACATGTGTTCATATTATAGTAAGACTGACATGTGTTCATATTACAGTAAGACTGACATGTGTTCATATTATAGTAAGACTGACATGTGTTCATATTATAGTAAGACTGACATGTGTTCATATTATAGTAAGACTGACATGTGTTCATATTATAGTAAGACTGACATGTGTTCATATTATAGTAAGACTGACATGTGTTCATATTACAGTAAGACTGACATGTGTTCATATTATAGTAAGACTGACATGTGTTCATATTATAGTAAGACTGACATGTGTTCATATTATAGTAAGACTGACATGTGTTCATATTATAATAAGACTGACATGTGTTCATATTATAGTAAGACTGACATGTGTTCATATTATAATAAGACTGACATGTGTTCATATTATAGTAAGACTGACATGTGTTCATATTATAGTAAGACTGACATGTGTTCATATTATAGTAAGACTGACATGTGTTCATATTATTGTAAGACTGACATGTGTTCATATTATAATAAGACTGACATGTGTTCATATTATAGTAAGACTGACATGTGTTCATATTATAGTAGGACTGACATGTGTTCATATTATAGTAAGACTGACATGTGTTCATATTATAGTAAGACTGACATGTGTTCATATTATAATAAGACTGACATGTGTTCATATTATAGTAAGACTGACATGTGTTCATATTATAGTAAGACTGACATGTGTTCATATTATAGTAAGACTGACATGTGTTCATATTATTGTAAGACTGACATGTGTTCATATTATAGTAAGACTGACATGTGTTCATATTATTGTAAGACTGACATGTGTTCATATTATAGTAAGACTGACATGTGTTCATATTATAATAAGACTGACATGTGTTCATATTATAGTAAGACTGACATGTGTTCATATTATAGTAAGACTGACATGTGTTCATATTATAATAAGACTGACATGTGTTCATATTATAGTAAGACTGACATGTGTTCATATTATAATAAGACTGACATGTGTTCATATTATAGTAAGACTGACATGTGTTCATATTATAGTAAGACTGACATGTGTTCATATTATAATAAGACTGACATGTGTTCATATTATAGTAAGACTGACATGTGTTCATATTATAGTAAGACTGACATGTGTTCATATTATAATAAGACTGACATGTGTTCATATTATAGTAAGACTGACATGTGTTCATATTATAGTAAGACTGACATGTGTTCATATTATAGTAAGACTGACATGTGTTCATATTATAGTAAGACTGACATGTGTTCATATTATTGTAAGACTGACATGTGTTCATATTATAGTAAGACTGACATGTGTTCATATTATAGTAAGACTGACATGTGTTCATATTATAGTAAGACTGACATGTGTTCATATTATAGTAAGACTGACATGTGTTCATATTATAATAAGACTGACATGTGTTCATATTATAGTAAGACTGACATGTGTTCATATTACAGTAAGACTGACATGTGTTCATATTATAGTAAGACTGACATGTGTTCATATTATAGTAAGACTGACATGTGTTCATATTATAGTAAGACTGACATGTGTTCATATTATAGTAAGACTGACATGTGTTCATATTATTGTAAGACTGACATGTGTTCATATTATAGTAAGACTGACATGTGTTCATATTATAGTAAGACTGACATGTGTTCATATTATAGTAAGACTGACATGTGTTCATATTATAATAAGACTGACATGTGTTCATATTATAGTAAGACTGACATGTGTTCATATTATAGTAAGACTGACATGTGTTCATATTATCGTAAGACTGACATGTGTTCATATTTTTTCTTCTATGTTTATGAGGGAGACAAAAGGCAAAATTTCATGTGACCTGTGCCTCCCCCAGAGTTGAAAGAATGACAGGGCCAACATCAAGGAATGTTCGAGCCAAAGTGCCTGGACATACGGAGCTTGAAGCAATTAAAGTCATAGGATGAGGGAAAGATGGACTCAGGGAGAGAGTTCCAGATCTCAGCTGTTGAATAGAAGAAAGATTGGGAGGTTCGTTTTACGCTTGGGTTGGGGAGTTGCACAGAGTAGGGGTAGGATTGTGTTGCAAGACGAGTGCTACGTACTCTACGTAAAGGAGGTGGTATACACGGAGAGAGCTCCGAGGAAAACTGATTATTGTAATAGCAATAGAATAGTGAGAGAGATGAAACATAGCGGCAAAAAGAGAGCGATTGAAGAAAATCAGCGAGTGGACGTGAGGTAATGAAACGAAAGACTTTCTTTTCTACTTTGTCGAGAAGTGCTGTGTGAGAGGATCCTCCCCACACATGCGAACAATACTCAATAAATGGACACGCTGTGCCCCTGTACAGAGCAAGAAGCTGTGCAGGGGTAAAGAACCGCCTGAGGCAGTTGAGCACACTGAGCTTCTGGGAGGCCGTATTAGCAAGAGTAGTAATATGGTCTTTACAATAGAGATCAGAAGAAAAAGAGACACCGATAATACTGAGAGAAGATTAAGTATTGATTTTTGCATTGTTGAAGTATAAGGGATAGTCCTCTGGGAGTTCTTGATGGGTATATAAATGGAGAAATTGGGTTTTGGAAGGAATGCAAGCAACAAGATTTGTTGTGCCCCAATTGGAAATGGTTAATAGATTAGAAGATAAGTGTTTTATGGGTTCATCAGTGAGTTTTTGAGTGATTGCATGCTGGGGCATTCTGAAAAACTAGTTGAACAGTGTAAGGTAGAGTCGTCAGCATATGAATGGATAGGACTGGAGGTACAGTTGAGAAGATCATTTATGCATATTAGAAAATAAATTGGAGATAGGTCAGAACACTGAAGAACACCGGATTTGATAGTATGAGGAAGTGAAGATGACCGCAGCTATGGAACGGCCAGAAAGGAAATTAGAGACAAAGGCACAGATAGAGGGATAGAAACCGAAGGAGTGTAGGTTAGAAATAAGAGATTTGTGCCAGACTATCGAAAGCCTTCGATATGTCTACTGCAATAGAAAACGTTTCACCGAAGTCCCGAAAGTAGGATGACCAGGAGGTAGTAACACATGAAAGAAGATCACCAGTAGAGCGATCCATAAGGAAGCCATACTGGCAATCTGAGAGTAAATTGTGAGAAGAGAAATGCTTAAGAAATTTTGAAGTACGGTAAGAATAGTTTAAAAAACTTTAAGAGATGCAAGAAATGAGAGCGATTGGACGATAGTTGGAGGGTAGAGAGTGGTCACCCTTCTTTGGGACAGGGTGAATGAATGCAAACTTCCAGCAAGAAGGGAAGATGTTAGAGGAGAGACAGAGACGGAAGAGTTTGCCTAGGCAGGGAGTCAGCACGGAACACCATCCGGATTGTACGCCTTCTTAATATTAAGCCCAGAGAGGGTAGAAAGTACAGTACATCTTTAGAAGAGATTAGGATATTAGGCATAAGTAGGAGAGAGGGTAGTGGGGAGGGAGGAATAGCACCAGAATCATCCAAGGTGGAGTTTCTAGCGAAAGTTTGGGCGAAGAGTTCAGCTTTTTCAGAGGAAGAAGTGATGGTAGTGCCATCAGAGTGGAAAAGGGGAGGGAAATACACGGAAGAAAAATTGTTAGAGAGGCTTTTGGCTAGATGCCAGAAAGCTTGGGAAGAGCTAGAGTTGGATAGTTCAGTGCATTTATTTATCCAAGACACACACACACACCTGAATTTGAATAAACTAATGAAAGCATATGGTCTTCCCGGGAAACTAACTCGGGACACCACACCCACAACATAAGCATCTAAGCCATTAGACCACCAACACAGATTAGGTTATGAGAATACAATACAAAATGTCCCTCTATCTACAAAGAATGAGGGTTAGGAGGGGAGGGAGGAGTGGGGAGGGGGGGGGGGGGGGGGGTAGAATGGTGGGAGGGGTACATCAGTGTTTTTATCCAATCAGGGCACCACTACATATATATACTGGTCAACCTCATCCAGATACCTCACTCCTTCACTATCTGTCTCTCTCTCACCACACATGCGTACACAGGTGAGTGGTTGTTGTGGTGGTGGTAGAGTGATGGTATTTGTGGTGGTGGTGGTAGTTGTGGTGTGATGGTGGTGGTGGTTGTAGTGTGGTGGTAGTTGTGGTGGTGGTGGTAGTTGTAGCGTGATGGTGTGGTGGTGGTAGTGTGATGGTGGTGGTGGTGGTAGTTGTAGTGTGATGGTGGTTGTGGTTGTAGTGTGGTGGTAGTTGTGGTGTTGGTGGTAGTTGTAGCGTGATGGTGTGGTGGTGGTAGTGTGATGGTGGTGGTGGTGGTGGTAGTGTGATGGTGGTGGTGGTTGTAGTGTGGTGGTAGTTGTGGTGGTGGTTGTATTGTGGTAGTTGTATTGTGGTGGTAGTTGTGGTGGTGGTAGTGTGATGATGGTGGTGGTGGTGGTGGTGGTTATAGAATTATGGTAGTTGTGGTGGTGGTAGTTGTAGTGGTAGTAGTGTGATGGTGGTGGTGGTTGTAGTGTGGTGGTAGTTGTGGTGGTGGTTGTATTGTGGTAGTTGTATTGTGGTGGTAGTTGTGGTGGTGGTAGTGTGGTGGTGGTGGTGGTTGTAGAATTATGGTAGTTGTGGTGGTGGTAGTTGTAGTGGTAGTAGTGTGATGGTAGTGGTGGTTGTACTGTGATGGTAGTTGTGGTGGTGGTGGTAGTTATTGTGGTGTGGTGACCTTACTGTGTGGTGATGACAG
Source organism: Paralithodes platypus (assembly GCA_032716605.1). Taxonomy (NCBI): domain Eukaryota; kingdom Metazoa; phylum Arthropoda; class Malacostraca; order Decapoda; family Lithodidae; genus Paralithodes; species Paralithodes platypus. The sequence continues at coordinate 46,382,128 of CM064568.1, read as the reverse complement.
TGGGGGGTAACATGAAGGGGAAGGGGTGGGGCCAGAACAAATCAACACCTAAATGACACGAAAGTCTAAATATTGACAATGAAAGGGGGCGAAAAGTCTTAAAATCGCCAAACTAATGAGCCGAACGTCATAAAATCTGAAAACTAATGGGGCTAAACATGAGGAAGAAGGGGGCCCACAAAACGACCCATCTCCCCTTAATTCTAATGAAACTTAAACGTTGAAGCTGCCAGACTACAAAATTGACGGAAAAATTGACGGAAAAATCGCTCGTGTGACACCGGCTATAATTATTAACCCGTTCAGTACCGGTGCCGTCCTTTTAACTCTATGTTGGCTACTATTAGACGATTTTGTTCAGTTTAAAAAAGGCCTCCAGCCATTAAAAGGCTTCGAACTATTTCACTTCGTTCTTTTTTACTACCGGTACCACAGATCCTTCTTAGGCTTCGGAACTATCTCACTTAACCCTTGTTTACTACCACAGATCCTTCTTAAGCTGCACAAAATCGTTTAAATACAGCTAGAATAGACTGAATAAGAAATCGTCGGTACAGAAAGGGTTAATTAATTTATGGGGCGTCACACGAGCACTTTATGGAGAGTCTTCCACTTGAGGGATTTTTTTTTTCTGGACCCCTTTCTCTCTCATGTTTAGCCTCGTTGTTTTTGTTTTTTTAGATTGTAAGACGTTTGTCCCATTAGTTTGGCGATTGTAATAACTTTCGCCCCATTTCAGTTAGTTTTAAGACATTTCGTGCCATTTAGGTGTCGAGCGATAGCGAGCCTGCAACTTACAAGGAACCGGCCTTCGGCCGGGACATTATTTTTACTGAAAAATGTACAAATTTATCTTGAAAGGGGGTCTAGGGGGTATAATTTTAAGCTTGATGGAGGTCTAGGGGGTGTAATCTTAAGCTTGATGGAGGTCTAGGGAACAAACTAAAACACCTGCCGTTAACATTCTAGGGTTACCATTTGTTTCAGGTTACTAACATGTGGATATTTGTCACTGGCATCGGAAATTATACTAATGATGGATGGATGTAGGTAACAGAAGTAACAGAAGAAGGGGGATGGGAGTATTTATTGCCTCATTTATGTATCTTTCTATCATTATTCTAGTTTCCTCCCTAGACCTCCATCAAGCTTAAAAAAAAACACCCCCCCCCCCGAGACCCTCCTTCAAGATAAATTTGTAAAAAAAAATATAGAAAAAATGTTCCAGCAGAAGGCCAGTTTCTCTTAAATTACAGGCTCGCTATCGCTCGCCAGGAAAAAAATAGACACCTAAATGACACGAAAAGTCTTTACATTGCCAAGGAAATGGGGCGAAAAATCTTAAAATCACCAAACTAATGCATGGTCCGAACGTCATAAAATCTGAAAACTAATGGGGCTAAACATGAGAAAGAAGGGGGCCCAGAAAAACGATTCCTCTCCCCATACAAGTTTACCTCATAATCTACCAGACCAGTTTTTGAGGATTTAATGTACAGACAAAAAAATTATCTGGTGTGATACCGTAATTAGCGAGTGCGAGTCCACCTTAGTAACTGAACCATCTGTCAGCAGGAATCGAACCCGTACCACCAGACCATCACCCAAGATCATATTGCCACTCTTGCTAAGCCTATCTATCTACAATAAATATATATATACTCAGGCCCAATCCCCAATTTTCCTCTTTTTTTTTTTTTCTTCTAAACCAGCTTCCCAAAAGTTAGGTGTGCTCAACCGTCTCCGTGGGTTCTTAGCCCTGCACAGCTTTTTGCTCTGTATCGGGGCACATTACGCACCTGTATTGAGAATTGTTCCCATGTGTGTCGAGGTTCCACCCATACTGCACTTCTCGAAAGAGCAGTCAAAAGCATTTCGCCTCATCAACTCACTCTTACTAGTTCCCTACAATACCTCTCTACACACCGCAATGTTGCATCTCTTTCACTCTTCTATCGCTATTACAACAATCAGTGATCTTCAGAGCTCTCTCAAAGAATACCTACTCCCTTGCGGCGAGTTTTTTTTTTTTTTTTTTTTTTTTTCTATATTCCAACTTACTTCCTCTCGGGCATAGGCTGAGAGCCTTAACATTCACCGCTTTACAATGAACAGTGAAGCCCGGGAGGTCTTGTTCCAGTCTAGGGAGTGAGACATGTGAAGCACGTAGAGCACAACGAGCACCTGCCATCTTGCCTTCACATGAGGCACGGTGCTCACTCATGGCCCGAAACGACCCCATCTCTGAAGCCATCTCGTTCCCGTGCTTCACTGTGTCACCCCCTACACTCGGACTCTCACACTTACACACACACAACGCCACCTGTTGAGCAGATAACTCACCAGGCATTGCACCCCTATAGCATATTTTGAATATGGGAATATTCATACAGTGCTATTTAATCAGGGAGTGCAAGGCACCTGCCTTTCAACATAGTCCCACTCCTATTTTGTCCAGCTCTCCAACCAAAGAATTGCCAAAGTTTCTCAGTCTTTCTTCTACTCAACAAGTGAACTCTGGAACTCTTTCCTACAATCAATCTTTCTTTCATCCTATGACTTAAACTGCTCTAAACTTCATGTGACCAGCCATTACGACCCCAACGTCCCTTGAATTTGGTTCTGTCACTCTTTTGGTTTGGGGGAGACACTCGTTACAGGCAACCTGCCTTTTGTCTCCTTCATCAACATATAAACCAAACAAGCGAGCGAGTTAACCGGGTGTGGCACAGGGTTATATTGGTGGTGGTGTTGCTAGGCTGTGTGATGGTGGTGGTGGTGGGAGTTATGTGATGGTGGTGGTACAAAGGAGTACAAAGGAGTACAAAGGAAATCAAGCAACAACATGACTAGTGACCCCTCTAGGCTGCTTGTCCTCCAAAACACTGAGGATCAAGTGTCCAAACAATGGTTTAGAGTCAGTAAGGGAACGTTGGAAAGGGAACTACTGCCTTGGAACTAATGTCCGTGGCAGGATTAGGAAGTTAGTAGGGGACAGATGGGTTAGTAACATAACACAGTTATAAGTGATCTTTCGTATATCTGGGAAAAAGAGAGTAACGTCTTAAGGCCGCGTCATACAGAGGTCGACCGCGACCCGACAGTAACCCGAAGGCAATGACTTGCACTTTTCACCCGAATTCACCCGAAGTCCCCGAATGAGACTCGTACCCCAACTATGACTAGAAAGAAATTCGAATGCTACCCGAGGGACTCGAATGCGTCTCGAATACGAGTCGATGTTATCCCGTATATTACTCGAAACTAACCAGAAGTTGAACGGAATTGAATCGACCATGAGTCGAAAGCTAATCGACGGTGACCCGAGTAGCAGATACCAACCCGAGTTAAAACCGAGTCACACCCGAAGTAACCCGACTTAAAACCGAACCCCACCTGAAGTCAGGAACCCAACCGGAATGAAACCAGAATGTAAGTCGAACGTGACTAGAATAAGTCGATTATGACACGATTATGAGGTTATGCATCACCCCACTATATAAAGAGAGGGTGTGCTCACACAAACTTCATTGTACAGTGCACCCAACACAGCAACATGTCACAGGAAAGCAACCTCCCAGACCCATCACGACCAGAAGAGATGGATGACGAGGCATTGGAGTTGGCAATCTTAAGGCAGGAGATAGTTAATGCCAACCTCAGATATCAGATTACTGCCCACGCCATCATGGACAAAGAACGTGAACCCCAACGTGCTCAACCTCGACGGCCACGACGACCAAGGAAACCCCGAAGCTGCAGCGTCAAGCCATGGGTGGCACAGCGAGAGACACACGGACACTACCACCAGTTGCTGAAGAAACTCCAGGAAACTGACGTGGTTACCTATAAATACTTTCTGCGTATGGACGAGGAGCTGTTTAATATGATTATCGAACGTGTCACACCCAGGATCAAGAAGGACGAGACCAACTGGAAGAAGCCCCTGGAGCCCGGACTGCGAGTTGCCATGACACTACGCTTTTTGGCCACTGGCGAGGCCTATAAGAGCATGGCACTGAACTTCCGTGTAGGTGCCAACACGATATCACTGGCAGTGCGGGAGACGTGTGAGGCAATCATACAGGAATACATGGAGGAGCAAATAGTGTGCCCATCAACACCTGAAGGTTGGAAGGAGGTCGCCAAGGGCTTCAAGGATAGGTGGAACTTCGGACACACCATTGGGGCAATTGATGGGAAGCACATTGCCATACAGCCTCCAAGCAACTGCGGATCCTTGTACTACAATTACAAGCACTACCACTCCATTGTGCTCCTGGCAATAGTCGATCACCTGGGAAAATTTATGTACGTTGACGTTGGAGCGAACGGGTCAGCATCTGATGGTGGTATATTCCAGGTGACTGACATCCGGAAGGCCCTGGAGGACGGAGCAGCAGGATTTCCACCACCCGAGCCATTCCCAGGGGAGGACCAGCCAGTGCCCTACTTTCTGGTTGGTGATGACGCATTCCCAATGAGGGAGTGGTTGCAGAAGCCACACCCACACCGAGGGCTCAATGATGATAAGAGAAACTACAACTACAGACTGTCTAGGGCCAGGAGACAGGTAGAGAATGCCTTCGGTATTCTAGCCAACCGCTTCAGGTGCCTACTGACTACCATCAACGTACACCCCAGTACCGTGGAGAAGGTAGTCCTGGCTTCATGCATACTCCACAATATGCTAATCGACCGACGTGAGCCCCAACCAGAAGCCGGACTTCGTCGCCCTGAAATACCCCAAAGTGACTGGGCGAGGGACCCCTTGGCCCCATCGGCTCGCGTTCGGGTTTGATTCGACTTGGCTTCGACTAGCCTTCGACTTACATTCTAGTCATTCGGATCATGATCGAGTAATCATTTGAGTCTAATTAGGAATGTCGGACATGCATCGAGTCATTTTCTAGTAGTATTCGGGTATCCATCCAGTCATCATCCTGAAATTCGGGTCAGCATCGAGTAACAGTTGACTTTCGAACAAGTTTATGTAGGAATTTTCCACTGAGCATCGAGTCTAATTCGGGTTACGGTCTACATCATCGGGTCTAAGTCCACTTAGGTTCGATCAATTCTGGTATGAATCGGGTTAAAAATTTTGACTCGAAAGTGACCCGAATAGGTCGAATGCGATCAGAATATGGTAGAATGTAAGCCGAATACGACTCGAATGTAAATCGAAGGTGACTCGAGGATTTTGCAACGGTTTTTTGACCCGAACGCACTCGAGGATTTCCCAAAAGTTAACGCATACACTAACTTTTGGCCGACTCACCCGAACATTCGGGTGATGACCAGAGCATGACTAGAACGACTCGAACATACCAGAATCATACCTGATGCAAGTCATTGCCTTCGGGTTACTGTCGGGTCGCGGTCGACCTCTGTATGACGCGGCCTTTAGTAATATATATATATACGCAATAATCCTTGATGAATTTGAGGGGGGAATAAAATAAAGTAAATCATTTACAAACGCAGTGAGTCGCGGGTTTGATGCAAGATATTTGTTTAGGCAAAGCTTAAAAGAATCATCGGTGCTGCAGTCTATAAAGTATCGGGAAATCCCATTCCACAAGTTGACAACTCGATTGAAGAAGAAATTCTTATATTCGTGTGAGTTAAAAGATTTACCAATAATTTTGCAACCGTTTCCCCGCATGTAATTAGATTGGTCGATAGTGAAGTACTTACTACAGTTCATATTGTCGATGCCTTTGATGATTTTGAACACTTGAATTAAGTCGCCTCTTAATCTGCGCTGGGTTAAAGGAAATATATTTAATTCTCGAAGATGCTCCTCATATGGTTTGTTCTATAGGCTAGGTATCATTTTGGTAACTCTACGTTGAACTCGTTCTAGCTTGTCTATATCTATCTATCTATCTATCTATTGCCTGACGCCATGAACCCCGAAGGGGTGGCCACGAATGAACAGCCCTCATGCACCTCTGTCCCCAGTCAGTCGACGCCCTTCCTCCCAACCAGCACCGCCTTCATCCATATACTTCCTCACTTCATCCTTCCACCTCTCCCTCTCTGTCCTTCCACCTTGCTCTCGTACACCTTCTTACTCATTCTCTCACTTCCCATACGTTCCATATGGCCAAACCATCTCAAGGTGTTCCTTTTCACACTTTCCAGCACATCTACCTCTACACCGCACCTCCTTCTTACTTCCTCATTCATCTGTCTATCCCTCCATGCAACTCCGCACGCACTTCTCAAGTAACTCATTTCCACCCCTCTCACTCTTGGTCTGAGTCTCTTCTCAAACGTCCATGCTTCGCTTCCGTAAGTCAGTGTCGGGATTACCACACTGTCATGCAAGGACTTCTTCACTTCCATACTGACCACCCTATTTCTTGTTACTGCTTTCAGCGTTCCTACAACCCTCTTCCCCTGTTGTACCCTCTCCCGCACTTCTTCATCCATAGACCCATCTTTACTCAACACACTGCCCAGATACTTAAAAGAGCTGACGATCTCCATAGCCTGACCGTTCAACTTCACCTCACACTCTGTGACTTCACCCCTTTCGAAGACCATAACCTTGCTCTTCCCCGCATTTACCTTAAAATTCCGTTTTTCGCACTCTGTTCAAAACTCATTGTCTATATCTTTTTGGTAATAAGGGCACCAGGATTGAACGCAGTATTCCAGAAGAGGGCGGACTAAGGAATTATAAAGAATTAAGATACCGGTAACTTCTTTGGATTAATGCTCAAATGACCTGCCTATAAAGCCAATTAATTTGTTTGCCTTCTTAACAACTTCTGAACATTGTTGACTAGGTTTTAGGTTTAGGTGGGAGTTATGTGGTGGTGGTTGTAGTGTGGTGGTGGTAATGGTGGTGGTAGTAGTGTGATGGTAGTTGTGGTGTGTTAGTAGAACGGTGGTAGTGGAGTGGTGATAGTGTAATGGTGGTGTTAGGTAAAGTAGTGGTGTTGGTGGTGGTAGTGGTGGTGGTGGTGTTGGTGTAGAGGTAATGATGGCGGTGTTAGTAGAACGGTGGTAGTGGAGTGGTGATAGTGTAATGGTGGTGTTAGGTAAAGTAGTGGTGGTGGTGGTGTTGGTGTAGAGGTAATGATGGCGGTGTTAGTAGAACGGTGGTAGTGGAGTGGTGATAGTGTAATGGTGGTGTTAGGTAAAGTAGTGGTGTTGGTGGTGGTAGTGGTGGTGGTGTGGGTGTAGAGGTAATGATGGCGGTGTTAGTAGAACGGTGGTAGTGGAGTGGTCGAGGTAGTAGTGGTGGTGGTAGGTATAGTAGTGGTAGTGGTGGTGGTGGTGGTGGTGGTGGGGTTAGGGTGGTGGTGTGGCGCATGTAGTAATGTGCTGTTGATGGTGATGGTGGTGTGGTAGTAGTGCTGTTATGGTGGTAGCGTATTAGTGGTGGTGGTGGTAGAAGCGTGGTGATGTAGTAGTAGTGATATTGGTAGTAGTGGTGGGGTGTGGTGGTAGAGTTGTAGTGGTGGAAGTAGTTTAGTAGTAGTTGTGGTGGGATGGTGGTAGAGGAGTGGTGGTGGTAGTATTGTAGTGGTGGAAGAAGTTTAGTGGTGGTGGTGAGATGGTGGTGGTGATGGTGGTAGAGTAGTGGTGGTAGTTGTGATGGGATGATGGTAGAGGGGGGGGGGGGGGTGTAAAATGCTGGTTGTTACATAAATATACACCTGATAAAAAGTTGTAGATCCTGACAGAGAACGCACTGAACACTGAACATTGTATTATTAAGTAATTACGACATACAATATTACGGTCTTACCCAAGCTTGGACTAAAGTGCTTGTTTTATTGGGCTACTTATTCATTTAAGTTTGAGTTTCCTCGCTAGACCTCCATCAAACTTTAAAAAAAAATCCCTATAGCCCCTTTTAAAATATATTTGTATAGTTTTCGGTAGAAAAAGTAATGGGGCGAAAGGTCTCAAAATCGCCAAACTAGTGAACGGTCTTAAAATAGCAAAACTAATGGGTCTAAACATGAGGGAGAAGGGGGGTCCAGAAAAAGCGAGTACCTCCCCCTTAAAGGGTGTATCATTAACACTTTCAAGATACGAGAACGCGTTTTTCTATTATATTCTGGTTATCATTAGACGATTTTATGCAGTTTAGGTGTTTTCCTCAATCATTGTTCATTGTTTCAAGTGTATCATATAGTAGAGCGCTAGCTACTTGTGCACGTAATGTACTTATAAGTGATCACTCAGTTTAGGTGTTTTCCTCAATCATTGTTCATTGTTTCAAGTGTATCATATAGTAGAGCGCTAGCTACTTGTGCACGTAATGTACTTATAAGGGATCACTCAGTTTAGGTGTTTTCCTCAATCATTGTTCATTGTTTCAAGTGTATCATATAGTAGAGCGCTAGGTACTTGTGCACGTAATGTACTTATAAGGGATCACTCAGTTTTTAAATTGTATGTAGTGCCTTTATGTAGTGTAATCATTATTTTCATTCTATGTATTATTCTTTCTTCGGCAGATATTGTTATTGTGGGTGGCAGTGTGGGTGACATGCGTGTCTGGGCACCATGGCGACCACCCTCACCCACAACCACACCCTCGCCCACAACCGCACCCTCACCCACAACCATCTGATACCCAACCATCGAATCGAAACACCCAACTGAAGGCGTCCCACACCCAACCGAGAAGTCCCCCAAACCAACCGACTAACCACGTAACTCAAATGAGGACTTCCGAAACCCAACCGACAAATTACCAATCCCAGACGACGGCCTCCCAAACCCAGTCGACGAGCCGCATTTCCCAAACGAGGACTTCGGAAACCACAACCAGTGTAGACGACGGGAAGCGGAACAAGAGACAGTGGTACCCTTCAGGTCTTTATCCCGGTCCGCATCCTGGTCCCATGCCTGAACCGTCCAGGGACCGTTATGGAACCTGGAATAAACAACGCGGCAGGGACCGAATGGGACCAAGAGAGGCGCGAAACAGGAACACAGGTTTCCGAGGCGGTTACTGGGGCCCCGAGATCCCACTGTCCGAACTCATAAGGTACCAGAAAATGACCGAAGAGCAGTGGCAGCATAACGATTGGCTGTGGGATCAGTGGCGGCGCAACCAGGGCCGCTCAAACCCCAGTTCGTACTCCGGTCGTCAAGTATCACCGCTTACCAACTCCAAGAGGGCTCTACCAGGACTTGAATTTCCAGGCTCTAGGTATGCATGGCCCCTTCCAGACCCTAGGATGCCCTGGAGGTATCCTTATGGCTACGGGTACCCTTACTACTGATGAGAATCTGGGTTAGATAAGTTACTTGAGAATAACAATGACCATAAAGCCAGTGTCACACAAATATACTTTTCGGCAATATTTTCAGCAAATTATCCATTGGCTGCTTCAAAGTGCAAGTTGCATCAGATTTCATGCACCTAACACAGTCTACTTTCAGACTTTCAATCTGGTTTTCAAGAATAATACTAAAGACCTAAACAAAAATTGCTATAAAAACTCACTCATCTATAATAATAGTTGGAAAATTGCTCGTGTGACAGGGTGTTAACAGTCTTATGGCGACTTTATTTTACTCTAGCTACCACTCAGCGATTATGGTTCAGGGAAGGAGGTAACTTTTAGGAAATGTATGTGATATACAATTGACCGAGGTCCTTGCCAAGAAAGTAAATTGAAATATTATAAACTGTGTCAGTTATTCATCGTACTGACAGAATTAATTGAAAGCATTATTTTTATCATATTGCTAATTATACATCTGACTTAAGTTAAATTATCTTGTTAACCCTCTCAGTAATATTAAGGTTCGCATTATATGGCAATCACTAGACGAGTTTATCAATTTAGGAAGAAACTTTAGTAATCAACACGATTAAAAATATATTAACCCTTATAATCATAGTTTCCTAGTAATCTGAATAAAATCGTCAAGCGGTACTGATAGCCAAAATAACAGGAATAAAGGCGTCATTGTATACTGAAAAGGTTATGGGAGCCCACCTCGCTTTTTTGTTTCTCTTTCTCTCCCTCTCTCTTTGGCTTGTATCCATTCGGCCCCATTCAGCCTAATGTTTTAAGACGTTTACCCCCATCCAGGTGTCAATATTTTCCTGGGGAGCGGTAGCGAGCCAGCATATATATTTTTTTGTTTTGACAGCAAGCTAAATTTGTAAATTTTTCGATAGAAAAATTTCTCCGGCGAAGCCGGATTTCTCCTTACAAAGCTGGCTCGCTATCGCTCGCCAGGAAGAAATCGACACCTAGATGGGGATAAACGTCTTAAAACAGTTGGCTGAATGGGGCCGAGTGGATACAAGCCTGGGAAAGAGAGAAAAGGAGAGAAAGATAAAACAAGCCGGTGACCCCCCTTAACCACAGAAATAAGAGAGGTATTGATCATTGTAAAGGAGTTACTCAGGACAGTTGTTTTAACGCTTGACTCTCTGTGTGGTTAAGGGGGGTCACCGGCTTTTTTTTATCTTTCCCTCCTTTTCTCTCTTTCCCAGGCTTGTATCCATTCGGCCCCATTCAGCCAACTGTTTTAAGACGTTTATCCCCATCTAGGTGTCGATTTCTTCCTGGAGAGCGATAGCGAGCCAGCATTGTATGGAGAAATCCGGCTTCGCCCGAGACATTTTTCTATCGAAAAATTTGCAAATTTAGCTTGCTGTCCAAAATATATATATATATGCTGGCTCGCTACCGCTCGCCAGGAAAATATAATTATAAAGGAGTTACTCAGGACAGTGTTTTACCTCTTCATTCTTTCAGTTTGAAGACTCATTTCATCCTTTTGTTCTGGCCATCAGTCGACGATTTCATGCAGTTTAGGAATTAATTGTGGGAGTTAGAGGTTTAATTGTGGGAGTTAGAGGTTTAATTGTGGGAGTTAGAGGTTTAATTGAGATAGAATGTATCCATCTCATTGCTAGAAGTCCAACCTAAACTGAATAAAACCGTTTAATGTTAGCCAGAATACTAGTAAACCTTTGTACTTTAATTCTGAAGAAGTTAGGCTAACTCCGAACAGTCATTTATAATTCGAACACAGTTTTCTGGTGGTAGCCATAACAACAAATAGTCATCAATTGTAGGTAGGTAGAAAACTTCTCAATACGTGTTCTTTTCTTGTATAATTATAAACATATGAAAATATTAAAATGAAAAAATAATTGGCCTGTGTTTTAACCAAATGAAGGAAGTGAGTGGAAGCTGTCTGTGGTACTGTTTGCTGATGACACTTCTGACGAGTGATACTGAGTGGGAGTTGAAGGGCTTGGTAAATATGTTTAATGATGTGTGAGAGAAAAAGAACCTGAAGGTCAATGTGGTAATGAAAAAGGTTATGGTCTTTGAGAGCAATGCAGCGCAGAATGTACAATGAGATTGAATGAGCAGCTGATGAAGAATGTCAGCTCATTTAATGATTTAAGTATGAGAACAGTGTGATGAGTAAAGACGGTTGTTTAGAGTTTGAGAGGGTGCAACATAAGTAAATATTAGGCTAGGTTAATACGGTACCCGGTTCCATGAGTCAAAGAAAAAGATTAATTGGACCAAAAATATTTGTTTTATTCTTGTTCGTGCAATCACCTTTAGATTATCAGTACAAACTTATAAATTCTTAGAAACGTCGCCAAAACACCTGGCAACAATGGACAATTGACAATGGACTCAGACACTTCCACCATCCATTCTGGGACCGTTAAGTGGTTTAACAACAAGCAGGGCTACGGATTTATCACCTTCAATAATACACAAAGGGATATATTCGTTCACAGAATCAACATAAACAGCCCAAACCCCCGCCAATCAATTTCTTCTCTCAATGACGGTGAGAAAGTAACATTCACCACCAAAACGGGGAAGAAAGGAGAAGAGGCTACCAATGTCACCGTACCTTTGGGAGTCACTCTAAAAGACTCCAGACACACCAGGGGCAAGAGGATAGACAAAGGATGATCTGAACAAATCCAAATCAATGTCACCACCGCTGTAACACTCGCTGATGGGGACCCAAATCTCCTCAGGGAGCTGCTACCAAGACTCCTGACAGCTAATAATCTTCCCACAATCATCATCCCTTGTCTGGAGCCCAACAAGAAGACTCCACGAGTCAGCACACAGGTACCAACACCCACACCACGCCCTCAACTCCTTCTGTCCCGCCCATTAAGCAGACAGAAATCTCCTCCTGACATATTATATACTGTCAAATCAACAACAACAATCAGCAACTCCAACACCAAGCTCAAGGAAAAACTGAAGATGTCTCCACATATTAACGTCTTCGAGCAAAACCTAGAAGAGGACGATACTCCAACAACATCAAAGGAGTTCGAGGAAGCCCTCTCACCACCACCAGCTCTCCCCACTACCAAGCCTACGCCAGCCAGACCATCTGAAGAGATTCTCAGGACCACTCCTTCCCCTCCTGTTCTGACCCCACAAGCTGTGAAGAAGAAGAATAGGAAGAAGAACCCCGTAGGAGATACAACACCCAAGTCACAGAAGATACAACCAGTAAGTGACTACGAAATGAGGGACCTCATCGAAGACATCAAACAACTTCCATTCGAACTGGTGAAGCAAAAATACCCTTCAGCAAACATAGATTTTTTATCAGACCCTAATCTAGTCAAATTCCTCGACTATACCATACCACAAAAATATAGACAAATAAAATAACATCCTTATCCTCAACTTTTAAATGAATAAAAATTTACCCAAACCTAACAAAGCAAGGTGGTATGCCCGCCTACTTTTAATCTTCTACTTTCTTTCATATTTCCTCCTTTTGCCCTCTTCCTCCCCAAACCTCTTCCTTCCCCTCTTAGACCCACCTTGGGTCAAAAAAAAAAAAAAAAAAAAAAAAAAAACACCTGGACACCCGGACACTTAAAGCATTTTACTATATAGCAACTCTCACTAACTATCGTAGGGGAAGGGTGGGAATGTGTTGTGCAATTGAGTGAAGGAACACACATACACTTACACACACCATGCAATCCCTCCAAAACTCACGCGATAAAGCCATAGCACGCCTAGCTTCTGATCCTTTGACTATTTACGATTGGAGCAGAGAAAATCTTGTTACTTTCAATGCTTCCAAAACCCAATTTCTCCATCAATCTACCAGTCTCAATCTTCCACACAACTGTTCCTTATTCTTCAACAATGCACAAATCAACCCTTCATCTTCTCTCAGCATTATTGGTGTTTCTTTTTCTCCTGACCTTTCTTGGAAAGATCATTTTACCTGTCTTCGCATTAATCGCATAAATCAGCTACCAGAAGTTAGGTGTGCTTAACTGTCTCCGTTGGTTCTCCACCCCCGCACAGCTTCTTGCTCTAAATAAGGGGACAGTGCACCCATGTATCAAGTATTGTACTTAGATACCTTTAGATACCTTTAGATGTGTTCGCCGCTCTTCTAGCGGCACCAAGGAGCGCGACGCCCCTCGTTATGGGTGGTGATTTGGTGCAGTAGACTGTTTGAAGCGACAGCTCGCTCCCTTGCGAGGATGGGCTCGTCTGGCACTTTTTGCAGTTCGACATCTAGGGCTCTCTTGAAGTTGTCTAACGAGATGTCCCTCATGTCTCTTACTCGCCGTGGGAGTTTGTTGAAGAGACGTGGGCCTCTGTGTGATAACCAGCCCTCTCGCAGAGAGCCCATAGCACCCCTGTTATTCATCCGGGGGATTTCGCATTCCCAGCCTCTCCTATCACTGAATTTCATGACTATCGGAGTATGTAGGTGTGGTACTAAACCCTCTGCGATTTTCCACGTGTATATTATTAGGTAACGTTCTCTTCTACGTTCCAGTGAGTACAGATTCAGTGCTCTTTAACGCTCCCAATAGTGTAGATGTTTTATCGAACTTATATGCGAAGTGAAATTTCTTTGTACACTCTCTACGTCATTTATTTCACCTGCTTTGTATGGGGATGTTAATACGCTACAGTATTCAGGCCGCGGTAGCACTAGAGATTTGAAGAGCGTTATCATAGGCAATTCACCGCGTGTTTTAAAAGTACGCAGAATCCAACCCGTTAGACGTTTCGCAGCCGCCACTTTGACCTGGTTATGTACTTTGAAACCCATGTTTTCAGACATTAATACCCCAAGGTCTTTCACACTGTCTTTCCGTTCTATTATGTGGTTAGATTCTGTTAAGTAATTTGTAATTTCTTTAACACCATTATTATCTCCGTACCGTATTAATTGGAATTTTTCCTCATTGAATTGCATGTTGTTTTCCCTGGTCCACTGGAACATTACATTCATGTCTTCCTGCAGTCGGCCTGTGTCCTCTTGTGTGTTTACTATCTTGCTTAATTTTGTGTCATCAGCAAAAGACGACACCGTACTGTGTCTGCACTTCTCGAACGGATAGAGTCAAAGCACTTCGACTCATCAACTCATTACCTCTTACTAACTCCCTACAATCTCTCTCTACATGCCACAATGTTGCATCTCTCTCACTCTTCTACCGCTATTACAATAATCAGTGTTCTTCAGAGCTTTCTCAGTGTATACCTCCTCCCTTACAGAGAGTGGGGTGCACACATCTTTAAACACACTCCCACACCTATTATGTCCAGCTCTCTAACCCAAGAGTGGACTGATTTTCCCAGTCTTTGTTCTACTCAACAAGCAAGCTTTGGAACTATCTCCCTCAATCTGTATTTCCCTCATCCCATGACTTAAACTGCTTCAAGCTCTGTGTCTAGATATTTTGACTCCAACGTACCTTGTATTTGGCTCTCTGTCACTCTTTCAACTTTGAGGGAGACACTTGTTACAGGCAGCTTTGCCTTAGTCTCCTTCATTCACATACACATATTTACACATATTTATACATACATACATACATATAATTTTAAGACTGAGTGCTCCACACATACGTGCAGTTTCAGTCTCTTGTCCTAATGGCGGCGTTCCAGGCATCCTTGTTAAGGGCTGCTTCACTTGTCAAGTTTTTGGATTCGAGATCCGCACGTATAATCCGATTCCAGGTCTTCATCGGTTCACCACTTGGTGCAGCTCTCTCCACAATCACAGACCTGCATCTTTTCACTCAATTGTGTTCATCCATTCTCTCCACATGCCCATACCATTCCAGTCTACTTGTACGCATCTCCTCGCTAATACTCTTTATACCTAAGCGTCTCCTCAGCTTTGGCCTCAGTTTGGCCCCACACATCCATCTCACCATGCTCATCTCATTACGTTCCATTCTGTTGACAACCTCTACTTTAACGGCCCATGTTTCTGAGGTATAAGTCATTGCACTTCTAACACATGAGGCATACACCTTTCCCTTCAGGGGCATTCTTTTCATGGTCAGAGTAGGCAGCAGTTTTCTGAACTTCCCCCAGCCACATCTAATTCTAGCGACAGTGGCAGCCTCGGCCCCACCACCGGCAGAGATGGCATCTCCTAGGTAACAAAACTTGTCCACCAGCTCCAATGACTCATTTCCAAAATTCACAGCCACAGGATCATCATTTAACAAAAGCTCCCCCTTGCACACTATGCACTGCATGGTGTTCTGTCACAATGTTTCCAAGAGTGTTGGGGCTTCTACTGGGAGGCAAAGGAAAAATAAACCTGATATATATTACAAATAATTCAACCAGTTAACCCGAGAATCGCGAAATTTAGGTCGGGACAAGTGTCCAAAACGGGTAATTTCTACCCTTCAATACTGATAGGATTAGTTATATTTACGATATAAAGCATTATTTTTTCTCTGTGTGCATTTATTTTACTTATAATGATGAACATATGAACCTTGACGAGCGACACAAGAAGTGGGAACAGTGATTGGGGGGTGAAAAATGTATATTTCGCCGCCCGGTAGTATTCTGAGGCGGCCGGCTGAGACAAACATCCTCCCTTTGCAACGTCTAGCAACACATTGAGCGCCGCGGGAGAGATCTCACACTGCTATAGGGTCTCTAAATGACTCGCCCGTTTCTTCAAAACCTCGTAAGAATAAATTGCGCAAAAAATAACCAATAAATCAGGGAAATAAAGAGAAAAAATAGCCGATAATTGAGAATGGGGGAAATAGGAGGGGGTGGGGGGATTGGGACATATGTGGATGTATGTTAGGAGGTACTAGAGGGGAATTATCTCACCTAATCACGTAGGCTATTCCTTTGTTTTGAGAGCCCCTGGGGCATTTTGGAAGAGTTTTTTTTTCTGGTCTTGCTTCCGTGAGAATTATCGCGTTCGCCATAGTGACCATTCCGTGAGGCTTATCGCATTTTGTGGGTTAATTCCTACCAACACAATCCACATACTGCGCCATCATCGTAGGCCTTCACCTCTACTTATACAGAATGAGTACACAATACAAAATAAAGGGTAGTATTTTTAAGTGTCCCATAATTTACAAAATGGCCACCATCTGGATTCATCTTAATTCCACCCTCAACTATTTATTGCTCATTTGTCATCCTTTCAGGGTTATCTTTGGATAAATTAGCTTACATTAGGTTAGGTTAGGTATAGTAAGTTAGGTTAGGTAAACTTAGGTTAGGTTAGGTAAATAATGGTTTTATGATACTTTAGGTAAGGTAGGCATAGTTAGAAATCAAGTGATTTCCGATAGAAAGGAATATACAATTCGAATAAATTACATCATAAACCTTAAAAGCCTTGTTTATATGTCCTAATAAATTATGGGACACTTGTAAACATTTACTGAATAAAGAAACATCACATATTCGTGGCAAAGAGAAGCAAGGTAACAATCACACTGGTGGGCATTGGCATTATTATCCTTATTGGTTTCTACATTAGTTCTACCTCGCCCATTTTCTGTTATTTTGTTTTATATTTTCTCTTGGGTTATTTTCATCATACGCCAACCAGATAAGTCTATAGGGAGAATCATCCCAACGTGTTTATGGTAGACGTCATTATGTCTACCAGGCGTTGCTAACTAGTGAGAGAGATGTCATTTACGTATATTTACATAGGTAAACTGACCACATAGACCTTACGATCCAAACAAGGTGTTCTAGACCAACCATATCATAGATTTCGACATTATTAAACAAATTCTTCACAAGCAGAAGGATAATACATGGCAATGTAATTTGGAGAACACAGGCATACACTAACACGCATACACACACATGCACACTCACACAGACATCTCACACACACACACACAGACACACTTACTCTCTCTCACACACACACACACACACACACACACACTCTCTCTCTCCCCCCCCCCCACCCCCCCCCCCACCCCCACACACACACACACGCACACTCAAAATTACAAGCATCCAACACCTAAAAAAAAAATTACCATCAAAAATTGGTCGGCAACAGCAGTGCCGGGCCGGATTTTCTGGCTCCCTTCGCCCTCATGTTTAGCCTCATTGTTTTTAGATATTAAGACAAAGTCTTAAAATCGCCAAACTAATGGGCCGAACGCCATGCCATTAGTTTGGCGATTTTAAGACTTTGCACCCCATTTCTTTGTCAATATTAAGACCTTTCGTATCAATTAGGTGTCGATTTTTTCCTGGCGAACGATAGTGAGCCTGTAATGTTTAGAGTAACCGGCCTTCGGCCAGAACATTTTTCTACCAAAAAATGTACAAATATATCTTGAAGGGGAATCCTGGGGTTGTTTATTTTTTAGTTTGATGGAGGTCTAGGGAAGAAACTAGAAAAATAATTAGCTAAATGAAAAAATCGACCAAAAAGTGAACCATCCCCCTTTAACCCCTTCAGTACCGGAGAAGTCCTTTTAACTATATTCTGGCTATTATTAGATGATTTTATTAAGTATAATAAGGGCCTACAACAATGTACAAGCTTCGAACTACCTCACTTAACCATTTTTACCCCCACAGATCCTTCCTAGACCGCACAAAATCGTCTAAACATAGCTATAAAAGAATTAGAAAGATGTCTCCGGTACAGAAGGGGTTAAGGAGGAGGTAGTGGCTCTTTCTCCCTCGTATTTAGTCCCATTACCTTTGAGAGTTTAAGACGTTCCTTCCATTAGTTTGGCGATTGTAAAATCTTTCGCCCCCTTTCTATGTCAATATAAAGACCTTTCGTGCTATTTAGGTGTCGATTTTTTCCTGGCGAGCGAGAGCGAGCCTGTACTTCTAAAAGGAACCAGGGACATTTATCTACCGAACAATGTACACATTTATTTTGAAGGGTGTTTAGGGGACGTTTTTTAAAGCTTGATGGAGGTCTAGCGAGGAAACTATAAAATATATAGATAAATAAATAAATAAACCAATAAATAAACCAATAAATAACCCCTACCCCCATAACTCCCGAAAGAGGATTAACTTCCAGGTTAAGGGGGAATGGTTCACTTTTTGGTCGATTTTTCATTTATGCATTATTTTTCTAGTTTCCTCCCTAGACATATATCAAACTAAATAAAACATCCATTAGATCCCCCTTGTAGATAAATTTGTACATTTTTCAGTATACAAATGTCCCGGCCTTCCAAAATTACAGGCTCACTATCGTTCGCCAGGAAAAAAATCGACACCTAAAGTGCACGAAAGGTTTTAATATTGACAAAGAAATGGGGCGAAAGGTCTTAAAATCGACAAACTAATGGGGCAAACATCTTAAAATCTCAAAAACTAATGGGGCTAAGCATGAGGGAGAAGAGGGACCAGAAAAACGACCCATCTCCCCTCAACCCTTTCAGTAGGCAAATGATAACATTATGGGTATATATGGCCGAGGTAAATATATTAAGGGGAGAGGAGTCAGTTTTTTGTTGGTCCCCTTTCTCCCTCGTGTTAAGCCCCATTTGTTATGAGACTATAAGAAGTTTCTTTCATTAGTTTGGCGATTTTAACACCTTTCGCCCCAATTCGTTGTCAATTTTAAGACCTTTCGTGCCATTTAGGTGTCGATTTTTTCCTAGCGAGCGATAGCGAGCCTGAAACTTTATGAGAAACCGGCCGGGAAATATTTCTACCGAAAAATGTACAAATTTATCTTGAAGGGGAGCCTAGGGGATGTTTTTCTAAGTTTGGTGGAAGTCTAGCGAAGAAATTAAGAAATAAAAAAGTAAATTAATTAATAGACCCCAACCAAAAAAAAAAAAAAATAAAAAAAAAACGGCCCATCTCCCCCTTAACCCCTTCTGTACCCGCGACGTCTGCTTTATTATATTCTAGCTATACTTAAGACTATTTTGTGCAGTTTAAGAAGGATCTGTGGTAGTAAAAAGGGTTAATTAAGATAGTTCGAAGCCTGTAGACTGAATATAATCGTCTATTATTATAATTATTAGCCAGTATATAATGAAAAGGACTGAACTGGTACGGGTTAAGGGTACCGTAATTTGGGGCACTTCGGGTCAACTTACTGCTATACTACAGGCTCGTTATCGCTCGCCAGGAAAGAAATCGACACCTAAATAGTACGGAAGGTCTTAATATTGACAAATAAATGGGGCGAAACGTCTTAAAATCGCCAAAGTAATGGGGCAAAAGTCTAAAACTCTCAAAACTAATGGGGCTAAACATGAGGGAGAAGAGGGACCATAAAAAGCCACTATCTCCCCTTAATAACCTTTGATTCATTAAGGCTGAATTAATCAAAGGTCAATCACTGTCAATATTCCCAGCTTGACTTTGATTTTCTTTATCATACCTTTTATTTCTTAGTGATAGGTCATGTGTTTTAAGGAGGGTCACCGATTTTTTTTTATCTTTCTCTCCTTTTTTCTCTTTCTTTGGCTTGTATCCATTCGGCCCCATTCACCCAATTATTTTAAGACATTTATCCCCATCCAGGTGTCGCTTTCTTCCTGGCGAGCGATAGCGAGCCAGCATTGTATGGAGAAATCCGGCTTCGCCGGAGAAATTTTTCCATCGAAAAATTTACAAGTTTAGCTTGTCAAAAATATATATGTATACTGGCTCGCTACCGCTCGCCAGAAAAATATTGACACCTGGATGGGGGTAAACGTCTTAAAACAGTAGGCTGAATGGGGCCGAATGGATACAAGCCAGAGAAAGAGAAAAAAGGCAGGTCACCCTCTTCATTTATGCTGGCTAACATCAGACGACGTTATTTGGCTTAGGAAGGCCCCCTCTCTAGTAATCAAAGAGGTAACGTCTATTTCAACTAACCCACTGAGTCCTAGAATTCCTTCCCAAAATTAACCCCTTCTGTACCGGCGACGTCCTTTTAACACTATTCTGGCTACTATTAGACGATTTGTTTAAGTCTAAAAAGGGCCTCCAGCAATTAACAGGCTTCGAACTATTTCACTTGACCCTTTTTACTACCACAAATCCTTCTTAAGGGGAGGTTTTTAGTGTGTTTCCTAGACTTCCATCAAGCTTGAAATTACACCCCCGTGACCCCCTTTCAAGATAAATTTGTACCGGTACATTTTTCGGTAGAAAAATGTCCCGGCCGAAGGCCGGTTCCTCTTAAATTACAGGCTCGCTATCGCTCGCCAGGAAAAAATCGACACCTAAATGGCACGAAAGGTCTTAAAAGTGACATAAATGGGGCAAAAGTTCTTAAAATTGCCAAACTAATGTGGCGAACGTCTTAAAATCTCAAAAGCAATGGGGCTAAACATGAGGGAGAAAGGGGTAAATAAAAAAATCCCTTAAGTGGAAAGCTCCCCTTAAACCGCTTAAAATCGTCTAATTATAGCTAGATTATATTTAAGAAAACGTCGCCGGTACAGAAGGGGTTAATACAATAGTCTGTCGATAGTCATAACAACGGGAAAAACGGCGTCGTCATGTACTGAAAGGGTTAAAATCGATAATATACATGGGCTGGGCGTGTGAGAGATCTGCCTTGTATGCAAAAAACGGGTCTCTCTCTCTATCATGCCCATATTATAACTATTCGTGTTCTTATTATTCTCTACAAACGATCAATTGACCACTTGCGAGTTTCAGGCTATAAGGAAGTTGGAGCTGTAGACATCGATGGTAAATAGAAATGCAATACTAATGTAGGTTTCTGATGGCTAAAGAATATATTGAATTGGGTTTTATGTATTTATAAATGTACTACAACCGCATTTTAACAGGTAATTCTGTTGAATATCAATATCTACAGCTCCAACTTCCTTATAGAACGAAACTCACAAGTGATCAATTATCAAAACCCCCAATTGCCGACTCTGGGGGCACGGGTCCTTGGAGTGGCTTCGGTCGCGCCGAGAATTTCCACACCTCTCACACCACACACACACATCACACAGTTTTTCCTACACCGAGAAAATTGTGACTCTCCGGCTGTCATTTCTCGAAGACTTCTTCTAGCCGGAGACATTGAGAGCAACCCAGGACCCACGTACACATACATATTATGTCCAACTTGCTCAAAACCCATCACTTCGAGTCGCCACACTAAGGGTTCAGTTCTCTGCAATTCATGCAGGAACTGGACCCACTTCACCTGTACAACACTTGCCTCCAAGAAACACTACACGAACACCTGGACCTGTTCCTCATGCCCCTCCCTCTCCCAGTCAAATCCCTCGCCTAAAACCCGTCCACCTCTCCTCCCCAACCCACCTAGCCTTCCCATATCATCCACTCCCCCCCCTAAAACCCGTCCACCTCTCCTCCCTAACCCACCTAACCTTACCATACCATCCACATCCTCAACTCAACACACACCACACCCCATCCTAATCCATTCCAACCCTCATCTCCTGCTCCCCAATCCCCACCCCCACCTCACGCATCCCAACCTCCAGCCCCTCCCTCACCCCCACCCTCACCCCCACCCCATCCTCGTGCAGCAGCACCCAACATACATCGTGCACATAACATTAGCATTCTCCAATTGAACATAGATGGCATTAACACAAAGAAACACGAACTCTCACACTCATCAAACAACACAACATACACATTGCCATCTTACAAGAAACAAAACTCCGCACATCACAAAAAACACCCACATTTCATAATTTCACCACCATCAGACAAGACCGGGCTGTCGGCGGGGGCGGTGGACTCATCACCCTGGTACACAATGAAATATCATACATAGTAACCAGTGTACAAACCAAATCCCTCCTCCCCCCAAATGATAACACAACAGAAATACAATCAATTAAAATACGCACTGGCAACAAATCCAACATAACCATCATAAACACATACATCCCTCCCCAAACATCCCCTACAGTACCAAATGAATACAGACCACACTTACACAACACATCACAAACACCCCACACATCATCCTGGGTGGTGACTTCAACGCCAAGACGTCGGCCTGGTTTGTCGACAACCCCGACACAGACAGAGGGCTGGTACTACTACAAAACCAAACAGATAACCTCATCATCCTTAACGACATCCATCAACATACCCATATTCCTCACCAAGCCCTCTATAACCCATCATCTCCAGACATCACCTTTTGCTCCCCAGAACGCGCCCCCACAACATCCTGGAGGGTGGTCAGAACCTTAGGCTCTGACCACCTCCCGATCATTATCACCACCAAAACCAGACTCACCCCAGCTAGCCACAAACACACATACACCAATTATAAAAGAGCTAACTGGGAAGCATTTACAAATGAGACAGAACAACACTTCACAACTCTAAACAGTACACCCATCACTAACATCAACAATGCTGTACACATACTCAATAAAACTATCCAAAACGCTGACAAGAAACACATTCCAAGAGGTAACAGAAAAAGACACAACCCCAACTTCACACCAGAAATTCAAAACCTCATCAGACAATGCGACACACTGAAACACTCCCCAGCACCCCACACACAAGACATCACACAACAAATTCAAGCACTCAACACCCAAACTAACAACAAAATACAAGAACAACAAAAACTAAATTGGAATAACTTCCTACAAACACTTGATCACAAAACAAACCCCAAAAAACTCTACAAAACACTAAACAGCATCACACTTTCCAACAGCAACACAACACAATCACATGCTGCAATCACAACAACTGACTCTACTCCTTCATATAAACAACAAGCAAACACTCTCATCAATCACTTCTCACATGTCAGCCACCTAAAACCTCACAAAGACGACCGACGTGCCATGCGACGTAAGAGACAATTCCCCACAGACCCTGACTATACACCCTTCACCAATCACCAGACAAAGCATATCATCAACAATCTCAAGCACTCACCCGCCTGTGGCCTAGACAACATAAGCAACATACACCTCAGACACCTGGGACCACAAGGCATACAAACACTCACTAACATATCAAACTACAGCTATTCACACAACACAATACCAGACATTTGGAAGCATGGTATCATCATCACATTCCCCAAACCCAACAAAGACCCCACGCTACCCTCCTCGCACCGCCCCATCACACTCCTTTGCTCCCCCTCCAAAGTCATGGAACGCCTAGTATTACAACTAATTACACCCGACCTACCCCTAGCTCCAACACAACATGGCTTTAGGCCACTGCACTCCACAAACACTCTTCTCACAGACCTTACACAAAGAGCTTTTGACAGCATCAACTCAGCTAGACCACCACACAGATCACTATTAGCCACACTCGACATTAGTAAAGCCTTCGATGCCATCCCCCGCCACAACCTAACAAACAAAATCTACAACACAAACATGCACAACAACACAAAAAGGTGGCTGGCCAACTTCCTAGCAGGCAGATGTGCACACGTATCTTTTGCCGGTCAGTCATCTAAAATCAGAAACTTTCCAAACGGAGTCCCACAAGGATCCGTCCTATCGCCCGCACTCTTCAATCTGTACATGCACGATATAACTACACCCAATACTCCCCAAATAAACTTAGCCTCCTATGCAGATGACATAACACTCACATGCACACACCATGACCCAAGAAGAGCAACAGATCTCCTTCAACCCTATCTCAACACACTACATGGCTGGTGCACTACAAACAGACTTAATCTAGCCCCAGCCAAATCCACCGCAACCCTGCTCACAAGCTGGACAGGTGAACACGAATACATCCCTCAACTTACCATAAACAACACACCCCTAACACATACACACACACCCAAAATCCTAGGAGTAACATATGATACTCATATGACATTCAAACAGCACACCACAAACATTAAAAAGAAACTGACACCCAGACTTAACGCCCTCAGGTCACTTGCTCACACAAAATATGGACACAACAAAGAAACCACCACCACAGTATATAAACAATACATAAGATCAGTAATGGAATACGCAAGCCCAGCCTGGGCTTCTAACCTAGCTGAAACACATCATAAGACCTTACAGACTATTCAAAACAAAGCCCTGAAGATCATTACAGGCTGCACAGCTACTGCACCCACAGATCATCTACATCAAGAAACCAAAATCCTCAAAGTCAAAGACCATCTGGACATGAGAGGCACTCAATTCCTGGCAGCAGCCTCCACGAACCAAGACCACCCACTAAACTACATGGCAACACACCCACAGACACCAAGAAATATCAAAACAACACCCAGCACACGGTATCACACACAAGTATTGTCCTCTCTCCCTCCCTGCCCACCCCGAACCAACTTCCAGAAGCACATCCATACTCATATCTCTCGCCAATCCATCCACTCACTCACAGACAACACGCAGCTGCATGCACGACCTCCCGAAATCCATCCTTCCGAATCCTCCCTCCCTCGCGAGGACAGAGTCCACCTGGCCAGGCTGAGATGCGGACACCATCCAGCTCTCCTGAGCTATCAGAAGAGACTGGATGACTCCGTTGTCGACGCCTGCCCGGGATGTAACACAGCACCCCATACCATTAAACACATCATAGAAGACTGCATTTCACACAACCACTTACGCCAACAACACAACCTACACTCAATGAGAGCTCTGTGGGAAAGCCCGATCGTGGCCATGGCCTTCCTCAGGGACTCGGGGCTGTTCGGCCAGGCAGCTTAGGGAACAACAACAACAACAACAGAATATACTGCTAAAATACGGTCGTAGTACATTTATAAATACATAAAACTCAATTAAACATACCATTTATCCATCAGAAACATACATAATTATTGCATTTCTGTTTAATATCGATGTTCACGGCTCCAACTTCTTACTCTCACTCTTACTCCCCCTCACTCCCACTCACAGACACACTCTCTCTCTCTCTCACACACACACACACACACACATACACACAAGAAAATACAGCATACTAGGAAATTCACATCTACCAAAACAATCTCTCGCTCACTCCCTCTCTCTCTCTCTCTCTCTCTCTCACACAAGAAAATACATCATACTAGGAAAATTCACCTCTACCAAAACAATACCTCTCTCTCTCTCTCTCTCTTTTGAACACACACCGTTCCAGAGAGCTTATGAAGACCAGACCTAGCCTAACTGTACCAAATTATAGTGACAATAAGTGATACGTTTACTGATAATTACGGTCTGAAATGGGGGGAGGGGGGGGGGGGGGGATACCAAGGACAGGTGTGTGTGTGTATATATAATATGTGTGGGTGTGTGTGTGGGTGGGTGTGGGTGTGTGTGTGTGTGTGTGTGTGAGAGAGAGAGGGAGAGGGAGAGATTGTTTTGGTAGAGGTGAATTTTCCTATTATTCTGTATTTCCTCATGTGTGTGTGTGTGTGTATTTACCTAATTGTATTTACCTAATTGTATTTTACAGGATTGAGATTACTCTCGTAGTGTCCCGTTAGCCTTTAACTTATCATAATTTACTTTAAAAGCTTGAATACTTTGTGCACACACTAGGTCGTTTGGTAACTTATTCCACTTCTCAACCATTCTATCTGGAAAACCAAACTTCCTAACATCCTTCCTAGCTCTCCTCCTCAACAGTTTATAGTCATGTCCTCTCGTCCTCCCCACCGCTGGCCAAACAAAATTTGTTTGATCAATATATTCCTTTCCGTGAACACACCTAAATAAAGCTATCATGTCTCCCCTCTCCCTTCTCTGTTCAAGTGAGGGAATCCCCAGGTGACACAGCCGGTCTTCATATTGTAAGTTTTTTAACCCTGGCACCCATCTTGTGATCACACGCTGAATTTTCTCGAGCTTACTTATGTGTTTTTTCATATGTGGATTCCATACAACCGCTGCATACTCCAGGCTAGGCCTTAAAAACTGTGTTATTAATATCTTCACCATGTCTTCATTTAGGAATTTAAACGCTACCCTAATATTAACCCACCACGAATATGCCTTATTTACCAAGTTATTGATATGGTCACCGGTATCTAACCTCCTGTTCACTACAACTCCTAAGTCTTTTTCCTTCTCTGACTTTTCCAACCTTACATCGCCCATACTGTACTCCCCATGGGGTCTTCTCTGGCCGTCTCCCATCTCCATCACGTGGCATTTATCAATGTTGAACTCCATTTTCCACATTCGGCTCCATTGATACAGCTTATTGATGTCCTCCTGGAGCATTTTACAGCAATTGTTATCAACCACTTTCCTTACTAATTTTGCGTCATCGGCGAACATGTTAATATAGCTGCTAATTCCAAGAGGCAGATCATTTATAAAAAATAAAAACGTCAATGGGGCCAACACTGAGCCCTGGGGCACTCCACTTATCACATCACTCCATGATGAATATTTCCCTCTTATGATGGTTCTCATTTTCCTCCCGGTTAAGAAATCCTTCATCCATATTAAGAGTCCACCGGTGATTCCTCCACACATTTCAAGTTTATATAGAAGCCTTTTATGGGGTACTTTATCAAAAGCTTTTTTGAAATCTGTGTGTGTGTGTGTGTGTGTTACTCAGTCTCAGTTACTTGTTGTGTGTGTGTGTGTGTGTGTGTGTGTGTGTGTGTGTGTGTGTGTGAAACAAGAACAATTAGGTATAAAGACTGGATCGATTATGAGAAGGATACAGGAAAATTAAGCCCTCGAAAATCATAACACATAGTGACAGTTTATCCTAGCTATTATATTAGACGACTTTATTCGGCTTAAGGGGGGTGACCTGTTTTTGTTCTCTCCTTTTCTATCTTTCTCTGGCTTGTATCCATTTGGCCCCATTCAGCCTACTGTTTTAAGACGTTTATCCCCATCCAGGTGTCAATTGTTTACTGGTGAGCGGTAGCGAGCCAGCATATTTTTTATTTTTATGACAGCAGGCTAAATTTGTACATTTTTCGATAGAAAAATGTCTCCGGCGAAGCCGGATTTCTTCATATAATGCTGGCTCGCTATCGCTCGCCAGGAAGAAATCAACACCTAGATGGGGATGAACGTCTTAAAATAGTTGGCTGAATGGGGCCGAATGGATACAAGCCAGAGAAAGAGAGAAAAGGACAGAAATAACAAAAAGCAGGTCACCCCCCTTAGGAAGAACTTATGAGAGCTAGAGAGTATATTGAGATGGATACAAAGTGTCTTAGTGAATTTACCTATACACTACAGCCGTATATTAGTTGGTAATTTACCTATATACTACAGCCGTATATTAGTTGGTAATTTACCTATATACTACAGCCGTATATTAGTTGGTAATTTACCTATACACTACAGCCGTATTTTAGTTGGTAATTTACCTATACACTACAGCCGTATATTAGTTGGTAATTTACCTATATACTACAGCCGTATTTTAGTTGGTAATTTACCTATACACTACAGCCGTATATTAGTTGGTAATTTACCTATATACTACAGCCGTATATTAGTTGGTAATTTACCTATACACTACAGCCGTATATTAGTTGGTAATTTACCTATATACTACAGCCGTATATTAGTTGGTAATTTACCTATATACTACAGCCGTATATTAGTTGGTAATTTACCTATACACTACAGCCGTATATTAGTTGGTAATTTACCTATATACTACAGCCGTATTATAGTTGGTAATTTACCTATACACTACAGCCGTATATTAGTTGGTAATTTACCTATATACTACAGCCGTATATTAGTTGGTAATTTACCTATATACTACAGCCGTATATTAGTTGTAATTTACCTATACACTACAGCCGTATATTGTTGGTAATTTACCTATACTACAGCCGTATATTAGTTGGTAATTTACCTATACACTACAGCCGTATATTAGTTGGTAATTTACCTATATACTACAGCCGTATATTAGTTGGTAATTTACCTATACACTACAGCCGTATATTAGTTGGTAATTTACCTATACTACAGCCGTATATTAGTTGGTAATTTACCTATATACTACAGCCGTATATTAGTTGGTAATTTACCTATATACTACAGCCGTATATTAGTTGGTAATTTACCTATATACTACAGCCGTATATTAGTTGGTAATTCTGATAAATATCCATTAGCTCCAACTTCCTTATAGCCCGAAATTCGCAAGTAGTCAATTGAGAATCCACAAATATATTATAATACAATGGATAGGATAAAGAAAATAAATATTTTAATTACGTTAGATAAAAACTTAACAAAAAGCATTGGTGAGACACAACCACATATTAAGTCGCAAAACGCTCACAAACATACATACATACATACATCAACACACACACACACACACACACACACATCAACACACACACATGAGCGCGCACTCACACACATACACACAGTCACACATATCAATACACACAGTCACACATATCAATACACACACACATACGCACAGTCACACACACACACACACACACACACATACACACAGTCACACACATACACACAGTCACACACACACACACATACACACACACACACAGACAGAGGTAAAGAACTGACCAATCAACATTCAGCATGCCTCCAGAACTGTCCATTGTGTCCAATCAGGTTCTAGCTCAAGGACGATCATAAATGTGTGTGTGTGTGTGTGTGTGTGTGTGTGTGTGTGTATGTGTGTGTGTGTGTGGTGTTACTCAGTTACTTGTTCGTCAAGGGGAATCCACGCAATGCGAGCTAAGCTCATTATTATCGCGCCTCCTTAACTGGGAATGTAATGCGTGAAATGCATGTTAAGTGTTTTATGTATCGTTGGAATGGCTGTGGATGTGTGTGTAGTCTGTATTTTAGCCAATTGGCGACATCTGGATACGAAGGCTTAGGGTTAACCTGTACGGTACCATTCTCACTACGGTACCAGTCTCACACCCATCTCGCCTTGTAACCGATCACCAACCCCAGATGGGACGTCACAACTTCGTCCACTTATACCAGGTTCCTATTTATACTGCTAGGTGAACAGAGGCTACACCGTTAGGAGACTTGCCCAAATGTCTCTTCCCTGCCCGGGTCTCGAACCCGGGACCTTCTGGTTGTGAGCCAGACGCGCTATCAGTTACGCCACGGGGAGGGTGGGGTGTGTGTGTGTGTGGGTGGGTGGGTGGTTGTTTGGGTGTGTGTGGGGGGGGGGGGGGGGTGCGTGTGTGTGTGAGAGAGAGAGTGTGAGTGAGTGTGTGTGTGAGAGAGAGTGTGAGTGTGTGTGTGAGAGAGAGTGTGTGTGTGTGTAATGGTGGTGATGAAAACAACGATGATTATGATGATGATATTAATGATACTGTTTAAGGGGAGATGGTTGGTTTTTCAGGTCCCCATTCTCCCTCATGTTTAGCCACAATAGTTATGAGATCTTAAGATGTCCGCCCCGTTAGTCTGGCGATTTTAAGACCTTTCGCCTCATTTCTTTATCAATATTAAGACCTTTCGTGCCATATACAGTAGGGGTCATGTTTTTCCTGGCAAGCAATAGCGACCTGTAATTAAGGAGGAAACTTTACAAACTTATCTAGAAGAGGGATCTTGGGGATTGTTTTAAGGGGAGGTCTCCACTTGAGGGATTGTTTTAAGGGGAGGTCTCCACTTGAGGGATTGTTTTCTTGACCCCTTTCTCCCTCATGTTTAGCCCCATTGCCTTTGATATTATAAAACGTTTGCCCCATTAGTTTAGCGATTTTAAGAACTTTCACCCCATATTAAGACCTTTCGTGCAATTCAGGTGTCTATTTTTCCTGGCGAGCGATAGCGAGCCTTTAATTTAAGAGGAATCGGCCCTCGGCCGGGACATTTTTCTACCGAAAAATTTACAAATTTATCTTGAAAGGGACTCGAGAGGGTGTAATTTTAAGCTTGATGGAGGTCTAGGGAACAAACTAAATACCTCCCCTTAACCTTGGTGGAGGTCTAGGGAGGAAACTAAAAATAAATCATACACAAATAATTAACTCAACCAATAAATAAACCCTTCCCCCTTAACACTAGTTGATCCGACGGTATGTAGGGTCAGTGTTTTTTTATTATAATTATCCATGAGGGTTTGTTTTCCCAGCTGTTGTATTAGTTTATCCCGTCTTGGGCCAATACAAAAAAAAAAAAAAAAAAAAATATATATATATATATACAAAATATATATATATATATATATATATATATATATATATATATATATACAGTATATACAAAATACATAAATCAATAAATATATACAAATAAATAAATACTACACATGTATATAAATGGCACCCACAGTCTCTCTCTCTCTCTCACACACACACATACATACATACACACACACATAACCCTTTCTGTACCGGCAACGTCCTTTCAACTTTATTCTGACTACTATTAGACGATTTCATTCAGTTTCAAAAGGGCCTCCGGGAGTTAACAGGCTTGGGGCTATCTCACTTAAGGGGAGGTTTCTACTTGAGGGATTTTTTTCTGGATCCCTTTCTATCTCATGTTTAGCCCCATTGCTCTTGAGATTTTAAGACGTTCGCCCTAGTAGTTTTGACATTTTAAGACATTTTGCCCCATTTCTGTCAATTTTAAGACCTTTCGTGCCATTAAGGTGTCGATTTTTTCCTGGCGAGCGATAGCGAGCCTCTAATTTAAGAGCAACCGGCCTCCGGCCGGGACATTTTTCTACCGAAAAATGTACAAATTTATCTTGAAAGGGGGTCTAGGGGGTGTAATTTTAAGCTTGATGAAAACGTAGGGAACAAACTAAATACCTCCTCTTAACCCTTTTTACTGCCCCATATCCTTCAAAAGCAGCACAAAATCGTCTAAATTTATATAGGTGGAAAACAAAACTATAAAAGATGTCGCCGGTACAGAAGGGGTTAATGTGTTAAGGGGAGGCAGTTGGTTTTTAGAGTCCTCCTTCTCCCTCATGTTTAGCCCTATTAGTTAGGAGATTTCAAGACATTCGCCACATTATTTTTACGATATTTAGATCTTTTGCCCCATTATTTTGCCAATATTAAAACCTTACGTGCCATTTAGAGGTTGATTTTTTCCTGGCGAGCGATAGCGAACCTGTATTTGAAGAGGAATCGGCCTTCGGCCGGGACATTTTTCTACCGAAAAATGTACAACTTTATATCGAAGGGGGGTCTTGTGGGTGTTTTTAAAGTTGGATGGAGGTTTAGAGAGCAAACTAAACCCCCTCCTTAAACCATTGAGCCTAACCAGTAAATTATGCTTCACAATACCGTCTGAGCTCCCTTAAGCTGCCCACAAAAGTTCGGTTCCTCGTCGTGATCTTAGGTATGAAATTAAAAGTGTATGAATGAATTACGAGTTTGGTTTCTTTTAATTATCAGTAGACTAATCAGATGAGTTAACCACTGCATAAAAAAAACTACCCCAGTAATTCAATCATGCGCATTATACTATATATATATATATTTTGTTTTTGTTTTTTTGTTTTTTTTCTATATTCCAACTACTCCCTCTCGGGCATAGGCTGAGAGCCTGTACATTCCACCGCTCAACACGGTGAAGCCCGTGAGGTCTTGTTCCAGTCTGGGGAGTGAGACATGTGAAGCATCCATCATGGCTCGAAGCAGCTCCATCTCTGAAGCGGCTGGTTGCTTTGCTCAAGAGCTTCACCGTCTCACCCTTCAGACTCAGACCCTCACTCTCAGAACGCCACCTATTGAGCAGTGAACTCACTAGGCATTGTCCCCCTGTAACATATTTTGAATATGGGAATATTCATACAGTGTTATTTAATCAGGGAACAATGAGGGTATTTTTTTGGCATTTCGGTGGGCTTTGTGGTAATGCACTGATATTAGGTACAGCACAAATTCAATCCCAATAATATCTTCCCATTGACATATCGGGATTTGAACCCGGGTCCATTGGATTACCAATCCAGTGGCATGACCACTCCACCACACCTCCCTTCCATGCATAAGATGACGGAGAGTAACATAATTTATGTTTTGTTTTTTCTATGTGGATGAGGGAGACAAAAGGCAAAACTGCCTGTGACGACTGCCTCCCACAGAGTTGAAAGAGGGACAGGGCCAAAATCAAGGAACAGTCGAGTCAAAATGCCTGGACACACGAGCTTGAAGCAATTTAAGTCATAGGATGAGGGGAAGATGGACTCAGGGAGAGAGTTCCAGAGCTCAGCTGTTGAATAAAAGAAAGATTGAGAGTATCGTTACACTCTTGAGTTGGAGAGTTGCACAGAGTAGGGGTGGGATTGTGTTGCAAGACGGATAGTACGTACCCTACGTAAAGGAGGTGGTATACACTGAGAGAGCTCTGAGGAACACTGATTATTGTAGTAGCGATAGAATAGCGAGAGAGATGCAACATTGCGGCGAAGAGAGAGATTGCAGTGAGTCGGTGAGTGGACGGGAGTTAATGAAACGAAAGGCTTTCCTCTCTACTTTGTCTAGAAGTGCTGTGTGAGAGGATCCTCCCCACACATGTGAACAATACTCAACACAAGGATGCACTGTGCCCCTGTACAGAGCAAGAAGCTGTGCAGGGGTAAAGAACCCCTTGAGGCGGTTGAGCACTCCCAGTTTCTGGGAGGCCGCCTTAGCAAGACTGGTAATATGATCCTTCTAAGTGAGAGCAGAAGAGAAAGAGACACCGAGCATAATGAGAGAAGATAAAGGGTTGATTTTTGTATTGTTGAAGTGTAAGGAATAGTCCTCTGGGAGTTCACTACGTGTAGATAGATGGAGAAATTGGATTTTGGAAGCATTAAAGGCAACACGATTTTCTCTGCCCCAGTTGGAAATGGTAGTTACATCAGAAGATAAATATTGTATGGATTCATTACGTTTGACTTTGAGGGATTGTTTGCTGGGGCGTTCTGGAAAGGCGTTCTGGAAAATTAATTAAATAGTGTAAGGTAGAATCATCATTCTCCTTCCACTTCGAGTATCGACCCTGAATGGACCGCAAGGTCTTTGAGATACTAACTATTCCTTGTAACTCCTTATAACTCTCTCCCTTGCTTCCTCAGTTTTCCCGCTTTTCGTCCCTAAGGTGCATGGATAATACAATGGATGGATGGAGGGGTGGATTGATTTCAAAATGGATGGATGGGAGGAGGTGGATTAATTTCAAAATGAATGGATGGAAGGAGAGGTGGATGGATGTTAAATGGATGGCCAGAGAGGTGGATGGCTGTTAAAATGGATGGATAGATGGATAGAACGAGAGATGGGTGGATGTCAAAATGGAGGTAAAGAAGGAAAGAGAGGGATGGAGAGGGTTGGAAAGAAGGAAAGAGAGGGATGGAGAGAGAGAGAGAGAGAGAGAGAGAGGGAGAGAGAGAGAGAGGGTTGGAAAGATGAACAAAACCAATATAATATATAAATAACTATTGAAGAAGAGAGAGAGAGAGAGAGAGAGAGAGAGAGAGAGAGAGAGGGATGGAGAGAGGGTTGGAAAGATGAACAAAACCAATATAATATATAAATAACTATTGAAGAAGAGAGAGAGAGAGAGAGAGAGAGAGAGAGAGAGAGACAGAGAGAGAGAGAGAGAGAGAGGGATGGAGAGAGTTGGAAAGATGAACAAAACCAATATAATATATAAATAACTATTGAAGAAGTGAGAGAGAGAGAGAGAGAAAGAGAGAAGAAGAAAAAGAGAGAGAAAAAAAAAG
>CM064568.1:46117357-46348141 GCA_032716605.1 Paralithodes platypus | reverse complement strand
AGAGAGAGAGGAAGATAGAGACGAGAGAGAGAGAGAGGAGAGAGAGAGAGGAGAGAATTGGAGAGAGAGTGTGGAAAGATGAACAAAACCAATATAATATATAAATAACTATTGAAGAAGAGAGAGAGAGAGAGAGAGAGAGAGAGAGAGGGATGGAGAGGGTTGGAAAGATGAACAAAACCAATATAATATATAAATAACTATTGAAGAAGAGAGAGAGAGAGAGAGAGAGAGAGAGAGAGAGAGAGAGAGAGAGAGAGAGAGAGAGAGAGAGAGAGAGAGAGAGAGGTCATCAACACACAACAGAGACCCTATAGTAACTTCAGTTATAATATTGGGGCCACTGCTGTCAATTGCCTCTCTTTCCTACAGTATATTAACCTATTCAGTACCGGTGACATCCTCTTCATCATATTGTGGACACTATTAGACGATATTATTCAGTTCCAATAGGGCCTGCAACAATTAACAGGCCTGCAACAATTAACAGGCCTGCAACAATTAACAGGCCTGCAACAATTAACAGGCCTGCAACAATTAACAGGCCTGCAACAATTAACAGGCCTGCAACAATTAACAGGCTTGCAACAATTAACAGGCCTGCAACAATTAACAGGCTTGCAACAATTAACAGGCCTGCAACAATTAACAGGCTTGCAACAATTAACAGGCCTGCAACAATTAACAGGCCTGCAACAATTAACAGGCCTGCAACAATTAACAGGCTTCGAACAATCTCACTTCACCCTTTTTACTACCACAGATCCTTCTTAAACTGCACAAAATCGTCTACATATAGCAAGAATACAATGAAAAAGATGTCGCCGGTACAGAAGGGGTTAAGGGGACCCAGACGGTATTGTGCACCATAATTTACTGGTTCGGCTCAATGGTTTAAGGAAGGGGTTTTAGTTTGCTCTCTAAACCTCCATCAAGCTTAAAAAAGCACCCCCAAGACCCCCCCCCTTCGATATAAATTTGCACATTTTTCGGTAGAACATTTTTCTGGCCGAAGGTCAATTTCTCTTACAATACATGCTCGCTATCGCTCGCCAGGAAAATAATTCGACATCTAAATTACACAAAAAGTCTAAATATTGGCAAATAAATGGGACAAAAGGTCTGAAAAACGCCAAACTATTGGGGCGATCGTCTTAAAATGTCATAACTAATGGGGCTAAACATGAGGGAGAAGGGGGGCCGAGACAAACCCTCCGCCTCCCCTTAAACACTGAGCCATACTGGTGGTGCAGGAGGAGGAGGATAATATATATATACTGGTCTACAGACAGCTTGGCCTATATAATACCTTAAGGGGGGTCACCGGCTTTTTTTATCTTTCTCTCCTTTTCTCTCTTTCCCTGGTTTTTATCCATTCTGCCTTCAACCAACTGTTTTAAGACGTTTATCCCCATCCAGGTGTCGATTTCTTCCTGGCGAGCGACAGCGAGCCAGCATTGTATGGAGAAATCCGGCTTCGCCGGAGACATTTTTCCATCGAGAAATGTACAAACTTAGCTTGCTATCAAAACAAAAATATATATATGCTGGCTCGCTACCGCTCACCAGGAAAATATTGACACCTGGATGGGGTAAACATCTTAAAACAGTAGGCTGAATGGGGCCGAATGGATACAAGCCAAAGAGAAAGGGAGAGGAAGAGAGAAAACAAAAACTAGGTGGGCTCCCTTAAATAGTCAATTATCCCTCCCTTGCTTGATCATCACAGCACCAAAAGAACATACAAAAAAAATAATATATATATATATATATATATCTCTTTCCACAGGATCACTAGACTCATGTTTTGTTGTTGTTGTTGTTGTTGTTGTTGTTGTTGTTGTGCATGCCGCCTTCTCGCTAGTTGAGGTAGATAGGGCCTTTATTTTACTTATTGGGATGGAGGAGAGACAGGTGGATAGAATGAAGGAGACTGAGGAGTAGAAATGGATGGAAAGAAGGATGGAAATAAAGTAAGTACAGAGAGAGAGAGAGAGAGAGAGAGAGAGAGAGTATAGTATAAAAACAAAAGGAAGGATAAATAAAAAAAAATAAAAAAATAAAAAGAAGAAAAGGGCTGAAAATAATCTTCTATTGCTGCTATGTGGGGAAGAGGGCCAGGAGAGAAGGAAGGAGGGAAAGAAAGAATGAAGGAAGGAAGTAGAAGGGAAATAAAATAAAGGAATATAGAAAAGGGGAAGGAAGGAATAGAGGAATAAAGTACACAAGAGGAGAAGGAATGAAAGAAGGAAACAATGAAGGAGGGAAAGGAGAATGGAATGCAGGAGTGGAATAAGAGACACAGAGGGAGAAGAAGGAAGGAAAGAAGGAAACAATGAATGAAGGAAAGGAGAAAGGAATGCAGAAGGAAAATGAAGGAAGAGGAAAAATAATGACAGGGAGAAGGAAGAAGGAAAGAGAAGAAGGAAAGAAGGAAAGAGTGAAGGAAAGAAAGGAGAAGGAAAGAAAGGAGAAATGAATGCAGGAGAAGATAAGAGGACTAAGGGAAGAGGAGGAGAAGGAAGGAAATAATGAAGGAAAGAAAAGAAAGGAATGCATGAGAGAAGAAAAGACACAAGAGGAGAAGGAAGGAAAGAAGGAAATAGTGAAGGAAAGAAAGTAGAAAGGAATGCAGAAGGAGAGGAATAAAAGACACGAGGGAAGAAGAAGGAAGGAAAGAAAGAAATAATGAAGGAAGCAAAGGAGAAAGGAATGTAGGAGAGGAATAATAGACACAAGAGGAGAAGGAAGGAAAGGAAATAAGGAAGGAAGGAAATTAATGCAGAAGGTGAGGAATAAAAGACACAAGGAGAGAAGAAGGAAGGAAGGAAAGAAAGAAGAAAGGAATGCAGAAGGAGAGGAATAAAAGACACAAGGAGAGAAGAAGGAAGGAAGGAAAGGAATAAAAGATACAAAGAGAGAAGAAAGAATGAAGGAGAGAAGGAAAAGTGGAGGGCAGAAGGAGAAAGTATAGAAAAGTAGAATGAAGGAACAGAGGAATGAATAAAACAAGGAGAGAAGAAGGAAGGAAAGAAGGAGGAAAAGGAGAAAGAAGTATAGAAAAGGAGAATGAAGGAAGAGAGGAATGAATAAAATAAGGGAAGAGGGGGGCAAGAAAATCAATAAAGGATGGGATTAAGTCAAGTGGGAAGTATAGATATATAGATAAATGAAGGAAGGTAGGAGTGCAGGAATGAGAGAGAGAGAGGGAAGGGGTAAACTATACACCCTAACTGGGAGAGAAGGAGGGAAGAGGGAAAGAGAATAAAGGAGTAAAGACAAAAGGGAATTACATACAACAAAGTACAAATAATAAATTAAAAGGAAATGAAAGCAAGAAGAACAAAGGAAAAGGGAAAAGAAAGAGAGACGAAACAGGTAAAAGGAAGAAAGAAAGAAATACAGACAGACAGACAGACAGACAGGAAGAAAGAAAGAAAGAAAGAAAGAAAGAAATGAAGAAAGGAAGGAAGGAAGGAAGACAAGAACCAACGTCAGAAAGAAAGACAGAAAGGTAAGGAAGAAAGAAAGAGAGGAAGGGAGGAAGGAAGGAAGGAAGGAAGGAAGGAAGTGAAGGTATAAGGAAAGAAGAAGTGAACGAGGGTAAACATGAGAGAGGTTGGGCATCTATCTACACACACACACCTTACCTAAGAACCTGAACAAAGAAGGAGGGAAGGAAGGGAGGGAAGAAAGAAAGGGAAGGCAGAAAGAAAGAAATGAAAGAAGGAAGGAATGAAGGAAGGCAGGAAGTGAAGGTATAAGGTAAGAAAAAGGGAACAAGGTCAAACAAGAGATAAGTTTGGCATCTATCTACTGTACACACACACACCCTACCTAAGAACCTGAACAAGGAAGGAAGGAAGGAATGAGGGAAGAAAGAAAGGAAAGAAGGAAAGGGAAGGAAGAAAGAAAGAACGGAAGGAAGGAAGGAAGGTAGGGAGGAAGGAATGAAGAAGGTATAAGGAGAGAAGAAGGGAACGCAGTAAAGCATGAGAGAGGTTGGGCATTTATCTACACACACCCTACCTAAGAACCTGGACAATGAAGGAAGGAAGGAAGGAAGGAGGGAAGGAAGGAAGGGAGAAAGGAAGGAAGGAAGGAAAAAAGAAAGACAAACAGAAAGAAAGGAAAGAAGGAAGGAAGGAAGGAAGGAAGGAAGGAAGGAAGGAAGGAAAAAAGAAAGAAAAAAAGAAAGAAAGGAAAGAAGGAAGGAAGACAGAAAGGAAGAAAGAAAGACATAATGAAAGAAAGAAAGGAAGGAAGGAAGGAAGGAAGGAGGGAAGGGAGAAAGGAAGGATACCTTCCTTTAGATACCTTTAGATGTGTTCGCCGCTCTTCTAGCGGCACCAAGGAGCGCGACGCCCCTCGTTACGGGTGGTGATTTGGTGCAGTAGACTGTTTGAAGCGACAGCTCGCTCCCTTGCGAGGATGGGCTCGTCTGGCACTTTTTGCAGTTCGACATCTAGGGCTCTCTTGAAGTTGTCTAACGAGATGTCCCTCATGTCTCTTACTCGCCGTGGGAGTTTGTTGAAGAGACGTGGGCCTCTGTGTGATAACCAGCCCTCTCGCAGAGAGCCCATAGCACCCCTGTTATTCATCCGGGGGATTTCGCATTCCCAGCCTCTCCTATCACTGAATTTCATGACTATCGGAGTATGTAGGTTTGGTACTAAACCCTCTGCGATTTTCCACGTATATATTATTAGGTAACGTTCTCTTCTACGTTCCAGTGAGTACAGATTCAGTGCTCTTAAACGCTCCCAATAGTGTAGATGTTTTATCGAACTTATATGCGAAGTAAAATTTCTTTGTACACTCTCTACGTCATTTATTTCACCTGCTTTGTATGGGGATGTTAATACGCTACAGTATTCAAGCCGCGGTAGCACTAGAGATTTGAAGAGCGTTATCATAGGCAATTCACCGCGTGTTTTAAAAGTACGCAGAATCCAACCCGTTTAGACGTTTCGCAGCCGCCACTTTGACCTGGTTATGTACTTTGAAACCCATATTTTCAGACATTAATACCCCAAGGTCTTTCACACTGTCTTTCCGTTCTATTATGTGGTTAGATTCTGTTAAGTAATTTGTAATTTCTTTAACACCATTATTATCTCCGTACCGTATTAATTGGAATTTTTCCTCATTGAATTGCATGTTGTTTTCCCTGGTCCACAGGAACACTACATTCATGTCTTCCTGCAGTCGGCCCGTGTCCTCTTGTGTGTTTACTATCTTGCTTAATTTTGTGTCATCAGCAAAAGACGACACCGTACTGTGTCTGGTGTTGGTATCTATGTCGCAAATTAGTATGAGGAACAGAAGGGGCGCTAGCACTGTTCCTTGGGGCACTGAGCTTTTTTGACATCCGAAGGCTCAGAAGTGACTTGGTTTACTGCTACCGATTGTTTTCGGTTTACGAGGAAATTGTATATCCACCGTCCGATTTTCCCAGTTATACCTTTTGCTTTCAGTTTGTGGGCTATTATACCATGGTCACATTTATCAAATGCCTTAGCAAAATCGGTGTAAATGACATGCACGTTTTTCTTTTCTTCTAGCGCTTTAAGAATTTTGTCATAGTGTTCCAAAAGTTGTGAGAGACATGATCTTCCCGCTCTGAACCCATGTTGACCGGTGTTGTGTAGTTCATTTGTCTCCATGAATGTTGAAATTTTGCTTCGCAGGACTCGCTCGAAAACTTTAATGATGTGAGAGGTTAGAGCTACCGGGCGGTAGTTTTTTGGTAGTGCTTTACTCCCTACTTTATGCAGTGGGGCAATTATTGCGTTTTTCAAGCTATCTGGTATGTCACCAGTGTCTAGACTCCTTCTCCACATTATAGCCAGGGGTTTTGAGAGGTTTTCCTTACATTTTTTCATAGGATCGAATTCCATGAGTCCGGGCCTGGTGCCGAGTGGGATGGCATGTTGGAAATGGCCTCTTCTATGTCTTTTGGACCGAAATCAATATCCAGCATCTGAGGGGTTTCCGTGGGGGAGGTTTCCATGAAAAATATATTTTGGTCTCTGATGACTTTTGTTTCATCAGGAAAAAAGAAAGAAAAAAAAAAAGAAAGGAAAGAAGGAAGGAAGGAAGACAGAAAGGAAGGAAGAAAGAAAGACATAATGAAAGAAAGAAAGGAAGGAATTAAGGAAAAAAAGAAAGAAAGGAAGGAAGGAAGGAAGGAAAAAAGAAAGAAAGAAAAGAAAGGGAGGAAGGAAGGAAATAGGGAAGGAGGGAGGGAGGGAAGCAAGCAAGGAAGGAAGGAAGGAAGGATGGAAAGAAAGAAAGAAAGTCAAGGTATAAGGAAAGAAGTGAACGAGGTAAAACAAGAGAGGTTGGGCATCTATCTATACACCCCCCCCCCCCCTACCTAAGAACCTGGACAAGGAAGGAAGGAAGGAAGGAAGGAAGGAAGGAAGGAAGGACAGGAAGGAAGGAAGGGTACAAAGGAAGGGAGTACAAAGGAAATCAAGCAACAACAGATCTAGTGACCCTTCTAGGCTGCTTGTCCTCCAAAACACTGAGGATCAAGTGTCCAAACAGTGGTTTAGAGTGGGTAAGGGAACATTGGAAAGGGAACTACTGCCCTAGAACTAATGTCCGTGGCAGGATTAGGAAGTTAGTAGGGGACAGATGGGTTAGTAACTGAGGGGGGGATAAAATAAAGTTATTCATTTACAAACGCAGTCAGTCTCGGGTTTGATGCGAGATATTTGTCTAAGCGGAGTTTAAATGAATCAACGGTGCTGCAGTCTATAACGTCTCGGGGAAGCCCATTCCACAAGTTGACAACTCGATTGAAGAAGAAATTCTTAGATTCGTGTGAGTTAAAAGATTTACCAATAATTTTGCAACCGTTTCCCCGCGTGTAATTAGATTGGTCGATAGTGAAGTACTTACTACAGTTCATATTGTCGATGCCTTTGATGATTTTGAACACTTGAATTAAGTCACCTCTTAATCTGCGCTGGGTTAAAGGAAATAGATTTAATTCTCTTAGATGCTCTTCGTATGGTTTGTTCTTTAGGCTAGGTATAATTTTGGTAACTCTACGTTGAACTCGTTCTAGCTTGTTTATATCTTTTTGGTAATAAGGGCACCAGGATTGAACGCAGTATTCCAGAAGAGGACGGATTAAGGAATTGTAAAGGGTTAGGATAACTTCTTTGGATTTATGCTCAAATGACCTGCCTATAAAGCCAATTATTTTGTTTGCCTTCTTAACAACTTCTGAACATTGTTGACTCGGTTTTAGGTTACTCGATATTGTTACTCCCAGATCGTTTTCTTTGTTTACATTCTTAAGCTGAGTGCCATTCATCGAATAGTTTGCTTTCTCATTTAGGTATCCGATATGTAGTACTTTACATTTATCCGCATTGAAACTCATTTGCCAAATTTGGGCCCAACATGACAATTTATCTAGATTGTGTTGCATATCGTCAACTTGTTCTTTTGAGAGTACGCTATTTGCAATTTTTGTATCGTCAGCAAATTTTGAGATTGTACAGGTGAGACCCTCATCTATGTCGTTGATGTAAATTAGAAAGAGAATTGGTCCTAGTACCGATCCCTGGGATACCCCGCTACTTACATTGGTCCATTTAGATGCCTTACCGTTTATGACTACTCTTTGCTTTCTGTCGCCGAGCCAATTTTCTATCCATTTCAACACACCGTCTTGTATTCCATGCACTTTTAGTTTTAGCAGTAAACGTTTGTGGGGAACTTTGTCAAAGGCCTTTTGAAAATCAAGGTATATAATATCTACAGCTTTACTCTCATCGTAGAGGTTGAGGATATCGTGGAAGAAGTCTAAGAGGTTTGTTAAACAGGAACGTTTTTTACGAAAGCCGTTGTTGAGTATCTTTAAGTAAGTTATTTGCCTCTAAGTGATTTACGAGTTTGTCTCTTATGACCGTTTCTAGCATTTTACATACAATTGAGGTTAAGCTAATTGGACGATAGTTACTGGGTAGGGATTTGCTGCCTTTTTTGAATATCGGTGTTACGTTGGCTAGCTTCCACTGATCAGGCATAGTCCCAGACTGCAAGGATTCATTGAATAGCAATGTCAGTGGTTTGGAGAGCTCATCCTTAGCTTCCTTTAGAACTCTAGGTGAGATTGTATCAGGTCCGGGCATTTTATTTACCTTGAGTTTATCTAAACAATTCAATACTTCTCTCTCTGTAACGGTGATATTGCTTAGAACATCTGAATTATCAATCTGAATCGGCGATGGTGTAGGGATATCACTGAGGTCTTCGGTTGTAAAAACTGATGCAAAGAAGGTATTGAGGGCATTACTCATTTGTACTTCGTCTTTGGTGTATTCTCCATTTTCATCGACTAACGGTCCAACAGTTGAAGTAACTACTTTTTTCTTTCTGATATAACTATAGAATTCTTTCGGGTTTGTTTTACTTTGATTCGCAACATGTAACTCCAGGGTCTTTTTACTTTGCTTAATTAACTTTTTGACTTTGCGTCGTAGCTCTACAAATTTCACCCGTTCTTCGTCATTTTGTGAGGATTTTAATCTATCATTAGCAAATTTTTTAGCAAGCAGACAGTCTGAAATATCGTTATTCCACCATTTGGGCTTATCATTATGGCCTGGACGCCGTATTTTCGATGGTATGCAGTCTTGCACTGTCTTAAGGTAAGTGGTTGTGAAACACTCCCAAGATGTATTTATGTCGTTATTGTGAGTCAGAAAGCTCCAGTCAGTTTCTTTAAGCTTTGATTTAAGTTTATGAACATTTGCTTTCTTGAAATTAGGGACTTTCTCAATGCTGCTATTTGATTTGTTACTAGTAAACTTTAAAGTGAAAGTTATCGTACGATGGTCGCTGTTACTGAATTCATCACCAACATTCAAATTCTCTATTAATTCTTCTTTTGTTGCGAGTACAAGGTCCAGCACATTATTACCACGGGTCGGAGATTGTACAAATTGAAAAAGTGAACTCTCTTGCAAGTTAGCATAGAGGTCGTGTCCAGAGTGTGAAGTAAGAATATCGCCCCATTTAGTCACGGGTAAGTTGAAATCGCCAAGAATTACGGTATCTTGTATGTTAGTTATTTCTGCAATTTGTTCATAAATTTCACTGTCAGTTTGCACTGATTGAGATGGGTCTGTATAATAAAGCTAGTGTTATTTTAGTTCCTCGTTTATTATTTAATAGTACGTAAGCTATGTCTATATTCGCAATTTGAGGTTTTGACATTAAGACGGGATTAAGACTTTCCTTTATAAAAAACAGAACTCCTCCTCCATTTCTATTGATCCGACTTTTCTCAAACATTGTATAACCAGGAAGCGTATATTCGGCTAAAAAGTCTCTGTCTTCCGTATTTAACCAAGATTCTGTAATGCCGATTATATCATAATGTTCTGTAAACACGATTTCCTTAAGATCTGAAAATTTATTGCGTATGCTACGAGCATTTACATAAAACACCTTAAGAGTATTAGAGTTGGATGTTACTGATTGTGCAGTGTCTGAATTTTCAGTTCGTATTTGACTTACACTACCCTGTCTGGGGTCTGGTTGACCCCGTTTTTTTAACGGAAATCCTTGACTGCATCGTTCAAGGAAGGAAGGAAGGAAGGAAGGAAAGAAATGAAGGAAGGAAGGAAAGAAAGACAGAAAGAAAGGAAGGAAGGAAGGAAGGAAGGGAGGGAGGGAGGAAGGAAGGAAGGGAGGAAAGAAAGAAAGAAAGGAAGGAAAGAAGGAAAAAAGAAAGACAGAAAAAAAGAAAGAAAGGAAGGAAGGAAGGCAAGAAGGTAGGAAGGAAGGAAGGGAGGGAGGAAGGAAGGAAGGAAGTGAATGTATAAGGAAAGAAGAAATGGAAAGAGCTAAAACATGAGAGGTTGGGCATCTATTTACACACACACCCTACCTAAGAACCTGAACAAGGAAGGAAGAAAGGAAGGAAGGGAGGGAGGGAAGGAAGGAAGGAAGGAAGGAAGGGATGGAAGGACAAAAGAAAGAAAGAAAGAATAAGGAAAGATGGATGGAAGGAAGGAAGGAAGGAAGGAAAAAAGAAAGAAAGAAAGAAAGAAAAGAATGAAGGAAGGAAGGAAAAAAGAAAGCCAGAAAGAAAGAAAGGAAGGAATGAAAGGTGGATGGATGGAAGAAAGGAAGGAAGGAATGAAGGAAAAAAGAAAGAAAATCAAAGAAAGGAAGGAAGGAAGGAAGGGAGAGAGGGAAGGAAGAAAGAAAGAGAGAAAAGAAGGAAGGAAGGAAGGAAGGAAAGAAGTGAAGGTACAAGGAAAGAAGTGAACGAGGGTAAACATGAGAGAGAGGTTGGGCATCTAAACCTGAACAATGTTGCTATGTGTGTGTGTGTGTGTGTGTTTTTTTGTTTTTTTTGTAGGTGGGGGGTGGGGGGTGGTACCTTTACAACACAGAGGCTTGGACAACTCTGCCTCACCGTATCGTCCCTTTAAGGGGGGATGGGCGTATTTATTGGCTCATTTGTGTATTTATTTAGTATATAATTAGTTTCCTCCTTAGACCTCCATCAAAGCAAAAAAAAAAAAAAAAAACACACACACACATCCACCCAAGACCCTCCTTCATGATAAATTTGTAAATTTTTAGGTAGAAAAATGTCTTGGCCGAAGGATGGTTCGTCTTAAAATGTGCTCGCTATCAGGCTCAGGCTCGCTGTCGCTCGCCAGGAAATATTCGACACCAAAATGGCATGAAAGGTCTTAAAATTGACAACGAAATGGAGCAAAATGTATTAAAATCGTCAAACTAATGGGCCGAACGTCTTATAATCTCAAAATAATATGCTAAACGTGAGGGAGAAGGGGGTTAAAAAAAAATGAATACTACCCCCTTAACCCTTCTCATCTAAGAAAGGCCAATCACTATCAATAT
The DNA here is from genome assembly GCA_032716605.1 of Paralithodes platypus. Lineage (NCBI taxonomy): Eukaryota > Metazoa > Arthropoda > Malacostraca > Decapoda > Lithodidae > Paralithodes > Paralithodes platypus. Next base: position 46,337,236 of record CM064568.1, on the reverse strand, counting down.
CCCTAATGATTATATTTATCTTTCGATATATCTTTTTATATATCTTTACTTAGCGGTGCCGTCCTTTTAACTTTATTCGGGCTACTATTAGACGATTTTAGTCATATTCAAAAGGTCTCCAGCAATTAACAGGCATCGAACAATCTCACTTGACCCTATTTACTACCATAGCTACTTCTTAAAGGCTACTATTAGACGATTTTATTCAGTTTCGAAAGGGGTTCCAGTAACATGCTTCGAAAAATCTCACTTGCACCTTTTTACTACCATAACTACTTCTTAAGGGGAGGTTTTTAGTTCGTTCCCTAGAATTCCATCAAGCTTAAAATTACACCCCCTAGACTCCCTTTCAAGATAAATTTGTAAATTTTTCGGTAGAAAAATTTCCCGGCCAAAGGCCGGTTCCTCTTAAATTACAGGCTCGCTATCGCTCGCCAGGATAAATTCGACACCTAAATGGAACGAAAGGTCTTAAAATTGACATAAATGGGGCAAAAGTTCTGAAAATCACCAAACTAATGGGGCGAACGTCTTAGAATATCAAAAGCAATGGGACTAAACATGAGATAGAAAGGGATCCAGAAAAAAATCCCTCCAGTGGCAATCTCTCCTTAAGGGTAAAGAAGACTTCACCTATTCAGTACCAGTGACGTGTATTATATTATATTTTATTCTTGCTATATTAAGGCAATGTTGTGCATTTCAAGAAAGATCTGAGGTAGTAAAAAGGGTTAAGGGGAGATGCCCACTTGAAGGATTTTTTTCTTGACCCCTTTCTCCCTCATGTTTAGCCCCATTGTGTTTTAGATTTTAAGACGTTCGCCCCATTAGTTTGGCGATTTTAAGAACTTTCACCCCATTTCTGACAATTTTAAGACCTTTCGTGCCACTTAGGTGTCGATTATTCCCTGGCGAGCGATAGCGAGCCTGTAATTTAAGAGGAACCGGCCTTCGGCCTGGACATTTTTCTACCGAAAAATGTACACTCACAGTAGAGTCACGCATCTCACGCATTTCGATCCCACGATTACGCATCCCACGGTACTATCCAATGGCTACCTGAATTCTCATCCCACGAAAAACCACACGATTCCCACGGCTTTGGCGGCGACGGTGGGGTGACGGAGAACGAGAGTGGGGCCACGGAGGGTGGTATCTAACATCCGCCTCCCGTCTATCACCACATCCATCACAATAATCACCTCATCAACTTTTCTAAGTTTTTTGTTTGTGTTTTACTTACCTTTCTTTTCATAGCAGCTTGAAAGCCTGTAAGCTTGGTTTGAAAGGCGTCCGTCCGACGCATGTAAACAACAGCTGGTAAGGCGTCGCTTGTTCGTGTGTGGCTGTGTTATTGTTAAGTAGTGAAAAGTAGTGAAAAGTGGCTGACATCGCCACAAAGTTCTCTCCACGGAAATCGTCATCACAACTGAACCAGTTGACTTAGAGATCTCTACTCAACGCCATTCTACAGGAACGAAACACATCTACGCTTGGGGATGCGTGGGAATGCGGAAGCAGTCAAAATAACAAGATACGGTAGCCTAGGCGAGACGATTTTTCGGCCAAATCCCCCAGGTTTTGGGGATATACCGGTATTATAGAATGCGTAGCCGAGGCTGGAGGGTTAAAGCAACTTACTTTTGATTATTGGCATGTAAAGTGATGGTCAATAGTCGCCCGACGATAGCCTCCAGTACTTTTGTAATTTTCCCCATTACTTTAATACTCTGCATCCCACGAATTCCGGTCCCACGGTAATATTTCGGTACCAATAAATCGTGGGATGCGAGATTCTACTCATTTATCTTGAAAGGAGGTCAAGGCGGTTTAATTTTAGGTTTGATGGAGGTTAAGGTAATAAACTAAAAACCTCCCCTTAAGTGAGATAGATCGAAGCTTGTTAATTGCTGGAGGCCCTTTTTAACTAGCTAAAATCGCCTAATAATAGCCAGCATGAAGTTAAAATGACGTCATCGGTACAGAAGGGGTTAAGAGTGGAGAGGTGTGATTAAATAAAGACAAACGTTTCCTAACCTTGCCCGATCTCACTTGACCCTATTCACTATAGGTAGCGCCAACGAACTTGACAATTATCTCGATCCTTGACCTCTTCGTAAATCAAAAGGACCTTGAGCAAACTGGCTGTAAACTTCCACACCTATTTCCTGGTGGACTCTTCCAAAATGATAAAAATTTCAGTCCGATTGCTTTCATTCATTTTGAGTTATAAGAAGTTAAGGGGGGTGACCTGCTTCTTGTTATTTCTGTCCTTTTCTCTCTTTCTCTGGCTTGTATCCATTCGGCCCCATTCAGCCAACTATTTTAAGACGTCTATCCCCATCTAGGTGTCGATTTCTTTCTGGCGAGCGATAGCGAGCCAGCATTATATGAAGAAATCCGGCTTCGCCTGAAACATTTTTCTATCGAAAAATGTACAAATTTAGCCTGCTATCAAACAAAAATAAAAAATATGCTGGCTCGCTACCGCTCACCAGTAAAAAATTGACACCTGGATGGGGAAAAACGTCTTAAAACAGTAGGCTGAATGGGCCCAATGAATACAAGCCAGAGAAAGATAGAAAAGGACAGAACAAAAACAGGTCACCCCCCTTAAGGGATCCAGACTAGTGTCAAGTTCGTTGGCGCTACCTATACCACAGCTACTTCATAAAATGCACAAAATCGTCAACATATAGCTAGAATAAAACATAAATGACGTCGCCGGTACAGAAGGGGTTAACAGTGGAGAGGTCTGATTACATAATGCACAAACGTTTCCAATCTTCAGGTATAGAAGGGGTTAACAGTGGAGAGGTCTGATTACATAATGCACAAACGTTACCAATCTTCAGGTATAGAAGGGGTTAACAGTGGAGAGGTCTGATTACATAATGCACAAACGTTACCAATCTTCAGGTATAGAAGGGGTTAACAGTGGAGAGGTCTGATTACATAATGCACAAACGTTTCCAATCTTCAGGTATAGAAGGGGTTAACAGTGGAGAGGTCTGATTACATAATGCACAAACGTTACCAATCTTCAGGTATAGAAGGGGTTAACAGTGGAGAGGTCTGATTACATAATGCACAAACGTTACCAATCTTCAGGTATAGAAGGGGTTAACAGTGGAGAGGTCTGATTACATAATGCACAAACGTTTCCAATCTTCAGGTATAGAAGGGTTAACAGTGGAGAGGTCTGATTACATAATGCACAAACGTTACCAATCTTCAGGTATAGAAGGGTTAACAGTGGAGAGGTCTGATTACATAATGCACAAACGTTTCCAATCTTCAGGTATAGAAGGGGTTAACAGTGAGAGGTCTGATTACATAATGCACAAACGTTACCAATCTTCAGGTATAGAAGGGGTTAACAGTGGAGAGGTCTGATTACATAATGCACAAACGTTTCCAATCTTCAGGTATAGAAGGGGTTAACAGTGGAGAGGTCTGATTACATAATGCACAAACGTTTCCAATCTTCAGGTATAGAAGGGGTTAACAGTGGAGAGGTCTGATTACATAATGCACAAACGTTTCCAATCTTCAGGTATAGAAGGGGTTAACAGTGGAGAGGTCTGATTACATAATGCACAAACGTTACCAATCTTCAGGTATAGAAGGGGTTAACAGTGGAGAGGTCTGATTACATAATGCACAAACGTTTCCAATCTTCAGGTATAGAAGGGGTTAACAGTGGAGAGGTCTGATTACATAATGCACAAACGTTACCAATCTTCAGGTATAGAAGGGGTTAACAGTGGAGAGGTCTGATTACATAATGCACAAACGTTTCCAATCTTCAGGTATAGAAGGGGTTAACAGTTGAGAGGTCTGATTACATAATGCACAAACGTTTCCAATCTTCAGGTACAGAAGGGGTTAACAGTTGAGAGGTCTGATTACATGATGCACAAACGTTTCCAATCTTCAAAGTGGAGAGGTCTGACGATTATATAATGCCAAACGTTTCCTGACCTTCTTCTAACCTTGCCCCACACACCATGTTGCGCAAGAACGGCCATCTGTCCCTCCTCTGCGGATTTATTTGTTCATTTATGTTTCTTTTATTATATTATTAGTTACCTCCCTAAACCTCCACCAAACTTAAAAACAAAAAAAAACATCCACCCAAGACCCTCCTTCAAGACAAATTTGTGCATTTTTCGGTAGAAAAATTTACCAGCCGAAGGCCGGTTCGTCTTAAAATTATTCTCGCTATCGCTCGCCAGGAAAAAACCGTCACCTAAATGGCACGAAAGGTCTTAAAATTGACAACGAAATGGGGCTAAAGGTAGCAAAATCGGCCGAAACCCCTCCCTCCTCCCGCCCCCTCCCAAAGGACTTTGCCTTAACCTTTGGAATACACATAGTCACCTTCCTATGCTGACAAGTATTTCACATGTGGCCAGTTTTATTACACGAGGAAATGGCTTCAAAATTGTTGGAAAACGATTCAAGTCAGACCAAGCAAAGCATTTCATTTTTTCAACTGTACCGTGAACGTCTGGATTAAGATACCACGTGAGTTACGGGAGGTGACCTGCTTTTTTTCTCTCATTTTCTCTCTTTCTCTGGTTTTTATCCATTCGGCCCCATTCAGCCTACTGTTTTAAGATGTTTATCCCCATTGTATGGAGAAATCCGGATTCGCCGGAGACATTTTTCTATCGAAAAATGTATAAATTTAGCCTGCTGTCAAAAACATTATAAAAACTATGCTGGCTCGCTACTGCTCGAAAGGAAAAAATCGATACCTGGATGGGGATAAACGTCTTAAAACAGTAGGTTGAATGGGGCCGAATCGATACAACCCAGAGAGAGAGGGAGAGAAAGAGAACAAAACCGAGGTGGCCCCCCTTAATCAATTGCCGACTTGCGAGTTTCGTTCTATAAAGAAGTTGGAGCTGTAGACATCAATATATAACAGAATTAGCAGCTAAATTCTGGTCATGGTGGATTGATAGATACATCAAACCTAATTCAACATGCCTTCTATCCATCAAACACCTACATTATTATTGTATTACTGTTTTATATCAATGATTACGGCTCCAACTTCCTTATAGCCTGAACTCGCAAGTGGTCAATTGTGAGGTTGTAACGATAATCAAAGTACGCTTAGATAAAACTATGCAAATTAAGGGGGGGGGGGGGTGACCTGCTCTTTTTCTCTCCTTTTCTCTCCTTTTCTCTCTTCCTTTCTCTGGCTTGTATCTATTCGACCCCTTTCAGCCAACTGTTTTAAGACGTTTATCCCCATCCAGGTATTGATATTTTCCTGGCGAGCGATAGCGAGCCAGCATTATAAGGAGAAATCCGGCTTCGCCGGAGAAATTTTTCTATCGAAAAATGTACACATTTTGCTTGAAAGGGGGGGTTCGGGGGTCATTATCTTAGCTTCAAGGTGGTTTGAGGACGCGTGTTTTTAGTCTATGGGGCTAACTAAAATGATGCTCGAAATGGCAAATAATCTCTCACACACACGCACCCACACACACACCACAACACACACACCACAACACACACACACACACACACACACACACACACGCACCCACACACATACACCACAACACACACACACACACACACCAAGACGTGGACAGAGTGTTGCTACCTTCAGGCTACGCTAGGGTACTTTGTTATGGCATGTCCTTTGTTGTCTGTTCAAGAATGCTCCTTCCATTACGTTCCGAACAACTTTTTCAGCGGTATCAAGCCAAAACGGCCACATTACGATACGCCCAACCAAAACGGCCTCACTACGATACGCCCAACCAAAACGGTCAAATGCCTACCATCATTTTACTAAATTTAATCTAACAAATTCTTTTAGAGACTATCAGTGCATAGAAAAGCTTAACCTAACTTAACTTAAACTCTTAAACTCTTAACCTAACCTAACCTAACTTAAGGGGAGGTTTTTAGTTGATTCCCTAGACTTCCATCAAGCTTAAAATTACTCCCCCTTGACCCCCTTTCAAGATAAAATTTGTACATTTTTCGGTAGAAAAATGTCCCGGCTGAAAGCCGGTTCCTCTTATATTACAGGCTCGCTATCGCTCGCCAGGATAAAATCGACACCTAAATGGCACGAAAGGTCTTAAAATTGACAGAAATGGGTCGAAAGTTCTTAAAATCGTCAAAATAATGGGGCGAACGTCTTAAAATTAGAAAAGCAATGGTGCTAAACATGAGGGAGAAAGGGGTCAAGAAAAATATCCCTCAAGTGGAAATCTCCCCTTAACTTAAGGGGATAGTGTTTGATTTTGGGGGTTACTTATTCATTGATTTATATAATTTTGAGTGTCCTCGTTAGACCTCTATCAAGCTTAAAAAAAATATATATATATAGATCCTTTCAAGATACCTTTGTACATTTTACCTTCAAAAAATACAGGCTCGCTATCGCTGGCCAGGACAAAATGGACACCTAAACGGCACGAAAGGTCTTAATATTGACAAAGTAATGGGGCGAAAGGTCTCAACATCGCCAAACCAGTGAACGAACATCTTAAAATAGCAAAACTAATGGGTGATGATAGATGAATTTAGGTAGAAAAAATATTATAAATGTTCACCTCATAAGCTGCCAGACCAGTGTTAAGGACAAATGTTAAGGGATAAAGCGCTCGTGTGATACCGGCTTAACCCACTGAGCCCCAGCGACGCAAACAGTGCGTCGGCAATGTATGTAACGCTAAACCCCAGCGACACAGATGTCTGCGTCAGTGTCACTCCGGTCCTATGGCATCTAGAGGGCTCAGATTTGTATGGGAACTGTGTAAGTATCCCACGCACCCATGCCGATGATTGAAAACTCTCAAAGTCCAACCGTGTGCGCGTGAGCGCGCAAAAACATGTTTTTTGGGGGAAATTGCCTTCAATTTTTTACTCTTGTAAAATCCGTTTTCGGGGGCTCCGTAGGACCATTTTTTGAGCTTTTTGATCGGTTTTTCGTGGTTTTTCCTTCATTCCTAACCCATTCGCTATTGTTTCTGGAAAAATAAAAATAAATAAGAATCAGCCGGTCCTGGGTGGTACATTTATAAATATTTAGCTGGTACTCAGCGGGTTAACTAAAAAAACGACTGGAGTAATCGAGCTAATACTTCTACCACCATTTGGGAAGAGTCAGCCAGGGAACAGGTGTGGTCATTGACAGCCCATTTGCTCCAGCCCTTTTTGAGTTAGGATTTTTGGCCTACGAATAATGAAAGGACTATAGGTTGTTATCAAGGGGGAGGTGTATGTTGTTTGTTCTCCCTCATGTTTAGTCCCATTAGCTTTCAGATTATAAGACGTTCGTTCCATTAGTTTGGCAATTTAAGACCTTTTGTCCCTTTTTGTTTTGCCAATTTAAAGACCTATCGTGCCATATAGTTGTCGATATTTCCCTGGCGAGCGATAGCGAGCCTGTAATTCTAGGAGGAACTGTCCTTCGGCCGGGACATTTTCTACCGAAAAATGTACAAATTTATCTTGAAGAGGGGTCTAGGGGTGTTTTCTAAGCTTGATGGAGGTAACTTCCATTTAAAATATGTCATTTTAGTATGTTATGCTCCATACTTTTAAGGGGCTGAGTAAATAAAGAAATAAGTATTATTATTTGTATTAGTTTAATTATTATTATTAGTAGTAGTAGTAGTAAAAAAAAACATATTTAATTATGCAAATATATCTAAAACTTATTTACGAATATAAAAAATGGTCCTTCCAAGTGAGATTGGATTCACTCACAAAATTATATAGTTTGGAGTTTGACTATTCAGCGCTATTCATACAATTAAACTGACGCCACTCTACTCTCAGGAATCGCTCTGACTCCCCACTGTAAAGATCAAAATGGACACATCAAACATTCAATATAAATTTAACTACATTCATCCCTAAATAATACCAGACGATTGTATTTGTATAACATAAAACAACGTCTCGTGAGTCGCCTGATACACATCGATGCCCACTCAGCTCTGGCCCTTCTCAAGAACTGTTTCTCCATCCCAAAACTCCAATACCTCCTGCGCACATCGATGACTTACACGAACAATGGTGGCCTCCAAGAATTAGACAGCATAATCCGAGAAGCAGTGACCAGCATCACCAACGTGGAATTTAAAGAACGGACCTGGACACAAGCCACCCTTCCTGTCCGCCTCGGGGGCTTGGGCATACGGAGAGCCTCGGATATTGCCTCCCCAGCCTTTATCTCTTCCCTCATCACGACCAACGACCTTGTAGTGTCCATCCTTTCTTCTCAACCCGGAATGACACTTAATGGGGACGTAACAGCAGCGATTAACACCTGGAAGGAAAGTACAGGAGTAGAGGAGGAGCCTCAGGGTACCTCCAGGAGCAAGCAGAAAGCGTGGGATACCATCTCGGCGAAGAAAACTCAAGAAAATCTCCTAACCAATGCAGACCAGGTTGCAAAAGCACGCCTCCAGGCAGCCGCCCGTTCGGAGAGTGGCTTGTGGTTACACGCCATCCCCATCCCACCTCTTGGAACTCACTTGGATGCTGAAGCGCTCCGGGTTGCCATCGCGCTCAGAGTGGGTGCGGCAGTTTGTCACCCACACACTTGCAAGTGTGGTGGGGGGATGGATGCTCAAGGTCACCATGCCTTGTCATGTAATTACAACGCAGGGCGCCTGCCAAGACACTCTGCACTAAATGATGTCATAAAACGGGCCCTGCAGAGTGCTAACCGTGCATCAATCCTTGAACCACATGGACTTCACAGAGAAGACGGCAAACGGCCAGATGGGATGACCACTTTCCCTTACAAGAATGGCCGGTGCCTCGTGTGGGATGCCACATGTGTTGACACTTTCTCCACAACCAACATCGCCAGAAACGCCGACGAAGCAGGTGAAGCCGCCCGGATAGCAGAAAATAAAAAGCGAGAAAAATATCAAGCCATCGCCAGAAATCATCAGTTCGAGCCCCTGGCATTCGAAACTTCAGGAGTCTTCGGCCCTACCACCCTTAAGATGGTGAATGAAATAGGCCGTAAAATCAGAGAAGTTTCAGGAGAACCCCGGGAAACCCTCTGGCTCAAGCAAAGACTAGGGATGGCTATCCTCCGGGGCAATGCCACCAGCGTCATGAGCTCAGTTCGACAGGACTGGGTCATGCCACTGTGTGAGGCCCGGGCAGGAGTGGTGTATCTGTAGTCTTTCCACAGTAGGGTAAAACAAAACATAAACTTTATTTGTATTTAACATGTGTGATGCACATAAATAAAAGGGGATGTGTCGGATGGTTGAAAGCCACAGTTGCTCGCGCGTTTGGGGCTGGCAACACGTATTATGAAAAACATGTATCCTCCTTCATTCACTGTCCCCCCCTTCACTCACTCAACCCCACAATTTGCCGGAGGATAACAGGTTTTTCACAATACGTAGACGGAGGTCTTTTCCAAAAAAAAGGAAGGTCCACGAATGTTTATATAACCAACTCTTTCCCCTCCCCCACCCCACCCCCCAACCTTGAGGGGGTTATTAAACTTATTAGGATATTTGGTTTAATTATTATTGAGGATTGTGCTTGTCTTGGCCATTTCCGAGCCATTGTATTTTAGTTTGTGCACTAAGCTAACATAAACGCCTTCCCAGACTTTCTTCAAACTGTAAAAATGCCCACCCGGACCTCCTTCAAGTTAAATGTGTTCATTTTTCGATAGGCCAAATTGTTTCCATTTTCAGGCTTGCTACCGCTTGTCCAGAGTAAAAATCGACGTCTGAATGGGTTGAAGCGTCTTTATTAACGCCAAACTAATGGCGTGAAACGTCTTAAAATCTCCAAACTAGTGAAGCGAAACAGGGGAGGTCCAAATTCCCCCCCCCCCCCCCCTATGGAAGTCAGAGGGTTAATTGAGATAGCCTTTACCCTTTTAATTGAGATAGTCTTCACCCTTATTAATTCCCACAGTTCCTTCCTACACTGTATGTATCCAATCGTCTAAGGCCAGCCAGAATAAAGGGTCACATTGGTTCCTGCTCCTCCAGGGGTTACTAAAGACGGTATCACACAAGAGCTTTTATAGTCAACATTCTATGATCAACATTTTTCTGGCAACATTTCTGAAATATTTTGCACTGGTATCGGAAACTAGACTGATGGTAGACGAATTTAGATGACAGAAATATTATAAATGTTTACCTCATAAGCTGCCAGACCAATGTTGCGGATAAATGTTGAGGGAAAAGGCGCTCGTGTGATACCTGTTTAAGGAGCTTCATTTGAGCTTCAACATTGATTCACCAACACCACCCTCAGCTTCAACTATTGTATGTACAGTTGGTCAAAGTTCCAGCTGACCCACCCTCGCACTGGGGCTCGCAGAATTAGCTGGCAATACTGGTGTAGTTGCCAATCAGTGGATATAGTAACTTGAATATTTAAGCAAATCTACGAACTTTGGGTGAATGTTCGGGATCATACATAGTGATGTATGTATTTTTATTTGAGATAGGCTTACTTTCCCTTGTTTAGTATATGTTCTAACAATGATATAACCGAAATCAGATCTACCAATCCCAATCTTTGTAAGACACACCTCCTTCCTACACCAGTATTGCCAGATAATTCTGCGAGCCCCAGAGCGAGGATGGGTCAGCTGGAACTTTGACCAACTGTACCAGCACTAATGGCCGCGACTGTACATAGGTTGAACAACGACTGGAGGGCCACATTCCGACCCTTTAACCCTTTCAGCAAGACGACGCCTTTTTACCTTTGATTCTGGCTAAAATTAAACGATTTTATGCAGTTTAAGGAGGACCTGTGACATTCAGAGGGTTTGTTGAAATCGTATTTACCCCTTTGAGTTCTAGAGGTAGATTACAAGCTAAAGAACATCGTCTAATGGTAACTAGAATATGATGCAAATTACGTCATCGTGCTGAAGGGGTTAAGGGGGGTGACCTGCTTTTTTTCTCTCTTTCTCTGGCTTGTATCCATTCGGCCCCATTCAGCCAACTATTCTAAGACGTTTATCCCCATCTAGGTGTCGATTTCTTCCTGGCGAGCTATAGCGAGCCTTCATTATATGAAGAAATCCGGCTTCGCCGGAGAAATTTTTCAATCGAAAAATGTACATATTTAGCCTGCTGTCAAACAAAAATAAAAAAATATGCTGGGTCGCTACCGCTCACCAGTAAAAAAATTATACCTGGATGAGGATAAACGTCTTAAAACAGTAGGCTGAATGGGGCCAAATGGATACAAGCCAGAGAAAGATAGAAAAGGACAGAACAAAAAGCAGGTCACCCCCCTTAAAGGAGAAGGGTTTGTTTATTGGTCGATGTATTTATTATTTTCGAGGTTTCCTCCCAAGACTTCCATCAAGCTTAAAAAAATATCCCCAATATCCCCCTTCTGGATATATTTGTAAATTTTTCGGTAAAAAAAACAAAAAAAAACAGACTTCCTACACTTCTGTTTAAAAAAAAAAAAAAAAAAAAAAAAAAAAACTATTCACCCTAACATACAAGCTCGCTATTGCTCTCCAGGGAAAACAATCGACACATTAATGGCACGAAAGGTCTTAATATTAACAAAGAAATGGGGCGAAAGGTCTTAAAATCGCCAAACTAATACGCCGAACATCTTAAAACATGAAAACTAATGGGGCTAAACATGAGGGGAGAAGGGGGATCAGAAAAAACACCATCCCCCTTTAACCCTTTCAGTGTTCGGCGACGGCATGTTCCTTCCATTCTGGCTACCATTAGACGATTTCACTCAGCTTAGGAAGGAACACTAGGAATGGAATGAGGGCTCAAACGACTCTTAAATAATCCCTAATAATTCCCTAACTCCCACCACAGCCACCTTCCTAACCCCTGTAAAATCGCCTAACGTTAGCCAGCATAATATAATGAAGATAGCTGTCTCGGATTGAATGGAATCTCCTTAAAGGGGAGATGGGCTGTTTTTTTTTTGGTCTATTAGTTCCATTATTCCTTTATTTCTTAGTTTCTTCGCTAGACCTCCATCAAGCTTAGAAAAACACCAGTCCAAGACCTCCCCTCAAGATAAATTTGTACATTTTTCGATAGAAAAATGTCCCGGCCAAAGGCCGATAACTCTTAAAATATCAGGCTCACTATCACTCGTCAGGAAAGAAAATCGACATCTAAATGGCACGAAAGGTCATAAAATTGACAACGAAATGGAGCGAAAGGTGTTAAAATCGCCAATCTAATGGGCCGAACGTATTATAATCTGAAAACTAATTGGGCTAAACATGAGGTAGAAGGGGGACCAGAAAAGCGGTCTATCTCCCCTTAAGGGTCGTTTTGTTCACGTTTTGTTCCACGATAGCGAGCCTACGAATTAGGAAAAACCGGTCCTCTGTCTGAACACTTGTCTACGAATAATGTTTAAATTTAACTTGAAGGGGGCCCCCATCAGGGGACCATTTCCTAAGACTGAAGGGGGGGGGGGGGGGTTCTCGGAAGACGGAGCTTTTTTCTAGAAATATATTGCTGTAAAATGGCAAAAAAAAAAAAAAAAAAAAAATCAAATCAAAAATAATATAAGTTTAACCTACTGAGCCCCAGGGAATATAATATAAATGTACACCCCAGGACCAGCAGGTTGTAATTTGTTTTGTTTTCCCAGAAAACACCTGGAATGGGTTAGAAATGAAGGATAAACCACAAAAAAAAACCGATTCCCTAGGTCATTAAGGGGTCCTACGGGGCGTCCGAAAGTCGGAATTACAAGAGGGGAAATGGGTATGCAAAAACAGGTTTTTGCATGCTCACGCGCAAGCGGCTGAACTTTGATGGTTTTCAACCATCGGCATTGTTGCGTGGGATATTTACACAGTTCCCATACAAATCTGAGCCCTATAGGTGCCATAGGACCGGAGTAATTAACCGCGACACACCCTATGCGGCGCTGGAGTTTAGCGTTACATATATTGCCGACGCATCACGTGCGTCGCTGGGGTCCAGTGGGTTAAATAATTATAACGAAAGAAAACACAAGAACCAATAACCGTCCCAAGATGTCGGATGAGCTATTTGTTTTAATCAAATCAATGAATATTCAAACAGTTTTACGTTAATACCAATTAATAATGTTAAACAAACAAAATGGCGGCAGTTGTCCAGTCCCTATTTACTGAAGGGTCTCGGGTGTGGGTTGACCTTGTAAGTCCTCACAAGGCATTTTTCGACCACCATTGATATTTAAGGGGAGGGAGACCGTTTTTCTGGACCCCCTTCTCCCTCGTGTTTAGTCCCATTATATTTTTTAGATTTTTAGACGTTCGGCCCATTAGTTTGGCGATTTTAATACTTTTCATCCCATTTCATTGTCAATTTTAAGGCCTTTCGTGCCAACTAGGTGTCGAGTTTTTCCTGGCGAGGGATGGCGAGCCTGAAATTTTAAGAGGAAGCTGCCTTCAGCCGGGACATTTTTCTACCGAAAAATTTAAAAATCTTCTTGAAGGGGGTGTTTTTCTAAGCTTGATGGAGGTCTAGGGAGGAAACTAAGAAAACTATATGAATAAATGAATTAATAGACTAAACAAACGGTATGTTTCCCCTTAAGACATCATTATCACGCCTCACAAAATACCCTTAATACATTACAAACCACAAAAAAAAAAAAATAACATCATGACTATCCTAAAACCAAGATGAAAAGAAACGTCCACTACGCTCTGATACCGCGAAAAAAAATGGCGGGAAAATTTCACGGTTTGTTTACCTCGAGGGGCTACGGGCGCAAAAACATTATTATCGCCCGCCCAGCCGTCGAATGGAAATACGAGCCCAACAATTAAAACCTTATCGCATGTTTCCCCTTTATCAAAACAACAACCTCACGCCGGATCATCACCTGTGGAACGAATTAAGGGGGGTCACCTGCTTTTTTTTTTTTTATCTTTCTCTCCTTTTCTCTCTTTCCCTGGCTTGTATCCATTCGGCCCCATTCAGCCAACTGTTTTAAGACGTTTATCCCCATCCAGGTGTCGATTTCTTCCTGGCGAGCGATAGCGAGCCAGCATTGTATGGAGAAATCCGGCTTCGCCAGAAACATTTTTCTATCGAAAAATTTACAAATTCAGCTAGCTGTCAAAAAAATATATATATGCTGGCTCGCTACCGCTCGCCAGGAAAATATTGACACCTGGATGGGGATAAAAGTCGTAAAACAGTAGGCTGAATGGAGCCGAATGGATACAAGCCAAAGAGAGAGGGAGAGAAAGATAAAAAAAAAAGCAAGGTGGGCTCCCTTAACACACTCACACTCACACACACACACAGAATGGATACAAGCCAAAGAGAGGGAGAGAAAGAGAGAAAAAAAAAGCGAGGTAGGCTCCCTTAACACACACACACTGTGACACACACACATCCTGGTCTGTAGGGAGTGGCGAGTCTGTAGCCCTTTTTTATGTTACGGTGTGTGGGGGTACAAAACTAGCCCCCCTCCCCGCCCAGTCTACCATAATCCGCCCAACCCTCGCCCAGTCCGGACGCAAAGATGGCGCTCAAGGTATTTATATTGGCAGTTTTAAGGGGACATGGACCACTTTCTCCCTCGTGTTTAGCCCCATTAGTTTTCAGATGTTAAGATGTTTTCCCCATTAGTTAGTTGATTTTAAGACCTTTCGCCCCATTTCTTCGTCAATATTTAGACCTTTCGTGCTATTTAGGTGTCGATTTTTTCCCTGGCGAACGATAGTGAGCCTGTAATGTTGGAAGAACCGGCCTTTGGCCGGGAAATTTTTCTACCGAAAAATGTACAAATTAATCTAGAAAGGGGATCTAATGAATGTTTTTAAAATGTGATGGAGGTCTAGGGAGGAAACTAGAAAAATAATGAATACATGCAAAAATCGCCTAAAAAGTTAGCCATCTCCCCTTAATCGTGGGATATCCCGTACATCCTATGGGGTGCCGTGTTGTGCTATGTGTTTGGTAGATAGGATAGTGTTATGTTATAACTGTGCTGTTATTACGGTGGTACTAATTACTAGTGTTGTGATATTAGCTCTTATTATTGTTTACGATCATTTGTTTAACCCTTTCAGTACCCATGACGATTTTCAAAATTGGTTTCAGCTATATTTATTATGTTTTTTCCACGAACCAACTTCACCTCTAAACTCAATTAATGAAATCAACAAATACATGTGGCACACCAAGGACTCGAACCTAGGATACTCACATCGAGATTCCGCATTACGCTATCAAGACAGTTACACGATTGTATGCAGCTTACGAAGGATATATGACTGTGATACACAAAGGATTAATTGAGGCTGTCTGATAGCATGCGCTGTAGATATGCGCTGTAGATATGCGAGTCCCCACTATTTATGGCGTTGTCACTATGGTGGTGATAATTAGTAGCATTGTGATGTAAGCCGACAGGTTCTTTTAACAGATATTTTGTCTTGACTCATAAAGTAATGAATACATGTACTCCAAGGACTCGAACCTAGGATACTCACACCGAAATTTCGCACGCTAAGCATTACGCTATCAAGACATACATCCTTTGTGGCGTTATACTATACTAGCTGAATAAACTGGTCAAATAATTAGCAGCATACAATAAAGCCGGAGTCACACGAGCCTTTTTTCGAGCAATTTTTACGGGCAATTATGGTCTGGCAGCTTCAAATATTACACTTCATCAGAATTCAGCCGCCTAACATACTCTACCTTCAGTCTAGTTACCAATACCAGTGCGAAAAAGTCCCGAAATAATATGAGAAAAAAACTTGCTCATAGAAAATTGCCGGAAAAATCGCTCGTGTGACAGGGGCTTTAGAAAGGCTTCACCGGTACTGAATAGGTTAATCAGTTCACATCCCATACATCCTCTGAGGTGATCTGTTATGCTATGGTTTAGTAGATAGGGCAGTGTTATGGTGCTATAATTACGGTAATATAGTGGTGTTTATTAATATAGTGATACAACTAATTTCAATACTACAGAACTACTTTTGCAATCGGCTAATATCCTGCTACATCCTATGGGGTACTGTGTTATGCTATGGTTTGATAGATAGGATGGGGTTATAATTACTGTGTTGTTATTTTAATTATATTAATTAGTAATGTGATAGAAGCCGACTTTTATACAAGAACATTGATTATCGCCTCATATCCCGTACTCCAATGGGTTGCAGTGCTAAACTTTGGTTTAGTAGATAGTGTGGTGATATAGTCTGTCATTATGGTGGTATTCATTAGTAATAACATGAAATAGGTTGACTTTTTTTTAGTAACCCTTTATTTTGTATTGTTTATTATTTATCTTATTATTATTATTATTATTATTATTATTATTATTATTATTTTTTTTTTTTTTTTTTTTTTTTTGTGGGGGGGGGGGGGTCGGCCCATATCCCATAGGGTGTTGTGTTCTGCTATGGTTCAGAAGATAGGGTTGTGCTAAAATATTATGATTACAATGCTAGGGTGGCATTTTATTAAGTGATGCAAGGATATTTTTTTTTAAATCCAGAACTACTTTTTGTTATCTCCCCATGTCCTGTAAGGTAAAGTGTTATGTTACGGTTGAGTTGATAGGGTGGAGTAATGGTGTGTTCAATATAATGCCAAGATGTAATTTAGTAATACTGGGATAGCAACTAAGAGACGACATTTGTACATCACTCCGTATGCTGTGGGTCCTATGGGGTGCCATGTTATGCTATAGTTTAGTAGGTGTAAAGCTATTATAATTATCTCCGTCAACGAAGTTGGACGGAAGTTATGTATTGTCTCCGCTTGTTTGTCTGTAAACAAGATATCTCACAAAGTTATGAACCGATTTTCACGGAATTTAGTGGGCAGATATAAGATGCTCAAAAGAAAGTGATTCAATTTAGGAGGAAATCCGGATCATATCCAGGAACCGAGATCCAGAAGAAAAGTTAAGCCAATGATAGTGTTGGCAAAGAACCTGCTAGCGTTGGTGGAGGTATGCGCGCTACCGAGTGCCCAGCTAGTTACGGGGTTTGTCAGTATGGTGGTGTTAAGGGGAGGAAGACCGTTTGTTTGGTCTATTAATTCATTTATTCATATATATATTTTTAAGGTTCCTCCCTAGACCTCCATCAAACTTAGAAAAACACCCCCTAGACCCCCTTTCAAGATAAATTTGTACATTTTTCGGTAGAAACATTTCCCGGCCGAAGGCCAATTCCTATTAAAATTGCAGGCTCGCTATCGCTCGCTAGGAAAAAATCGCCACCTAAATGGCACGAAAGGTGTTTATAATTGACAACGAAATGGGGCGAAAGGTGTTAAAATCGCCAAACTAATGGGCCGAACGTCTTATAATCTCAAAACTAGTGGGGCTAAACATTAGGGAGAAGGGGGTCCCAAAAAACGGTCATCCTCCCCTTAATTACTAACATTGTGATTGAAGCTGCCATTTTTTGTTTTACAAGATTTTTTTTTTTTTTTTTTTTTTTTTTTATTTAGCTATATCCCGTAAATTTTCCGAGTCGTTGAGCTATAGGCTACTATGGCTTAGTAGGGGTGACCGGTCAACTCAACCAGTAGACCATTTCAACCAGTAGCTCTCAATCAGTACCAAATCAACCACTACGGTTACGGTTAGGTTAGGTTAGGTTAATACTATATTTTGGCACTGGTTTGGTTGGTCTGGGTTAATTCGGCACTGGTTGAGAGCTACTGGTTGAAATGGTCTACTGGTTGAGATGACATGGAACCCTTAGTAGGTGGTGTTGTGGTCACGTTATAATTACGGTGATATGGTAGAGAAAAAATACAAGTTCCATAACAGAATCAGTATTTTGATCTTCCCATATCCCGTACATCCTACGGGGTGCTTGTGTTATGCTATGTCTTATGCTATGGGCTTAAGGAGGGGGGGGGGGGGGGGGTATATTTGATGGTCTATTTATTTATTTATTTATCAGTTTCCTCGCTAGACCTCCAACAAGTTAAAAAAAAAAAAACGCGTAGACCTTTCAAGATTTGTACATTTTTCGTGACAAAAATGTACTGGCCGAAAGCTCCCAAAAATACAGGCTCGCTATCGCTCCCAAGGAAAAAGTCGACTTCTAAATGGCATATTTTATTCTAGCTATATTTAGATGATTTTGTGCAGCTCAGGAAGGATCTGTGGTACTTAAAAGGGTTGATTGAAATAGTTCATAGCTATATAATTGCTACAGATCCTTCCTGAACTGAATATAACCGATTAGACAAACCCGACAGACAAAAAAAGTAATAAATAGTCTGTCACAACTGCCGCTAAGATAATTATTAGATATAACCGTATACTACTAACAGAAAAAGCTAAAAACACACATCACAAGCAAACACAAACATACGCAAACAGAAAAAAAAAAAAAAAAAAAAAAAATATATATATATATATATATATATATAATATATATATATATATATACCGGTATACAGTATACCGGGTATAAATAAATGCTAATTACTGGCAATCACAGACATTCTCTTATACGCGCTCTCTCTCTCTCTCTCACTCTCTCACACACACACACTTTGCTTATGTTTCCAATAACACAGTAGGATAAGAGCACGCACACAAACACGCACACACGTGATATGAACACACACACGTAGATAACATACATACACACACACCAGCACGATCACGTGTAGTATAAATGGATTATGCACTACAATATACACATATGAATATGTATCATACACACACAGATAGGCCTACACGTACACAAAGACGAATCACACATTCAGACATACATAAGCAAGTACATACATGCAGGCACGCACATAATCGCGCACATACGCACGCAATTATACAACAAACACATATGTCAGCAATTTACATAAATACAAATAGATAAATGTTGATATGGAAGTATATATATATATATATATATATATATATATATATATATATATATATAAGTAGATACATCTACAAACCCGTTTGCACACCCACCCTTTGAACATCTTCAAGGACACCCCCCTCCCCACCCCTCAAAAATAATACAATAAATACTTTATACATAATAATATTATAACAAAGCTACCATTAGAACGTGAGAATATATCCATACCTCATATGGATCCCCCAGTCATTAAACGGTATGTATGAAATTATGTACCGGTATATAAATAAATACCTGATGGTAATAATAAATACATATATGTATACATTATATATACACATATATATACTGTGGGTATTATAGCTCATATAAAAAAGCCGATCATTGTCATATGGAGGTTTTTAATACGTGCTGTAGTGTCCCCACACCTCGCAGACATCAATTGTAGGAATATCAAAATGGCAGATATACCGTATGATATATAAAGAAATACTAAGTGGGGCCTGTGATATGGTTATAACACACATACACACACAAACACACACACAGTCACACACACACACACACTGCTCCCGGGCAATATCCAGCGGTACGTGTCGGCAGCCAGTGGACGTGGAGTACCTTAGCTGCTCCTGTTGTCAATAGTGATCTTAACCTAAATTATGTCAAACGATGTTGACTTTAGCTCGGCAATCGCGTTGACAATAATCTTTTGTTTGTGAAGGTAGTTCACTCTATAAACGCCACCATTCGGTGCAGCGTTTTTAGAGCGAACGTATTAACAAATAAGAAAGTACATACTTTGGTCAACTTGATTGTTGAGCTACATTAGACTTAGTGTGGCTTTAAAATTTAGTTGAGAAATCTTTTCACACATGAGGTAACCCCCCCCCCCCCCTCCCAGCACACACTCACACATACTGCTCCATATTAGCCCCCCCCCCCAACCAGCACACATAGCACCCAATATTACATAACCACTGCCCTTGTAGCCCACCTGCGTGGTCACACATGAGGTCCCCCCCCCCCCAGCATACACTCACACACACTGCTCCATATTAGCCCCCCCCCCCCCCCCCCCAACCAGCACACATTCACACACACTGCTCCATATTAGCCCCCCCCCCCCCCCCCCCCACAACCAGCACACATAGCACCCAATATTACATAACCACTGCCCATGTAGCCCACCTGCGTGGTCACACATGAGGTACCCCCCCCCCAGCACACACTCACACACACTGCTCCATATTAGCCCCCCCCCCACCCCCCACCCCCCAACCAGCACCCAATATTACATAACCACTGTCCATGTAGCCCACCTGCGTGGTCAAAGAGCACAAGAGGTTGACCTTGGCGGGCGTGGGGGGGATACCAGTACTGGAAATATTGGCAGACGTAAACCACAGGATTTTAGCCACCTGGTGCACAGTGAGAGAGTTACAAGAGTTACAAGAAAGAGTTAGTATCTCAAAGAGCTTGCAGTACATTCCGAAGAGATACTCAAAGTGGTACTACACTCATTGCAGAGTATGCTAAACACTATACTCTTTCTTGGACTTTTCTACAGTAACAAGTGTTACAACTTCTGAGTGATGTTTGTTCCAAGTAAAACAGATCTTACATGTGAAAATAAATCCTCACATACTAGCGCTCAACCTTTTCAATTGTAAGCTTCCAGCCATGGTTGTGTTTTGTATTCCTACTGATGGTAATAATTTGTAATTCACGTTGTCATATCCATTAAGTATTTTAAAGACTTCAATGAGTCAACCTCGTAGTTTGCGTGTTTCCAACGAAAAGAGACCAAGAGCCCTCAACCAGTCCTCATAACTCAGTTTTCTTAGCGATATAATTATATAGACTTATGAACTCTGAAGCTCGAGCTTGGACTCGTTCTATTTATTCTATATCCTTCCGGAGTGCTGGAGGCCAGAATTGAACAGCACTATCTAAGAGCATCAGAGCTTTATAGAGTGAGAATATGATCTAATTTCAATAATTAAACTGTCTCTTGATATACCATATTAACACTCTCGCTATCCTGTGGACTCGGGGGTTGCCGTTTAACATTCAGAAATAGAGTTCTCTCAATCTCATAATTACCTTTCCAAAATTAGTTTTCTGCCCACAGATCACTCAAAGACAGCTGCAGAGGTTGAAGTAACTAAATTAAAGGTTTCTAAACACCCCTGATGGTCACAAAGGCCATTAAGTATCCCAGAAAGGGCACACATCGTGTTCTGTGCACGAAAGGGATAATTTCTAAACATTCTTCTCTACTTCAAAGCTCTGCTTGGAAAACTTTAGGAGACTGTTAATTAGAACACCCAAATTAATTTCCAAGTAAGTTACTTCCAGAATCTTTCCTAATAGTGAATGTTTGAATTATTTGGCCGATATGCATCACCTTGCACAATTTCAAGCTTAGTGGCATTTGCCATATCTCACACCATTAACAAAGCCCGGTAAAGTCTACGCTGAGTTGCTCAAAGTCTTCGAGAGAGAGAGAGAGAGAGAGAGAGAGAGAGAGAGAGAGAGAGAGACAGAGAAAAGAGAGAGAGAGAGAGAGAGAAGAGAGAACAAAAAAATATCCTTACAAATTAACAATCTGTCAATCAATCGGTCAATAATGCTATCTATCCAGTCTATGTCTGTATCTGTCCAGCTATCTATCTACCCCACCACTCGTAAACTGAAGCAGTATTACACATTATAGCCCAAGAGGTTGACCTTGGTGGCGTTGGATAATATAAGTACAGGGATTATCACATCTAGACAGGATGCTTTTGGCCACCTGCTCTAGAATGTGCGGATCTTATTGAAAGGAGTTGCGAGGAATAGTTGCAGCACTGAATGTTGCCCTTGATGCTGACCCGGCCTCAGGGATCTAGAGGGTACATACATTATTGTCTCCCCAAACTGGCACTCCCCGTCTAATAGTACAATATCCAGAACCTGGTGGTAGGGTGCCAGGAGGCTAACCCCATTAGTACTGTAGGTGCATATGAGGCCAGTTGTAATGCCGTGTACGCGCATGGGGTGCTTCCCTTAAGGGGGGGGGTCACCGTTTTTTTTTTTTTTATCTTTCTCTCCTTTTCTCTCTTTCCCTGGCTTGTATCCATTCAGCCAACTGTTTTAAGACGTTTATCCCCATCCAGGTGTCGATTTCTTCCTGGCGAGCGATAGCGAGCCAGCATTTTATGAACGAAATCGTCTACTGATAGCCAAAATAAATGAAAGAAAAGCGTTCTCGTATCTGGAAATGGATAAGGATTGATATGTGTGAGTGTGGGCGTGATGTGTAATGTGTTGTGATGTGTGTGTGTGTGTCATGTGTACTGTGTTGTGATGTGTGTGTGTGTCATGTGTACTGTGCTATGATATGTGTGTGTGTGTGTGTGTGGGTGTCATGTGTACTGTGTTGTGATATGTGTATGTCATATGTACTGTGTTGTGAGTGTAGGTGTGATGTGTATGTTATGTGTACTGTGTTGTGTGTTATGTGTGTGTGTGTCATGTGTACTGTGTTGTGATATGTGTGAGTGTGGGTGTGATGTGTAATGTGTTGTGATGTGATGTGTGTGTGTGTGTGTGTGTGTGTGTCATGTGTACTGTGTTGTGTTGTGATGTGCGTGTGTATGTGTGGGTGTCATGTGTATTGTGTTGTGATGTGTGTGTGGGTGTCATGTGTACTGTGTTATATGTATGTGGGTGTGTGTGTGTGTGTGTGGGTGTCATGTGTACTGTGTTGTGATATGTGTATGTCATATGTACTGTGTTGTGAGTGTAGGTGTGATGTGTAATGTGTGTTATGTGTACTGTGTTGTGATATGTGGGAGTGTGGGTGTAATATGTTGTGATGTGATGTGATGTGTGTGTGTGTCATGTGCACTGTGTTGTGTTGTGATGTGTGTGTGGGTGTCATGTGTATTGTGTTGTGATGTGTGTGTGGGTGTCATGTGTACTGTGTTGTGATGTGTGTGTGTGTGTCATGTGTACTGTGTTATGATGTGTGCGTGTGTGTGTGTGTGTGTGTATGTGTGTGTGTGTGTGTGTGTGTATGCGGAGTACGTGTGTTGTGTATGTACAGTGGAGGTCATACAACGTGAACACCTAATGATATTTACCTCATGAATCCCAGACATGTTATCTTTACGGTTCAAGCTTCTTATGAAATTGTTCTGCCAGTGTAGACTACAGTATAATATTGCCTCCAAAAATTATCCCAAAAATCCTGTAGACGACCATACATAATGATAATAATAATGATCGGTTTATTTCGAGCCGGTAGCCAATGAGGTTGAACATACACAATTCCTTAACCTAACTTATCCTAAGTAGTCAACAGATTGACTCTGGCTGCTACAAAAACGCCTACATACCCCCAGAAGGGCTAAAATGTGGGCAGGGAACCAGGTGGAACCCAGAGGTGGCGCATCCACACCTAAATTCCACAGCCCGGAAAGTCTTTGAAAGAACCTCACCGGCAGGTAGCTGGGATGATCGAGCCCACGCTACCAGAGCCAAGTGACAAGAGTATGGTGACTTGGTGTGCTCGGCCACTGTGACCGTGATATGTGTTGTGTTATGTGTATATGTGATGGCCTGTGAGTTAGTGGCTACACAGTCCACTTATTGAACTAAAGCACTAATACCTCATCCACATGCTGGAGGCACGGTATAACATCGATCTCTACTGAGTGCACTTTAAATTATTCTGATTATAATCCTTTGCCAAGTTTTTTTTTTTTTTTTTTTTTTCCAATATATATATATATATATATATATATATATATATATATATATATATATATATACAGTATATATACACACAGTATATATATATATATATATATATATATATACTGTATATATATATATATATATATATATATATATATACAGTATATATAGGCTACACACAGTATACTGTATATATAGATATGTTATTGGTAAAGCTTAGCGCACCAATGGTTCCTTGTTAACAAGAAACCATTGATGAGCTAAGCTATATGTTAGTGAATTGTGAGGTTGACTTATATTACCCAGTCTCTAATTGTTGAATAACTTTACAGTTAACTAATCTCTGTGTTTGAGCCGTATTCTCAGTCACCACGCTACACACTTTCGGATAGTTATTAAACCTTTGTCTCTAATTTTCTTTGGCCGTTCCATAGCTGCGGTTGTGGACGGCCATCGCTCACTTCCTCAATCTATCAACTCAGGTGTTCCTTAGGGTTCTGTCCTGTCTCCAGTTCTCTTTCCAATATTCATTAATGATCTCCGCTGTACCTCCAGTCCTATCTACTCATATGCTGATGACTCTACCTTACACTATTCAACTAGCTTTCCACAACAACCCAGCATGCAATCACTCAAAAACTCCTGTGATGAGGCCATAGCACCCCTATCTTCTGATCTATCAACTATTTCCGATTGGGGCAGAGAACATTTTGTTACTGTCAAAGCTTCCAAAACTCAAGTTCTCCATTTACCAACCCAATACGAACTTCCACACATCTATCCCTTATACTTCAACAACACACAAATCAACCCTTCATCTTCTCTCGGTATTCTTGGGGTTTGTTTTTCTTCTGATCTTTCTTGGAAAGATCATATTACTACTCTTGCTAAAACAGCTTCTCAGAAGTTAGGTGTGCTCAACAATCTCTGTGGGTTCTTCACCCCCATGTGGGGATCGGTTTTTACACCATACCCGAAAGAGGATTAATGGAGCTCCGATCTTACTCTCAACCATCTGAACAATTTTACCAACACACCTAAACTTCGTTAAATGCGGAAATAGCCTTACGAAAATATCATGCCCTGGTGGGGGCACGAACTTTCGACCCTTGGGTGTGAGGCAGACACCTTACCAGTTAGACCAATAGAGATATCCCACTTGGCTTGTTCGGCTCAGGGTATTTCCGCATCCGAGGTCTGTTTAGGCTAACCTATTTTCACTGACTTTACACCCACATAGCTTCTTGTTCTATATAAGTGTGCAGTACGCCCATGTATTCACCCCCGCACAGCTTCGTGCTCTGTATAGGGGCACAGTGCGGTCATGTATCAAGTATTGTTCACATGTGTGAGGAGGTTCCACCCATACTGAACTTTTGAAAGGGTAGAGTCAAAAGCATTTCATCTGATCAACTCACCTCCTCCTACTAATTTCCTACAATCTCTCTCTACACCCTACTTCTCGCTCTTCTACCGCTATTACAATAATCAGTGTTCCTCAGAGCTCTCTCAATGTACAGTATACCACCTCCACCTCCTCTACGTAGAGTACGTAGCACCCGTCTTGCAACACAATCCCTACTCTGTGCAACTATCCAACCCAAGAGTGAAACAATATTCCCAATCTTTCTTCTATTCAACAGCTGAGCTCTGAAAGTCTCTCTGAATCCATCTTCCCTTCACCCTATGACTTAAATTGCTTCAAACTCCGTGTGTCCAGCCACTTTGGCTCGAACATTCCTTGATTTTGGCCCTATCACTCTTTCAACTCTGAGGGAGGCACTCATCACATGCAGTTCTGCCTTTTGTCTCCCTCATCCACATAGAAAAACTTTAAAAAATATGTTGCATCTCTCTCACTCTTCTAACACAATTACAATAATCAGTTTTCTTCAGAGCTATCTCAGTCTATACCTCCTCCCTTACGGAGAATTGGGGGCACCCGCCTTTCAACACACTCCCACCTCTATTCTGTCCAGCTCTCTAACCCAAGACAAAACGATTTTCCTTACGGAGAGTTGGGGGCACCCGCCTTTCAACACACTCCCACCTCTATTCTGTCCAGCTCTCTAAACTAAGACAAAGCCGATTTTCCAAGTCTTTCTTCTACTTGACAAGTACGCTTTGGAACTCTCTCCCTCAAATAAACAGCCATAATGCATCCTAATCCTCATAGGGAGAGAGTTCCTAACTCTCTTGTAATTAATGATAAAAAATATGCATAGTTAATGTTATGCTTTGCAATCCCTATTATGTATTTGGAAATGATAAAATAGGCAAAACAAGGCAATGTCATATAATTTGTATCTGCATTCAATCTCTTAAATGATAAAATAACCAAAACAATGCAATTTCATATTATTATTACTGTATTCAATCGCATATTAATTCCAAATGATCTCCTAACATCCTGCTTGATATCACACAGACCCACAAAGTTCACAACATATTTATGACGTAATTAATAGTGAGCCAATCATGCAATAATGAAGTGCAGGACGATACGGTCTTCAAGTCTGTATCCTGCTCTTAAATTATCACCCTTATGACCTTCAGATGGGTCGTTGAGAGAGAGAGAGAGAGAGAGAGAGAGAGAGAGAGAGAGAGAGAGAGAGAGAGAGAGAGAGAGAGAAAAAAATCCCATAAGATCAAATTATCACATTGAAAGTCGATAAATAACAAATATTTCATCGTCTTTCAGAGTTTACACCATCGTAATTCCGTTAAAAGCAGAGCAATAAAAAACAAATTATATGAAATTAGAAGCATTTTTCACTGATCATTCCAAATGTGTCATCAGATTTATTTTATCAATAGACTGTCTTTATTTGACTAAAATATAAATCAGTACTTGGCGATTAAAACATAACCAACAATATTCATTTTACATAAATATTCAGCAACAAGAATTACATTTTGTACAATCCATTATATCTCAACAGAAAGAGGAAAGGCCAATAGTGTTTTTCCTTTGTCTATGTGTATGAAGGAGACAAAAGGCAAAAGCTGCCTGTAACCCCCGTAATCCTGCGTTAATCTCTAACCGTTTTGGTAAGATGATCCTCAGGGTATTAGAGTGTTGAGCCTATAATTGGGCTTCGTAATTGGGGTTGTGTGGGACAGGGATCTGCCTTGCTTAGGCCAATCGGCTTTCTGCAGACTCCCATTTTCTTATGTTCTTATGTTCTTATGTAACAAGTGTCTCCCCAAATATGGAAACGGTGAAGAGAGCCAAATTCAAGGTACGGTAGAGTCAAAATGTCTGGACAAACAGAGTTTGAAGCAGTTTAAAGTACTCGTTGATGCAAACATTAAACCTAACATACAGAAACAACTACCCAGAAAGATATACCAGTACAACAGAGCTGACATGGAAGCCATCTCCAAGGACTTAAAGCTAACTTTAGAAACACCTTCCTTGACAACAACCCAATGGCTAATACTGTTGAGGTTAATTGGACAAGATGTTGTGACTTTATTCATGACACAATGGACAAACACATACCCAAAAAACTGTTACATATAACCAGTCTCCACCATGGTTCAATAGACAATTAAGAAGACTACATAGAAACAAGGTAAAAGCATACAAGACAGCTAAACGATACAACGATACAGAACACTGGGAACACTACAAAAATACCCAGAAAACAAAACAATGAGAAATTAAACAAGCAGAAACTAACTACACTTTTCTCACAAACCACATGCAAAATCGCACAAAATTCTACAGCTTCTTCAAAGATGCAAACAAGACTCAACTGGTATAACATTACAATACAACGATTCCCTGGTCACAGTCCCACAAGATAAAGCACATGCACTTAATTCACAATCCCAGTCAGTATTTATACACATGAACAAGCAGACTTGCCGGAACTGTCACCATCACCACACCCACCTATACCTCCACTGACTCACACACGTGGAATCGAGAAACTTTTATCTGAGGTAGAAGTTGACAAAGCGACTGGACCAGACAATATACCCTGCAGGATACTTAAGGAGAATGCTGCCATTCTTGCTCCTTTCCTGCAGGTTATATTCTCGCAGACTACTGTCTAGACACCGGAGAACTTCCCAATGACTGGCTCTTGGCAAACGTGACACCTATTTTTAAATCAGGAGACAGAACCCTCCCCGTCAACTATAGACCCGTTTCAATTACCTAAGTTCCCTGCAAAATTTTAGAATATATCCTCCACCTCGAACGTCCCTTGATTTTGGCCCTGTCACTCCTTCAACTATGGGGGAGGCACTCACTACAGGCAGTTCTGCCTTTTGTCTCCCTCACTCACATAGAAAACAAAAACAAATTAAATTGACATATTATGGACCATCTGGATAGGTTAAATATACTTACTGACACACAGCACGTCTTTCAACCTAAGAGGTCATGCGAAACTCAGCTACTGGTGACCACACACAACATTTCCCGATCCCTTAACCCGGGAACTACGGCCAGACTCTTAGTGAGGTTCTACTGGGCGAATGCGGCCAGACTCTTAAGTCAAGGCATAAAAAAAAAAACTTTCAAAACACCCCACTGGCACTCAAAGCAAAGCAATATGTGATTAAGTGAGACAATTCCCCTCCATACCTC
Organism: Paralithodes platypus; assembly: GCA_032716605.1. Lineage (NCBI taxonomy): Eukaryota > Metazoa > Arthropoda > Malacostraca > Decapoda > Lithodidae > Paralithodes > Paralithodes platypus. The sequence goes on along the minus strand of CM064568.1, from coordinate 46,309,034 downwards.
CTATCACTTCTCCACATGTGTCATCCACCCCCTCTTCCCCCCTCCTCATTTATCCGGCATTTTTCCCATTACTGTATTCCCGATATTTATAGAGTATTTTCGCATGAGGAAGGCTGGGAGAGGGGGGGGGAGGATAGGGGAGTCTTTCTCCAACCCTGTAGCCAGTCTCAGACTTCCCCTTGTCTCTCAGAGCCATGTGAGACACGAGAGAGGGAGGGTGTGTCTCTCTCGCCGGTCCGGGTCAGAGTACGACCGCGGGGCTAAAATATACGATTTTCACCAGCCAGTTGCTGTTACCACTTGTTTTATTGCTTTTCAATGTTCATATGTTCACCCCCAGGGGGTAAGGGGGCCTTCATCTAAAGGTGGAGGAAAAAAAGAATATGACTCACGCATCCTACTGCGTATCGTACAAGGCGACTAATAGGGGGGATGGCGATAAACTTGTGGACCAACAGCTATTACTATGCAATAAGTCTTTATCTTAGCACTGTCTTGGTATGGCACTGCCGAGGCTGGTGGGGTTCGGATGGGTGCCACAGGGGACTGAGTCGTACCTGGGCGCTGTTTGGCACCACACTTGTGTCGGTGTTTGAATGTTGAAGCAGTGTTGGGGCAGGACTTTATTGTTCTAGAGTCTAAATTGCCTAATATACAGTAGAGTCTTGTTATGGTGCTGTCTTTTTGTAACACTGTTAAGGCTGGTGTGGTTGCAGATACTGCAGGTGCAAGTGCTGCAGGGGGACTCTGTTGAGTCTTGTTGAGGCACGGTTAGCACTATACCAACATCAGCCACAGAGATGACTTGGTGGGGCAGTGCTGTGGTGGGACTTTATTGTACTACAGTACACTCCAACTACTGAAAGGCAACCCCGTCCGAGCCGTTACAATGCATGTAATGGAAAAATGACGCTAATACATTGTATGTATTATAAGTAAAATAGGCACACATGGATAACTAATTATGATATACTGTATATGGTAAATATGACGATTTTCATCAGGAATGAACCAAAATATCTTCACATGGCGGGTACTTTCAAATACCATAATTTCACAGCTTATGAGTTAATGAAACCAAAATTAGACAAGTAGACGCCATAGTACTTGACTTCGCCAAAGCCTTTGACAAAGTCCTGCACCAGAGACTTCTAGCGAAATTAGACTATTATGGCATCCGAGGACCGCTTCTTCCCTGGCTTAAGACTTTCCTAACTAATCGTGAGCAACATGTTGTTCTCGATGGCTGTCATTCTTCTTCTGTATCTGTAACTTCTGGGGTCCCACAGGGCACCGTCTTGGGCCCCCTACTTTTCCTTTCATATATTAATGACTTTCCACTATCTCTTACTTCTACTACTAGACTTTTTGCAGACGATAGCTTAGTTTATCGACCAATTATCAATAGGAACGATTGCCTCCGACTACAAAAAGACTTAACTGCGCTTGAACAGTGGGAAGCCACGTGGCAGATGACATTTAGACCTAACAAGTGCCACCATATTCGCTTCATCCGTTCCAACGAAACCATCCCATCCTCGTATATACTTCACAATACCCCCTTAGATACCGTTCCCTCCCACAAATATTTGGGGGTCCACATCTCAGAGGACATGAGGTGGACCACACACACGAGCAGCATCAGAGCAAAGGTTAATAGGGCCCTGGGCTTCCTTCGCAGGAATCTAAAAAAAGTGTAATGCAAAAATCAAAATTTTAGCCTTCAAATTATTATTCCGGCAACACTTAAAATACTGCGACACCGTCTGGGATCCACACACTCACAATAATATCAATAATAGTACGATTTGTTGTACTAGCCTCAGGCCTAGTTGGTGAGCATCGAGCCCCACCAGTTGGGGTAGCTTCCAGCCTACCTAGCTGACCAAAGAGCAGGGGATTTTGGATACCTCCTCCTGGTCGGCTGTGGTAGTGTTTATTTTTTCTGCGCTCCTCCTGTTGATGGTGTTGAGGGCGAGAAGGGCTCGATTGGACTCTGTGCTTCTTCGTGGGCTGCTGGTAGCCATCTAGGGATGTAGGTTGGCGGCGCAGGGGCCGCCCTGGGCGAGAAAGGCGTTCTGGTGCTCTGATGCGGTGGTGGTTATGTCCTTTTGTACAGGAGACTGGTGTGGTGGTGATCGATGCAATTTTTATGATTGGCATACCAATTTAAAACTACAGTACTGTACAGTACTGTACAGTACTGTATATGGAAAACAATTAATCATAACTTAAATATACTATTAAAAAGTCCTAATTAAAAACCAAACATACATACTGTACATACAAAGTCCTCAAAGTCAAAGACCATCTGGACATGAGGCACTCAATTCCTGGCTGCAGCCTCCACAAACCAACACCACCCACTACACTACATGGCAACACAACCACAGACACCAAGAAATATCAAAACAATACCCAGCACACAGTATCTCACACAAATACTGTCTTCTCTCCCTCCCTGCCCACCCCAAACCAACTTTCAGAAGCACATCCATACTCATATCTCTTGCCGTTCCATCCAATCACTCATAAACAACACGCAGCTGCAGGCACGACCTCCCGGAACCCATCCTTCTGAATCCTCCCTTCCTCAAGAGGACAGAGTCCACCTGGCTAGGCTGAGATGTGGGCAACATCCAGCTCTTCTGAGCTATCAGAAGAGACTGGATGACTCCGTCGACGACACCTGTCCGAGATGTAACACAGCGCCCCATACCATTAAACACATTGTAGAAGACTGCATTTCACACAATCACTTATGACAACAACATAATCTACACTCCTTGAGAGCCCTATAGGAAAGCTCGACCGTAGCCATGGCCTTCCTTAGGGACTCGGGGCTGTTCGGCCAGGCAGCTTAGGGAACGACAATAACAACAACATACAATGGTGTAATGTCTTTTTCAAGACATTGTAATGTCTTAGACAGGGTTGCCTTTCAGCAGGAGTGTAGTACAATAATGTCCTGCCACAACACTGTCACAGTAAGTCATCACTGTGGCTGCACAAAAACAACAAATTCTCATGCAGCACTAACTCAAGAGGTTCTATTCCTATCTTTCAATATTAATATTAAGATTAACATTATACTCTCCTTTCCTCTCTGAGCACTTTTTAGTCGTCTATTTTTTTTCTTATACTTCAGGTTTCCAATCTATATATTATCACACCTTTCTCATTAAAGAAAACGTAGCTTGATTTTTAATTGAAATAAGTTTCATCCCATGCCCTGTTTTCACTTGATTCCTGCATCCTTAACCCTTGGAATCCGGGAGGCCTCATATGAGGCAAAATGCGCGGCTAAAAATCGCCGCTATAATCATCAGAACTCGGCAACCACGCGTTGTAGCAACGTCATCTCTACGGCATTCTACAGACAACTAAAAGTTCTACAATTTGCAAAAACGTTGACTGCTCTAGATGGTCTCAATCAGTAGCTACTGAATTATGAAGTTTGACTATACCAAAATTCATATGAGGCCCCCCGGATCCCATGGGTTAAGAAACCTGGACTTGATGTAGAGAACATGTCGAACTACCGTCCTGTCTCCAACTTGTCTTTCTTATCAAAGATATTAGAGAGTGCCATACTTAATCAACTGCTGCCGCTACTTCAGCAAAATGAAACTACATTATTCCCATTTTTCAGTCTGCTTATCGGCAGCATCATTCGACTGAGACAGCATTGATCAGAATACATAATGATTTAGTCAAGAACACTTGCGACGGTGAGATCTCATTGTTGGTTTTACTTGATCTCTCTGCATCCTTCGACACAGTGGATCATGAGCTGCTATTGAGTGATCTTTATGACTATGGTATGCGAGACTCTGCTCTCTTGCTTCTCAGGTCATACTTGTCAGGTAGATCCCAGAGTGTGATGATGAATCGGATAGTCTCGGACTCGGCACCCCTGCTCTGCAGCGTTCCGCAGGGATCAGTGTTGAGTCCTGTCCTGTTCACGATATACACTAGTGGCTTGTCTCTTCTGCTTCGTGCACACGGTGTCACCTATCATTTCTATGCTGATGACACCCAGATTTACGTGAAGATCACAGGTATAGCTGATACACAGAGGAAAGTGGAAATGCTGATGACCGATATCAAGAAGTGGATGAGGACAAGAAAACTTAAAACTAAATGATAACAAAACTGAAATTCTCATCATCCGAGGAAACAGAAGGGCTAATGAACCAGTAAATGCCCTCTCCATCGATACTGGTGACTCACAGCTACAACCAGTAAACTCTGTTCGAAATCTGGGAGTGTATCTGAACTCAAGACTGGATTTTAACCCGTCCAGCCCCGGCTAGTTTTGTAATGTTTGTTCACCAGAACCCGGCCGGTTTTCAAAAAATGGTTTTATTCCAGAAACAATAGCGAATGGGATAGGAATGAAGGAAAACCCACGAAAAGCCGCTCAAAAAGCTTAAAGAATGGTCCTACAGAGCCCCCGAAAACGTATTTTACAAGAGTAAAAAATTTAAGGCAATTACCCCAAAAAACCAGGTTATTGCGCGCTCACGCGCACGCACGTGGACTTTGAGAGTTTTCAACCATCGGCACGGTTGCGTGGGATACGTACACAGTTCCCATACAAATCTGAGCCCTCTTGAGTGGCTACACCTGAGGTTACGGTCGGCGCAATTAGGGTGACGCGCCAGGCGCGTCTCTGGGGCTGTGCGTTACATACAGTAGGGTCCCGCATAAAACGTGTTCGCATAAAACGAGTCTCGATTAAAACGACCGACCTAAAATTCGCTTTGTACGAAATATCGTCGCTTTGTATGAAATGTCGTTCGCTTTGTACGAAATATAGTTCGCTTTGTACGAAATATCGTTCGCTTTGTACGAAAATTTTCGCTTACAGTGAAAATTGACGATATTGCGCCACCAAAATGCTGTGTTCACATAAAACGAAATCGCATAAAACGCCCTCGTTTATCGACCATAAACTTGTTTTATGTGAGACCCTACTGTACATCGCCGACGCGTCAGGCGCGTCGCTGGGGCTGTACGGGTTAAGGAGCATGTAAATCAGATTGGCAAAAGTTGCTACCTACACATCAGAAATCTCTACTCGGTGAAGCAGTTTATACCTAGACGTTGCCTTCTGACACTGGTCCACTCATTGATATTCTCTTGTGTTGATTATTGCAATGCCTTATTTGTGGGTCTTCCAAATTACATATTAAAGAAAGTACAATCTGTTCTGAACAGAGCTGCAAGACTCATTTTTGGAATTCCACCAGGAACCCCTACCACTTCTTATCACATCGAACTACAATGGTTACCAATAAAAGCTAGAATAGAATTTGAGTTGTGTCTGGTAACTTTCAAGGTCCTCAAATTTGGTGAGCCCGGGTATCTTGCAGAGCTGCTCAGGCGTCCACCAGCACGCCATGGTGTAGTCGTGTAGGGTGCGGGCGTAGCCCTCTCTCTATGTATCATCCTTCTCAACATCCAGAGGGGCTGTGCTGATATACAGGTGCAGAGAGGACCGGTAGTGTACCAGGTCAACACTAAACAAGTATTGAGGGACCTAGTCACACAGAAATCACACACGAGTGAAATTTCTGTCACCATTCCTGCCTGGTCTATTTCATATATCGGGAAGACGCCGAGGCTTGGTAAATACTCTGGCACAACCTCGCTACAACACCTATTGTGCTACACTCTAATTAGATGCGGAGATGTAGAGACCAACCCCGGCCCTAGTTCAACGTTGAAGAAACCTCACCACCAAACAAGTAAGGCAGACACCGACATTTCAACAGTCCCTAGCAGTAAAATTCGTTATAACAAACTGGGCCAGCAGGCATCCAAGTCTCCCGTCACGCTCCAACTCACAACCAAGACTGCAGGGCAACCGCCAGCACAGTGCCAACATTCTACCTACTCAACATTACCCTCAACTGTATCATCACTACCACAGATATCGGTGACCCAAGTAACACAACATGCAACCAGAACACCCAAACAAGCAGGAAGCTCTAGCAAACACATCGACAATGAAGTAACAGCAACGAACAAGATAGACAACAAGAGAAACCAACCCAGTGGGGTGGGGGAGCCACAACCTGCCCTCATCTCACGCGCTCACACACCATCAGCCGCTCACGGCGCACAGCTGATCACCACACCGCCAGAAGTACGATGAACAGTAACAGGAAAATATGTATAGTGTGCGATATTGGATTCAACAATAGGAGTACAACGTCACAATGTAGTAGTTGTAATGAAACAGTACACGATCGATGTACTTACGTTACTAGCAGAAAAGAAGTGGAATGCGATAAATGTGGGGAAATAGCTATTAAGGGTCCTAAAATCATTTGTGAAATATGTGAATCACTCATAACAAGAAAACAAAGGATCATAAACTGTGTTAAGTGTAAAACTGTAGCTCACATGAAGTGCATCTCTAAGAAGACCAACAGTGAAGAATGGGAATTCCTATGCAACATATGTGCCTTGCATTCATTACCGAATATTAATGTAAATGAACCAATTAGTATTAACAACTCAGAATCCAGCCAGGACACATTCAAAATCAAAGATGAATACAGAGTGTTCACCAACAAAGGGTTCCATCTTATCCACATTAACGCCAGATCAATGTACCATAAATTGTCAGAATTAAACTTGTTAGCTAATAAGGCCAAAGCTTCAATAATTGCAATCACAGAAACCTGGCTGGATTAAAGTATAAACGATGGTGAAATAAACATTCAAGGTTTCAATATGGTTAGGAATGATTGCAATAGGCATGGGGGAGGAGTATGTCTGTATGTAAAAAACAACCTCACACACACAACCAGGACCGACCTCCATGTAGAAAATCACGAAGCTCTGTGGATCGATCTACACCTGCCGAGGACAAGACCCATCACAATTGGGGTATGCTATAGGCCACCAGACGACACACAATTCTTGACCAAATTTGAATGAACGTTGTCATCGCTAGACCCTCGGAATGAATCCATCATACTAGGGGATTTTAACCTGTGTTACAAACAACGAAATGATAGGCTTGTACGAGAATATAGGCATATACTGACAATGCACAATCACAAACAACTCATCACAACCCCCACACATATCTCTGAGAACACTGCCACAATAATAGACCACATAAACTGTAACAGAGAGGACAAAATATCCCAATCAGGGGTTATGCAGACTGGGATAAGTGATCACTTTGTCACATATTGCACACGAAAAACCACAAAAATTACCCTAGAGAATCGATTATCAAAACAAGGTCACTCAGAAACTACAATAAAGAAACATTTCTGGACATTTTATGGAATACAGACTGGTCTCCAGTGTTTGGAAGTACAAACGTTAATGACGCATGGGTTGGCTTCAGAACCATCATCACAAACATTCTAGACGAAATAGCTCCTCTGAAAGACATACGAATTAAAGCAAGGTCAGACCCATGGATCAACAATGACATACTACACCATCTGGAATGGTGATGGGCTGGTCTATCAGAGTGAGAACTGAGCAATCTCTGCCATACCCATAGCTTACTCTGACTGTTCCTTTTACTTATATATTTTCTAGATCTCAAGTGACGGCGTCTCTTCCGTGGATTGACCTCCCAATCTACCAAGATTGGAAGCCAAAGCGTCACATTTTTCCTTTGCCCCTCAACTTTCTCTTCATAATTGCTGAGGGGCACAGGGCCCTGGGTGGGGCTTTGGTTTCCCGGGCGTTTCCGCACACTCCTCACCTCCCCGCCATGGAGTGGCTTCGGTCACCCAGGCTTTATTGTGGTCGGCAGGGAGGGTTCTGTTGGGGCGCTCAGTTATGGCCTTGGCCTTGCTCGGGGCCTTGGGGCTGTTCGGCCAGGCAGCTTGGGGAACAACAACAACAACAACACCATCTGGAACACAGAGACAATCTGTTAAAAAGGCTAGCGAAACATAGACAGGATCAAGGTCTGAAACATGAGTTCAACAGGGCCAGGAATAAACTAAGTAGGAAAATAAAATCAGCGAAAACTAATTATTTTCACAATAAGGCAGAGGAATATCAGAATAACCCAAAGAAACTATGGAGGCACCTAAAAACAACAGGCTACAGCAACAAGACAAGGGATTCGTCTAACACTAATATTGCTCTCACCATTAATGATCAGATTTGCCACGATAAACGACAAATTTCAACCTACTTCAACTCCTTCTTCACCTCCATAGCAAACACACTTGCACAGAACCTACCTCAACCTCTCAATAAATACACGACAACAACGGCCACCTTTCGAAATTTCTACAGAGATAAAAACATACACCCAAACACATTTGGATTGCAAAATGTTACACCAAAATACACTTTTGACGAGCTGTCTAACCTAAATGTACATAAAAGCACAGGACCAGACAAAATTCCTGCCAAATTTCTACGAGATGGAGCCATTGGTATAGCAGGCCCCCTAACCCACATCATCAACTTGTCAATTAACACCAACACTGTACCTGCTGAACTGAAGGAAGCTATTGTAACCCCTCTATTCAAGAAAGGAAATAAACTAGAAGTTGGTAACTACAGACCAGTTAGCATATTATGTATTGTATCTAAAATCCTTGAAAGAGCGGTATACACCCAAATTGAACACTACCTCAAACAAAATGATCTATTCTATAAGTTTCAATCAGGTTTCAGATGCATGTACTCGACAGACTCCTGTCTCATCCACTTAACGGATCACATTCGTAAAGAAATGTCTAAAGGTAACTACACCGGTATGGTTCTTCTTGATCTACAAAAGGCGTTTGACACAGTAGACCATGATATCCTATTTAATAAACTACAAGCAATGGGCATAGGATCTGTGAACTGGTTTAAATCTTATCTTAGTGGTAGAACCCAAAGAGTCAAAATTGACGATAATATATCTGATCCTATGCCAATTAACTGTGGGGTCCCGCAGGGAAGCATCCTTGGTCCCTTACTCTTTCTCTGTTATGTGAACGACATGGAACTGAGCGTCTCTATGTAAATTATTACTGTATGCAGACGACAGCGTGCTCCTGGTTTCAGGAAAAGACCCAATAAGTATTGCCGCTTCACTTTCCAAAGAACTAGAATCATGTAGTGAATGGCTAGTGGACAATAGACTATCTCTTCACCTGGGCAAGACGGAAGCCATCTTATGTGGAACAAAACGCAAACTGAAAGACATTGTGGGCTTCTCGGTCAACTGTAATGATATTCCTATAACAACAGTGTCACAAGTTAAATATCTCGGACTAAAACTGGACGCGAGTTTGTCAGGTGAAACAATTTTGGAATCTATCCTGAGTAAGTGTAGAGCACGTATAAAATACCTGTATAGACAGGTGGGATGCTTGCCCGCGGCGACCAAAAAGACCCTCTGCCAAGCGCTTGTTCAATGTCATTTTGACTATTCTGTGTCATCCTGGTACTCTACATCATCTAAATCAGCACAGCACAAACTTCAGGTCACTCAAAATAAAATGGTTAGGTTCATGCTGAACCTAGGACCCAGATCACATGTTGGCCAGGAACAACTTCAGTCACTAGGTATGCTCAATGTCGCTGACAGGGCCAAACAAATCAGGCTCACTAATGCCTTCAAAATTTTCTATGACAGAGCTCCAGAGTACCTAAAGAATGATTTTGTTAAAGCAAATGAGAGGAGTGGACATAATACAAGAAACAGGATGTTTAATTTTAAGGTCCCGAGAATCCAAGGACAGGGTAAGCAAACATTCTTCTTCACCGCCATCAAAGACTGGAACGACCAACCCCAGTCAGTCCGTGAAAAGAGAACACTGTATTCCTTCAGACGTAGCCTGAAGGAACACCTGAACCGGACAGCTGCGAGAAGGGAGCACCAAGCTTATGTCTACTACTAAATGCGACATAAGAGATAGACAAACCAAACTGAAATTATTACTGATTACGGATTACTGATATTTACTATAGGATGTAAGGTATCTTAAAATAACCCCCTAGAAATACTTTCTCTAAAGTATCTATTTCTTTATCCTCCCCATTTTCCCCAGCTAACCTAATCCCACAAGGACCCCAATGGAAATACGCCTAACGGCCTTATTGGGCTATCCTTAGTTGGAATTATGCAAGGCTGGTACATGTCATATTTGTAACAAACTATGTGGTACCAACTCTGTAAATTGCTAACTGAATAAATATTATTATTATTATTATTATTATTATTACCCCCTACGTCTTGAGGAGCCGTGGGCTCTCCGGCAGTCATCTTTCTTTGAGAGATCATTCTCTTACATGGCTCCAAGGTTATATAACAGACTGCCACTGACCATGAGACAACTAAGTTATGTTGAGTGCTTCAAGAAACAACTTAACCCTTTCACGCATTTATAACTAAGAGGTTGCCAGATTAGCAATAAGAAATAGAGTTCACTCACTCTTATAATTACCTCTCCAAAATTAGTTTTCTGCCCACAGCTAACTCAAAGACAACTGCAGAGGTTGAAGTAACTATACTAAAGGTTTCTAAATACCCCTGATGGTAACAAAGGCTTTAAAGTATCCCCAATAGGCTCAAAATCGCGTTATATGTCGGAGAGGGTTAAGACTTTTCTCTTTGAAAGAAGCTATGATCTCGAGAGGGGTGTCATCATGGAGGGTGTAGGCTATTTGCCACTGCTAGTGGCTGGGTGATGCGTATAGGTTTTGTGTTGCATTAATTTGAGCGATTTGTGTTTGTTTTTTTGGTTTTTGGTTTTCGAGCGCCAGTGAATTCTGCGGAAAAATTGGCGCTTGTGAGAAATAAGTAACATTATTATTATTATTATTATTATTATTATTATTATTATCATCATACTGAAAGGACTAATGTTCACTATTGTTCCCAGGTGGTGTTGGTGCTGTGTTGTGCAGCGTTGGTGTGTGAAGGTGGAGCTGTGCCGCCTAAACCAGCAGTTGAAGATGACAAACACACACCAGTTGATGTTGCTGTGGCGATAGCAGAAAAAGAGGGAACAGTAGAGGAGGGGGAGCGAAACAAGCGATTCTATCCGTTTTTTCAACCGCCTGCGTATCCACCTCAGTCCTTCTATCGAGACCTCTCACCCGAAAGTATAGAGGCTATGCGGTTGTGGATAAGCAGAAGAGGCAGGGGTGATTCCTCCATTCTAGATACCGCTAATTCCCAGGGTGCTCCGGACATCGTGAATACTGGTCACTTCCGGGGTTATCCTCCCCATCCTGCTCTGAACTATGGACTGCAGAGAGGCATCTATCCATACTACCCCTTCCCTCGCTGGTTCCCCGGCCCGCACCCCAACCCCACCTACACAGAATATGGACACAACGACAAGTACTGCAATTATCCTTACCCTCACTACCATCCCTTCGGAACGTATTCACCATTGGAGAGGGGGCAGCAAGGATTTGGAGGCGAGAGGGGGCAGGGTTTCGGAGGCGAGAGAGGCCAGAACAGTTTTGGAAGCGAAAGGGGACAGGAAGGTTTCGGAGGTGACAGGGGGCAAGGATTTGGAAGCGGGCAAGGATTTGGAAGCGGGCAAGGATTCGGAAGTGGGCAAGGATTCGGAAGTGGGCAAGGATTTGGAAATGGGCAGGGATCTGGAAATGGACAAGGATTCGGAAGTGACCGGGGGCAAGGTTTTGAAGCTGACAGAGGACAAGGATTTGGCAGTGACATGGGGCAAAGTTCTGGAGCAGACAGAGGACAAGGATTTGGCGGTGACAGAGGTCAAACTTCTGGAGCAGACAGAGGACAAGGATTTGGCAGTAACAGGGGGCAAAGTTCTGGAGCAGACAGAGGACAAGGATTTGGCAGTGACAGGGGGCAAAGTTTTGGAGCTGACAGAGGACAAGGATTTGGCAGTGATGGGGGGCAAAGTTCTGGAGCAGACAGAGGACAAGGATTTGGCAGTGACAGGGGGCAAAGTTCTGGAACAGACAGAGGACAAGGATTTGGCAGTGACAGGGGGCAAAGTTTTGGAGCAGACAGAGGACAAGGATTTGGAAGTGACAGGGACCAGCAAGGATTCGGAGGTGAGAGACGTCCACAAAGTTTCTCTGGAAGTGTGAGGGGTCAGCAGCGATTTGGGAGTGACAGAGACCAGTCAGCTTTTGGTTCTGGAAGTGACAGAGATCAAATAGGATTTTCTGGACAACAAGGAACCCGTGGAAGTGATGGTGACCAGGGATTCAACCGGGGGCAGCAGGGGTTCTCAGGTGATAGGACCGAGGTATCTGGATTTGAGCCCTTCCCCCTGAGCGACCGACCGAGCCAGTCCGGGCAGTTTGGGTTGGGTACGGGATTCGGGGCCGACAATTCCCCCCAGGTCAACCGTCCTAGTCAAACAGGCCAGTTTGGAGTGGGGCTTTCGACTGGTTTCCAATCGAGTCGACCTAGTTCCTCATTCCCAGGGCAAGATAACACAAAAAGACCCGGCTCAACGACATCAGACAATGGATTTTTCTCAACTGCAGCTGACTCTTTTACTGTAGGGAGCGGCAGCATCCCGTTCAACACCGGCGGCAGTAACCAATTCCCTGGAGATAGCAGTGGGGGACTCGGCTCAGGTAGCAATTTCCCAGTAAACAGCGGAAGCGGTAGTTCCCTCAACAATCAAGACCCATTCAGCGTCAGCAGTGGAGCCAACAACTTTGGCCCAAGCCCATTCAACTCTGGCAGCAGCAGTGGAAATCCAAACTTTGGTAGCAGCGGAAGCAGTAATAACTTCGGCAGCAGCGGAAGCAATACCGGTAACAATTTTGGTAGCAGTGGAAGCAGTAACAATTTTGGCAGCAGTGGAAGCAGTAACAATTTTGGCAGCAGCGGAACCAACAGCAACTTTGGCAGCAGCGGAACCAACAACAACTTTGGCTCCAATATACCCACAAAGTTTGGCGCCGGGTCTCCTTTGTCCTCTCAAGACTCACAGCCCAACGTGGGCCAAGGGGGAGCCAGTGGATCTTCAGGATTCAATCAAGTGACCCTATCCTCCTCAGCCTCTGGACCAGGCAATTCACAATCACCTTTCAACAGCGGATCTGGCAGCTTCCCAGGTTCTTCCTCTAACTTCCCGGGTTCTTCCTCTAACTTCCCGGGTTCAGGTTCATCTCTGGCTGGGTTCGGCAACACGGTGCAGCGGGACACACAGAAGTCTTCCCTGGATGCTAAAAATGCCATCAAACGAGAGACTGAAGCCGAGACGAGCCAGTCCACCGCTGCAGAGACTAAGCCGGTGTAAAATGGTTCCACAACATCCTCGCTCTAGTTTATAAGGTTCTTTTTTAATATTAAGCTATTTTCTGTGATCTAAAATTCCCCAACTAGTATACACATAAACACAGACTCACACATCACATACACACACACACACTGACATACACAATAACAAAAGACATACTTGAATGAAAACTATACTTGGCAGCAAAAGTACTGTATACACTGTACAGAACAATACAGTACTTCAAGTAATGTAACCACGAGGCATAGCTTTGTAAAATAATTCATGTACAATAAAAGAATACTGTACCGGTACATTTGCCAGTGGATTGAATATAATATATTTAAAATTTGCTGAAATATTTAGCTTGTTTCAAGTAAAGATTAATTTTGAATATACAATGTTAAAACAATTCAAACAGATGTTAAAACAATTAAAACAGATGAAGCACACCACTGGGCATTGAGATAACAAGTACTGTACAGTATGTGCATTTTCTGATGTGATAAACTTAACTCTTTCAGTACCGGCGACGTATTTTAATTTTATTGTAGCCACATTTAGACAATTTGGTGCAGTTTAAAAAGGATCTGCAGTAGTAAAAAAAGGTTAAGTGAGATAGTTCGAAGCCTGATAATTGCTGGAGGCCCTTTTTAAGCTGAATAAGATCGTCTAATAGTAGCCGGAATAAAGTTAAAAGGACGCCCTGGTAATGAAGGGGTTAACAGGGCATTGTGTGATAACTAATTAAGTAAGAAAATTAAAATGGATGTGTTATTTCATTATTATAGCTTTTATAAATTACCACGATTTATCACCAGTTAATAAGTCAACTTTTACTCGTATACTCTAATGACACTCGTGTAGGTACTGGTAAATGACAGAGGTGTACAGTTGACCACATAAGTTCTGTTCCTCGTCGTGATCTTATGTAAGAAAGTAAAATAGTATGAATGAATGGCGAGAGTGGTTTCTTGTAATTGTCAGTCGACTAATCAGAGGAGTTAAAAACTGCATAAGAAACTGTACTCGTAATTCCATCATGCGCATTATAATTCCATGTATAAGAACACGGAAAGGAACAGAACTTATGTGGGCAACTGAACATTAACTGAAACTGAGACCACTGAAAGCATTCTCATATAATTAAGCTCCTTGAAATAAAAAATAAAAGTATTTTCTAGATTATATTCCCCATCAATATTGTGTAAGATAGCCTACTTAACTTAGGAAAATGTATGGTTAGCAGCATATACAGTATTCTCAATACTGTACTGTATACTTTACTGAAACGAATGTGGTCAATTTCAATAAACAACACTTTCACCTACACATTCCCTCAATTTGCATAATAACTTTTAATCAATAGAATTTTAACAATTAAATAACCAACTGGTTTTACCACAAATTATATTTGGATGTAAGGTATAGAAATATGTAGTGACCCACAGAAAAAGGGAAAAGAAAAGAGCAGGTCCCAAGCTTACGTCTTTACTTCACGACAAGATCAGTGCCCTTGAAGATGTCCTGAAATAAAGGAGAAAGGTTGAGATCAACCTTGTTTCTTTCGCTTTTCATGTGGGTCACTACATATTTAATTACTACAGTACCATTATAGCTTTATCAAAATAGTAGGCTATAGAAATACTGGTATTTAAAATAGCTGAACAATATTTAATGATTTTGAACAGGATTAAAAATGGAGGGAATGCAAGAAACTTTTCTGGAAAGAGGTCAAGAAAGTCAGGGAGGATAGCAAGGGAAGTAGTAAGGATGTGAAAGATAAGAATGGGCGAGTGTAAGCCGAGAAGCAAGAAGAGTCGAGAGATAGAAGGAGTACCAGTACTGTACTTCAACGAATTGTTGAACGTAAGGAATGAAATGCCAGCAAACAGAGTTGGATGGGTATGGGAGGGAGAAGAAGAGAAGTAGTGGAGGAGGAGGTTGGGATCAGGAAGTCAGAAGTGTGTGAAGCCATGAAAAGAGTGAAGATGGGGAAAGCATCAGGAATAGATGGCGTGTGTGGGGAAATGCTGAGGTATGGTGGTGAGATAGTGATCGAATGGGTATGGAAAATGTGTAAACTAACATGGGAGAAGGGAAGAGCGCCTGATGACTGGAAGACAGGCATAAAGTCCCCATGTACTGCATAAGGGTAAAGGGGAACAAGGAGTGTGTGATAATCACCGGGGGATATGTCTTCTAAGCGTAGTAGGGAAGATATACAGTAGGGTAGTGATCGAGAGAGTGAGAGTGAGAACGGAGAAATGGGTAGGTGACGAGTAGGGCGGGTTTAGAAAGGGAAGAGGATGTGTAGACCAGATTTTTGCCCTGAAATTTGTTGTGGAGAAATATCTGGAGAAGCGACAAAAGTTGCATGCTGCCTTAACCCAGCAAGCGCGATAGGCCTCACGGAAGGCTTCCTATAGGGAACGCGATAGGCCTCACGGAAGCAAGACCATAAAAAAAGCCTTCCATAAAAAAAAAGGGCCTATCAAAACAAAGGAATTTGTCTCTAGGTGAGATAATTCCCCTCCAGTACTCATCCATGTAAATCTCACCCACCCCCCTCCCCTCCTCAATTATCACCTATTTTTCCTCTTATTATCATCATTTATCGGTTATTTTTCTCTCCCGCGATAATGTAGCACAAGTGGGTTGCAGAAAAGATCGTTATGCAACACCCAGACACCGGCCCACACCGCCCCGCTCGTCTCAGTTACCTCACAGACAGCGAGAGAGGAGGGTTGCCTGTGGCTCTCTCTCGCCTGAGATTATGACCGGGTGGCCAATATCTTCGTTTTTCACCACCCAAATGCTTTTCCCACTTATTTTAGCACTCTTGAAGGTTCATATATACATCATATATGTAAAATAAAAGCATACCGAAAACAAATAATGCTCTATATTGTAAATATAACGAATTCTGTCAGAATCCAAGGCTAGAAATGCACAAATAACTACCCTAGCCCCTAGGTCTATTTCGCGCTTGTCAGGTTAATGGACTTGGAGAAGGCCTATGACAGAGTTGATAGAGAAGGTCTGTGGAAAGTACTGAGAATATACAGAGTAGATGGCAAGTTTCTGAAGGCAGTGAAGAGCATGTATGAGGGTGCAAAGGCGTCAGTATGTGTGGAGAATGAACAGCGCAAGTTCTTTGATCTGAATGTGTGTTGAGTAAAGATGGGAGTATGAAGAAGTGCGGGAGAGGGTGCAACAGGGGAAGAGGGTTGTAGGAAAGCTGAAAGCAGTAACAAGAAATAGGGTAGTCAGCATGGAATTAAAGAAGTCCTTGCATGACAGTGTGCTAATCCCGACATTGACTTACGGGAGCAAAGCATGGACCTTGTTGGAGAGACTCAAACCAAAAGTGAGAGGGGTGGAAATGCGGAGTTACATGGAGGGATAGACAGACGAATGAGGAAGTACGAGAGCGGTGTGGTGTGGATGGTAGATGTTCTGGAAAGTGTGAAAGGGAACACCTTGAGATGGTTCGGCCATGTGGAACGTATGGGAAGCGAGAAAATTACTAAGAGAGTGTACGAGAGAGAGGTGGAAGGACAGAGAGGAAGAGGTAAACCGAGAGAGAGGTGGAAGGATGGAGTTAAGAAGTACAGTACTGTATATGTGTGAAAGCGGTGCTGGATGGGAGGAGGGGCGTCGACTGACTGAGGACAGAGGTGCATGGGGGCGTTTCGTTCGTGGTCACCCCTTCGGGGATCACTGCATCCGGCAATAGATACAGTAAATAGATATAGAACAGGATTAGAAATTATGCAGATAAATTCATTGAGTCAAGCATAAAAGGGTGAAGAAAGGCAAGCATAGTAGAAAGAATGCAGGAATAGAAATTGGAAAAGACAAACATAAAAGATAATATATAAATACAGTAGTAATAAGTCAGGTAATTTCTTTGTCAAAAGTGCCTCTTAGCTCCAAAAATATTCACTAAAGGTTGCAGAAAAATCAATATAACAAAGCATGTTATAAAACACATAAAACACAAGGTAGCACGATAACATCAAAACAGAGTAAATGTAGTTTACAAATAAATTCCTGTCTACATACTGTAGAGTACAGGGAAGTACTTACCGCTAGCATTTTCATATCATGCACAAAAGGAAAGGTGTTGGAAGCATGCATCACGATAAGAGGTCCGTAGGATGCAAGACTTGGTCAGTAAACAAAGAGGACCTGGTGAAGACAAAACAAAAGGAAATGAGAATGATATGTGGGATCCAGACAATGAAAAATAAATCTAATCATCTGAGAAATTGAGAGGCTGACAAGGATTTGTCAAATAAGAATGAGGAATGCTGTGAAAAGTAAATTATTTGTTTTCTATGTGTATGAGGAGGGAGACAAAAGGTAAAGCTGCCTGTAATAACTTAATAAGTGTCTCCCCCAAAGCTGAAAGAATGACAGAGCCAAATTAAGGGTGGTTATTGGTCATCTATAAAAAAGATATGTTTTTGCTGTATGGGGGCAGTCTGGAGCTGGAGTTCTGGGCGTGGGGGTGGGGGTTGATGCCCATAGCCAGCCAACTCACCAATTATGACCTCTGTAATTACTTTAAAAAAAAAACGCAAGTCTGATGAACTCACACCGCACTGGAGACGGGCTGCAGCCCCCAGCAGATTCAGGCTTGCCAGTGTGAATATTGGAAGTATAAGTGGCAGAGCGAATGAAGTTGTGGAAGTGCTTGAAGGGCGAAGAGTGAATGTGTGATGTGTCCAGGAAACCCGCTGGAAGGGGTGTGGTACAAAGTGGATTGTGGGAAAGAACAAAAGATACCGGTTATATTGGAAGGGGGAAGAATCTGGAAAACCGAAAAAAGGAGTGGGTGTACTGGTATCTGAGGAGTGGGAGAAGAGTGTGATTGAGATAAGGAGAGTAAATGGAAGATCGCTTGTTCTGAAATTGAAAGTTGGTAAAAGAATTATAAATGCGATATCGGCATATGCCCCACAGGTTGGATTAAAGAGAGAGCAGAAAGGTCTTTTGGAGTGACATTCTTAGTGTCGTTTCGGGCCTCTCTGAGTATGATACTACAGTCGTAGGTGGTGACCTAAATGGGCATGTGGGAGCATGTGCTGATGGGTACAAAGGTGTGCATAGTGGGAAAGGGTATGGAAGAAGAAATCTAGAAGGCAAATTTATACCCGGAGTCCTGTGTTGCAATCAACATGGTTGTGTGTAATACTGTACCAAGTTCAAGAAAAGGCTGAGTCATCTGATCACATATAGATCTGGGGGCACCAGTAGACAGATAGATTCATTCTTAGTGAACAGGAAAGACTGGAAGTTTGTTCGGAATGTAAAGGTCATCCCAAGCGAAGAATGTATCTCCCAACATAAGCTCCTAGTCTGTGACTTGAGCTTAAGGCGAGATCCTGTGCGAAAGAAAGTATACATGCCCAAAAGGAAAGTATGGCTGCTAAATAAATCCGAATACAAGGATAGATTTAGCAGCGAACTGGAGGGAATGGAAAGGAATAGGGGCGCTAAGCCAAATGATGTAAATAGTCAATGGAACTTCCTTGAACGTAGCCTTCTTTCCGCCACTGACAAAGTCTGTGGCAAAACTAAGGGCTCGCCCCCGGGCATATGACTTCCTAGTGGTGGAATGACGAGGTTGACAATGCAATAAAGGAGAAAAGCATGGAAGAAGGCAGCAGGGAGGAATATCTGGCGGCAAAGCGAACTGCAAAAAGAGATATACTGTACAAGGATAAGAAAATCATACAGGACCTGGTCATAGACCAAGTGAGTAACGCAGAAAATCCCAATGGGATCTTCAATTTAGCTAGGCGAGCTAAGGATGACAGTAGAGATGTTGTAGGAGAACAGTGTGTCAGGAATGATAATGGGACAATTGTGTACGCTAACAAAGAATTTTAAATGCTTGGAAGGTACACTAAGAAAGATTACTTATCGTGGGCGGGTGCCCGACCCCGAAAGGGGTTGAAATAGGGGAGCTATCCCCCCCCGCCAAAGGCGGCTTTCTAGGGCCTTTCCTAGCTGATGCCGAGAGGATTGGGTTCTAGTCATGTGGTGATGGGCTGGTCTATCAGTGAGAACTGAGCGATCTCTGCCATTCCCATAGCTTACTCTTACTGTTCCTTTTACTTATATATTTTCTAGATCTCAAGTGACGGCGTCTCTTCCGTGGATTGACCTCCCAATCTACCAAGATTGGAAGCCAAAGCGTCACATTTTTCCTTTGCCCCTCAACTTTCTCTTCATAATTGCTGAGGGGCACAGGGCCCTGGGTGGGGCTTTGGTTTCCCGGGCGTTTCCGCACCCTCCTCAGCTCCCCGCCATGGAGTGGCTTCGGTCACCCAGGCTTTATTGTGGTCGTCAGGGAGGGTTCTGTGGGGACGCTCGGTTATGGCCTTGGAATTGCTCGGGGCCTTGGGGCTGTTCGGCCAGGCAGCTTGGGGAACAACAACAACAACATATCGTGGTATTTGAGTGAAATAGAGAGCAGCTTAGTAACGAAAAGTCAATACTCCCCCCCCACCCTTCTTTGATAGGGCCAGCTGTTGTAAGCAGTGCAATAAATAAAATGAAGGACGGAAAAGCTGCAGGTTGCTCTGGCATTGTAGCTGAGATGATTAAAGCCTCAGGTGATATAGGAGTGAGTTTGGTCACAGAGCTAATTAATTTCATCATTAGAGAGGATGATGAATGGCACAAAAGTGTAATAGGTAAACATATATAAAGGCAAGGGGGACTCATTGGATAGGGTAAATTATAGGGGCCTGAAAATGCTTGACCAAGTCGTGAAGGTCTGTGAGAGTCTTTGAAGGTATGATAAGGGAAAGCATTTCTATCGACGATATGCAGTTCGGTTTCATACCAGGACGTGGCACAATTGACGCTATATTCATAGTCAGGCAGCTGCAGGAAAGATAACTACTTAAAGATAGGGATCTGTATCTTGTGTTTGTAGACATGGGGAAAGCCTTTGATAGGGTGCCCAGAAAAGTTGTGCAGTGGGCTATGAGAAAACTTGGCGTAGAGGAGTGGCTGAGGCGTGTGATAATGAAGATGTACGAGGACTCATGAACGGCAGTGAGGGTGAAAGGTGTACGGAGTGAGGAGTTTACAGTTCGCGTTGGCCATGTTGAGCGAATGGAAGATGAACGGCTTACAAAGAGAATATGTGAGTCATATACAAGGGGAGGTAGAGGGGTAGGAAGACCTCCATTGAGATGGAGAAAATGCGTATTATAAGCATTGGAAGGTAGAGGAATGACTATAGATCAGGCAATAGAAGTGGTGTTAAATAGGAATGAATGGAGAATGCTAGTGAATAGATGAGTGAAAACGCGGTCGTTTGGGAGAGGGGGTCGGGTGCCAGTTGGACTAGATAATAGTCTGTCAGGCGCCTGGCCCGGGGAGCCGGTATATATGAATAATAATAATAATAATAAACGGTTTATTAAAGAATGGCAGCCTCATGAGCTGAAAATACACATTTTACAATTTAGTGGATGAACATGAGATGAGGATGGTAAGCTCAGTTTACAAACAAAATAAATAAATACAATAATGATGAATGTGCAGAATACAAATTATCATAAAAATAACCATGAGAGTAAGTGATATACAGTACATATACACATCTATTTACTTACTCATATACAGAACATACGTATATACACGTACGTGCGCACATACATATACATACATATATAGGAACATAAGAACATGCAGTAAGTGTGCACATGTCCGTATACACAAACGCTCACGTATGCACACAAACATACATACATACAGAAACTGTTT
The DNA here is from genome assembly GCA_032716605.1 of Paralithodes platypus. NCBI lineage: Eukaryota > Metazoa > Arthropoda > Malacostraca > Decapoda > Lithodidae > Paralithodes > Paralithodes platypus. The sequence continues at coordinate 46,288,014 of CM064568.1, read as the reverse complement.
TGGTAGGGTCAGGGTAATGAGTTGAAGGGTAAAGAGGGTGCAGCAATTCAAGTCCGTTCAGGTAAGGTCAGGTACAGCCTACTACAATGGGAGGTTAATCCTCGGTAGTGTAGGTGTGTGTGTTAGTTTTTGTGTGTGTGTGTGTGTGTGTGTGTGTGTGTGTGTGTGTGTGTGTGTGTGTGTGTGTGTGTGTGTGTGTGTGTGTGTGTGTATTTACCTATTTGTATTTACCTATTTGTAGTATACAGGAGTTGAGCTTTTTAGGCTCGTATTGTCCCGCTTCCTGAGTTACAATTATCTAACTTTGCCTTAAAAATATGTGTGTGTGTGTGTGTGTGTGACAGAAGGCGAAATATGGAAAAGCTGGGCGTTCTATTGTTAAGGGTGGAAATACATGGATGAAGATACGTGAACACATAATAATAGATAATGCTTATGCATAGATTTATAATCAGAAGTTGCGCTAGTGAGCAATATGTTCTCGCTCATATGTACGTATATTTACATACATATGTGCATATGACCATATAAATACACGTACAGTACATATATATATTATATACCTTATATTCTCAACCGGGCTCGAACCATTGACAGGACATACACACAGACATACATATATATACATATATATACATATATGCACATTACATGCATATATGCTCTTCTCTTATCCTACCTGATACTCTCAGCCGGGCTCGAACCACAAACAATATACACTATAGACACATATATATATACATAAATAACGCATACATACATACACATATACGCACACATACATACACATATACTGTACATACATAGATACACATATACATATATACACATATACATAAACAAACTCAAGCAAATACATACATAATTATATTCTAATACACACACGCACACACACTTATGCATACATTATTAAAGGTGGGCGCGTATATATGGTGTGACAGGCCATTGTTACACATTATTAATAATATTAACAATGGTTGGGATAGGACTATTTTTATATCTGTCAGTTCTTGCTCTTATTGGTTGGAGTGTGTTGAAATGACGAGCTGCACGTGTTGGTATAGGGGCGTCTGGTGGAAGTAAGTTTCTGTGTTGTGGGTGAACAAGCAGCTTAGATGCAAACTGTTTGAGTGTGTTGTAGTGGTGGGTTGAAAGTGCAGGTATGCTAAGGGTGGTGAGAGCTTCCTCGTACCCTGGATATGTGCCTCCCAGGATGATCCTGCATGCCCTCCTCTGAACTCTCTCCAGTTGACGTTGTTGTGTTAGGGTTAGAGAGGAGGACCAGGCGGGAGAGGCGTAGGTGAGCTTAGGGAGTATGAAGGTGTTATATATACTCTTCAGCTCATTCTCCGGCGCCCCCAGGGATCTCAACCGACTTAGCATAAACAACTTGTAAGTGGCGGTCCTGACTGTGGTAGTTACATGTTTCTTCCAGTTCAGTTTGTTGTCCACAGTGATTCCGAGGAGTTTGGTGGACTCAACAAGCTGAAGGGGATGAGGACCAATTGTGACAGTGGGTGGAGGAAGGTCGGTAACGGAAGTGTTGATGTGCATGACCACGGTCTTGTCATGATTGATAGTCACATGATTGTCTGTGGTCCAGGCTTGAAGACGGTCGAGGATGTCTTGTAGGGGGTCATAGTTAGGGGAAGTGTTATCGACAGTAATGCCGACTGTCGAGTCGTCCACGTACTTCCAGTGGAATGGGGTGTCCTTTAGGGCATCATTAATCAAGATGAGGAACAATAGAGGCCCCATCTTTGTGCCCTGTGGGACTCCACATGTGATGTCTAGGAAGGTGGAGATGAAGCCTTGGTATCGCACTGCTTGTCGTCTGTCACTAAGGAAGTCGGTCAACCACACAACCAGGGTAGGATGTAGCCCCAACTTTATGGCTTTGTTGATGATGATGGTGTGGTCAACAAGGTCAAATGCTTTCCTGAAGTCAATAAAGGCAAGGGCGAGGGAAGTCTTTCTCTTCTCAAGATTTGTGTAAATATAATCTAGGAAGCTAATAAGACAGTGAGTGGTGGAGGAGGTTTTTACGTTGCCAAACTGTTGGGGATCTATCAAGTGACGGATTTGTGAGTAAGCCCAGGTGAATACAAAGTCCTCACAGATTAGACTAGGGATGGGCGTAATGGCAATTGGTCTGAGTTCATTAAGAGAATGTGGGGAGGGGGTTTTGGGGATTGGAGTGACGTATGAAGTTTTCCAGTCTGCAGGGCATTTACTTTGCCTTAAGGAGGCATTAATTATCGAGCAAAGGGGGGTGGCAAATTCCACCGAAAATTCTTTGTATATTTTCATGGGTAGGTCTACTGGGGTTGTTGATCTTTTTTATTTGAAACTGGAAAGCTTTTTGGCCACTTCAAATTCTTGAACAGTTACTGGGGGGGGAAGGGGATGGGAGGAAGGCAGGGAGGTTGGTGCGGTCTAGTTTGGGGAGGGTTTGGCAGATGGTAGATAAGTGATTATTTATCAGTTCAGGTGCATCTACACGAGGGACATGGGAAACACAGGGGATCGAAGGAGTCCCACTACTTAAGCCACAAAGATTCTTAATTTTAGAGTACCACTGACTGATATTGGTTTGTTTTAAATGATGAATCTTTGTAGGGTAGTAGGACTTCTTCGCCCAACGAATTTCCCTTATCACAATGTTGCGTAGGTCCTTGTAGCGATTGTTGTCCGTGTAGAAGGCCTTGTTCCGATTCTGCATCAGTCTCTTGATCCGAGGAGTAATCCATGGGACGTCAGAGGGGTGCATTTTGGTCCTCTTGGTGGGGAAGAAGTGGTGGTAGGCATCGGTGGTGGTAGATACAAAGTTGTCCCATTTGAAGCGTACGCCTGGATGTGTGGTGGGTAAGCACTGTGGTGTGCTCCGCTGCATGTCTGCCTCTTCTCCGGGAGGTCGGGGGCCGGGGGAGTGCTGGAGTGCCCTAGTGTTCCCTGGTCTCTGAGTCTTCTCCTGGGCGACCTAGATGTGTGAATTGTATTTTTTTGTTTTCTCTTTTTTGTGTTGTCCCAGTTCGGCCACCCCCCAGCTATGGGGCATGTGCCCGAGTATATACATACATAAAAAGGAAATTAGATTAGATTATGAACTTAGTGGTATATATTTTGATGCAAGTTTAACTCATAAGCTGACAGGTGGCAGTAAGAACAAACATGGGGAAAACATATTAAAAAAGGACATTTGCCCTTTCTTGCCGTTTGGAATAGCATTGACTCAAGGTAGTTACGCAAGATAATCTTTAATTCATTCATTTTTATAGATTCTTCTGAAATTGGGTAAAATCCTCTGGCTATAGCATTAATTAACTACTGCACAAAGATTGTAGTGTGATTGAAGGGCAACTGTGTTTAGTGTTGTCTAAAGTACAGTACCGGTACATTAAAAAATATATTACAGCGGAGCTACAGTTGTTGTTGTTGTTGTTGCTGTTCCCCAGGCTGCCTGGCCGAACAGCCCCAAGGCCCCGAGCAAGGCCAAGGCCATAACTGACCGCCCCCACAGAACCCTCCCTGCCTACCACAATAAAGCCTGGGTGACTGAAGCCACTCCATGGCGGGGAGCTGAGGAGGGTGCGGAAACGCCCGGGAAACCAAAGCCCCACCCCAGGCCCTGTGCCCCTCAGCAATTATGAAGAGAAAGTTGAGGGGCAAAGGAAAAAATGTGACGCTTTGGCTTCCAATCTGTCAACTTATAGGTTGGCAGATTGGGAGGTCAATCCACGGAAGAGGCGCCGTCACTTGAGATATAGAAAATATATAAGTAAAAGGAACAGTCAGAGTAAGCTATGGGTATGGCAGAGATCGCTCAGTTCTCACTCTGATATACCAGCCCATCACCACAGGAGCTACAGTAAAGTACTACAATTTACTTTACTTTACTTTACTGTACTTTACTACTACTACTACTACTGCTACAGTAGTACTATTAAAATACAGGTAGACAAATATTACAGTACAAATAGTTAATAATACAGGTACAGTACAACCAAACTTTCAAAGAATTTGCTCCAAATTTAATAATAATAATAGCAGCTTGCTGGTGTAATGGAGAGTGTCTTGGAGTCTCACCCAGTTGTAAGAGAGGGGTGAAGGGAGGGATGAGGGGAGAGGAATGGAATGATTTTTTTTTAGGGCAGGCTCTGCCCGGCTCAGAACTCCAACCTAAACCTAAACCTTTAGTGACTTCCAATGCCATTTGTAAAGCGGTCTAAACCAGTGGACTACAGCATAAAGAGTCTTCACTAAGCCAGTACTGTAGTCTAGTTGTCAATATATAAAAGTATTCCCTTACTACACAGTAGGCCCAACTTGAATAATATAATTTATTACACAATACTGCAAGCTGTTCCAGATTATCTTGAGCAAGCAGTTGAGGGGTTGGGTCATTCTACTTTATAGTTCTTTCAGCTTAGTAGCTATAACCTGGTTGACCCAAAACCATACCTGTGTGATTGTTCCAGTGACTACCTTCGCATATTCAATTGCTCAACATGATGAAATCGGGCCTCATTCCAGAGTCCAGACGACGAGTAAGACGACAAGTTTTTGGAACAGGCTCGTTCGTAGTCTTGCCTTCACACACCTAGGGCACCTGGTCATCTCCTTTCGACTCGGTACATCCTATTTTTTTTAAACTGCATGGTCACTAGATATTGCAGCCATAGCATATTTTGATTTTGGGAATATTCATACAAAGCTAATACATACTCATATAAAATTAGAATCCGCAAGGGTGTTTTTTGTGGTGTGTTGATGGTATCTGCGAAAGTATACTGAAACTAAGCATTGGTACTTCTACAATTCCATACCAATAACATCTTCCCATTGACAAATCAGAAATTGAACTCGGGACTTTCAAGATTACCAGTTCAGTAGCAAGACCACTCCACCAAACCAACTTGGGGATCTTTGGGGACATAATGTGTTACAGTACATTAATAGGATTTTCCTCTGTAAACACCACTTACCTGGAAGCTTTTAACCTTTAAAATGGTAAATGAGTACTATAGTATATAATCTAATTTATTTATTTCACTCCCAACACCAAACACCTCCCAATGATATTAATGAGAGCATATGATCCTTATGATAGCCTACTTCAACAAATTGTTAAACGTAAGGAATGAAACGCCAGAAAACATAATTGGTTGGGGTATGGGAGGGAGAAGAAGAGAAGTAGTGGAGGAGGGGGATCAGGAGGTCAGAAGTGTGTGAAGCCATGAAAAAGTGAAGATGGGGAAAGTATTAGGAATAGATGGAGTGTGTGGGGAAATGCTGAGGTATGGTGGTGAGCTATTGATCAAATGGATATGGAGAATGTGTAAACTAGCTTGGGAGAAGGGAAGTGCGCCTGATGACTGGAAGACAGGCATAATAGTCCCCCTGTATAAGGGTAAAGGGGAAAGAGAAGTGTGTGGTAACCACCAGGAGATATGTCTGCTAAGCATAGTAGGGAAGGTGTACAGTAGGGTAGTGATCGAGAGGATTGTGGAGAAATATCTGGAGAAGACAAAAGTTGTATGCAGCTTTTATGGACTTGGAAAAGGCCTATGACAGAGTTGATAGAGAAGGTATGTGGAAAATACAGTACTGAGAATATACAGAGTAGATGGCAAGCTGCTGAAAGCAGCGAAAAGCATTTAAGAGTGTGCAAAGGCGTCGGTGCGAGTGGAGAATGAACAGAGCGAGTTCTTTGATCTGAATGTTGGTTAAAGCAAGGGTGTGTGATGTCCCCATGGTTGTTCAATATATACAGTATATGGATGGAGTCATGAAAGAAATACAAGGAAGAGCAGTGGATGTTGGTGCACCGCTGATAAGGGAAGGAAACGAGTGGAAGTTGCCTGTACTGCCGTTTGCCGATGATACAGTTCTGATGAGCAATAGTGAATGGGAGTTGCAGTGCAGGGTCTGGTAACTGTTTGGAACAGTGTGTGAAAAACGAAATCTGAAGGTAAATGCGGGGAAGAGCAAGGTTATGGTCTTTGAAAGGGGTGCAGTGCTAAGATAAAGACTTAATTGCATACTAATGGATGTTGGTCCACAAGTCTATCGCCGTCCCCCCTATTAGTCGCCTTGTATGACACGCAGTAGGATGCGTGAGGCATATTCATTTTTCCTCCACCATTAGATGAAGGCCACCTTACCCCCCTGGGGGGGTACCTTTGGGAATCAAAGGGATAACAAATTATTTCAATTTGCCCCTCTCTGACTCCTTCAAGTCTTTTGTAAATTGAATAAAATATTTTAATATAATCCAGAACACAATAATTATAAATATATAAATAAATATAAATAATGTTCCATGCCGATTTGTAGCACTGATGGCACAATTATTGTAAGTCTAGAAATCCTGCCCTTTGTTTAATACTGTAATCCTGTAACTTTGGTCTGGGAGCAATGGAAAGAGTGTACATTGTTATAAAAACATTGCTACCTATAATAATCAACCAGTATGGTACATCTAATTCAGTCTAGTTACCTATAACAGTAGGGTGTGAAACTGGAGCAATTATGTTTGAAGACTAGAATGAATATAAGAAGGAATACAAGAAAAGTAATATGAAATAGCCTTGTTTTGGCTATTTTATCACTTCCGAAGACATAACTTGAACTATAAACCATAATTTACCATCACATGTACAATAATATAGCCTATACCCTGTTTCATTTCATCTGATGGTAAACTGAATCCCTTAGCCACTGATTTCTCGATAACTAACGGGAAAATTGAAACTACTATGCCTCTGCTTCATATTAGTGACAAGTTTTCCTAATTAACAACCGATTTGGCTACAAAACCTGCATAATAGCGGAGTAATCAAGATGAAGAGATAGCAATTTACCCTCAGATGAAAAGAAACAGGGTATAGATATATTGGATTCGGCTTTCATTTGACACCCTGTAATTGTGTTCTTTTATTTTATTAAGCGTTGTTTCAACATAGTGATTTTGATTAGTTCTTTTGCGTTTATCTTGTGTCGTCCCAGTTTTGGTTTGTTTATTTTCAGAAGCCCATCCGGGACCCACAGCGCGAGTTTATTATGGGCTGCTGGAAGCCCAACCGGGTACTGAGGGTTAATATTCCTTCTATCTATCTATCTATCTATTGCCTGACGCCGCGATCCCCGAAGGGGTGGCCACGAACGAACCGCCCCCATGCACCTCTGTCCCCAGTCAGTCGACGCCCCTCCCCCCAACCAGTACCGACCTCGTTCATGTACTTCCTCACTCCATCCTTCCACCTCATATTCGGTCTACCTCTCCCTCTCTGTCCCTCCACCTCGCTCTCGTACACCCTCTTAGTCATTCTCTCGCTTTCCATACGTTCCATATGGCCGAACCATCTCAAGTTGTTCCTTTTCACACTTTCCAGCACATCTACCTCCACACCACACCTCCTTCTTACTTCCTCATTATTCTGTCTATCCCTCCATGTAACTCCGCACGCACTCCTTAAGTAATTCATTTCCACTGCTCTCACTCTTGGTCTGAGTCTCTCAACCAACGTCCATGCTTCGCTTCCGTAAGTCAGTGTCGGGATTACCACACTGTCATGCAAGGACTTCTTCACTTCCATACTGACCACCCTATTTCTTGTTACTGCTTTTAGCATTCCTACAACCCTCTTCCCCTGTTGTACCCTCTCCCGCACTTCTTCATCCATAGTCCCATCTTTACTCAACACACTGCCCAGATACTTAAAAGAGTTGACGATCTCCATAGCCTGACCGTTCAGCTTCACCTCACACTCTGTGACTTCACCCCTTTCGAAGACCATAACCTTGCTCTTCCCCGTATTTACCTTCAAATTCCGTTTTTCGCACACTGTTCCAAACTCATTTACCAGACCCTGCAACTCCCATTCATTATCACTCATCAGAATTGTATCATCCGCAAACAGCAGTATAGGTAGCTTCCACTCAATTCCCTCCCTTTTTAGCGATACACCAACATCCACTGCTCTTGATAGTATTTCTTTCATGACTCCATCCATATATACAGTAAACAACCACGGGGACATCACACACCCCTGTTTCAAACCAACATTCAGGTCAAAGAACTCGCTCTGCTCACTCTCCACACGTACTGCCGCCTTTGCACCCTCATACATGCTCTTCACTGCTTTCAGCATCTTGCCCTCTACTCCGTATATTCTTAGTACTTTCCACAAACCTTCTCTATCCACTCTGTCATAGGCCTTCTACAAGTCCATAAAGGCAACATACACCTTTTGTTTCTTCTCCAGATACTTCTCCACAACACAATTCAGGGTAAAAATCTGATCTACACATCCTCTTCCCTTCCTAAAACCTCCCTGCTCATCGCCTATCCATTTCTCCATTCTCACTCTCACTACCCTACTGTATACCTTCCCTACTACGCTTAGAAGACATATTCCTCGGTGGTTACCACACACTCCTCTTTCCCCTTTGCCCTTATATAGGGGGACTATTATGCCAGTCTTCCAGTCATCGGGTGCACTCCCCTTCTCCCATGCTAGTTTGCACATTTTCCATACCCATTCTATCACTATCTCACCACCATACCTCAACATTTCCCCACACACTCCATCTGTTCCTGGTGCTTTCCCCAATTTCACTCTTTTCATGGCTTCCCACACTTCTGACCTCCTGATCCCCACCTCCTCCTCCTCCACTACTTCTCTTCTTCTCCCTCCCATACCATATCCAGCTATGTTTGCTGGCTCTTCATTCCTTACATTTAGCAACTCACTGAAGTACTCCCTCCATCTTTCGACTCTCTCTTGCTTCTCGGCTAGCATTCTCCCATTCTTATCTTTCACACCCTTACTGTTTCCCTTGCTACCTTCCCTAACTTTCTTGACTTCTTTCCAGAACAGTTTCTTACTCTCTCTCCATTTTACACTCAGATTCCTTCCAAATTCCTCATCTACTCTTCTCTTACTTTCCTTCACCACCCTCTTACTCTCCACGTACCTCGCTCGTTTCTGTCTCTCGGAATCTTCATTCCCTCTACTACCCAACCACTCTCTATATGCTTTCTTCTTTTCTTCCACAGCTATTCTTACCTCTTCTGTCCACCATGCTGTACCTTTCACTCCCCTCCCTCTTCTCCTCACTCCACACACCTCCTCACATGCTGCACAGATTTCATCCTTAAACACCTTGCTCATCTCCTCCACTTCCTCCATAACTTCCAGGTCGAACCCACCTAGTCGTCTTTCCACTGCTCTCCTGTACTCCTCCCTGACTTCCTCCTCCTGCAACCTCTCCACCCTCCTCACCATTCCACCCTCCTCTCGCCTCCCTCCAGCTCTCCTCACCCACTTCTTTTGTATCCTAACCTTAGCTACCACTACATAATGATCAGACAGACCCCCTCCAATACCCCTATACACCCTAGCATCCATCACAGATTTCTTCATTCGTTCATCCACACATACATAATCAATCAATGACTTTCGTTCCACCACTGTCTTATCCTTCATCGTCAACATCCGTTTCCACGTGTACCTGTGGATCATTCTGTGTCGGAAGAAGGTGTTGGCTATCCACAGCCTCCTCCCCACACATACGTCCACAAGTGCACTACCATTCCCATTCACCTCTGATGGTACCCCCCCCCCTTGCGCTTGCAAGGGTATTTTGAAGATTGAGCGCTTTTTTAAATAAGTAAAATTATTATTATTATTATTATTATTATTATTATACCAGTAACTTTATTACTAGGATAACAGTACAGGGATCTCAATATTCCAATGAAAGAAAACAGGTAATTAAGGATTGGAAAGCTCATTGCAGCCCAAAATTTTAATGGTGATTAATACAAATATTCAAGTGAACTGTAGCTAAATGTACCCTAGGTAAAGGTAGCCTATTTAAGGGAGCCCACCTCGCTTTTTTGCTCTTTCTCTCCCTCTCTCTTTGGCTTGTATCCATTCGACCCCATTCAGCCTACTGTTTTAAAACTTTACCCCCTCCCAGGTGTCAATATTTTCCTGGCGAGCGGTAGCTAGACAACATATATATATTTTTGTTTTGACAGCAAGCTAAATTTCTCCATACAATGCTGGCTCGCTATCGCTCGCCAGGAATAAATCGACACCTAGATGGGGATAAACGTCTTAAAACAGTTGGCTGAATGGGGCCGAATGGACACAAGCCAGGGAAAGAGAGAAAAGGAGAGAAAGATAAAAAAGCCGGTGACCCCCCTTACCAATTTGATAGGCCTACACAGTTACCATTGAATAATACAGTACTCTCAAGCCATGGACTAAATAATTTCAAGGATAATATGACTAACCTACAACTTAATAAAAGGTAAATATCACAATTGCTTCATATATCCTGCAGTGCAGAAGTTATCACTATCCATACCTCTACACTCATTCCAATATAATCATTACAATGTACAGGTATAGTTCCAGTCTTGATTCAAGCCGGTGTCACACGAGCGCATTTTCCAGCAATTTTCGACAATCAAGTTTTTTCTCGAACTATTTTAAAGCTCTTTCACATTGGCACCGGAAAATAGATCGAAGGTAGATTATGTTAGCTATTTGAAATCTTACGTAACTTGTATATTGAAGCTGCCAGACTACAATTGCCCGTAAAAATTGACGGAAAAATCGCTCGTGTGACACCGCATTCAGTTAGCAGAATAACCGATAAACATACACGATAGAGAAACAAGCCCTACAAAGTTGGTAGCCTGATTGTCTCGAAGCAAGGGACTATCGGTAGACCAAATACAGTAGATGTTTTTATCTCTTTCCCGTATGATTTTCAAACCATCATCTGCCAGCCGAGGTGAGAAAATATGGTCCAGAATTATACCGTACCTCTCTTAAGATATCATTAACACAATATCAAAACTATTATTCAAATTCAAAATTTCATTACTACTGTACAGTAGTTAACCCACTGAGCCCCAGCGACGCAGGGTTTGCGTCCACAATGTATGTAACGCTAAACCCCAGCGACGCAGGGTTTGCGTCCTGGCCGGTCTGGTCCCAATTACTCCGGTCCTATGGCACCTAGAGAGCTCAGATTTGTATGGGAACTGTGTAAGTATCCCACGCCGATGGTTGAAAACTCTCAAAGTCCAACCACGTGCACGTGAGCGCGCAAAAACATGTTTTTTGGGGGAAATTGCCCCAAATTGTTCGGGGGCTCTGTACAGTAGGACCATTTTTTGAGCTTTTTGATCGGTTTTTCGTGGTTTTTCCTTCATTCCTAACCCATTCGTTATTGTTTCTGGAATAAAAAAAAAAATCAGAATCAGCCAGTCCTGGGTGGTACAGTTATAAATATTTAGCTGGTACTCAGCGGGTTAAAAAGAGAGAAATAACCAGTAAAAATGTAATTCATGAATTAAAGGAACTACTGTAAAAGACAGCAAAGAATGTTGGTGGTGTAATTGTTTAGCTGCTTACGTTCTGGGTGTGGTGTCCCGAGTTTGAATCTCGGGAAGACCATATGCTTTCATTAGTTTATTCAAGTACATTGGGGTTTGTAATGGATGATTAATGTTAAGAACGGGGTGTTACTTATTACTGTATAGTTCTACCTCTCTCTCTCAAGGGTAAACTGCCTTGTCTTGATTCAAAATTCAGTGTTTGGCATGCATTTCCAGTTATGTTGTCGAGTTTCTTAACCCGTGGAGCCCCGGCTAGTTTTGTAATGTTTGTTCACCAGAACCCGGCCGGTTTTCAAAAAATGGTTTTATTCCAGAAACAATAGCGAATGGGTTAGGAATGAAGGAAAAACCACGAAAAACCGCTCAAAAAGCTTAAAGAATGGTCCTACAGAGCCCCCGAAAACGTATTTTACAAGAGTAAAAAATTGAAGGCAATTACCCCAAAAAAACAGGTTATTGCGCGCTCACACGTGGACTTTGAGAGTTTTCAACCATCGGCACGGTTGCGTGGGATACGTACACAGTTCCCATACAAATCTGAGCCCTCTTGAGTGGCTACACCTGAGGTTACAGTCGGCGCAATTAGGGTGACGCGCCAGGCGCGTCTCTGGGGCTGTGCGTTACATACATCGCCGACGCGTCAGGCGCGTCGCTGGGGCTGTACGGGTTAATATAAAGCTACTTAATTAAAAAAAGGTTAACACTCGCCTTATCTTTCTCGCTCTATATTTGAATATCAAAACACAATGCTCTCTTAGCTTATTAACAAAATATAATTTCACTGTAATTTATCTCTTTGTATCTATTTGTTCATCCTGTTACACTTTCTTGTTCCTGAAGCTTCACCAAACTGTCTGCATATTGAAACTGTCCACTGTGTTCATACTCTGACATGTCCAATGCTACTTCACAACTCTCCCTCACCACTCTGGCACTGTCCTTTCGGTATTCTTTCAACACCGCCATGGCTGAATCTGAAGCTATGGCCCCCAGAGCTTCAGCAGCTTCGTGTCTTACCATTGCACTCTCGTTTTCATTGCGAACCACTTCCGCTAGTTCATCCACCACGCATTCATTCGACATCTGGCCCAGAACGTAACCGATCTCATGGCGGAATAGCGCACTTGAGCACTTGAACCCTGCTGCAAGAGCCTTGGCGCTTTCTGGAGTGTTGGCATTACGCAAAGAAAACATAGCACGATACCGGTCAAACAGTGGGAGGGACTCGTCTAGCAACCGAGACTTTAATTTATCCAAGTTGGTTTCGGTGGCAGGGGGCGCAGGATCGACAGACAAAAACTGGATGCCCGACGAAGATTCCTCGCTAGACGACATACTCTTTAGCCACTCGATTCTCCCCAGGGCAAGCTGACACGTCTCTGCAACCTCCACAACAGGGTCTGTACTGTATTTCTTCAAAACATCTAGCACTGAGGGATCACCGATAGCCCCCAAAGCCTCCCCAGCTTCGTGCCGTACCATAGGTTCCTGCTTCTCATCTTTAAGCACATCTATCAGTACTGGGATTGCCTTAGTATCACCCATCTGCCCTAGACAATACGCCAGCTCGTGTTTAAGGAGTGCGGAGGTATCGGTGAAGCATCGGGCGATGGCGTTGATGGCTGGGTCCCCTCCGAGGTTCTTGAGGGTAAACAGGGCCCGGAAGCGTTCCTTGAGGGGCCGGGCAGGGTCCGCCAGTACCCCACCAATGGCTGTCACTTGACTATCTTGTACCATCGCACCTAAACAAACAAACAACAGATAACTACAACCCCAAGTGAATACTGTACTACAAACTACAAAAGTAATTACAGTAGTGTACTGTACAGTATATACAAACTGTACTGAAATGATAAGCTATGAAACATAGGAATACATAATACTGAAAGGTAGCCAAAAATATGGTACCGGTACACTACAAACTAAAAAAAACTACCAGTCCAGTAAAGTAAAACAGAAAAAATCACTTATACTGTACTGTTCAACAACGTACAGTATACTGCATAGATACAAACTGAAAAGATAACTTTATATTAGTAGTACCGGTAGCCTCTAAGAATAAAGGTAAGGTAGCATTCAAGGAGACTACTGCAGGACTCTTCTTCTTCTTACCTCTGACCGGGTATAGGCTATCCTAGTGTTTACTAGCCTATACCCCTTTGAAAGGACATTAGCCTAACCTAACAACCTTACCTAACCTATCCTAGTATTATAGGTGGGGGCTGCCGCCCACACCCCCCCGCTTTGACTTATATTTTTGGTGTATTTGTCTGTGAAGTGGGTATTTTTCAATTTGTTGTTAACGAAAATCCTCCAAGCGGACTATATGGAGAAAAATATGGCGAAACTATTGGTGCCTATTTTCCCTAATAAATTGTTTCTCATAACGCTGCACTAGTGTCGTTGAATATAACCCTGTAATGTACATATATACAGTACTGTACATATATTTCCTTTCCGGCCGTTCCATAGCCGCGGTTGTGGACGGCCATTGTTCACTTCCTCACCCTATAAACTCCGGTGTTCCTCAGGGCTCTGTCCTATCTCCTATTCTCTTTCTAATTTTTATAAATGATCTCCTTAACTGTACCTTAATTCCCATCCATTCATATGCAGACGACTCAACCTTACACTACTCCATTAGTTTTTCAGAACGCCCCAGCCAGCAATCCCTCAACGACAAACGTAATGAAGCCATAGAACTCTTAAATTCTGATCTAAATACTATTTCCAATTGGGGCAGAGAAAATCTTGTTAACTTTAATGCTTCCAAAACCCAATTTCTCCATTTATCTACCAGTCAGGATCTCCCAGCAGACTATCCCTTATTCTTCAACAATACAAAAATCAACCCTTCATCTTCTCTCAATATTCTTGGTGTCTCTTTTTCTTCTGCTCTCATTTGGAAGGACCATATTACCAGTCTTGCTAAGGCAGCCTCCCAGAAGATGGGTGTGCTCAACCGCCTTAGGGGGTTCTTTTCCCCTGCACAGCTTCTTGCTCTGTACAGGGGCATAGTGCGCCCTTGTATTGAGTATTGTTCACATGTGTGGGGAGGTTCCTCTCACACCGCTCTCCTAGACAAAGCTGAAAGGAAGGCCTTTCGTATCATTAACTCCCGTCCACTCACCAACTCTCTGCAATCTCTCTCTCCGCCGCAATGTTGCATCTCTCTCGCTATTCTATCGGTACTATAATAATCAGTGTTCCTCAGAGCTATCCCAGTGCATACCACCTCCTTTATGTAGGGCACGTGGTACCCGTCTTGCAACTCAATCCCACCCCTACTCTGTGCAACTCTCCAACCCAAGAGTGAAACGTTACTCTCAAACTTTCTTCTACTCAACAGCTGAGCTCTGGAACTCTCTCCCAGAATCAGTCTTTCCCTCTTCCTATGACTTAAATTGCTTCAAACTCCGTGTGTCCAGGCATTTTGGCTCGAACGTCCCTTGATTTTGGCCCTGTCACTCTTTCAACTATGGGGGAGGCACTCGCTATAGGCAGTTATGCCTTTTGCCTCCCTCAATTACATAGAAAAAAAAAAAAAAAATATATACAGTACTGTACATACATACATACTGTATACACATATTGTACTGTACATACAATGCTTTAACATAATTTTCCATTACATACATTGTAATGGCTCAGACGTGGTTGCTTATCCGCAGTTGGAATATAATACAACAAAGTCCCGCTATAACACCGCCCCATCTTGTCATCACCGTGGCTGATGTTGGTATAGTGCTAACCATGCTGCAGCAAGACTCTACTATGTCCAACTGCAGCACCTGCAGTAGCTGCAAACCACACCAGCCTCAACAATGCTACAACAGACAGCACCATACCAGGACTCTACTATACATTAGGCAACTTGGATTTTAGAAAAAAAAAAAAAAAAAAAAAAAAAAAAAAAAAAAAGCCACAACACTGACTCACCAGGCATACTCTTGTGACCGACTCTGGTGTGGCGCCAAACAGCGCTTAGGTAAGACTAGTAGAGTCCCCTATGGCACCTATCCGCACCCGGCCAGCCTCGGCAGTGCCGTACCATGACAGTGCCATTACCAAGGCTTTAATGTATAGCAATGGCTGTTACAGTAGTTCATAAGTTCATAAGTTCACCATCCCCTCTATTAGTTGCCTTGTATGATGACATGCAGTAAGATGCGTGGGGCATATTCAATTTTTCCTCCGCTATAAGATGAAGGCCCCCTTACCCCACGGGGGTAATTAACTGAATACTGTAATAGAAAAACTATTGTTTTGTACAAGATGAAAATTTGAAATTGCATGGTGATGATTATGATGGTGGTGGTGATAATTAATTGGTGGTGATGATTATGATGATGGTGGTGATGTTAATGTTGATAATTATGTGGTGGTGATGATTATGTGATGCTGATGATTACAAAGGAAAACAGAAAAATACTGTACAGTATACTGATCCTCAATAGGCCGCGAAGTGAACGGTGACAAGTAGGTATTTGTGTGTGAAAATAAATTACAAATCTATAATTCGGAGAGAAATGCAGTCAGTCGGGAATTTTGAGTTGAAATATTTCTTGAGGTGACAGGCTATAGCAAGCATAAAAGAGAACTCCAGATATTTCTTCTTGTATGCAAGCAAAACACTAAAAACTGCAACTACAGTGGGCCCACTCAATAAAGAAAACGGTACCCTATAAGGCAACTCAAAGGAAATGGCGAACATCCTCAAAAGCCAGACGAAAGTGTCTTCAGTATACCAAAGAAAGGCAAGGCAGTTACGAATCCGCACAGCTTCTTTGAAGACGCCCCCAACGCGGATCAGCAACTGTCAAACAAACAAAATTCTTGACAAACATGCACAATAACACAAAAAGATGGCTGGCCAACTATCTAGCAGGCAGATGTGCCCATGTGCTGGCCAGTCATCGAACATCAGAAATTTCTCAAACGGAGTCTCTAACGGATCCGTCTTGTCACCAATACTTTTCAATCTATAGCCTACATGCACGACCTACCAATACCCAACACAACCCAGATACTGTACACACAGCCTCTTAAGGGGAGGCAGATCATTTTTCTGGACCCCCTTCTCCCTAATGTTTAGCCCCACTAGTTTTGAAATTATAAGACCTTCGGCCCATTAGTTTGGCGATTTTAACAACTTTCGCCACCTCCCGAGGCTGCCAACCGCGGATGGCTGCCGACCCTCCACAGCCGAAGACAAAATCAACGACCAGTGGAGGAAAACCGGATGCCGGCCGCGGGGAGCAGTTTCGGGAGCCAAACCGTCACAACCATCCCCTGCCCCCCTCCTGGGGGCACGGGTCCTTGGAACGGCTTCGGTCGCGCCGGGAATTTCCACACCTCTCACACCACACACACACACATCACACAGTTTTTCCTACACCGAGAAATGACTCTCCGGCTGTCATTTCTCGAAGACTTCTTCTAGCCGGAGACATTGAGAGCAACCCAGGACCCACGTTCACATACATATGTCCAACTTGCTCAAAACCCATCACTTCGAGTCGCCATACTAAGGGTTCAGTTCTCTGCAATTCATGCGGGAACTGGACCCACTTCACCTGCACAACACTTGCCTCCAAGAAACACTACACAAACACCTGGACCTGTTCCTCATGCCCCTCCCTCTCCCAGTCAAATCCCTCACCTAAAACCCGTCCACCTCTCCTCCCCAACCCACCTAACCTTCCCATATCATCCACTCCCCCCCCTAAAACCCGTCCACCTCTCCTCCCTAACCCACCTAACCTTCCCATACCATCCACATCCTCAACTCAACACACCATACCCCATCCTAATCCATTCCAACCCCCATCTCCTGCTCCCCAATCCCCACCCCCACCTCACCCATCCCAACCCCCAGTCCCTCCCTCACCCCCACCCCCACCCCATCCTCGTGCAGCAGCACCCAACATACATCGTGCACATAACATTAACATTCTTCAACTGAACATAGATGGCATCAACACAAAGAAACACGAACTCTCACACTTCATCAAACAACACAACATACACATTGCCATCTTACAAGAAACAAAACTCCGCACAACACAAAAAACACCCACATTTCATAATTTCACCACCATCAGACAAGACCGGGCTGTCGGCGGGGGCGGTGGACTCATCACCCTGGTACACAAAGAAATATCATACATAGTAACCAGTGTACAAACCAAATCACTCCTCCCCCCAAATGATAACACAACAGAAATACAGTCAATTAAAATACGCACTGGTAACAACTCCAACATAACCATCATAAACACATACATCCCTCCCCAAACATCCCCTACAGTACCAAATGAATACAGACCACACTTACAACACATCACAAACACCCCACACACCCCACACATCATCCTGGGTGGTGACTTCAACACCAAGACGTCGGCCTGGTTTGTCGACAACCCCGACACAGACAGAGGGCTGGTACTACAAAACCAAACCGATAACCTCATCATCCTTAACGACATCCATCAACATACCCATATTCCTCACCAAGCCCTCTATAACCCATCATCTCCAGACATCACCTTTTGCTCCCCAGAACTCGCCCCCACAACATCCTGGAGGGTGGTCAGAACCTTAGGCTCTGACCACCTCCCGATCATTATCACCACCAAAACCAGACTCACCCCAGCTAGCCACAAACACACATACACCAATTATAAAAGAGCTAACTGGGAAGCATTCACAAATGAGACAGAACAACACTTCACAACTCTAAACAGTACACCCATCACTAACATCAACAATGCTGTACACATACTCAATAAAACTATCCAAAACGCTGACAAGAAACACATTCCAAGAGGTAACAGAAAAAGACACAACCCCAACTTCACACCAGAAATTCAAAACCTCATCAGACAACGCGACATACTGAAACACTCCCCAGCACCCCACACACAAGACATCACACAACAAATTCAAGCACTCAACACCCAAACTAACAACAAAATACAAGAACAACAAAAACTAAATTGGAATAACTTCCTACAAACACTTGATCACAAAACAAACCCCAAAAAACTATACAAAACACTAAACAGCATCACACTTTCCAACAGCAACACAACACAATCACATGCTGCAATCACAACAACAGACTCTACTCCTTCATGTAAACAACAAGCAAACACTCTCATCAATCACTTCTCACATGTCAGCCACCTAAAACCTCACAAAGACGACCGACGTGTCATCCGACGTAAGAGACAATTCCCCACAGACCCTGACTATACACCCTTCACCAATCACCAGACAAAGCATATCATCAACAATCTCAAGCACTCACCCGCCTGTGGCCTAGACAACATAAGCAACATACACCTCAGACACCTGGGACCACAAGGCATACAAGCACTCACTAACATATCAAACTACAGCTATTCACACAACACAATACCAGACATTTGGAAGCATGGTATCATCATCACATTCCCCAAACCCAACAAAGACCCCACGCTACCCTCCTCGCACCGCCCCATCACACTCCTTTGCTCCCCCTCCAAAGTCATGGAACGCCTAGTATTACAACTAATTACACCTGACCTACCCCTAGCTCCAACACAACATGGCTTTAGGCCACTGCACTCCACAAACACTCTTCTCACAGACCTTACACAAAGAGCTTTCGACGGCATCAATTCAGCTAGACCACCACACAGATCACTATTAGCCACACTCGACATTAGTAAAGCCTTCGATGCCATCCCCCGCCACAACCTAACAAACAAAATCTACAACACAAACATGCACAACACAAAACGGTGGCTGGCCAACTTCCTAGCAGGCAGATGTGCACACGTATCTTTTGCCGGTCAGTCCTCTAAAATCAGAAACTTTCCAAACGGAGTCCCACAAGGATCCGTCCTATCGCCCGCACTCTTCAATCTGTACATGCACGATATAACTACACCCAATACGCCCCAAATAAACTTAGCCTCCTATGCAGATGACATAACACTCACATGCACACACCATGACCCAAAAAGAGCAACAGATCTCCTTCAACCCTATCTCAACACACTACATGGCTGGTGCACTACAAACAGACTTAATCTAGCCCCAGCCAAATCCACCGCAACCCTGCTCACAAGTTGGACAGGAGAACACGAATACATCCCTCAACTCACCATAAACAACACACCCCTAACACATACACACACACCCAAAATCCTAGGAGTAACATATGATACTCATATGACATTCAAACAGCACACCACAAACATTAAAAAGAAACTGACACCCAGACTTAACGCCCTCAGGTCACTTGCTCACACAAAATTTGGACACAACAAAGAAACTACCACCACAGTATATAAACAATACATAAGATCAGTGATGGAATACGCAAGCCCAGCCTGGGCTTCTAACCTAGCTGAAACACATCATAAGACCTTACAGACTATTCAAAACAAAGCCCTGAAGATCATTACAGGCTGCACAGCTACTGCACCCACAGATCACCTACATCAAGAAACCAAAATCCTCAAAGTCAAAGACCATCTGGACATGAGAGGCACTCAATTCCTGGCAGCAGCCTCCACGAACCAAGACCACCCACTAAACTACATGGCAACACACCCACAGACACCAAGAAATATCAAAACAACACCCAGCACACGGTATCACACACAATTATTGTCCTCTCTCCCTCCCTGCCCACCCCGAACCAACTTCCAGAAGCACATCCATACTCATATCTCTCACCGATCCATCCACTCACTCACAGACAACACGCAGCTGCATGCACGACCTCCCGAAATCCATCCTTCCGAATCCTCCCTTCCTCGCGAGGACAGAGTCCACCTGGCCAGGCTGAGATGCGGACACCATCCAGCTCTCCTGAGCTATCAGAAGAGACTGGATGACTCCGTTGTCGACACCTGCCCGGGATGTAACACAGCACCCCATACCATTAAACACATCATAGAAGACTGCATTTCACACAACCACTTACGCCAACAACACAATCTACACTCAATGAGAGCTCTGTGGGAAAGCCCGATCGTGGCCATGGCCTTTCTCAGGGACTCGGGGCTGTTCGGCCAGGCAGCTTAGGGAACAACAACAACAACAACAACAACTTTCGCCCCATTTCGTTGTCAATTTTAAGACCTTTCGTGCCATTTAGGTGTCGATTATTTCCTGGCGAGCGAAAGCGAGCCTGCAATTTTAAGAGGAATCGGCCTTTGGCCGGGACATTTTTCTACCGAAAAATGTACAAATTTATCTTGAAAGGGGGGTCTAGGGGGTGTTTTCTAAGCTTGATGGTGGTATAGGAAAGAAACTAAAAAAATATATGAATACAGTAGGGTCCCCATTTGTGCGTGTTCGATCTGTGCATTTCACGATCTGTACGAGCTACCAAAAATATTAATTTAATAAATCCAAACCGTGCGAGCGCCGAAATAAAGGTAAGCAAATCCGTGGAGAAACCCAAATTTACGAGTTTCTTCACAGCTGTGCGAGATACGTCATGCGCAGTGACGTCATAGCCAGCTTCTGTACTGCTTGGGTACCGGGTGGGAAGGGGTAGTCAGCCATATTTTTTTGCCCCCGCTCTGAGTGCACGCATAGCTCCGTGAGAAATTTGTATATCTTGAGCGGCTGAGCCAACCTAGCCCTTATTGACCATGCCACCCCCACGTTCCGGGAGGCGGCGCACCATAACACTGGAACTAAAGCGGAAAGTTATTGAGTTAAAGAACGCTGGAAAAGGAAATTCAGTTGTAGGCAGGGAGTTGGGACTTACTGGAGTCGAATGTTAGATCAATTTATAAGAATAAGGATGAAGTGTTGAAGTGTGTCCAGGCCTATGGTTCATCTGCTATTGATAAAAGGCAGAAGACCAGTGATTATCGTATGATTAAGATTGGCATTAAAGAAAGAAAACTTCGCCTGGATAGAGCTATGAATCGAGGGGATGAGCGTAGCACAGATGGTGAGTCAGACGGACACGGAGACGGGGCTGGGGCCGTGGTAGCATAGCTGCACTCACCCTGCCGCGGGGGTTTGCCTCGGAGCCCCCTAACTTAATGTGAGTAAACAATTACTTATTATTGTTTAATTATTGCTTACTTTTATTTATACAGTATTATGTATTGTTATGAATATGTGTCAGTTAGTGTTGTTTTTTATAGGTACAGGTAATATGAAGTTGAACCCCTAAACTCGGGACCATCCATCCACCAAATTAATTATTTCCCATAAGATACACGTTTCAATTTGTACGATTTTGATCTGTGCGGCCTCGTTTATCCACCAAATTCTCGCACATTAGGGGACCCTGCTGTACATGAATGAATAGACCAAACAAACGGCCAGCCTCCCCTTAAGCAGACGACATAACACTTACATATACACATCAAGACGCAAACACAGCCGCACGTGTACCACAAATTTGTTGAGTTACTATGATAGGGTAATTGACATTGTACAAGGGAGGGAGGGGTGGGTAGATTGTATTTACTTAGATTTCAAGAAGGCATTTGATAAGGTGCCTCATAAGAGATTGTTGTGGAAGCTCAGGACTGTGGGGCGGGTTGAGGGAGTATTATTAAAGTGGATGGAAAACTATTTAATTGGGAGGGAAATGCGAACAGTAATAAAAGGAAAGTTCTCCTCGTGGAAAAGGGTAAAAAGCGGAGTGCCTCAAGGATCGGTGTTGGCCCCAATCATGTTTTTGGTTTTCATCAACGACCTTCAAATGGGAATAGGCTCATATATATCTATGTTTGCTGATGATGCAAAATTAATGAAGCATATTACAAGTAGGAGTAGTTGTGAAGAATTACAGAGAGACCTAGATAAGTTATATGAGTGGAGTCAAACTTGGAAAATGGAATTCAACACGAGTAAGTGTCAGGTTCTTGAGATGGGAAAAAGTAAATATAGACCTTCTTGGGGATATAAAATAGGAGATGAAATAATTAGTAAAGCTGTGAAAGCAAAAGACCTAGGGGTAGTTGTGGCAGACAGCTTGTCACCTGAACAGCATATAAATAAAATAACTGGTGAAACCTATGCAGTGTTGACTAACATGAGAATAGCTCTGAATTATTTAGATGAAGAGATGTTAGCAAAAATAATAGGGACAATAATACGACCAAGACTGGAGTATGCAGCAGTGGTGTGGTCTCCACACCTTATAAAAACATAATAAAAAACTGGAAAGAGTTCAGAGAGTTGCCACTAAGATGATAGCTAGCCTTACAGACCTGCCTTATGAGGAGAGATTGGAGAGGCTAAAGCTGCCAACGCTGAGGGAGAGGAGAGAGAGAGGTGACATGATCATGATGTTTAAGTGTGTGAAAGGTTTTGAGAAGATCGACAAGGGAGATTTTGTGGTGAGGGACGAGGGAAGAACCAGGGGTCATGATTGTAAGTTGAGGAAAGTTATATGTAAGTCTGATGTAAGAAAGTTCAGCTTCCCGTATAGAAGCATTGAGTGTTGGAATAAGTTGGATGGAGAGGTGGTGGGAGCAAGAAATATCCAAACTTTTAAAGCAAAATTGGATAAATGTAGAGAGAGAGACAGGACAACATGAGCTTAGGCTCAAATCCTGTATACTACAATTAGGTGAGTACAATTAGGCGAGTACATACATACATAGCTCGTAGCCTAGTAGGTAGAGCTCTCGTCTCACACACGAGGGGTCGGGGGTTCAATCCCCGGCCGGGCGGAGACAAATTGGGCTTGTCTCCTTTCATGTGTTAGCCTCAGTTCACCTAGCTGTAAATAGGTACCTGGAATAAGTGGACGATGTTGTGACATCCCATCTGGGGTTGGCAAAAATGGTACAAGGCGAGATGGGTATCATATGGTTCACCTAAGCTGATAGCTACCGAAGCCTTCGGGCGAGACGGTACCGTCTATAGTGAGAATGGTACCATACAGATCCACCCTAAGCCTTCGTTTCCGATGTCGCCAATTGGCTAAAATACAGACTACACACACATCCACAGCCATTCCAACGATACATATAACACCTACACATATAGGAGGCGGGAAATAACGAGCATGCTCACTCCCGCAATACAACTAGAGTAAGTACAATTCTTCCAACAGTACCTCAACACACTACATGACTGGTTCACCGCAATCACTCAAACTAGCCCCCAGCCAAATCTACAGCGACCTTTCTCACAAACTAGACAGTAGAACATAGACATATCCCTCATCTCACTTTATCCCGCCCTGGTGATGACCCTCCTTTTGACGGCAGCGACGACGAAGGTGCCGTCGATCAAGATGAGTGGAATTGGGTTGATGGTGCAAATGTGCTCAATGTGTACAACTTTGTGGATGTGAGGTAGGCTGGCCCCGCGATCCCTGACGTAGGACGCAGGACTAAAAGACTTGACGCCTTCCTGCAATTCTTTACTGCTAACCTGATGTCTCAAATTGTTGACCAGACATACTGGTACAATTATTATTTCATGGCTGGCAAAGAACAAATGCCCCACTCTGCACATCTAAAGTGGACTGACCTCACAGTCCCGGAGTTCTACAAGTTCCTGGCTATCGTTATCCTGATGGGGGTGACAAAGAAGTCGTCGCTGGGGAAGTACAGTACTGGTTCTGGGATCCACTAATTGCCACCCCCATATTTGGAAAAATATGGAGTCGAAACAGATTCACTACCATCATGGGGAATCTGCACTTCATTGACAGCCTGGCAAGTCACACACATAACCAGAAGCAAACTAGACATATGAATTATGAAGGACCCGATGGAGAGGATACGACCTATCTTTGAGTACCTGAAGACAAAGTTTGCTGCCGCATTCAGACCCCATCAGAAGCTCATAATTGATGAGAATTTGCTCGTGTGGAGTGGAAATATCAACATCCGGCAGTACATCCCCAGCAAACGTCATCGATATGGCCTAATATTATTTGTGATGTGTGACTGTCGCACCGGTTACATCTATCTATCTATCTAATGCCGGACGCAGTGATCCAAGAACGAAATGCCCCCATGCACCTCTGTCCCCAGTAAGTCGATGTCCCTCCTCCCATCCAGCACCGCTTTCACACATACTGTATACGTCTTAACTCCATCCTTCCACCTCTCACTCGGTCTACCTCTCCCTCTCTGTCCTTCCACCTCACTCTCATACACTCCCTTAGTCATTCTCTGGCTTCCCATACGTTCCACATAGCCGAACCATCTCAAGGTGTTCCTTTTCACACTTTCCAGCACATCTACATCCACACCACACCTCTGTCGTACTTCCTCATTCATCAGTGTATCCCTCCATGTAACTCTGCACGCACTTCTCAAGTAACTTATTTCCATCCCTCTCACTCTTGGTTTGAGTCTCTCCACCATCGTCCATGCTTCACTCCCGGCTACATCCAGGACATCATTCTGTACATGGGCAAGAAAACGGAACTGGTTGAATCGAGGACATACAGGATTTTTGGGGCCGTCGTCATCACCATGTTGGAGAACTGCTTCGACAAGGGTCACATAATGTACCTCGACAACTGGTACACCATCCCCTCCCTTGCCAAGAACCTGCATAGCCTCAATACAGGAGTGTGTGGCACCGTCAGAAGGAGTCACGCCTATGCCAGAGATAATGTTGGTTGGTGACTTATGCTCCCCCATAATTAAATGGCCTTCAAGAAAAATTGGCAAGAGTTGTGTTATCTGACCCGGTATATCCTAGTGTTTACTATAGCCTACCCCTTTGAAAGGACATTAGCCTAACCTAACAACCTTACCTAACCTATCCTATTATTATGAGTGGGCCCCCACACCTCTGCTGTTTGACATCAACTCACATATTTACACGACGTACGCCCAGTAACACAACTCATTCCAAAAAAATTCTGGTGGCACATGTCATGACCAAGAACAAGAAAAGCAACTGAAAACTCTTGCTGAGAAATACTTCCTCACACAAATCATACAGGAAGCCACAAGAGAGAAGAATATACCTGACTTGCTCTTCACCAAAAACCATGAGCTAATACATGAGTACAAGCTAGACAAGACGATCATCTCTGACCACAAACTTATATCTGTGTGTACACAAATCATAAAAGCCGCCAAAAGAAGTGCGACTGAAACCTACGTGAAACAAAACTTCAAAGTCCTAAAAGTCCTGAAGAGCATGTATGAGGGTGCGAAAGCGGCAGTACATGTGGAGAACGAGCAGAGAAAGTTCTTTGATCTGAATGTTGGGTTGAAACAGGGGTGTGTGAACTGATGTCCCCATGATTGTTTACTGTATATATGGATGGAGTCATGAAAGAAATACAAGGAAGTGCAGTGGATGTTGGTATATCGCTGACAAGGGAGGGAAACGAGTGGAAGCTACCTGTATGTACTGCTGTTTGCTGATGATACAGTTCTGATGAGCGATAATGAATGGGAGTTGCAGGGTCTGGTAAATATTTTTGGAAAAGTATGCGAAAAACGGAATCTGAAGGTAAATGCGGGGAAGAGCAAGGTTATGGTTTTCGAAAGGGGTGAAGCCACAGAGTGTAAGGTGAAGTTCAACGGTCAGGCTATGGAGATTGTCAGCTCAATTAAGGGGACAGTGGCTGTTTGTTTGGTCTATTAATTCATTTTTTTTTTTTAGTTTCCTCTCTAGACTTCCATCAAGCTTAGACAAAAAAAAACCTAGACCCAACTTCAAGAGAGATTTGTAAATTTTTCAGTAAAAAAATGTCCTAGCCAAAGGGCGATTCCTCCTAAAATTACAGGCTCGCAGGAAAAAATAGACACCTAAATGGCACGAAGGGTCCTAATATTGACAAAGATATGGGGTGAAAGGTCATAAAATCCCCAAACTAATGGAACCAATGTCTTAAAATCTCAAAACTAGTTGGGCTAAACATTAGGGAGAAGGGGGTCCAGAAAAATGGTCTGTATCCCCTTAAGTATCTGGGCAGTGTGCTGAGTAAAGATGGGACTATGGATGCAGAAGTGCGGGAGAGGGTGCAACAGGGGAAGAGGGTTGTAGGAACGCTGAAAGCAGTAACAAGAAATAGGGTGGTCAGCATGGAAGTGAAGAAATCCTTGCATGACAGTGTGGTAATCCCGACACTGACTTACGGAAGCGAAGCATGGACGTTGGTGGAGAAACTCAGACCAAAAGTGAGAGGATTGGAAATAAGTTACTTGAGAAGTGCTTGCGGAGTTACATGGAGGGATAGACAGACAAATGAGGAAGTAAGAGGGAAATGTGGTGTGGAGGTAGATGTGCTGGAAAGTGTGAAAAAGAACACCTTGAGATGGTTTGGCCATATGGAACGTATGGGAAGCGACAGAATTACTAAGAGGGTGTACGAGAGCGAGGTCGAAGGACAGAGAGGAAGAGGTAAACCGAAAGAGAGGTGGAAGGATGGAGTGAAGAAGTATATGGATGAAGGCGGTGATGGTTGGGAGGAGGGGTGTCGACTGACTGGGGACAGAGGTGCATGGGGCTATTTCATTCATGGCCACCCCTTTGGGGACAATGCCATCAGGCAATAGATAGATAGATAGATAGAATAGCTATAATAGGCTATAAACATTTGGATTAATGGTACGTTATTGGAATTAGCTATCAAGTGATTGGATTAGGCTAGCTGTAATACCATTAAGTACAATTAGGTAAGCTAATATATAAATATAGCCTATATATACAAATATGGGGATGGATGTAGATTCCGGGCGTACAGTCGTCATGTTTACATAGGGCGATCGCCGCGGTTAAGTTAGTCTATTTTGACGGCGATTTTTTTGGTTATTTGCCCCCTGCTGGCAATATAGTATATATGATGATGACAATATGTCATGGGGGGGGGGGGGAGGGGGGGTCTCAACATATTACTGTATCCAATGGCATTCAAAATAGACGGGAACAAGATTGCAAGCGTCGACGCTGCCCCCACCGCCGACGTTTACATTTGTCGATCGCCGTGGTTAAGTTCGCATCAATTTTGACGGCGATTTTTTTCGATTATTTGCCCCCTGCTGGCAATATATATGATGATGACAATATGTCATGGGGGGGGGGGGGGTGAGGGAGGACAAAGCCCCCCCTCAACATATTATTGTATCCAAAGGCAGTCAAAATAGATGGGAACATGATGGCAAGCGTCCGCTCCGGCTCCGCGTATTGTAAACAAGGCTGGCGGTACGCCCGAATTCTACATTCTACCCCAAATGTTTCAGACACAGTACACTAGACATTACTCTTAATTTAAAGTTTCATTACTGGTGTGGGTGTTACAGGGTAAACAAAAGTATTTTTGTATTAAATTTTTGTTGAAATTGGCAGTCAAAATCAGAAAATGCCACTTTTTGAGGAATAAAATAACACGGAATGAGTTGTGTTACCGGGCATACGCCGTGTAAACACGTAAGTTGGTGTCAAACAGCGGGGGTGTGGGGGCGGCAGCCCCTACCCATAATACTAGGATAGGTTAGGTAAGGTTGTTAGGTTAGGCTAATGTCCTTTCAAAGGGGTATAGTAAACACTAGGATATACCCGGTCAGAGGTAGGTCACAAAGGTGATACGCCCGATAACACAACTCTTGCCAATAACACACCTTAAAAAATAAAAAAAATAAAATAAAAATAAAATAAAAAATATTTGTAGAAATCGTCCCCGGTGTTAAACAGGATATTTACCCTTTTTGATTGGATACTATTCCTAACAAGTAACGATCCCACCCTATAGGCTTACTGAATTAACTTCGGCAAGAATTGTGTTATCGGGCGTATCACCTAGGCTACCTTTGACAGGGTATATCCTAGTGTTTACTATACCCCTTTGAAAGGACATTAGCCTAACCTAACCTATCCTAGTATTATGGGAGGGGGCTGCCGCCCCCTCACTCCCGCTGTTTGACATCAACTTACGTGTTTACACGACCTACGCCCGGTAACACAACTCATTCCTTAACTTCTGACGGTCTTTGGTATTCTATAAAACAACACTGTAGGCCTAGCCTAGGCTATAGGCCTATCGAAGTAAAAAAATAGAACAAAAAATTAGGCCCTACCAATGCTAAAACTCGTGGAAAATATAACCGAAACTAGGCCTACCACTAATTTTCCAATGGTTTTTATTTTAGGTTTTAGGTAGTTTTCATCATTATACAGTAGTTGAACTTAGGGCAAGAATGTAGTTACCGGGTGTACCGCCCGTCTTGTTTACATTACGCGGACGCTCACCATCATGTTCCCGTCTATTTTGACTGCCTTTGGATATGAGAAAGAGAAGCCTCTACAAAAAGAAAATAACAAGAAATCTTCCGCAACATAGAGCCATAGAAATACAAGTGGCCCTAAAGGAAATTGATTGTAACCTTCTGAAGTCCCACGACGACCAGAGGAAAAGAGAAGAATTACAGGCCATCCACAACATAAAAGACAACTCCAAGTTCTTCTTCACATATGCAAACAAAAAGGCTAAAAACGTAGCATCGGTAGGGCCACTAGAAGACGGCGCAGGAAACCTAGTGGGGGACCCAGAACGGATGGCGGAAATACTGAGGACACAATACAAAAATGTCTTCAGCGTACCCAGCCCTGCCAAACTATTGGACGACCCAACGTTTTTTTCGCTGCCCAGGAGCCTACTGCCGTGCCAATTCTCTCAGACATCAACCCTGGAGCCGAAGAAATAATTCAAGCCATCAATGACATTGCAGTGGATTCGGCTACAGGCCCAGACGGCTTTAGTGCGCTCTTCCTGAAAACCTGCAAAGAAGAACTGGCTCAACCACTGACAATAATAGCCACCAAGTCTCTGGCCACTGGCACAGTCCCCCCATCTCTAAAGGAGGGAATAGTCACACCAATCCACAAAGGGGGCAACAAAGGATTGGCCAAAAACTACCGGCCCGTGGTACTGACCTCGCACATTATCAAAATAATAGAGCGGGTCATCAGGAAAAGACTAACAAACCACATGGAGGAACTAGCTGCCTTCAACGAAGGTCAGCACGGTTTCAGGAAGGGCCGATCCTGCCTGTCACAGCTCCTGACCCACCATGAGGCCCTACTAGAAGATCTCATCAAGGGAGACAATGTCGACGTAATATACTTAGACTTCGCCAAGGCGTTCGACAAAGTTGATCATGGCATCGTCCTTCACAAGCTAAAGAATCTTGGCATTAGGGGGAACCTTGGCAAGTGGCTCCATAGCTTCCTGACAGACAGGAAACAGAAGGTCTCGGTCCAGGGTCATCTCTCGGACCCAAGCGACGTGTCCAGCGGTGTACCCCAGGGATCAGTACTGGGTCCAGTTCTGTTCCTCATCATGATCGCAGACATCGACGACAAACTACAACACGCCCAGGCAACTTCGTTCGCTGACGACACGAGATTGAAGATGAGAATTGTAGCAGAAGAGGAAGTTGCTCTACTCCAAGAAGACCTCAACCGCGTTCTCGACTGGGCCGACTCCAACAACATGATGATGAATGGGGAGAAATTCGAGCTCATGAGGTACGGCCCTCACCAAGACATCAAACAGAGCACCAGCTACCAGGTCAACCAGCAAACCATAACACCTAAAGATCAGGTGCGGGACCTGGGAGTCACAATGAGCTCGGACGGAACCTTCTCCCATCATTATTAACCTGTCACCGAAACCGGTAGAAAATTAACAGGGTGGATACTGAGGACTTTCCAGACAAGGGAAAGGACCTGCATGCTAACACTCTGGAAGGCCTTGGTCCTCCCTAAGCTGGAATACTGCTTCCAGCTCTGGTCACCATGCAAGACGGGGGATACCTGCAAGCTGAAATCCCTCCAGAGGACCTTCACAAGCAAAATCCGGGGTCTCCAACACCTAAACTACTGGGAGCGCCTGGAGGAGTTACGACTATACTCCCTCCAGAGAAGACGTGAGAGCTATCTGGTAATCTACGTGTGGAAGACCCTTGAAGGACTCGTACCTGACGTACCTGGCTGTAAACAACCACATCAGGAAAGGACGACTGTGCTACATAAAGAGGACAGAGGCCACTACTCAGCGAATGGCAACAGTCGTCCACAACAGCTTCACAAAAATCGGGGCTCGTCTATTCAATTCGGTGCCAAAGGCAGTCCGAGAGCTCACCGGGGTCACGACGGACTCCTTCAAAGGCCAGCTGGACCGTTGGCTGGCCACAATACCAGACGAGCCCCAAATACCAGGATACCCCAGCACTGCAACCAACTCACTGACAAGCCAGCGAAACACCCGAGAAGCAGAGCTGCCTGGCCGCTGCGGAGGCCCACCTTAGCAGCGTCTACAGAGGACGGAATCACCCCAAGTAAACCCAAGTAAACCAAGTAATATTACCCTAACCAAACAACCTAACCTAACCTAGTATTATGGATTTATAAGTATTTATTTTATTATAAGTATTTATAATGATTTATGTTGTATGTCGGTAGTGGTACACCCGGTAACTACATCCTTCCCGAAATTAGTTACAATCCCCGGAAAATGTTATTTCTCCCATTATCCAACAATCCTAGGCAAGAATGTTAAGTGCGGGCGTACCGCCAGCCTTGTTTACACTACGAGTAGTGGCGTCGGACCTTTGCCATCATGTTCCCGTCCATTTTGACTGCCTTTGGATACAATAATATGTTGAGGGGGGGCAAAGCCCCCCTCACCCCCCCATGACATATTGTCATTATCATATATATTGCCAGCAGGGGACAAATTACCGAAAAAAAATCGCCGTCAAACTAGACGCGAACTTTACCACGGCGATCGACAACTGTAAACATGACGGCGGCGGTGGCGGGGGCGGGGGAGACGTATGACCTTAGCAATCATGTTCCCGTCTATTTTGAATACTATTGGATACAATAATATGTTGAGGGGGGGCGGCGGCTTTGCCCCCCCTGGAGGCGGTGGAAACGACAGAGGCAGAAACGAGAAAATTAGAAACGGTACAGAATAAAATCGGAAGGACGGGATTGGGGGGCAAATAAATACGTAGCACAAGAAGCAATCCGAGGAGAAATGGGGTGGAGTACGTTTGAAGAAAGGATAGGAAAAGCAAAAGGGAAGTACAAAGTGAGGCTAGAGGGGATGTAGGAAAATAGGTGGCCAAAGAAGGTATACAGATGGGCGAGCGAGGGAAGTACAGTAAATGGAACAGAGAGTGCAAAAGAAGGCTGAGAAGGATAAATATAATACAGGACCATGTGGGAGGGGAATTTAGAAAACGAAATGGGAGGGATGATTGGGTCATACTGGAAAATGGGAGAGGATGTATCAGAGAGATAGATAAAGGGATAAAAGAGGAGGGAAGAAGGAAGTGGAGGGAAGGGGTAGAAAACAAAGCCACGCTGTCTTATTACAGAGGGAAGGAAAAACCAGCTAGAGAACTTTTCTATGATGGAGGATGGGGATCTAAATTGCTGTTTAAAGCAAGGACAGGATCCCTAGAGACAAATGAAAGAACAAGGAGATGGAACGGAATAGGACCGCACTGTAATTAATGAGAACTAGGAGGAGACCCAATAGTCGAGGACATAGAACACATAGTAACGGAGTGTACAAAATATGATGAGGAGAGAAACGAGTTGGAGAGATACATGAGGAATAGAGTTGGGGAACTAGGGTGGGAGGAACTAAAGCAGAGACGATAGAGGGGTAGGGGCATTGCTGGGGCTAACACAAGATATGGAAATGCAAGACATGGAGATGATGAAGAGGACACTAGAAAAGATATGGAGGTAGAGAAATGGGTAGGGGGGGGGGGGGTGGTAGGAGGGGGGGGGGGGGATGTGATAGGTAGGTCTAAAAAACTGTCCCTTATACTCTAAACTTTCCCTCTTAGCCTACTAACGTTTCTGAGCCAGTAATGATACAAAGGTCAGCCCTGTGGACCTGCGCGGTCTGCGGGCGGGTTCAAGAGGAGAAGAAGAAGAAGCCCCCCTCACATATTGTCATCATCATATATATTGCCAGCAGGGGGCAAATAACCGAGAAAAAAAAATCGCCGTCAAATTAGACGCGAAGTTAACCGCGGCGATCGCCCTATGTAAACATAACGACCGTACGCCCGAACTCTACATCCATCCCCAATCTTAAAACACTCGGATGTAGGCTAAGTCATTTTCAGAGTAGGCTAAATATACAATATTTTTGGAATTATTCTAGGCCTATAATTGCACCTACGGTATATGAGCTAAACAAATTATTATTGTATTTAGCAGGAAGGTACCACGAGGTAAGTGATGTGGTATAGGTGGCAATATGCGGAAATGGATTATAAGGGCAGTCCGCCCCCTCTGACCTCCTTACGAAAATCTACGGTTACTCACTCCACCCCTACTGGATTTCTACCGTTTTACCCAACCAGTGGGGGTGTGGGGGCGGCAGCCCCCACCCATGATAATAGGATAGGTTAGGTAAGGTTGTTAGGTTAGGCTAATGTCTCTCTGAAACATTGTCAAATCTGTGTCACATCTAGATTGATAGACTTTAGTCAGAGGGGGCGGAATGCCCTTATAATCCATTTGTGCATATTGCCACCTGTACCACATCACTTACCTCGTCGTACCTTCCTGTTAAATACAATAATAATTTGTTTAGCTCGTATAGGCTAGGTACAATTAGGCCTATAGAAATTTACCATATTTTTTGCCTTTGGATACAGGATGGGTTGAGAGGGGGCTTTGCCCCCCCCCCCCCCCCCCATGAAGTATTGAAATCAGCATCTATTTTAAAAGTAAGGGGCTTAATAAGAGTTTCACTGCTGTCAATAGGGAGCGTTATAGGCTATGCCTAGGGAGTTTTTTGTATTTACAGTAATTTATATAGCCTAGCCTAGGCCTAGTGCACATAAAATGTATCTCCGGAGGTTGAAATATATTTTAATAGGCCTATGATCTTTGCAACATCCATATTCTATAATAGGCCTAGCCTTCAAATAGAGAAATAATTAGGCCTAGTGGTAGTTTCGGAAATAGGCCTAGCCTAAGTACCAAACTCCTGTGAGGGGTCTCTTCAATTTTTACCGACATCTTTAGGCCTAATGTCCGACCATAGCCTCATCAAAGTTAGAACCCCCACACCACCAAGAAGATGTCAACAGGAATCAAGCCAAATCCCCTGCACCTCTCTGAAAGATCTCAACTTCTACAGCAAAGATATAGACTGGGACATACTGAGAGCAGAACTGGCAGTAACTGATTGGAGGGCACTATTCGAAGATAAAAACGTCGACGAAACTCTCAGTATCCTCCAGAAACAATGCCTGGAGACCTGTAAAAACATCATACCACCCAAATCAAGCAGGAAGCAGATACAACTAATTCCCAGAGATAGAAAAATACTAATGAAGAAAAGGACGTACTTGAGAGCCAAGCAAAGGAAGACCAGCCAAGCGCACACTATCACCAAACTACAAGAAGAGCTCGATGAAGTTGAACGAAAACTCATCCAGTCACACCAAGAGCAAAGAACACGTGAAGAAATCCAAGCAGTTGCAAACATACGAGTAAATAGCAAATTCTTCTATGCATACGCAAAAAGGAGACTCAGGAACACCTCAACAATAGGACCACTTGCAAAACCTACGGGCGAACTTGAGAGTGACCCAACCGAAATGGCCAAGATACTCAAACAGCAGTACGAAAGTGTCTTCAGCCCGCCAAATGAAGACAAGAAAATCGATAATGCAACGACCTTCTTTGACAACGCTCCTGGGACACCACATCAACTCTCCTCGGTAACAGTATCAACAGAGGACATAATAGCAGCCATCGACAAGATTGGACCAAACTCTGCGGCAGGACCAGACGGCTTTCATGCCCAACTGCTAAAAAACTGCAAATATCAGCTAGCCTTGCCTCTAAAACTGCTGTGGAGCAAGGCCCTCCAAACTGGATATGTACCACAATCCCTAAAAGAAGGTACCGTCACACCAATACATAAAGGGGGTAGTAAAGGCATAGCCAAAAATTACAGACCAGTGGTGCTGACGTCACATCTTATTAAAATCATAGAAAGAACAATACGAGCTAAGATGGTCAGCTACCTGGAAGATAACGAGGCATTCAACGAGGGTCAACATGGCTTTAGACAAGGCCGCTCCTGCCTTTCACAACTACTATCACACTACGACAAAATCCTACGGGATATTCAAGACGGAGAAAATGTAGACGTCATATATCTAGATTTCGCCAAAGCTTTTGACAAGGTGGACCATGGGATCCTTCTACATAAACTCAAATCACTGGGAATAGGGGGAGACCTTGGAAGATGGCTCCACAGTTTCATCACCAACAGAAAACAAAGAGTCACGGTTCAAGGAAGCCTATCAGAAGCAGGTGGGGTCATCAGCGGAGTACCACAAGAATCAGTAGTGGGACCTCTCCTATTCCTCATCATGATAGGAGACATCGACAGGGACCTGGAACACTCAACAGCCTCATCGTTTGCAGACGACACCAGACTCATGAAGAAAATCACCTCACAACATGATGCACAGCTACTACAACAAGACTTGGACAAAATCCTGAAGTGGGCAGAAGAAAACAACATGGCCCTAAACGGAGACTAGTTCGAGCTTCTAAGGTACGGGAACAAGAGAGCACTACAAAATGACACCAACTACAAAAGTGGACAGCAAGAAATTACCGCCAAAGACACAGTGAAGGACTTGGGAGTAAATATGAGCAGTGACGCCACTTTTTCCCAGCATATTACCAAAGCCACAACAACAGCAAAGCAAATAGCAGGCTGGATCCTGAGAACCTTCCACACAAGAAATGAGAGGTGTATGTTAACACTGTGGAAGTCACTGGTCCTACCACGGCTGGAGTACTGCTCTCAGCTCTGGTCTCCCCAAAAAGTAGGAGAAATAACAGAAATTGAAGCCACCCAGAGGACATTCACCAGTAAAATCCATGGGTTTCAACACTTTAACTACTGGGAGAGACTCAAGGAGCTGCAGCTGTACTCACTTCATAGACGTAGGGAGAGATACATCATCATCTACGTCTGGAAGATTTTGGGAAAAAAAGGTACCAAATCCAAACATCCAAGAGACTCAACACCAAAGGCGAGGGAGGCTGTGCTATGTGAGGACTACGCCGGGATCAACAAAACAAATCAAATCCCTGATCCATCACAGCTTTGCATACAATGGAACCAGACTGTTCAACTGTATACCAGCCCCTCTCAGGAACATGACCGGGGTGTCTCCAGACACCTTCAAGAAACATTTGGACATGTGGCTGGCCAAAATACCGGACCGGCCACCAACACCAGGATACCCCAGCACCAACTCCAACCGACTTCTGGAATGGAGAGTGGAAGAAAGGGAGCTGCCTGGTAGCAGTGGAGCCCCAGCTCAACTGTGTCACTAACGGACGGAATACAACAAAGTGTAACAAAGTGTAAGTGTAATGATATCCCTAACAGAATAACAGGATTAGCCTAACAGCATCCAATTTCTAGGCTATAGGCTAGGGTCTGTAGCCTAGGCTATCAAATGTTAGTTTTATCCAAAGGCCTATGCTAGTTACCCATGTACAACACTTAGCCTAGCCTACAAACAAGAATAAAACCTAAATTATATACAGGGTAGAAATATGTGCATTTAATCACAATAATAATTAGGCTAGGCCTACACGGTCACGTTACAGTACAGGAAGCCGGCCGAACAGGACGTGTCCCCACACCTCCACGGAGTCCAACCACCGTGACCCAATCAGGAACGCCCCCGTCCGGACTAGCCCACCCTGCAGTCCCACCGGTTAGCCCACAGAACCAGAACTCGGGCCTAGCGCTTCCACCACCACTGCAGTAAACCCAATAGAGGAGCTCACCTGTATGTACACTAATATTGATGGGGTTAATACCAAAAATAAAAGTGATCTCTTAGGATTAGTTATAAGTAAGGATAAACCACATATTATATTTATTTCAGAGACTAAGTTAAGTTCAGAGGAATCGTCTGCCTGGTACTTCGATTGTGAATCATACACGGTATACAGGAAGGACAGAGCAACAGGGGGCGGAGGAGGAAGAAAGATACCAGTAGATGAAAATATGAATTAAGAGATCAGTAGGGAAGAGATAATGAAATGTGTCAAGAAACTGAAGAATGGTAAAGCCGCAGGAAACGACGAGATCCCATATGAATTCTACAAAGAGGGTGGGAATGGAGTAATTGAAGGCATGTATGGACTTTTTAAGAAAGTGTGGTCAGGAGAGAGGGTACCGTATAAATGGAACGAGAGCCGGGTGACCCTCCTGCACAAAGGGGGTCACAAGAGTAAGAAAGAGCTGAAAAACTACCGACCAATAACGCTAACGGACACAATTTCCAAGGTGTTCTGTGGGGTGCTGAATGAAAGGCTGAAAGGGATCTTTGAAAGGAACAGAGTGATGGGAGAAGAACAGAATGGGTTTCGAGTGGACAGAAGAGGGGAAGATAACATGTTCGTAGTGAGAGAAGTGATAGAGAATACGAAAAAGTCCGGACGGAAGGGATACTTCGCCTTCCTAGACATAGAGAAAGCATATGACAGAGTGAACAGGTACAAATTGTGTAGGCTGCTTGAAACAATAGGTGTGAGTGAAAAGATAATAAATATCATAAGAAGTATGTATGAGAATACCAGGGCTAGATACAGTATGGGGGATATAGAGACAGACTGGGTCGAAAACAAGCGGGGAGTTAGACAGGGCTGTGGGCTATCCCCCCTCCTGTTTGGGATGTACACAGAGGAACTAGCTGCAAGAATGAAAGAAGCCGGCAGGGGAACACTAATTGGGAACGAACGTCTGGGTATCTTGCTATATGCAGATGATGTAGTGATCATGAGCGACAACCGAGAGGATCTGCAGAGGATGCTAGATGTGGTGTCCGAATATGGGAATGATCTGAATGTGAGCTTTAGCAGGGAGAAAAGTAAAGTACTAGTAGTGAATGGAGATGAAACGGATGTGGGTGCGACGTGGCTACTTGGGAATAATATTATTACCCAAACAAATGAATACAAGTACCTGGGAATGACAGTGGATGCAAGAGGATGCGAGAAAACAAAAGATGAGAGACTAACAAGAGGGAGCCAGTGGGGCAGACTTGGCAGTGCTGCAAGGTGTAGAGCGAACAAGTATGAAGTAGTGCGAGGAGTATGGAAAGGTATGGCGGTGCCAGGCCTGATGTATGGTCTGGAAACCATCCCGTGGACAACGAATGACACGGCAAAGCTGGAAGTTGCCCAGAATAGGGTCGGAAGGCTCGCACTGGGAGCGAACAAGTACACTGCAGTAGAAGCCTTGAGAGGTGATGCGGGGTGGAGCTCCTTTGAAGAAAGAATAGACAAGGGAGTCCTACGGTACCGGGTCAGACTGGAAAAAATGAATGGTGATAGATGGGCACGAAAGGTGTTTGAATGGGCTAAGGAGAGCAGTAAGTGGAACAAGATGTGCGACAGAAAGATAGAGAAGTACAGAATGCGTGGTATCATGATGGGGGAAAGTATGGAAATGTGGAGCCATGAGAGATGGAAGAAAGAGATCGGCAAACGGGTACAAAGCGTAGCAAGGGACGAATGGGCGGGGAATATGAGAAACAAGAGTTCACTACAGTAGAATGGTACATGTGTAAGCAACAGCCAAGAAGGGAGCCATTCTACGATGGGAGCATCGGAGGTGAACTCCTCTTCAAGGCCCGAACTAAGTCGCTTGAGCTGAACAGCAGAACATATAGATGGTCAAATGAAGGCAACAAGGCATGCAAGATGTGCGAGAGCGGGGAGGATGAGACTGTGGAGCATATCCTCCTAAAGTGCAGAAAATATGAAGGAGAAAGGCGGGTAATGCTAAGATCCATAGTGCAAGAGATTGGTGCGGAGGAATGGAATGCAGTGGTAGGAAGGTATGAATGGGGGCTCGACGGAATAGTGATCTACCTGCTTGGCCTGAACGACCTAAACATGTGGAATGAGACCACTGCACGGAGTGTTAAGGACTACCTAGAGGGAGTGTGGAGGAAAAGATCAGCCTCACAATAGTAAGGCTGGGGTGAGAATGCCCACGGGGGAACAATCTTCTTTTATTCTCAACCTGTCCTTTTCCATTATAGTTTATAAGTTTATCCTAGGAGAGAGAGCCGATACTAAGGCCACACCTCGACCAGTCGAGCGTGACTCTCGCACCAAGACCAAGTCACCATCTTGGTGAGAAGGGATGTACCTTCATCGCAGTGTTCATACAACGTCCAGGAAAATGTTGAAGCTGTCATGTGAGTTGAGTATTGGAGGAAACTCTACCCTCTTGGGATGTATGTACAGGCCACCAAACTCAACAGAAGACTACAATAGCAGTATCAGGCAGACCTTGCTTGAAGCATGCAATATTGGAGTAAATCAGGTGCTAATTTGCGGAGATTTTAACTTTAAGGAAATTGATTGGGAAAATCACTACGTACACGGGGGACCAAGGAGCGAACAAACAAAGTTCTACGAAACCTGCCAGGATGCCTTTCTCCACCATAATGTAGCAGAGTTCACTAGAGCCCGAGGAAGCGATACCCCGTCACTTTTAGATCTCATCCTGACCAAGAATGAATTAGAGATAAGTAACATAGAGTACAAAGCTCCAATCGGAGCCAGTGATCACAGTATCATAGTTTTCAAAATGGCTGTGGATGGTGCTCTGCACTGTGATGATGAAAGTAATAAGAAACTTTTTCACAAGGGTGACTATGTACAAGCAAACCATATGTTCAGCAATGTTGACTGGGAGATACTGAGGAACAGCAGTGTTGAGGAGACCTGGGAAGGCATCTTGGAGGAATACAACAAGGTAGTACAAACTTGCGTTCCGCTTCAGACAACTCGGAGAGGAACGAAACCAAAGCCCAAATGGATGACACAGAGAGCTCTGTGTAAAATAAGACAGAAAGAGGATGCTTGGAAGAGATACCGACAGAGGAGAAACAGAGCAAGATACAGAGCGTACTGCAAAAGAAGGAACGAGTCAACACAAGCAGTCAGAGAGGCAGTTTATCAGTTTGAAAAGTCCCTTGCACAGGAAGTCAAAGAAAAACCACGTGCCTTCTATGCATACGCGAGAAGCAAAACCTTGATCAAAGAGGCTGTGTCCAAGCTCAAACACCCCAATGGAACCTTAACAAACTCCCCCCAGGAGGCAAGTGAACTCCTAAATAAAGAATTCCAAAAGGTCTTCATACGAGAGCCAGAAACGGACATTCCGAATGTTCAAAACCAATTTGATGGTGTCGGGATAGGTCACTGTGATTTCACCGAGGACGAGGTAAGAAAATGTCTGGAAGGCCTGAGAGAAAACTCTGCTCCAGGACCTGATGGGATTCACCCGAGGGTGCTAAAGGAGTGCGCATCCTCGCTTGCATTTCCTCTCTGGCTGCTGTTCAGAAAGACCCTCACTGACAGAATTATACCTGAGGACTGGAGGAAGGCAAATGTCACTCCAATATACAAAAAAGGTGACAAGTCAAATCCATTAAACTACCGCCCAGTCAGCCTTACTTCAGTTCCATGCAAGATAATGGAGAAATTGCTAAAGCAAAGGATAGTGAATCATCTGGAAAACAACAATCTCCTCAGCAGTTCCCAACACGGTTTCAGATCAAGGAGGTCCTGCGTAACGCAGCTGCTCGAATATTTTGAGGAAATAGAAGATGCCATGGACGAGGGGGATGACGTTGATGTGGTTTACTTAGACTGCAGAAAAGCCTTTGACACTGTCCCCCATCTTCGTCAACTCAAGAAACTACAGGCAGTCGGGATATCAGGAGACATCATAATATGGATCGAGAACTTCTTGAGTCGGAGAATTCAACGAGTTGTCAACAGGGGCGCACCCTCAGAATGGCTGGGGGTCTGGAGTGGAGTACCTCAAGGCAGTGTGCTGGGGCCAGTTCTCTTCCTTGTTTTCATAAATGACCTCATGGATACAGTTCAGTCAGACAGCAAGCTCTTTGCAGATGACGACAAGCTGTACAGGAGAATTAAGTCCCCGCTGGACAGAGAAGGACTACAGGAGGACATTACCAGGCTGGAAGAGTGGAGTAAAAAGTGGCTACTAGAATTTAATGAGGAGAAATGCAAGGTCATGCACATGGGACGGAGGAACCCAGAGTACCAATACCACATGAAGAATAATCGGTCAATATACAGGAGGCGCTACAATATAGGTAGCAAAATTCTAGTGGTAGTTTTGGGTTCCTATCATCACATGCTTCATTTCTATATACTTTTTATCCCCGGGAAAAAAAAAAAAATCTTGGAATTTTTCATTTATTTTCTTGGGATTTTTTGTTTTGGTCATTAACCTAACCAAAAAAACCTAACCTAACCTAACCTAATAGCCCCCAAATACATTTAGGTTAGGTTAGGTTAGGTTTTTTGGTTAGGTTAATAATAAAAAAAAAAAAAAAAAATCCAAGAAAAAAAAAAAAAAACCCAAGATTTTTTGTTTTTTTCCCGGGGATAAAAAGTATATAGAAATGAAGCATATGATGATAGGAACCCAAAACTACCATTATAATTTTTCGCCTCCTGTATATTGACCGAATAATCTGCTAACCACCACAGAGGAGGAAAAAGACCTAGGAATTTATGTCACCCCGGATTTGAAGCCAGCAGTACAAGTGGCCAAGGCAGCAGCCAGTGCCAACTCGTTGGTAGGACTTCTAAGGAAAACATATACATACATGGATTCAGAGATGTTTCTCCCTTTGTACAAACCCCTAATCAGTCCTCGACTGGAATACAGTATCCAGGCATGGTCTCCATATACCCGTGGAGACATCAACAAGTTGGAACAAGTACAGCGGAGAGCCACTAAACTGGTTCCTGAGTTGTCCGAAATGCCATATGAGTTGCGACTGGAGCGTCTTGGACTAACGACACTGGAGCAGAGAAGGAATCGAGGAGACATGATCCAGACCTACAAGATAATTCATGGCATAGATGCGGTCAAGGACGGGCACTTTTTGACAATTGCATCAAGAGAAAACCAACCAAACACCCGAGGACACAGACTGAAGCTGGCCAAGGTCAGGCACAGAACCACGAAGAGGAACAACTTTTTTAGTGGTAGGATTGTAAACAACTGGAATAGGCCTAGTCTAGTAGTAGTAGTAGTAGTAGTAGTAGTAGTTGTAGGTCGGAAAGATTTTGCCTTTACAACGGCACTTTCCTAGGTTTTATGATTTTATAACTACTGTATTGTATACAATTTCAATTTGTGTCTAGGCCTATTTGTGTCAATTTGTGTCGTGCTCATATTTCCTTTAATATATCACTGATTTTCTTTACGCTTCTTTTCCCTTTTTCTCCAACAGTTGTAAATAACATTCTTAATTTTATTGATTTTTTCTTCCTCAAAGAGCAGTTCTCCTATCAGCTTGTCTTCATCTTCGATGTACGGCCTCTGAAATAGTAGTTCTCCTTTTCTTTCTTCCTCGAATTCTGTACACCATAATATGAAGTGTTTCAGATCTTCCACAGATGCTCCGCACAAATCACATGCTGTGTCTCCTCCATGGTGTCTGTTCCTGTCTTTTAGTGGTAGGTTGTTTGTTCTGCATTTAAAGAAGATTATTGATGACGGTCGGTTGTCGTAAAGCTGGTCTTCACCTTTAATATTCTGCTTCCATGTTCTGTAGATTTCAAGACGACTTTTCAGCTAGTTCTTCCTTCCACAGTCTGCTATCCCAGGTCTTTCTTTTTCTTTTTAGGCTAGTTCTTCTTTGGTCATAGTCTTAATATGGTTGTAGTTTCCTATGATATTTATGTTTTCCTTGATGGTTTCGATCCAGTAGTCCTTCTTGAATGTCTTCCTTTCCCGCAGTACTCTTCTTAGAAGCTCACGTCCTTCATCCTTTTCACTTTCTATATAGTGTAGGTATTGTAACTGTCTTCCTATGATTCTTGTTTCCATGGACGAAGCACCGATTTCTCCCCTCAGCGCTGCAACCTGAGCATACCTTGGGGCACCAAGAATCTGTCTAAATACTGAGTTTTCAATTCTCTGTAGTTTCTGGATTTCGCTTTTTGTGTGGCCAAGGATGCTCGAGCCGTACAGTATCGATGGTAGTGGTATACTCTTCCAGAAGGTCTTTCCAATCAGTAGTTTGTTGCAGCTCTGGGAGATTACTGGGTAGGTCAGGTTTGTTAGTTTCTTTGCTTTTTCTAGTGATATACCCTTTTGCTTTTTAAAACAGTTCCGCTTATCAGTTACTGTTATTCCTAAATATTTTATTTCATTAGTGACTGCTATGTTGTTTATCTCTAGAGTCTACTGGTTTTTCTCTCATGTTATATATCAGTGTATGGCTTTTGTTCTTGTTGATGCTCAGGCCACAATCTTGTCCAATGTTGGTAATGAGGTCAATCATAGCGTGTGCTTGCTGTAGAGACTGGGCCAAAAGTAATCCATCATCAGCAAAGAAGAGGGCATTTAAGGTGAAGAGGTCATCTTGATACCCGTCAGCCTCTGATTCAAGTTTTGTAATTATATCGTATGTGACAATCTTGAACAGGGTTGTTGACCCTGTACATCCTTGACGAATACCACTGGTTATTTCAATGTTCAGGGTTGAATTTTCGCCATACTTTATTTTTGTAGTATCTCCTGTGTATATGTTCGCCAGTGTGTCTATGACTTTGGGGTGGATTTTGTACTTCATTAGTACTTCTATTAATTTGCCTCTCTTTACCGAATCGAATGCCTTTGCAAAATCTATAGACACAACTATTAGCGGCTTCTTATTTAGGAAACGGTAAATTTCTATAATTGCACCTATACGAGCTAATCAAATTATTATTGTATTTAACAGGAAGGTACAACGAGGTAAGTGATGTGGTATAGGTGGCAATATGCGGAAATGGATTATAAGGGCATTCCGCCCCCCTCTGACAAAAGTCTATCAATCTAGATGTGACACGATTTACAATGTTTCAGAGAGACATTAGCCTAACCTAACAACCTTACCTAACCTAACCTAGTATTATGGGTGGGGGCTGCCGCCCCCACACCCCCGCTCGTTGGGTAAAACGGTAGAAATTCAGTTGGGGTGGAGTGAATAACCGTAGATTTTCGTAAGGGGGTAAGAGGGGGGGGGGCAGAATGCCCTTATAATCCATTTCCGCATATTGCCACCTATACCACATCACTTACCTCGTCGTACCTTCCTGTTAAATAGAATAATAATTTGTTTAGCTCGTAGGCCTATAGGTGCAATTATAGAATAATACCGAGTTTCCTTGGTTTCACCATTCTGGTTTAGATGTTCCTCAATCTTCTTTTTTATGGCTGTTGTCATAAAGAGCTTGTAAGATATATCAGTTAGTGCTATTGGTCGCAGCTGGTTTGCTTTTGGTTTAGGCTACTAACTTTTGGTATCATCACTGTTTTTGAGTTTCCATTCTTCTGGTATGTTAGGCCTACCATCCTCCAGGATTTTGTTAAAGCTATTTGTCAGTTGATCCAGGCAGATGTCACTCTGAACAAAAGCTTTGTAAAGCTCAGGTTTCAACATGTCTGGACCTGTGGATTTGTTATTTTTTAATTTGGAGTCTCCCAGAGGAAGTAGTTACGAGTCAGAGTGTAAATGTTTTTAAAAATAATTATGACCGGTATGAGACTGAAAGATTGAGAAGAGGCAACCTTTATGAGCATTGACTCCTCTGCCTCTTAAACTATCACTAAGGTAAGCATCACTAAGATAAGCACTAAACAATATAAATTTTGCATGGCCTGGTACACACTGGTGTCATTCCACGTGGAAGTTAAAAAACTCATTTATGATCTTTAAAAGTTATAATGTTTTCAATTAACTTAACCATAGTGTCAAAAGACTTGGTAGATTCACTCGAATACATTTTGATTATAAGAAAGGGTTTATAATTAATAAATATGACCGATTATAGCAAGTGATCCCCACCTTCTTCAAAAACAGCTGATGACAAGAAAGTAATCGTACTATAAGCAAATTTATGTACCTTCACTGGTCCTTCAGTAACTTTATTATAATAGCAATCTCGAATTAAACATAAATTTAAACAAACTATGAAGTTTATTTTAAGTAAAGATGGAAATTCTATCACTTGTTTGCATACAAAATGCCTATTTGTGTTTATATTACCAACTCTGATATTACGAGAAACTATGAGGAGCCATATTTGATAATCATCGTACATCATCACGTTGTACATAAAGTTTGTTTTGGATGCATATATGGGCAAATATTCGTAAATCTACTATATACAAATTGTTGTAAGATAGTTAT
This sequence comes from Paralithodes platypus, assembly GCA_032716605.1. Classification (NCBI taxonomy): domain Eukaryota; kingdom Metazoa; phylum Arthropoda; class Malacostraca; order Decapoda; family Lithodidae; genus Paralithodes; species Paralithodes platypus. Next base: position 46,243,308 of record CM064568.1, on the reverse strand, counting down.
GAATCCAAAATATATTAGTATAGTCGTAAAACTGGTGAAATACATATATTTATTAGTAAAATTGACCAAAGAAATAAAAGCGTCTGCCAGCAATCATGCGGATCTTAAAGAATGTCCCCTCTTATGAGCGTAATTTGGTTGATACTCCCCTTTTAGTTGTCTAATACCTCTTATCAAATTTTAATAATTTTAAAATAGTGTATATTTACGTAATTATTAGTGACTATATTACCCCGAACATGCCTGGTGCAGTCCGCGCGCGCCCTTTATTTTCCGGGGCGGGCTAAGTTGGCGTTGCTATTGCTAACATTCGATCACTCCTGCTCCAGTCGTCGTCATTTGAGGGTACGTGTGTTAGGTGAGGAGCCCTTGCACGCATTTATTGTTGCTACTCCATCCGGCATCCGTGTCCGATCTTGTGAAAGAGTGTTAATGTTTTCTAGTGGATCTATACTATATATTGAGCCGTTAGGTTATGTTGCTGACGACGGTGATTTTCTTTCGCGTTTTGTGTGTAGGCTATTCACGAAATATCGTTCGTGGCATGAACTTTAGCAGGGCAAGTTGGCCTCGTGTAAAATAAGAACATTGAGGACGCCTGAACGTAAATAATTGGTTTATGGATGATGCTCGTTACTAGGTTCTCGTCATTGTAGTATCAGTATCCCATTGACATTTCGGCAGCCGATTTTCTTGTGCCTAGATCTGTTTTACAAATTCAGCAAGTCACCCACGTGGGAGTTGCCGCGCGGTTCGAAAGAAGTAGGCCTAGGCTATTGTAAGTGATGGTTCTGACCTTCAGATTACTGCTTTGGGTGCATTGTAGGTTAGTGTAATGTAAGTATTGTACACGCATAAAAACAAAATATGGTAGGCCTATTGGGGCTAGTAAATCTCCGCCATCTAGGCTACAGGGAGGGATTTTCTATAGTTGCCATGTTGTTAGGCTAACCTTAGGCACGTTTATCAAAGGCACATTGAGGCAAATCTTTGATTTCCGCAGACAGCCTCTTGAGATGTTTGGTCGTGTCTGGTATTGACCAGACACTACCATATCTCTTTATCTAGGCTAGGCCTAGTAGCCTATTTTATTATTTGAACTAGGCTAGTGAAATTCTCTTTAAACCAACTCTTTCTGTTAGTAGCCTACATTAGGCCTAGCGCTTTTTTCAAAGACACTTTGGACCAGACAGTTTTGTTTTGAAAAACAGGTAATTTGCTCATAGCCTAACGTAACTTTTCATATTTCAATAGGCTAGGCCTAGGCTAATTCAGAGGATTACAGGACGTTTCGACGATGTGCCAGTTCGACGGCGCTAATTGGACGGTTCGACGATACCGTCGAACCTCTGTCAAAAATGTCTTATTAGGTAGCCCTAGGCCTATTTTTATTAAATTTGTATAGCCTAGGCTATTTTTTTTTTTATATTTGTTGACTAGGCTAGGCCTACGCTAGCCTATATAATATTCTAATGTTTAGGCCTAACCCATAAACGGCGGCAAAGCTCTTAAGCGGTTTTACTGGGATACGGCGGCAAAGCTCTTAAGCGGTTTTACTGGGATACGGCGGCAAAGCTCTTAAGAGGGAGGCCTAAAAAAAAAACTTTTAAATGGCCCCAGTAGCACTAGGCCTAGGCTATTTTTTTTCTAGCCTAGCCTAAAAAAAAAAAAATCCCCCCCCCCCCCCAGGCCTAGGCCCTATACCTCATATCACTCCTCCACATCCCCTCTCCCTTCAATTATCACCTATTTTCCCTGTTATTCCCCAATTCGTTGGTATAGCCTATTTTTGTGCTAACATTAGCAAAATGTGTGGAGGATGTGCTTACGTGCCTAGCGAGTGTTATACAACCGAGTGTGTGAATGAGTAGGCTCGGTGTGGCTTGAGGCCTCGTGGAGGGAGGGGTTAACATAAGAAAATGGGAGTCTGCAGAAAGCCGATTGGCCTAAGCAAGGCAGATCCCTGTCCTACACAACCCCAATTATAGGCTCAACACTAATACCCTGAGGATCATCTTACCAAAACGGATAGAGATTAACACAGGATTACGGGGGTCTGCAGAGCGCTGATTGGCCCAACCCTGCTGATCCCCCTTCACACCCAACCCTTCTCATCCATATGCTTATCCAATTTTATCTTACTTGGTTACTTGGTGTGGAGTTTCTCAGCCGCGCTCCGTCACTAGATGTGACGCTAGTCGTAGCTGCCCTTTAAACCATCTAGCACTTGTAGTCTTGTCTCACAGTGCCATCTTCTAAGTCATAACACTCCCTGAACAAATGTGTTTTAAGTGACTTTTTTTTAAAGGCCTTTATGTTCGCACACCTTTTCACATTAACTGGTAGATTATTATAAAGTCTCGGTGCACTCTTTTCGAAGGCCCTAAATCCAAATTCATTATTGCACCGTGGCTCATTCAATTGATGCTCCCTATCTTTTTTAATCCCACTATAGCACTTGGTAGTCCATTCCACCCATCTACAACGGTTACCAAACCAATATTTGCCTAGGCCTATAGTTTTTCTGAAACTAAATTTATCTAGCCTAATTTGAAACCATTGGTACGAGTTCTTTCGCTATAAGAACATAAGAACATAAGAAAATGGGAGTCTGCAGAAAGCCGATTGGCCTAAGCAAGGCAGATCCCTGTCCCACACAACCCCAATTACAAAGCCCAATTATAGGCTCAACACACTAATACCCTGAGGATCATCTTACCAAAACGGATAGAGATTAACGCAGGATTACGGGGGTCTGCAGAGCGCTGATTGGCCCAACCCGGCTGATCCCCCTTCTCGTCCATATGCTTATCCAATTTTTTCTTAAAGCTCCCTATCGTTCTTGATCCCACTATATCACTTGGTAGCCTATTCCACCCATCTACAACTCTGTTACCAAACCAATATTTGCCTATATCTTTTCTGAAACTAAATTTATCTAATTTGAAACCATTGGTACGAGTTCTTTCGCTATCACTGAGCTTTAGTACATTTGTCATGTCCCCTTTGTTAATCCCACTAACCCACTTGAACACCTCTATCATATCCCCTCTAACTCTGCGTCTCTCTAACGAATGTAAACCTAATTTCTTCAACCTTTCTTCATCCGGAAAATTTCTAATATTATGGATCATTTTTGTCATTCTACGCTGAATTCTCTCCAATGAATCTATGTCCATTCTGTAGTAAGGACACCAAAATTGGACAGCATAATCCATATGGGGTCTCCCTAATGACAAGTAAAGTTTTAAGATAACATCAGCAGTTCTGTTACTCACACTCCTAGAGATGAACCCGAGAATCCTGTTTGCCTTATTACGAACGCTTATACACTGTTTTCTAGGCTTCAAATCATTGCTAACAAACACACCTAGATCTTTCTCGCAGTCTGAATTTTCTAATTCTAAATTAGCTAGTTTATATTTAATATTTGTTTGCATCTTCCCTATCTTTAATACCTTGCATTTGTCAATGTTAAACTTCATCTGCCAATTTACTGACCATTCATGTAAGGTATCTAGATCCCTTTGGAGGCACTCTATATCGCTATCTGAATCAATTGATCTCCCCATTTTAGTATAGTCTGCGAATTTACTTATCCTACTAGTTATACCTAAATCTAGGTCATTTATGTATATAAGAAACAACAGGGGACCTAATACCGATCCCTGGGGGACACCACTTTTGACTGCTCCCCACTCTGACTTGGTACCATTTATGCTGACTCTCTGTTTCCTACCAATTAGCCATGACCTAATCCATCCCAACAACGACCCTCCTATTCCATGTGCCTCAACCTTTCTCATCAATCTCTCATGAGGGACTCTGTCGAAAGCTTTACTGAAATCTAAATATATAATATCATATGACTTGTCACTATCTACTGCTTCATATACCTCTGAGAAAAAGCTAAGCAAATTAGTAAGGCAAGAACGTCCCTGAGTGAATCCATGCTGAGAAGAATTTATTAAGTTAAATTTTACTAAGTGGCTTCTAATTTTCCTAGCAATAATGGACTCTAGCAACTTTCCTATGATTGATGTGAGACTAATGGGACGGTAATTGGATGCTATCGATTTATCACCTTTTTTGAAGATCGGAACTACATTTGCAAGCTTTCAAGCTTCTGGAACTAAACCTGTTTCTAATGACTTGTTAAATATAAATGCTAATGGGCTACTTAACTCATCTCTGCATTCTTTTAATACTCTAGCATATACCTCGTCAGGACCAGGCGATTTTTGAGGTTTCAGTCTGTCAATTTCCTTAAGCACATCATTTCTACTTATACTAACTGTACTTAACATATTTTCTATACTATCACTATATACCATATTGACTTCTGGAATCTGTGCCAAATTTTCATTAGTGAAAACGGAAAGAAACTGACTATTGGATGGCAAACAGGCAAACAGGATTCTCGGGTTCATCTCTAGGAGTGTGAGTAACAGAACTGCTGATGTTATCTTAAAACTTTACTTGTCATTAGTGAGACCCCATATGGATTATGCTGTACAATTTTGGGTGTCCTTATTACAGAATGGACATAGATTCATTGGAGAGTACAGCGTAGATTGACAAAAATGATCCATAATATTAGAAATCTTTCGTATGAAGAAAGGTTGAAGAAATTAGGTTTACATTCGTTAGAGAGACGCAGAGTTAGAGGGGATATGATAGAGGTGTTCAAGTGGGTTAGTGGGATTAACAAAGGGGACATGACAAATGTACTAAAGCTCAGTGATAGCGAAAGAACTCGTACCAATGGTTTCCAATTAGATAAATTTAGTTTCAGAAAAGATATAGGCAAGTATTGGTTTGGTAACAGAGTTGTAGACGGGTGGAATGGACTACCAAGTGCTATAGTGGGATCTAAAACTGTAGGGAGCTTTAAGATAAAATTGGATAAGCATATGGACGAGAAGGGTTGGGTGTGAAGGGGGATCAGCCGGGTTGGGCCAATCAGCGCTCTGCAGACCCCCATAATCCTGCGTTAATCTCTAACCGTTTTGGTAAGATAATCCTCACGGTATTAGTGTTGAGCCTATAATTGGGCTTTGTAATTGGGGATGTGTGTGACAGGGATCTGCCTTGCTTAGGCCAATCGGCTTTCTGCAGAGTCCCATTTTCTTATGTTCTTATGTTGAGTTCTGGTTTTCACCTACAGTATTTGCAAGATAACGGCAAGCTGTCTCCTGATTTTAATAACCTAGGTTATGCTATTTATTTGTTCATAGGGTTGCCTCTTAGGGATTCTCTAGTGTAGTCTTAACCCTTTCCCTGCAGGTGACGTTCTGGAATGTGTTGGCCATTTGCAGCAATTTCCAGGCTTTAAAAGCCTGTAAAAACCGTAAAAATATAGTGTCGGTGAGCGTGAGGGGCCCACCTCCGACCCTCAGAGCAGCCAGTGGCCCACTGAGGTAGACTGTGTCTCGCGCGGGTCTCTCACTGTCTCTCACAACAGTGTTGCCAAGCGAGCGAGTGCTAACAAATAGCGGGTTTCCCGCGTTTCTATGACCGCTGCGGGTAAACCAGGCCACGTACGAGGACCATTCTGGTCTCATTTTGAAGCTATTTTTGCCTAGTTTTCGGCAGAATAAGTTCATTTAATGCAGATGCTAGATTAATCATTCAGGAGTGCCTGAATATGCCCTAAATAGCCCAAAACACCCCGCAGAGAAAGTGTTAAAGCAAGTTTTTCAAAGGCACAGAGGCGAATGTGGTAATCTGTGGTAATGTTTGGTGATTTTACCCAACAGAAGCAGACAGCCTCCCGAAATTATTTGGTAGCATCTGGTCAAGACCAGACCCTACCATAAACTGGGCGTGGCCAACAGGTCGGGGGGCAGGGCTCTCATGACGTCAGAGGGACAGACACAACCAATCAGAGCCCTGAAAAAGTGGAACGGAATGAAACGATACAAATATTAGACAACTGAAAGGGAAGAGCTTTTGCCAAAACTGTATCATGCATTTACCTCAAACTAATTATTTTGAATAACTGAAAACTATTTGTATTCCTACAATCTTACATAGTTGGAAGTAATAATAATGTTAAATTGACAAAGCTTACACTGAATTATGATTCTAATTTAGATATGGTGAAATATGAAAAGTCTGTTAGGAGCAAATTGCCTGTTGAAAACAAAAAACCTGTCTGGTCCACAGTGTCTTTGAAAAATGCGCTAATATCTATTTTTTAAAGCATTAACACTAGTACTGGCTACTACATTTTCTGGGAGTCTGTTCCATTTGGACTAGCCTAATTAGATGCCAAGTTTGTTTGGTTAAAGCTTTCATGCAGCATTATCAGTTTTAAAGAACTTTGGTTTAAGGGCTGAATTTAAAGTTTCCCTCGCATTAATTTTTAAACTTTTCAAAATACTGTAAACAAACCAAAACTGGGACGACAAAAGATAAATGAAAAGAATGAATACAAATTGGTATGTGGAAATAACACTTGCTATAATAAAATTTTGAAATAAAAGAACACAATCCACCTTACACCACTACATGAGTAAGTTAATCTGGTTCCCAAGCAAACTAATTGCACATAACGCATTATCGTCACGTTAAAGTAATTCGTCAATAATGCACAGAGACCGTTTCATGATCTAGCCTACATAAATTGGTTGAAAGAGTCATCTTTCCATTCTTGTGTATTTACCTTGCTGCTAACCATAAAACCTTTCCCTTTATTTCAGGTTGTAACAATGGGTGCATTAAACAAGGAGCCAGTGAGGGGTAACAACTGTGTTAGGTATATAGCTGAAGACCCTCCAGATCTTCATGGCAGATACTTCAATCCAGAATTTGTGTTAACGAGGTTGGTAGAAGAACCATACCGGTGTAGTTACCTTTAGACATTTCTTTACGAATGTGATCTGTTAAGTGGATGAGACAGGAGTCTGTCGAGTACATGCATCTGAAACCTGATTGAAACTTATAGAATAGATAATTTTGTTTGAGGTAGTGTTCAATTTGGGTGTATACCGCTCTTTCAAGGATTTTAGATACCATACATAATATGCTAACTGGTCTTTAGTTGCCAACTTCTAGTTTATTTCCTTTCTTGAATAGAGGGGTTACAATAGCTTCCTTCAGTTCAGCCAGGTACTGTGTTGGTGTTAATTGACAAGTTGATGATGTGGGTTAGGGGGCCTGCTATACCAATGGCTCCATCTCGTAGAAATTTGGCAGGAATTTTGTCTGGTCTTGTGCTCTTATGTACATTTAGGTTAGACAGCTCGTCAAAAGTGTATTTTGGTGTAACATTTTGCAATCTAAATGTGTTCGGGTGTATGTCTTTATCTCTGTAGAAATTACGAAAGGTGGCCGTTGTTGTCGTGTATTTATTGAGGTTGAGGTAGGTTCTGTGAAAGTGTTTGCTATGGAAGTGAAGGAGTTGAATTAGGTTGAAATTTCAACTCCTTCACTTCTATAGCATCATCATCATCGGACAACCTCAATAATATACACATGGAAAATCGCGGAGGGTTTAGTACCAAACCTACATACTCCGATAGTCATGAAATTCAGTGATAGGAGAGGCTGGGAATGCGAAATCCCCCGGATGAATAACAGGGGTGCTATGGGCTCTCTGCAAGAGGGCTGGTTATCACACAGAGGCCCACGTCTCTTTAACAAACTCCCACGGCGAGTAAGAGACCTGAGGGAAAACTTGAATGGTCAGTAAATTGGCAGATGAAGTTTAACATTGACAAATGCAAGGTATTAAAGATAGGGAAGATGCAAACAAATGTTAAATATAAACTAGCTAATTTAGAATTAGAAAATTCAGACTGCGAGAAAGATCTAGGTGTGTTTTTTAGCAATGATTTGAAGCCTAGAAAACTGTGTATAAGCGTTCGTAATAAGGCAAACAGGATTCTCGGGTTCATCTCTAGGAGTGTGAGTAACAGAACTGCTGATGTTATCTTAAAACTTTACTTGTCATTAGTGAGACCCCATATGGATTATGCTGTCCAATTTTGGTGTCCTTATTACAGAATGGACCTAGATTCATTGGAGAGAGTACAGCGTAGAATGACAAAAATGATCCATAATATTAGAAATCTTTCTTATGAAGAAAGGTTGAAGAAATTAGGTTTACATTCGTTAGAGAGACTCAGAGTTAGAGGGGATATGATAGAGGTGTTCAAGTGGGTTAGTGGGATTAACAAAGGGGACATGGCAAATGTACTAAAGCTCAGTGATAGCGAAAGAACTCGTACCAATGGTTTCAAATTAGATAAATTTTGTTTCAGAAAAGATATAGGCAAGTATTGGTTTGGTAACAGAGTTGTAGACGGGTGGAATGGACTACCAAGTGCTATAGTGGGATCTAAAACTGTAGGGAGCTTTAAGATAAAATTGGATAAGCATATGGACAAGAAGGGTTGGGTGTGAAGGGGGATCAGCCGGGTTGGGCCAATCAGCGCTCTGCAGACCTCCATAATCCTGCGTTAATCTCTAACCGTTTTGGTAAGATGATCCTCAGGGTATTAGTGTGAAGCCTATAATTGGGCTTTGTAATGAATTGGGGTTGTGTGGGACAGGGATCTGCCTTGCTTAGGCCAATCGGCTTTCTGCAGACTCCCATGTTCTTATGTTAACTCGTTAGACAACTTCAAGAGAGCCCTAGATGTCGAACTGCAAAAAGTGCCAGACGAGCCCATCCTCGCAAGGGAGCGAGCCGTCGCTTCAAACTGTCTACTGCACCAAATCACCACCCATAACGAGGGGCGTCGCACTCCTTGGTGCCGCTAGAAGAGTGGCGAACACCTCTAACGGAAAGAGTCTGCGGTCAGACCAGACCTCTGTATTTCACTTTTTGTCAAACTAGTGAACCTGTCCTTTCTAATCCGCAGGTAATTCTATATAACCTGGGTTTCGCCAAGGACTAGATAAACTTAGGTCACACCCATTGAGGTGGCTTACTGTTAGGCTCTCTCAAGAAGTGACCAAAACAAAATACCACTGGAAACTTTATGAAATTTTAATTTATAAATTTTCTGAAGTATTTAAAATTTAGTAATATCATTTTTAAATATTGCCTTATAAAATGTATCAATTTTTTGCATCCAGCATAATCTGAGGCTTGAAATGGCATAATTGAAATTTCAAAGATCCTCTTGATCTTATGACTAACTATTTCCATTCCTTTCCTTTACTTCAGGATTCAGACCAAACAATCAGCGGCATCAGTAACTGCTAGCGAGGCGTAGAAACTGTTGGCTGTCTGGCTAAAAACCATGTTCCAGATGAAAAACTGAATGCAAGTCGAGGCTTCGGTTTACAATGGTACGTATGGGTTTTTTAAATTGATGTTTGCCAGAGAAAGTTTTAAGCAGAGCTAGAAAGTAATTGAGGAGAATTAGTCTAATCACAAATTGATTTGTATTTAGTGTCACTGGGATGTTTTGAAAGTTTTTTTTTTTATGCCTTGGATCTTTACTCCTAAGCTGTGCAGCTATGGTATATGAAAGTGCCATGCGAAGGTATTTGGTACATTCCTTACAAAAATAGTAAATTTACCATATACATATATATATATATATATATATAAAGTTTAAGTTTAACCCCTACAACACGGAAGGGCTCTTGAACGCCCATAAAAAAGCATAAAACAGGTACCTGGAAGGGCTCTTGAACACCCAGTGGTTGAAAGCCTGTGAGCTTCGTGTACGAGGCGTCGGTCTGACTCATGTAAACAACAGCTGGCTGGACCGACGCCTTGCATCTCCGGCCACAAGAAGGAGAGCGTCGCTTGTTCGTGTGTGCCTGTATGTTGTTGTTAAGTATCGAAAAGTAGTGTAAAGTGGCTGTTTTTGCCATAAAGTTATCTCCAATTAAATCATCACAAATCAACCAGTTGACTTAGAGAGCTCTACTTACCGCCATTCTACAGGTAAATAACACAGCTACGCTTGGGGATGCGCGGGAATGCAGTAAGCAGTCAGATTAACAAATATACGGTAGCCTAGCCTAGACGTTTTTCGGCCAAAACACCCGGGTTTCGGGGAATATATATATAATACATAGCTGGGGCTGGAGGGTTAAAGCTAAATTTAAACTATGTATATTGGTATGAATGTAACTGAAAAGCTTTGGGGAAAAAAATCCTAAGCTACCTTTAGAGTGTATTGGTAAATCGGAACTTTCTGTAGATTTAAGCCAGTCTGTATTCATCTTTCCTTAAATGATGACCATTCGGATGAGTCTCCCAAAGATTAATCGTCACTAATCGCACGATGTAGATAACTTGCTATGTCTGATTCTTAATCTAGATTGGAAGATTTACTTAATGTGACGTGGCACTAATATACTGGGTATATTTCTTTTAAACAGAGCGGCAAAGAGTTTACTTTACTGTTGGGTCTGGTCTGGATTTCTGCATTGCTGTGCAATGGATTCTTGTAGGTATGTTTATCACTAATTTTTTGCTTTTCTGGGTTAATTAAAAGTAGCCATAAAATAGCTAGACGTAAAACTTGCAAGGCAAATCGGGAATGACTATCTAAAAAGAAAACTTAATTAAAATCACCGGTATGTGGCAAAAAACTAGTGAGCAAAATTAAGTTTTGAAAAAAAAAACTAGTCTATTTAATAGAGTAAGACGGTGTCAAACAAATTTTTACAAAAAAACAAAAATCCTTTTTAGTCTGATCTACAGTATATGCTCAGGCCCAATCAAACAAATGTTTACCAAAACAAAATTATTAGTCGGATCTACAGTATATGCTCAGTCCCAATCCCCACTTTTCCTTTTTTTTTTTTTTTTTTACTCTTATTTTATTATATACAGTATATATATATATATATATATATATATATATATATATATATATATATATATATATATATACACACACACAGGGTGTTCAAGTAATGCTTTTCATAAATTATATGGTGGACTCATCAGACAAAAAATAAGAATACATTACTCTATGAACATGAGGTTGAGTATTTATAATAGAGTTATTACACGATTTAAGTTAACGATAGATACAATGCCATTCAGTCCAAGGGGTAATGTCGCTGGATTTTATTTTTCTACCGAAAAAATCAGCTCGCTAGCCTGAAGAGAGAACGCCGATTGGATACAAAACTATCTTGAGGCTAGCAAGCGATAGCGAAGGCCAAATGGATATAATCCACTAAAATGGCAACATTACCCCTTGGACTGAATGGCATTGTATCTATCGTTAACTTAAATCGTGTAATAACTCTATTATAAATACTCAACCTCATGTTCATAGAGTAATGTATTCTTATTTTTGTCTGAAGAGTCCACCATATAATTTATGAAAGGCATTACTGGAACACCCTGTATATTTGTTTGGGGGGGGGGGGACGAAGACTCGAGACAGAGCAAGAACAGGAAAACTCAAAACGGCGAACAAACTCACAAAACACAAAATTCACACACATCTAGGTCACCCAGGAGAATACCCAGAGACCAGGGTCACCAAGGTCACTCCAGCACTCCCCCAGCCCCCGACCACCGGCACCCGGAGAGGCTCCGATCTCGGCAGGCAGACATGTAGCGGAGCCAAAGCCACAAGCCCGCCCACCACACTTCCAGGCGCACCCTTCATATTAAGTCTCCCCGGGCCAGGCGCCTGATGGACTATTATCTAGTCCAACTTGCGCCCGACCCCTTCCCCCAAATGACCAAGTGTTCACTCAACTATTCACAAGCATTCTCCATTCCTTCCTGTTTATTACCCTTCAATTGCCTGATCTACAGTCATTCCTCTATCATCCAAAGCTTGTCATACAGTCTCTCCATCTCAATGGGGGTCTTCTTGCCAGTCTATCTCCCCTTGTATCAGACTCAAATATTCTCTTTGTAAGCCTTTCATCTCCCATTCGTTCAACATAACCATACCAGCTCCGCACCCTTCTGTCCACTCTGGCCGATTCATTTTCCTGCTGCCCCCCACTCCTACGTATCTCTTCATTCCTCAATCCGACTCTACGAGTAACTCCATACATACTCCTCAACCAGCTCATCTCCATCACATCCAGCTTTCTTCTCTCGCCCATGTCTCAGCCCCATACATCACTGTTCGCACAACAATTCCTTGATACATTGCACTCTTTACTTTCAGAGATTTCTCGTGTTGGTGGTTTAAAATTAAAGTTTTCTTTAAGTGATCAAATTGTCAAAACTATGCTATTGCATGTTAATTTTCATTCATTCCTTCTCATATTCATTATAAATCTTCAAATAATATTGCTAGGGTTTGATATCTTGGGATACACCTTGATAAATTGTAATTCCTAGCCTGTAAATAAAATTGAAAAGTCTACACAATGACTATTCTAGTACTAGTCACTGGCTATTAGCAAGTTGGGAGTTTATTAGTAAACTTAATTTTTGCCTGTATAACCCCTGCAGTACCCAGTCTGGCCAGTGCCAAGCTGGAAGGCTGTAGAGGGGCAGATTAAGGTCCTAGTAATAAACCCGTACTTGGAGCGTCCACTTTGCGGATCCTGTGCTAGTAGACAATTTATATATTTTGAACCTTTTTCTTATGTGTATCGTGGATGGTGGTATTTATAATGGTTATTTTACTTATAGGTCCAGGCCAGATGTTATAAGTCTTAGATCTTCGTCTTTTGGAATGGACTTGCCGAGGTTAGTGTTCTTTTTTATCTTTTAATGGTTTGTAACTAGTGATTTATAAATTTTTGTTCAGCTAAAACTGTACTGTAATATCAATAGTATGAGTTTGCATTATCTTTTGTTGTATTGTTAAGCTATAACATAAGTGTGAAATAGTAATATTTAATTTGATTAACTTTATCCTGATGAAAATGTTATCCCGAAACATGATTTAGTGATTGACCAAAGTTACGGATCGCTGAGGAATCCTGGATGTGCTTGTTGTGGTTTGTTGATTATTAGAAGTGTAACTACTTTTTTCCTTCCCTTTAGATTATCGTGGAAGGTGTTGAATCTGCCTTGATGACATATTAAAAGGTGAGGTTTATGTGTAGTTTATAAAATAGGTTTTGCAGACTGGTATAAATGCTCAGTATATTGGTGCAACTTTTTTTTACCCAGTATGTTAAAGTTAAATATAGACAATGTAGATGGGTATGAATATAGCTAAAGAGCTTTGAAAAACATTGTTTTTACCTAATCTACCTTTGTAGTGTACTGTATAGTAATTCGGAACTTTCTGTAGATTTAAGCCAGTCTGCATTCCCTGATAGTTTTCTTCATATTCCCCTTAAATGATGACCATTCGGATGAGTCTCCCAAAGATTAATCGTCACTAATCGCACGATGTAGAGAACTTGCTATGTCTGATTCTTATAATAGATTGGAAGATTTACTTATTGTAACCTGGCACTAATATACCGGGTATATTTCTTTTAAACAGCGCAGCAAGAAGTTTGCTTTACTGTTGGGTCTGGTCTGGATTTCTGCACTGCTGTACAATGGATTCTTGTAGGTATGTTTATCACAGTTTTGCTTCTCTGATTCGTTATACTAGTAATAAGAATATCTATTCTATTTTGACTTTAACCTAATTTGATTTTGACCTGTTGGGGTCTATTCCATGCCTAATTTTTAATACATATATAAAGGATGGGTTTATTAGGTTCATAGGAGTACATTATTGAATGTGATTGGTTTATTTTAGTGAAGATCCACACCTGTAAAAAAATAAATTTGTGGATTGAAATTTAATTTCATATCCCTAAACCTTAATTGAAATGATGACAATTTCGGATGAGTCTCTGAAGATTGATCGTCACTAATCCTATAATGTCGACAATATACCACGTCTGATGAACAAAGTAATGAACTGGCTTAGTGGCAAAGATAGATGGTTCTAATGCTCTAATCCTTTCCTTTACAGAGTGATGTGGTTGCCTTGGTGTTGGCACAAGCATTAATTGACTACTGGAAAAAGGAATGTTTTGCTGGTTAGTCTCAAAGTTGGTTTTTGTTCTAAAGGTTCCTAGCCATATTTACCAATATAAGTCAACCAACCAGAGCCAAATAAGCTTGTCAACTGTAGGTATAATATTGGAGTTGGCACTAGTTGTATTGGAAGTTTAACGTTTTTGTTTTGTCTACATTCAGTGTGGGCTTAGGCTATTACTTTCATGCATAAACAAAAGCCAGACCGTAATATATATATAATATATATATATATATATATATATAATGTATATGTATATATATATGTATATATACATACATACAGTATATCCATTAAAGTACAGTACAGTAATAGATATTTACGACAACTGAATCCTCTCTGTATGATGTCGGTTGTCTTGCAAAGGTTGGCCAAAATCACTAAATATGAGGCATATTGCGCCGCCTGCAACAGCTTGCCTTGCTCCCATACTGCATAATAGGTGGATTTTGGTGTCAGTCTGGTAATGGGCACTGCAACAAACTAATTGCATCAATTTATCTTTATTAACCCTTAACCAACGGCGCACGACATTTGTCGAGTTAAATAAATTTGGACTATGTGGCGGTGCACCACATATGTCGAGTGCCATTTTCAGCACGTAATGTTGCCGAGCGGTGGGACGAGCGTAGTAACCTTATGACTGCTCCCCACGACCACCGTGGACGTACTGAACTGTATACCACCTTCCTCCCCCTTCTCTCACTCGCTACACAGGGAATTATGTACGGAAATTACCTTAGTTTAGGTTTTTTGCACGATCGTTGCAAGAGAACCAGTGGTCGTACAAGGATTTATTACAGAATGGACATAGATTCATTGGAGAGAATTCAGCGTAGAATGACAAAAATGATCCATAATATTAGAAATTTTCCGTATGAAGAAAGGTTGAAGAAATTAGGTTTACATTCGTTAGAGAGACGCAGAGTTAGAGGGGATATGATAGAGGTGTTCAAGTGGGTTAGTGGGATTAACAAAGGGGACATGACAAATTTACTAAAGCTCAGTGATGGCGAAAGAACTCTTACCAATGGTTTCAAATTAGATAAATTTCGTTTCAGAAAAGATATAGGCAAATATTGGTTTGGTAGATGGGTGGAATAGGCTACCAAGTGGTATAGTGGGATCAGGAACGATAGGGAGCTTTAAGAAAAAATTGGATAAGCATATGGATGAGAAGGGTTGGGTGTGAAGGGGGATCAGCCGGGTTGGGCCAATCAGCGCTCTGCAGACCCCCATAATCCTGAGTTAATCTCTAACCGGTTTGGTAAGATGATCCTCAGGGTATTAGAGTGTTGAGCCTGTAATTGGGGTTGTGTGGGACAGGGATCTGCCTTGCTTAGGCCAATCGGCTTTCTGCAGACTCCCATTTTCTTATGTTAAGGATGGTTCGGATGTCATTGGAAAGCTCTGTTTACGCCCTTTCAGAGATAGATACTTGTTTTATGCTCTGGGTCTTGTTTATGCATGAAAATTAGCACGGAAACCACCCTATTTAGGGTTAAAAAAAAAACCCGCTGGGCGGCAGTGTAAAATACCCTACCACCCGCTCTTTGTGTGTTAAAACTAACTTTAACACCTTATTAGCGGGCTAGGCGGTTTATTTATATGTACCGCCCAGCGGGGTGTTTTTAGCCAAAATAGGGCTGTTTACGTGATCATTTTCATGCCTAAATAAGACTCAGAGCGTAAAACTAGTATCTATCCCTGAAAGGGCATAAACAGAGCTTTCCAATGACCCCATAACAATCCTTTTATGATGGCTAGTTTTCTTCCAACAACCGCGCAACGCGAGTGCAAAAAGCATGTAATTCGGCACTTTCCCCATACAATTCCGTATATAGAGAGGGAGGGAGGAGGTGGGATTCGTGTCCGTAGGTTCGCCGCGGTGGTCTGGAGCAGTCATACGCTCGCTACTCTCCTGCCACCACTTGTCTCTCTCTCTCAGCAACATTACGTGCTGAAATTGCCACACGACCTATGTCGAGCGCCTCCAGATTTATTATACTCTACTTATGTTGCGCCCCGACACTTAGGGGTTAAATATGATTTTAATTTTTGAAGTTGGAAGCAGGCTAAGAATGGTTTTAAATGCATTGAAAAGAGTGTATTTGGCCATTCGTACACATAATTAGTAATCTTTAGAGGGCCCTCGTTGTCGGTACAAATAGCTTTTCCAAATTTTTTGATTTTATTCTAATAAAAAGAGCGTTATTGTAGTTGCTCATGAGTTTTAACTTAATTGTATTGCAACAAATTTGGGATAGGATTGTAGTTTGTAAAATTGGCGGCATTCAGTCTACCTTGCTACATAGATTTGAGTGTTACAGTATTTATAATTATTTACGGTAGAATATAGCCAACTTGAAAACATGTGGTCGTCTTTTGGACCTAGTGTTGCGATACGGCTGAGAGTAACCGTGAACCATAGCTGATACGAACAATTTGATTGGTCGTGGTAAGAGTTTACTGACAATTGTTAATTTTCATTAAAGTACCGTTTGACATTTATTAGCATTATAGGATCTAGAGAATCTTGGTGGCCCCCGAAGGGGCCAGGTTGTGAGCTGTCTCGGATCATCTCGCAAGCTTGCACCCCCCCCTTGCAGTGCCGCCAAATGGAGTGATCTCTGTTAAAGCTTACATTATTTGGATATCTATTACAAAGTTTTATAGATTTCAGCCAGGACTGATGATGCTGGTCTTGAATGTGAGCTATTTGCAGACTCATTTAATCTCACTCAACTAGTCAACCAACCCACCCGTGTACCAGATAATCCTAATCATAATTCCCACCTACTGGACTTATTTTTAACCCGGGAGCTGCGGGGAGACTCTTAAGAGTTCCCCCGGCGCACTGCGGGAAGACTCTTAAGAGTCAGAGAAAATAAAAATCAACTTTTGACATCGAAAAAAAAATATTTTTTTATATTTTTTTTTTTTTATTTTTTTTTTTTTTTTGGCCCCTGGGCCATGCAAAATCTCAGTCCTCTACCTCCCCTCCTTCCCCACTTTCCTCCTCTCCTTCAGTTATCACCTATTTTCCCTGTTATTCCCTTATTCTGAGGTATATTTTCGTGCTAACATTAGAAATCCGATTGGAGGGTGTGGTCATCACTGATAGCAAGCGAGTGCAAGAGAGAGAGAGAGAGTATCGATCGACTGTGTCTCAGTGGCCTTGGGGGAAATTGGCGGGAAAGCAGATTGCCTCACCCATACATTATACAACTCGCGGGCTATATCTCCGATTTTGACCATCCAAACGCTGTTTTCACTCGTTTTATTGTTGTTTCAGGTTAATACCTTTATAATCAACCCATAATAGGCGCATATGGATAAATATTAATGCTATTAATGGCACAATGAATATTTTAGTGACGGAAACACCTCAAATACGTCAGCACAGGGGGACGTTTCCAATTACCCCCATGCGCACTTCAGAGGTTAACAACCAATTCAGAAAATTATGATGTTACAGTGAGGTCCCCGCTTGGATCTTCTGATCACTGTCTGATACAGGCCACCTGTCTATCACCTACCACACCTTCCCACTCTGAACCTGTTTTGGTGACTAAATGGCATTACGATAGGGCAGACTGGGAGGGTCTTCAAGGTTTCTTTATTGATATTCCCTGGACCTCTTTCTTTTCTAATGATGCACACTCCACCTTGAGCCACATACAAGATTTTGTAAAAATTGGAATGGAAACTTTTATTCCTCATCAAAAGTACAGTAAAAGATCTAATTCACCTAAATGGTTTGACCATAATTGTGCTAGAGTAACTGAACAAAAAGCAATAGCCTACAATGCATACACAAGATCAAAAACACATGAAGCCTTTAATTACTTTAGAAACATCAGAAATCATGCCAAAACTGTATTAAACCTAACTAAATCAAACTTTCTCCACAAGCAGGCAAATAAACTTCTAAATAATCCAAATGATAACAAAATATTTTGGTCTACTCTTAACTCATTTAAATCCAACTTCACTACTGCTTCATCCATTCCACCATTAAAATCTCCGACTGGCAATCTTGTAAGTGACCCACGAGGAAAAGCTAACCTTCTTGCGGATATTTTCTCCACCAACTCAACCTTAGATGAAATAAATCAAGATGTCCCTGTACTTAATTTTAATTCGCCTGAAATTCCCTCACTTAAGATCCACACCAGACATGTCAAAACTATTTTGCAGAATCTCTCGGTAGATAAGGCTCCTGGTCCAGATGAAATTCCTCCAATAGTACTTAAGAATTGCTCCTTGGTGCTCGCTCCTGTATTGGCAAATTTTTTCCGTCTGTGTACTCATACCTCATGCTTCCCAGTACCCTGGAAAGAAGCAAACATCCATCCAGTTCCTAAAAAAGGTGCCTCTTCAGATCCATCAAACTACAGACCAATAGCTATAACTTCCACTCTTGGTAAAGTCTTTGAAATTATATTAAATAATCACATAATTAAGCATCTTGAGAATAATAAATTAATCAGTGATAGGCAATATGGTTTTAGACGATGTCGATCAACTGCAGACATGCTATGCCTTCTTACGCATCAGATCAACCAAGCTACAGACCAACATGGTGAAACACATACAATAGCACTGGATATATCAAAGGCATTTGATAGAGTCTGGCATCAATCCTTATTGTCGAAGATGTCACACTACGGCCTTGCATCATTAGTTCCACTAATTTCTTCTTATCTTCATAACAGAAAAATACGTGTAATGGTAGATGGCCTTTATTCTCAATTTCACTCAATAAATGCTGGTGTTCCCCAGGGATCAGTTTTGGCCCCAATTCTGTTCCTCATTCATATCAATGATCTCATATCTACCACTCATAATCCAATACATTCCTACGCAGATGACTCAACACTCCACAGTTCCTTCACATTTACCAATTCTTTCACCCAACCCGATCTTATAAATTCAAAAATAAACACTGCAATTTCTCTGAACCAGGACCTTTCTAGAATTAATGGATGGGGACAAAAGAATCTAGTTTCCTTTAATGCACAGAAAACCAAGTACATTCAATTTTCTAACCGACAGAATCTCACTGACTCCCATATTTTTTAATGATGTAAATATTCCCACTTCCCCTAGTATTGACATTCTCGGTGTAACATTAACTACTAACTTGAGCTGGACACATTATGTTAGAAGCATTGCTAAGAATGCCTCTAAAAAACTGGGACTCCTGTACAGAGTTCGAGAATTCTTCACTGACGAGCAGTTGGCAGTGATATATAAAAGTCATGTGCGTTCTCAGATGGATTACTGTTCACCTCTGTGGGGTGGAAGTGGAGTGGTTGCATTGAGGCAGTTGGACAAAATTCAAAATAAAGCTATTAGATTAATCAATAACCCTGCAATCACACAGGACCTTCCTACATTATCCATACGAAGAAACGTTGCATCCCTTGCATTATTCTACAGATATTTTCACAGCAATTGTTCCGAGGAACTTGCTTCAATTGTGCCGCCTCTCCACATCTTTCCCCGTAGAACTAGGGCAGCTGAGAGCGCCCACGAATTTACACTTTCTCCTCCACAATGCAGAACTTCTGCTTATCAGAATTAATTTATCCCCAGAGCTACTACTCTTTGGAATTCACTTCCCTCGAATTGCTTTCCACAAACTTACAATCTACAAATGTTTAAATCCAGTTGTTACAAACATTTTATGAATGGAGGATGCCTTTAGGCACATGGACCTTTTTGTTTTATCTGTGTTTTTCCTTCCTCCGTTCATTGTCTCTTAAAAAAAAAAAAAAAAAAAAAAAGATTGTTAATTATTAGTTACTATCCGAGGATTTTCTTGTCCAAATCCAATTGAAACTTCAAATGTAATCTGAAGTATTCTTGTTTTTAAATGTTGGAAGATTGGTAGTTGTTAAATATTTGAGCATCTCGTAATTTATGTCCAGGTTTATTTACACTTTTTTAATTTCAGGCTTGTAGGAACCTCTGGGCCTGATAAGAAATTGAGAACTTGGGCAAGCAGTGTTTAATGTAAGTATTTTTTAAAGCTGGATTTATTTAATAGTTCATAATGCCGTGAACTTAGTTGACTGACAAGGCTAGGGCGTGCTATTGTTACAGGGACCTCGACATATATGAAAGAAAATTATTTAGTTAATTTAACTTAAATATGATCCTATTTTACTTATATAGCCCTACTTCACAATGCATTATTATGCCATTATCTTGTGTTTTATAATTGGTCTAGCTTACTCCAGTAGGGGAAGTTTATCATTGGAAGATCATAATATAAATAATATAAAATATGCATTGAACTAGGCAGCTTGTGCTATGGCGACACTTGCTGTTAGAAAATAATGCTAGAGTAACTTTCGGAGTCCTTGTTGACTGATTCAAGCTTTGGTCAGTTTTAGTAACTCTGGAAAGACAGTCCATCCATCTACTCTTTGGTTAGTTAGTTATGTAGAGCAGTTTAACCAGACCACTGAGCTCCATACGGAACTCTCATAGGTTGGTGCCGTACTGTATTAATTTGTCCCGACGTGTATATCAGTCTTATTGCCGGACAATATGATACCCGAAGGGGTGGCCATGAATGATTTGCCAAAATGTTGGTTACTTTCTCAATAAAGTAACTTTACCTATATATGTAAATAAGTGCTTTTATATGTTAAGCTATGCAGTTTAGCTCAATTAGCAAGTTTTTAAGTCTTTAATCCTCTTCCTTTTCTCCACAGGTACTTTGGGCCAGATTAGTGGTGACTGCTTATGGAACATTCTCTGGAGGCATGATAAAGTGAGCATAACTTTTAGCTTCCTGTAATTCAAATAATACTGTTCTACAAAACGCTTTACCAATTAACGTGTTTGTATGGGTAATTTTGCCCTAATCGGGTTAGGGAAAGAATTGAGTTAACCTGTTGCAACTAAAGAATAAGAAATTTCGGTCTGACTTATTTCTTGTCCCTAATATTACCTGTACATTCAATGACCCTAAATGATGATAACGATGACGAGTCTGACTCGGGACTGCTCTGCGGGGGATCCAGGCAAGCCCTGACACGTTTTGTGTCTTGGGTTCGTCCCTCCTCAGTGTGGTCTCTCAGGATTATTATTTGGCATTACTGATTAACAAATATACATTTTTCTTCCGTCTTTCATTTTATCTTTATTAATGAGCAATTCTCTTCAGATCTTGCAGATACAGTGCTGGTATACAGTATGAGCGAAGCCTCGTTCGCTCTGTGGATAATTTTGCCGAGTAAGTATATAGTTCTTTAAAAGTTTAGAATATTTGGCATAAATTTGAAAAATATACTTTTAAGTAATTTGAATATTAAACCGATCACAATGAACTTCATAGTTTGAATAGGTTTTATCCCTGGAGTTTCTCGTGGAAATACTTTAACATTTGAGATGAGGAAATTATACAATAACTGAGGCGTGTCTGCCCTGGGGGGGAACCAGGCGGGTCTGGGCCACGTTCTGTGTTCCCGGGCCCGTCCCCTCTCGGGTGTGGGCTCGCATTATCAGGATTAAATTGAGGCATTTGTCTGATCAATTAAAATAATAAATCTGTTCTACTGTTTTATTTTATTTTTTACTAAAAATACATTACTTTCAGTTGCTGTGCTGTGAACAAGCTTGAAGCAATGGTGGTGCTGTACTCTTCAGAATGGAAGTTTCTTGGGACTGTTCTATGGAGCTGATAACCAGATTTTACAAGTACAGGTAAGTGTTCTTGAGGATTTGGCGATTTTGGTTTCTTTTGTATACTGGTATTTTTAAGAGTAATAAAATCTGAAATTCTACAACCTAACTCAAATGCATGGTGAACACCACAAACCAAACCTTAACCCCTTGAGTACCAGTGACGCAAGATATGCGCTGCCTATGTATGTAACTCTAAACCCCAGCGATGCATTGTTAGTGTTCGCGTTAATTCCTCTTGTCCTATGGTACCTAGAGTTCAGATGTGTGTGGGACCTATTTAATATCCTTAGCAACAAACCCGAGGGATTGAAACGCCGGCATGTGGGCGCGCAGGATTGATTTTTTAGTTATTTTGCCTACCCATTTCCCCATGTCGAGACTACTGCCTCGCAGGTCCCCTAAATGACCTATTTGTTTCCCCCCCCCCCCCCTTTCATTACTAACCCATCCCATGTGTTTTTTTAGGAAAAAGACAACCCGTTTGTCCCACTTCATGAATTTAAAATCGGCTGGTACTCAATGGGTTAACAAACTAACCGAATCTCTACGATATTTGCTCTATTTCTGCGGAACCGATTAGGAGCGAAGATAGGGGCTCCACTGTATAATATAAGCTTATAAAAAAATATATCTAATATCCTGTCTTAAAGTTTCTTTATGATGACACTAATCGCGACTGTCTGCTGAAAATCCAACGCAATAATCTGTTGATCATTTACCAAGTGTATTTCTGAAAATTTAATATAAATAAGCCTGGAGGGTGATTTTAAAACATAATATCTAATGTTCCTATTTCTTTTCCCCAGATTTGGTTGTTCGCTGCTTGGATGACATAAAACCCTTTAAGGAACTAGGTAAGATTTGCTTAGTTAAGGATAAAACTTTTACATAGGGTAGACTGGCAATTGGTACAAACTGTTTTTAAATAAATAAACTATTTACTCAGGCCCATTCCCCATTTTTTTTTCTGGGGATGGCATTATACAATGACTTATACAATTTGCTCTCAACCAAAAATATTCCACTAAGTTAAGAGTTGGCAAGTAGGCCCTGTTGTGAGATCTACAATACTAACTAAATGTCAGGGAGTGTGGAGAAAAATATCATACTCACTGTAGGAAATGGGGCGAGAATGCCCATGGGGTGATTAGGAACAATCTTCTTTTACTCTCAACCTGTCCCTTTCCATTATAGTTTATAAGTTTAGGAGAGCCGATCCTAAGGCCACACCTTGACCAATCAAGCGTGACTCGCACAAAGACCTGCTAGGTATTGTAATACAAAATTGGGGGTGGCTTGGAACTGTATTGTAGATTCAGGGTGATAATTTAGAGGTACAGTACTGTATATACTGGCAAAAAAGGTATTTATGTCTGGGAAGGTCAAGTCGCTGAATAGTTTAGTTCACTTCCCCGATTAGTTTTTGATATACAATATTTCTTATATTTCAGTGATACTGAATATGGTTTTGACTGAAGTATTGCATCAGAGGGGCCTAGACATGTAGTCCTGGGAATTAATCTAAAGCTTGTTTGGGTGTGATTGTGGCAGGCCTATTGTGTTTGCTGTCAGAGGGTGAATGAAGTCCAATACATTTAAGTAGTTAATATATGCCAGAACATCATGATGACACAATCGCGACAGTCTGCTGAAAATCCAACGCAATTTATTTGTTGATCCTTTACCAATATTTTCTGAATAATCATGGCAATTAGTATTCAGACATTTTTCACTTCATGTTCCTTTTTTCTCTTGCAGATTTGTTTCACGTTGCATGGAGGTTTAGATCTCCCCGGTTGGAAAAACAAAGGTGGCTGTTGGTTAGTATTTATAATCTTTCAATTGTAGCTCTTACCGTTTACATTTAGGTAGTGAATATTTATCCGAAACTCCTTGTCTGCATCTGATAAAAATACTACTGTAGTGAAGATTTAATATTTATTTTACCATATTTGCACAGTACGGCTCTCAAATACTTTTAAAACTTTCACTCTTCCCATAATAGGCTTAAATTGTGTGAAAAGGTTAAGATGGATGAAACTACCTTTATACTATTACAGTATGTATAAAGACTTGCAAAACCGAAACAAGAAACTCACAATTTATAGAAAACTTTTAAAACTTGAATCAGTTGAAATGACCAGATAAGAACACTTAAGTAGGCTGAACCCTCGGCTGAGCCCAGAAGTCAAAATGTCAAAATTTGTTGTTCTTGTTCTAAAATGCTTCTTTCAACATAGGAGGGAACAGAAAAACATATCTCATCCATAACCCCCCGGGGCGGGGGTATGCCCACGGCTCCAAAAAAACTAAAAATTTTGCGTTCAGCCACCAAAATAAAATTGTCTTTTGTCTAAAGGGCTTCTTCTGTAAGCAATAGAAATGATCATGAGGGCATAAACACCCATATGACATCCCTAGCACCCCTCTGGGAGGGCCCCAATATCATGTAATTTGGTAAGAAACTTAAATAATATGGTCTGAGGTCAAGTATCTCCAGAAGTTTTAATTTAGTTAATTTAGTTAGCCATCAAACTCTTTATTCTATGACCGCTGTCTAAGGAGGACAAACTAATACATTCTCCCCTAAAATGGATTTCGGTGTTTGATAATCTAAGATTTTTGTGTGCCAGCGATCATATTGGCACTTCAGAGTGTATCTAAAAAAAAAAATTATTGATCAAATTGATTCCCCTTCTACACACTATAAATAGGGTTATATAGCAACGCCTGTACGTTTAGATAATCGCCGAAAAATTCGGAGATTCGACCGGTTTCTTGTCGAAAATTGCTCTAACCAAAAGATATATACTGTACATTAAACATTTTTTGTCAGCACCTTCTATTATTCAATATGGGTAAACTAAAACGCTACGTTGTAGGGGATGCTTGTAGAATACGCCATACAAAAACTGCGGGAAATTTGAACCATTTTCAGGGACTAGATGATTTTTCAAATAGTGCAATGAAATTCTGCGCTCGCTCGTGCATGCATATAGAGCTGATTTTTTCAGCGAGTCTTCGTATTTCCATTGGTAATTTGTGTATTATGGGGATTTTAATTTTCCGAATATTGATTGGCAGCATCAAATCGGCGACTCAGATTCAAGAGTTTATTGAGGCGGTACAGGATATTTTTTTATTTCGATTCATAGACAAGCCTACTAATATCCTCTATTTAGTTCTCAGTAATAATGAACAAATTATAAATAATGTAGAGATAAGAGACCAACTAGGAAATAGTGATCATAAATCAATTTATTTTAACATACAATGGACAGGAAAGGCTAAAGAGAATAAGATGCTTATCCCAGATTTCAGAAAAGCCAATTATGGTGGATTAAGAAGAGCCTTAAGAGTCGATCCTATGGTTGTTGTTGTTGTTCCCCAAGCTGCCTGGCCGAACAGCCCCAAGGCCCTGAGCAAGGCCAAGGCCACAACCGAGCACCCCCACAGAACCCTCCCCGCCGACCACAATAAAGCCTGGGTGACCGAAGCCACTCCATGGCGGGGAGCTGAGGAGGGTGCGGAAACGCCCGGGAAACCAAAGCCCCACCCAGGGCCCTGTGTCCCTCAGCAATTATGAAGAGAAAGTTGAGGGGCAAGGGAAAAATGTGACCCTTTGGCTTCCAATCTTGGTAGATTGGGAGGTCAATCCACGTTAGAGACGCCGTCACTTGAGATCTAGAAAATATATAAGTAAAAGGAACAGTCAGAGTAAGCTATGGGTATGGCAGAGATTGCTCAGTTCTCACTCTGATAGACCAGCCCATCACCACATGACTAGAACCCAATCCTCTCCGCATCAGCTAGGAAAGGCCCTAGAAAGCCGCCTTTGGCGGGGGGATAGCTCCCCTATTTCAACCCTTTTTGGGGTTGGGCACCCGCCCGGATCCTATGGTTAAACTATTAAGTGGACCCAGGTGCGCTAATGAACATACTCTCTCAGATACCGGTCTTAACTCAGGATAATTTGACAGCTACATATAATCATTTTATTTCTTCACTCCACTATGCGCAAAATAAATATATCCCCAAAAGAAAATTTAGATCAACACAGAACCAACCCAAATGGATGAATAACAGACTATTAGACCTAGGAAAAAAGGAATATATCGAAAAATTAAGAAAGGCGAAATTCACCTACTTGCTTATTATCAAAATCTATCAAGAGGTTAAAAAAGGTATAAGGACAGACAAAAGAAATTATGAAATCAGGATAGCCAATGACTAAAAAAATAACCCTAAGGCTTTTTACCAGCTATATAAATCTAAAGTTAGAGATAAAATAGGCCCCCTTAAAACTTCGATAGGAGAAATATGCAGTACATAGTCAGTTTCTATCCATTTTCACTAATGAAAATTTGGCACAGATTCCAGAAGTCTGTAAGGTATATAGCGATAGTATAGAAAATAGGTTAAATACGGTTACTATAAGTAGAAATGATGTGCTTAAGGAAATTGACAGACTGAAACCTCAGAAATCGCCTGGTCCCGATGAGGTATATGCTAGAGTATTAAAAGAATGCAGAGATGAGTTAAGTTACCCATAAACATTTATTTTTAACAATTCATTAGAAACCGGTATAGTTCCAGAAGCTTGGAAGCTTGCAAATGTAGTTCCGATTTTCAAAAAAGGTGATAAATCGACAACAACAACCGTCCCATTAGTCTCACTTCAATCATAGGAAAGCTACTAGAGTAAATTATTGCTAGGAAAATGGGAAACCACTTAGAAACATTTAACTTAATAAATTCTTCTCCGCATGGATTCACTCAGGGACTTTCTTGCCTTACTAATTTGCTTAGTTTTTTCTCAGAGGTATATGAAGCAGTAGATAATGATATATATTTAGATTTCAGTAAAGCTTTCGGCAGTCTCTCATGAGAGATTGAGAAAGGTTGAGGCACATGGAATAGGTGGGGCATTGTTAGGATGGATTAGGTCGTGGCTAATTGGTAGGAAGCAGAGAGTCCGCATAAATGGTACGAAGTCAGAATGGGGATCAGTCAAGAGTGGTGTCCCCCAGGGATCTGTATTAGGTCCTCTGTTGTTTATTATATACATAAATGACCTTGATTTAGGTATAACTAGTAGGATAAGTAAATTTGCAGAAGATACCAAAATGGGGGGAAAAATGGATTCAGTTAAAGAGATATAGTGTCTGCAAATGGATCTAGATACCTTACATGAATGGTCAGTAAAATGGGAGATGAAGTTTAACATTGACAAATGCAAGGTATTAAAGATAGGGAAGATGCATACAAATTTTTAATATAAACTAGTTAATATGGAATTAGAAAACTCGGACTGTGAGAAAGATCTAGGTGTGTTTGTTAGCAATGATTTGAAGCCTAGAAAACTATGTATAAGCATTCGTAACAAGGCAAACCGGATTCTCGGGTTCATATCTAGGAGTGTGAGTAACAGAACTGCTGATATCTTAAAACTTTACTTATCATTAGTGAGACCCCATATGGATTATGCTGTTCAATTTTAGTGTCCTTATTACAGAATGTACATAGATTCATTGGAGAGAGTACAACATAGAATGAAAAAATGATCCATAATATTAGAAATCTTCCGTATGAAGAACGGTTGAAGAAATTAGGCTTAAGTTTGTTAGAGGTGACATGATAGAGGTATTCAAGTGGGTTAGTGGAATTAATAAAAGAGACATGAAAAATGTACTAAAGCTCAGTGATAGCGAAATAACTTCCAAATGGTTTCAAATTAGATAAATTTTGTTTCAGAAAAGATATAGGCAAATATTGGTTTGGTAACAGTTGTAGATGGGTGGAATAGGCTACCAAGTGATATAGTGGGATCAAGAATGATTGGGAGCTTTAAAATTAGATAGGCATATGGACGAGATGGGTTGGGTGTGAGGGGGATCTACCAGGTGTGGGCCAATCGGCGCTCAGCAGACCCACGTAATCTTGTGTTAATCTCTGACCGTTTTGGTGGAGTCAGTACTCAAAGTATTGGTGAGATGGGTCTGTAATTGGGGTTTGGTGTGACCGGGATCTGCCTTGTATGGGCCGATCGGCTTTTTGCAGACTGCCATTTTCTTATGTTCTCTTAACCCTTTATTAGCGGCTCACCACTTAAGTCGTATTTAATAAAGCTGGACTATGTGGCGGCGCTCGACATAACTCGAGTGGCAATTTCAGCACGTAATGTGGCTGAGAGAGAGAGACACAAGTGGTGGCAGGAGACTAGCGAGCGTATGACTGCTCCAGACCACCGCGGCGAACCTACTGACACAAATCTCAGCTCCCTCCTCCCTCTCTCACTCGCTACATACTCAATTATGTACCGAAAGTACCGAATTACCTGCTTTTTGCACTCGCGTTGCACGGTTATTGCAAGAAAACTATCCATCATGCAAGGATCGTTATGGTGTCATTCGAAAGCTCTGTTTATGCCCTTTCAGGGATAGATACTTGTTTTACGTTCTGGGTCTTATTTAGGCATGAAAATGATCACGTAAACAGCCCTATTTTGGCTAAAAACACCCCGCTGGGCGGTACACATAAATAAACCGCATAGGCCGCTCGTAAGGTGTTAATAAGATGGTATAATGCCAGAAACACCATCTCTTATACAGGCTGACTTGGGGTTCAAAGGTTCAGCCTCCCCTTAACATTTATTCATCCATTACAAACTCCAATGTACAATCTACCAAAAAATCTTTACACTGGTGAGCTGTAAAAATCTAGTGTGAACGGAATGAATCGGGTGAAACCTAAGTATACGATTTCGACCTACTTCCAGAATTTTTGGTGCGTTGGTGTAAAGATTCTTTTTTGGTAGTGTACTTTAACCCTTTCACGCATTTATGACTCAGAGGTTGCCAGATTAGCTATGAGAAATAGTTCTCACTTATACTGTAATTATCTCTCCAAAATTAGTTTTCTGCCCACAGCTAACTTCAGACAACTTCAGAAGTAACTAAACTAAAGGTTTCTAAATAACCCTGATGGTAACAAAGGCTTTAAAGTATCCCCAATAGGCTCAAAATTGCGTCCTATATCGGAGAGGGTTAATAAACTAATTATATTTAAGATTTAGGATTACAATACTAAAGATAAATTTTATTTTGCCATCTGGGAGGGTTTTGTGAAATTGTCCTATGATGATGTCTTACCTACATTATTTGACCTGGTATGATAAAACCTTATTTGTTCTGAAGCATTAATAGTATAGGGCAGTTGTCTTCTCTTTTCAGTACTTAATTTTCCTTTGTCCTATCTTTACAGGTGTGATTCAAGGCAGTAGTGGATGGGCAATGGCATTACTCATTCATCAGGCAAGTTTTGCTTTATTATTATTATTCTTGATTAAATTTACTTAACAAACGGAGTCCCACAAGGATCCGTCCTATCGCCTGCACTCTTCAATCTGTACATGCACGATATAACTACACCCAATACGCCCCAAATAAACTTAGCCTCCTATGCAGATGACATAACACTCACATGCACACACCATGACCCAAAATGAGCAACAGATCTCCTTCAACCCTATCTCATCAACACACTACATGGCTGGTGCACTACAGACTTAATCTAGCCCCAGCCAAATCCACCGCAACCCTGCTCACAAGTTGGACAGGAGAACACTAATACATCCCTCAACACACCCCTAACACATACACACACACCCAAAATCCTAGGAGTAACATGATACTCATAACATTCAAACAGCACACCACAAACAGTAAAAAGAAACTGACACCCAGACTTAATGACCTCAGGTCACTTGCTCACACAAAATTTGGACACGACAAAGAAACTACCACCACAGTATATAAACAATACATAAGATCAGTGATGGGATACGCAAGCCCAGCCTGGGCTTCTAACCTAGCTGAAACACATAAGACCTTACAGACTATTCAAAACAAAGCCCTGAAGATCATTACAGGCTGCACAGCTACTGCACCCACAGATCACCTACATCAAGAAACCAAAATCCTCAGTCAAAGACCATCTGGACATGAGAGGCACTCAATTCCTGGCAGCAGCCTCCAAGACCACCCACTAAACTACATGGCAACACACCCACAGACCCCAAGAAATATCAAAACAACACCCAGCACACGGTATCACACACAATTATTGTCCTCTCCCTCCCTGCCCACCCCGAACCAACTTCCAGAAGCACATCCATACTCATATCTCTTACTGATCCATCCACTCACGCAGCTGCATGCACGACCTACCGAAATCCATCCTTCCGAATCCTCCCTCCCTCCCTCCCTCCCTCCCTTCCTCGCGAGGACAGAGTCCACCTGGCCAGGCTGAGATGCGGACACCATCCAGCTCTCCTGAGCTATCAGAAGAGACTGGATGACTCCGTTGTCGACGCCTGCCCGGGATGTAACACAGCACCCCATACCATTAAACACATCATAGAAGACTGCATTTCACACAACCACTTACGCCAACAACATAATCTACACTCAATGAGAGCTCTGTGGGAAAGCCCGATCGTGGCCATGGCCTTCCTCAGGGACTCTAGGCTGTTCGGCCAGGCAGCTTAGGGAACAACAACAACAACAGAAAAATATGTGTAATGGTAGATGGCCTTTATTCTCAATTTCACTCAATAAATGCTGGTGTTCCCCAGGGATCAGTTTTGGCCCCAATTCTGTTCCTCATTCATATCAATGAATTGATATCGAGTCCTTTCCACATAGCGAGTTTGATCAGTTCTTTTGCATTTATCTTTTGTTGTTTTAGTTTGCAAGTTTTACATTATAATATGAAGGCTGAGTCTGCCACCCCCAGCTAGGGAGTATGTGCCAGAGTATATTCATACATAAATTAAAGTTCCTATACTGTAATTGCTACGGTTTTGAAAGCCAGCCCTGGTAGTCTGTCTAGACTCAGTGGTCTGGTTAAACCAACTTTTAATTAATGAAAGTTATGATAATTATTTGGAAAAGGCTCGCCGCCGTCTTATAAATTATTAGGGCCAATGCAGGTCTATGGAATCATTATACTGTACTCCTGTATAATATAATAATTTGGATCACTATTATAAATTTTGACATTACTGGAAAAAACTGTTCAATCACTCCTAGAGCTCACTCAGTGGTCCGTTCTGTTTATAATTACCAAGGTTATCATTGCTTGCATATGATGTAAATATTCTTACCTACATTATTTGATTGGTATGATACAAACTTAATATCTGAGGAAATAATTACCTCATGCTGCTTGGTGTTGGATTATTACTACTTCTAATTTTGTATATTCTTGTTGCAGATTGACATTTTGGAAGAGTGGTGTGCTGCATGGTCAAAAATCTGACTAGCTGATCTGATGAAGAGTTTCTTTGTAGTTATTGTATAAATAAAATATAATTCATATTTGTGCACCTTGATTTTGCTTCCTGTGGGAAATGTGTTTAGTTCACTATTGGACCTAAATTATGGCTTTGGAGTTCTCCAAACAATTCTAAAAATGAATCTCTTAATTCCTTCCCTTTATGTACATTTTGGAGTTTAGTTTTGCTATTTGAGGGTTCATATTAGGCCAGGAAGTCTAGTGTACTAAAAGTTGTGATTGGTCATGTGTAGATGGTTTCAACCAATTATAGTGAAGACTGCCACAGGTTTAAATCTTATACTAAATGCTTGCATGTGAATAATTAACTCAGACAGCCTATCAAAGACTTGTTCATGAAGGCATTTATTTAGTAAAGTACTTCCCTGCTAGATTAAAATTGTTTTGATGCAAATTAATCTTAAACTTGGCTATTAATGATCGTCGATGGGCCACTAAAATTAATGGTGTTCCTACTAGTCCATTCATTAGAATGGCCTATTCCCTCACACTTTCCAAATGGTGGCAATGTTAGCTCAATTACTCAAGTTGTTTTTTAGTCCTAAAGGTTAGTATGAAAGATTATTTGCCCAAATATAATTAACAGGCTATAGCATGTGGAATAGATTATCTACTTTTAGTATTCTATGGTTGAATCACCTTGTTAAAGGCAAATGGTCTGTGTCCCTGTATTCTCATCTTGCTTTCCCCTAGTTTGAGCAATCTGTTTTTGTTTTAATGTAAATTAAAAGTAAAGTATGTCCTTTCTAATGCTTGGGTAGTAATATATTACCTGGGTCTCTCCAAGGACTAGAGCAGTGACCCAAAAAATATTTCAAAGTGGATCGGTAGAATTTTAAAATTACCCATGTAATTTTGGAAACTATAGGTGATCAAACTACAGTACACTTTGAAAATGTCCAAAAAGTAAGAGTTCCAAACTTCAGGACATGATTATATGGATTAACATTGTATACACATTTGCTATAATGTAAAATGACTTGCATATTATATATCTACATTGACAGATTTGATTTAAAGCAATGGTTACCCAGGTGGCAGGGAATGCATGAAACTGGTGATAATAGATTGGCCGGTGAGACTATAGTTTGCTTTGTTGCGTTGACGTTACCAATTGACGAGTGAATGTATTGTCTTTTTATAAGGGAGTATTATAGTTCTAGATGAAACTTATTTTTCAGTAGGAAAACGGTCTGGCAGGGTGTCTATAATGAGTACAATAAAGGGTACAGGTGAAATATAGTGCGGTTACGAAAAAATAATTTCGGTTTTAGGAGAAGAGGGTGTGTGGATCAGAATTTTGCAGACTTGTAAGTATTAAGTGAAAAAATATTCTTTGGGCTTCTGTAAATTTGCAAATTGAGAGCATGTGACCAAGAAGCAATGTGGAAGGGCTAACAATTATGAAATTGGAGGAAATTTAATGGCTTTCATGAAGAGCAGATTTGTGTTCAAATGTGAAATAGTTTATGAAATTGGAGGAAATTTAATAGTTTTTAAGAAGAGCAGATTTGTGTTGAAATGGTTTGAGGTAAATTTAGGTCTACAGCAGGGTTGTGTAATGTATATATGGATGGTGTAAAGGATTTGGTTTAGTGGGAAAGAATAGGAGATAAATCCGTTACTGGTGGCTTCTGGGAAGCTCAGATAGCTCAAAAGGGCTGGATGGTGTCTTCAGAAGGATTGATTTTGGGAAGTCGTGCATGAAGATGTGTGTTGTCTTTGAGTGAGTGAATGGAATGACGAGTGATAGGAGTATGGATGTGGTTCTGGAAGCTAGTTTGGGATAGGCAGGGAGGTAGAGATGACGGTATTTGTGTGCGTATGCAGGGGTGTTTTTTTTTTATGTTCCATGGTGTCTGGGTGTGCTGCCATGTATTGTAGTGGATGGTGTTGGTTTGTGGAGGCTTCAGCCAGGAATTGAGTGCCCCATGTCCAGGTGGTCTTTGACTTTGAGAACTGATTTTAGGGCTTGGGTGTGAGAGGGATCTGCTTTCTGCACTCCTATTTTCTTATGTTTGATGTGGTGGAGATAAGCTACTAGAGTATGTATGGAGTGATGCGTTAAGACAGATTGATGAATGAAGAGGTATGTAGGAGAGAGAGACACCAGGAAACATTATTGGCCAGAGTGGACAGAAGGGTGCTGTGCTGGTATGGTAATGTTGAACGATTGAGAGATGAAAGGCTTACAAAGAGAGTATACAAGTCGGAAACAACGGAAGGTACTGTACAGGGAGAGGAGGACCTCCGATGAGCTGGGGAGATTACTCCACCGACACCAGGGTACCTGAACTCCAACCATAAGACACTCGCAAATCTTCAGAGAGGCAGGAGTGACTGAGCAGCCGGGAGTGAGTGGAGGCCTACCTTAGCTGCGTCAGTATCCGCTGGAACTTCAAAAGTAAGTGAAGTGGTAAATAATGGAAATACTGTAAATGGAAAATGCTTGTGAATAGATGATTGATAACTGGGTCTTAGGTCATGTACCAGTTGGAATAGATAAGTCAGTCAGGCGCCTGGCCCGGTGTGTATATTGTGAAGGCACATAAAAGGCTTACAAATACAAGGAGAGGTAGAGGGATAGGAAGACAGTTGAGATGGTGTAGTAAAAGCAATGGAAGGTATAGAGATAACTAGAACAGTAAAGAGAAGTGATAATGAATAGAAATGAATGGAGAATGCTTGTGAATAGATGTGATAGTGAACCCAGCAAGTGCCATAAGACAGAATTATATATACAGGTATAGTGAACGTGATAGGCCTCACGGAAGCAAGACCATAATACAAAATAGCTACACTACATGCAGTTAAATAACCACTGTTGCTATGCCACGGTGATTGGTATGAATAAAAAATACTATGCTAAGAACCTCCCTAAACTTCATTGGCGAGTACTAGCTGCTGTTGGAGTTCAGGGGCAACAGTATTATTCTAAGTACATGCATGTAAAATTGGGTAAAACCAAGTTGAAGGATGGCATTCAGTTATCTTGTGAATGGTGTAGATTATAACTAAACAAGACACAAATCCTGTCAAACTTTTATATAGTATTTGCCGAGATCTACGGGGACATGCCAGACAGGAGATACCATTCCGAATAATACGGGGGTTAAGGATGTACTGTACTCGGCGTACCGCCCGCCTTTTTTTTTACACTACTAGACACGCTTGCGATAATTTTCCTGTATTTTGACTGCCGTGGGATACAATAATAGGGGGGGGGGGGCCTCCCCCACCCCATTACTTATTGTCATCATTATAATATATACCGTACTGTATTGCCAGCAGGGGGCAAATTACAGAAAACATAAACGGGAACATACCACAGACGCACGGTGTAAACGGGACTACCATACGGCCGGATACGAAATCTTTCCCGTACGGGGTTTCAGAGTATAAAGTCTGATTTAGAGAGAGTTTACTGTAGACTGATCTTAGACTAGCCTAATTAGATGCCAAATTTGTTTGGTTAAAGCTTCCATGCAGCATTATTAGTTTTAAAGTACTTTGGTTTAAGGGTTGCATTTAAGGTTCCCCTTGCATGCCTAATGTCTTTCCTAAGCACAGTGAAGTCTGGCAGTTTCATGATTTACATAAATTGGTTGAAAGTGTCAATCTTGCAATTCTTGTGTATTTTGCTAACCATGAAACCTTTCCCTTTATTTCAGGTTGTAACAATGGGTGCATTAAACAAGGAGCCAGTGAGAGGTAACAACTGTGGTGGGATTATAGCTGAAGACCTTCCAGATCGTCATGGCAGATACTTCAATCAAGAATTTTTGTTAATGAGGTTAGTAAGAGTCTGCGGTCAGACCAGACTTCTGTACGGTATTTAACTTTTTGTCAAACTAGTGAACATGTCCTTTCTAATCCGCAGGTAATTCTATATAACCTGGGTTTCGCCAAGGACTAGAGTAACTTAGGTCACACCCATTGAGGTGGCTTACTGTTAGGCTCTCTCAAGAAGTGACCAAAACAAACTACCACTGAAAACTTTATATGAAACTTTAATTTGGACATTTTCTGAAGTATTTAACATTTAGTTTATATACTGTAGTTTTTAAATATTACCTTATACAATTTATCAATTTTTTTGCATCCAGCATAATCTGAGAATTGAAATTATCCCTATCCTCTTGATCTTATGGCTAACTATTACCATTCCTTTCCATTACTTCAGGATTCGGACCAAACAATCAGCGGCATCAGGAACTGCTAGCGAGGCGTAGAAACTGTGGTGGCTGTCTGGCTGAAAACAATGTTCCAGATGAAAAACTGAAAAAGGCAGCAAGTGAAGACTTTGGTTTACAATGTACGTATGGGTATGGGTTTTGGGTTTTATTTTATGGGTACGTATGGGTTTTTTAAATTAATGTTTGCCAGAGAAAGTTTTAAGCAATGCTATTGTCCTACCACTCCAAGTTGGCAGTTCTGAGGGCAAGAAATGGTAGCACTGAAGGTTACACTCTTCGTGGGTAATGCGATATTATGCATAACTGTACACGACCTCTCTCTCTCGAGGTCCATCCTAATTTGAACAATATCACCTGGTGATTGTCACTGTATTAAAATTAAAATGTAAAACTTGCAAACTAAACAAACCAAAATTGGGACAAGGACAATATAAAGTCAAATTAAATTATCAAAATCGCTAAGTGGAAACAACGCTTACTAAAATGAAAATTATTAAATAAAAGAACACAATCCACCACATAGGGTGTACATCACTACATGAGCAAGTTAATCTGTTTCCCAAGCAAACCAATCGCACATATAACAACGCACTATCGTCACGTTAAAGGAAGTAGTCAAGTTTGGGAAGTCCGGGACGTTCTGGCAAATTTGACTAAACTCTGCATGAATAAAGAAACTACATGTTAAATGTCAAAATATTATTTAAAATCAAATTT
Source organism: Paralithodes platypus (assembly GCA_032716605.1). NCBI lineage: Eukaryota > Metazoa > Arthropoda > Malacostraca > Decapoda > Lithodidae > Paralithodes > Paralithodes platypus. The sequence goes on along the minus strand of CM064568.1, from coordinate 46,207,388 downwards.
GCAACATGACAAGACATTAACAATAGTAAAAAATACAAATATTGATAAGATATCTATACTATTACAAAATAATATATAAAATACAGTACAGCACTCACTAACGATAGTGCTATCGGGTAGGTACCTGTAAGCATAGCATGCCTCAAGTGACCCCTATCAATAACTACCCTACAAATAACCTACATTTATAGCACAAATAAACTAAGGAAATCGCAAAAGTAAGCAATTGATACTATCGACAATGAATACATATAATATAAAGAGAAATAATTGCAAAATATGAAGTAACAACAGATTTAAACAAAGCGTACTCTTTTAACAAGAACAATAAATTTAAAAAATCATCAATATTAATAATAATAATAATAATAGAAAAAGAAAAAGAAAAAGATAAACAATAAATACAGACAAAAAGTAAGCAGAGGTTATACAAGAAACTTCAAGTTAAAAATGCTTGATTAAAATTATTGATGTCAAATTTTAGAATACAGTCACAATAATTGACCCTAAAAAGATTAAATTTATGGAACAATACAGTAATTCATAATGAGAATTAAGTTGAGTTCCTGTACAGTTATCACACGTGATATCGTATTACCCATGATAAGTGTGACCTTCAGTGCTACCATTTCTTGCCTTTATAACTGCCAACTTGGAATGGTAGGACTATAGTAAGTAGTCCATGAGCCAAGACCCGAATTTTGGGATATCGGTACCACCCGGGGTGACTAATTCTCTTAGGTGTTTTTAGCTTGCTACATGTCTCTAGTTTATGTTTTGATATGATAGCCCTTGCACATTGGTAGCTTAATGGTCGTTATCACTTCTTGAATAGACATACCCTACCGAAAATTCCGAAATTTTTTAAAATGTCAAATTTGGGGACAGGAATGCCTAAATGTCAACAAAATGCATATAGTAATTGTCACATTTAATACAAGTCCTGTAAATACACACTAAGCATGCCATGGGCTTGTACATACTATTATGGCAAATTACTACTCCTAAATATCATCTACGTCAGACTCGGAATCTGACTGTTGTGCCACCGGCTCTTCTTCAATAGCCTTGTTCTGACATGTCTGTAACCTGCACATGTCCGTGCATTTTAGACCATTGCTGAGGCAAGTACACTTAGGGAGTTCGCATGACCGCACACACTTGCAAGACAGTAGCTGCATAACAGCATCTGGTGCTGGTGAGCCTCGCATCCAGTTGACGGCAAGCTTACCGTCCTCATCTGTCATCCAACCGCAGTCTGTTGGGTTCGCAACAAATGGCTGGCTCTGAAGACTTCTCCTCCAGATCGCAGCCTGGTAGTTTGCATGCAGTGCATGCATGAAGAGGCAGTCCTCACAAGGAGGGAGTTGACTTGACTCTACCTCTCCACGTCTTGCACAGAACAGCTCATACCGAAGCTTGTTTACCTTAGTTGTGTGGGTAGATGGTAGGTACATGTGGCAGGTGATTTCCTGTAGCTTCTCAAAGAGTTCAGGAGACACTTCCCATGAGCGTCCAAGTTCGTGAAAAGCATGCTGGTATGTCTTGTCCATCTTCACCTGCTTGAGTGTCGTCATCTTCCCTCGGCCAGCGAATGCACTGACGGTATCACAGCCTGTAAAGGCATGCATACCAATCAATGAATCACACACGCTGCCTCCCAGTGTGCGGCTCAGTGTGGTGATATCCAGGAATCTTGTCCGGTTCTTCGTCCCGCAGTTCTGGAACAGATGGGATGGGATCTTGTGGCACATGCCAAGACACAACACCATGACGTCTGTATCTTCTGCAGTGATGATGACAGACTTGTTCCCAGATTCTGCTGCATGAAGTGCATGGAGAAGAAGGCGTGTGTCTGCTTCTTCTTGAGTTGACTTAAGCTCAGGAGCCTCTTCCCACTGCTCTTTGGTGATCTTGAAGCAGCGCTGCTCACATGTGACATACAGCTCCTTGTCCTTGAGCTTCTCCCTGTGCTGTGGTGCCTTCCATTCTTCTACCAAGAACTTGATAAGACTTGCCTTGTTGGAGGAACTACCGAGTAACTTTCTCCACTGCTGGATGTTGTGCCCAGGTTGAATGTTCTTGAAATTAATTCCTGTGCCTGCACTTCTTTTGGCTCGTTCTGCATCCTTGATGGATGTCTCCTTGTAGATATCAAACACAACATCAATGCGCCTGCTCTTAGCACCTTCATGAACAGCGTGACTCAGTGCTGTACCTGCAAGCTGTGAAAAAGTTTTGTCGTTTCCCTTCAGTTTGTGGACCAGGCTCATCCCATCAATTATGGTAGCAGAGGGCTCGGGTATCACTTCTGCAGGAGAAACATTCCTCTCTAACTCCTTTGCGAGGGCAGCCTTGTTGGTCTTGCGGAGAGACCCATCACCGCTGGCAAGTGCCCAAGGCAAAGGCCCCAGGGGATGAGCCAAGACATCACTCATTTTGAGCTTTCTGTTCTCGGCAACAAGGATCATCTGGCCAAATAGGTTCCTGTCAGCCTTTAAGATAACCTCCTTGGCATGGTCTTGTGAGCGTGGCTTCATTCTGATGTTAGTGAACGTTCTCAGTTTCGTCTTCGTCATCGTGTCATGAAACTGTATAGTTGGCGTATCGATCTCCAGGCGCTCTTCCTTGAAGGCTTGATATGCATCCTCTCCTATTCTGTAGGCCCCTAGAAGGTCTTTGACAACTTCTGGTGGTGCCATAGTCGCAGTTGACAAACTGACAAGATCTTCTTGCTCTGCGTTGAAGGGGTTCAACCAGCTGGTCTCCATCAGTTGAACTAAAGATTGGACATCGGCCTCATCTCTTCTAATCCTGGGCATCTGTAGGTCTGGGTGGCTGAAGTCAGTATACTTTTGGCCTACTACCATAGTCCTGAGCTGCCTTAAGTACCTGCTGCGATACTCCGATGTCAGGTAGTACCTGGCGACAGCTCCGCCTTTCAGGCTGAAGCCTTTTGTGCCCCCTGGTGTCTGGGTGTCTTTGTTGATCGTCTCTTCGATTGTCTGGTCCACAGGGATCCGTCCAAAGGGATTCTTGCTACCGATCTGGACCGAAAAGCCACCTTGCATGAAGTGTTCATGGACCTCTGGGTGTTCAATGGGCAGTCGAGACATCAAGGCATAGTAGTAGGTTAGGAACCGGGCATAGTTCACTTTGTCATAGGCAAAACACCACGGTATCATCTGTCGGATTGCTCCTAGGTGGAGCATCCAGTTGCCTTCTCTGGAGGCTCGAATTAAGTCCAGCATGATCTCAACCATGTCCAGGTATGACATCCAGAATGCTGAGAGGTTGTGTTCATCTCTGAGGGTCTCAAGATAAACTTGGAAAAGCTTCATGATATGTGTGCATGATTCACTCTCCATCAGCTCTTGAAAGAGTCCCTGAGACACATTGCTGTGAAAGCTGTTGATGTCCTTCAGTGTTTCATCTAGATGGTGTATGTCCCTTGAATGGTTTTCTTCTAGCCATGAAAGGAAGCCTTTCCATGCAAGCCTCATCAGTGCTTCATACACGAGCTTGTGTAGTCTCACTGCTCTGTTGTACCTCTTGCCGTTCATCACTCCTGACACTGATCCTTCTGCGATGATACCTGATTCCACACACAGATCTCTAAGACCTGCATCTTGAAACCTCTTTCCTATGGTGGAGATGAGATTACAGATTGTGTGGAAGACGCCCATCCTGATGATAATGTTCTTGAACTTCTCTTGTTTCCAGATAACTTCGGCAGCTTTGGCATAGAGTGCTTGATCAAACACGCACACAATCTTGTTAAGCTGTAAGGACTGCATGATAGCATGCGTTTGTTCCAAGATTTCATTAACGGTGGACATTTCTGTTGCGGGAGCATTGATAGTGGGCAGGTAGCTTACAGTGTCCTGAACCACTGCAATGTCTCTGCGCATTTTGATGTTGAACCCAGTCCAACTGCTGATGGACTGGTCCTCATGGTCTGACATTCGAGTAAGAAGCCAGATATGGTTCTTTGTCTTTGAATCCTGGACTTCCTTGGTAGTGTCGACATACGCAGTCTCAATCCTAGGTGGCCCTGCCCGCCGCCCAACATTGTATATTGGCAGCATTGATGATGTCTGAGTGATGCTTCTTATCTTGGACTTGGTAATCTCTGGCAGGACTTTCTCTGGCACAGAGCCTGCAACCTTGGACTGGACAGCAATGCCATTGACTCTATGAGAAGTACCTGCTCCACTTAGGGTCTCTTCAAGTCGGTCAATGTTATCCCAGGCCAGGGTTGTGAACACACCAGGGTAGATGTTTGCTGGCAGTGGAATGTCATCCTTTGAGCATTCCAGCTTCTGGATACAAAGGGCTGTATCGATCTCCTCAAACATTGAGTAAGACACACAGTGACCAAGACGATTCAGAGTTCGGATCAGTTCTGTGTTTCCTGTCAAAGACTTTACAGCATTGGTCAGCAGTACGTGCTTGGGTGGTTTTGTCTTGCCACTGGTAACAGCAAAGACCAAGTCACTGCCAAAGGAAGTGGCAAGACGTTGAGCTCTTTCAGAGGGAGTTTCACACTCACACTCTCCTGTCAGCAGGGTGTGCAGGAATTGAGTGACTGCTGCAGGAATGACATTCTGATCTGTATCGGGAGGCCATGGCTGACTCACATCTTGTTTATTGATCTCATTCCTCAGCTGCATTCCTGCTTTGGTTAAGACATCTTCAGAGTTAGCTGCTCTTGCTTCTTGCAGGTCTTTTGCCATTTTGTGTGCTTGCCGGGCAAGGTCGTCCATTGAGAGGCTGCGTGGATAGATTAGAAGCTTTCCTTTCTCATCTGGGACAAAGCGTAGTGATTCTCCAAACTCGGTTTCAATCTTTCGGCGAACATGTTTCTTTGTCGCTGGTTTCAGTTGGATAATACCACGGGACATCATGGATCTCTCAAGCCTAGATGTGAGGTTTGTCATAGGCAGTACCTCTGGGTTGGGGAATAATTTGGTCCTTATATACAAGCAGAGTTCCTCGAGGGCTTCTGTCTCAACCTCTTCGTAGCGTGCTTCCTCGCTTTCTTCCTGATTTTCACCTGCACCCGACCTGGCGGCCGCTGGGAAATCATCTTTTGTGAAGAGTTTGTAGCACGACTTGTGGTAGTGACCCTCTGCAGCAACAAGGTCTCTGCTAACTAAACCAAGGATTCTCTGGTTGAGTTTCCTTATTGCTGCTCTGCGAATCTTCTCATCTGCTCGTAGCTCAACACACTGTATGAGTGGCTCCCTTGTCTTTGTTGTTTTTATGTACTTGCTTGACTTCTCGCAGAAGATACATACTTTGGCATACACCCTGCTAGTACTAGGGGCATCCCTTGATGCCCTCCTCCTGGGGTCGACGCTTGCTGATTCTATCTTGACACCCTTGGCAAGGATAGAATCCAGTGACTTCTTCATTGTAAAGAGACTACGACATTTACGGTGATAATGTATGTGTGGTATTCCTCCTTCTTCAAGGCCCTTGGCTGCTTCCAGGACTGGATCATGCTGCCTGATTTCTGCAGCCCTGAGCAATGTGTTCCAGGAGTCCAAATCCTGTGGTGACACCAGAGCATCGCTGTCATCATCAGAGCAGTGGATGATACAGTCGATCCGTGCTCTCTTCCTCGCAGATGGTTCCATCCTGCCGTCAAACAGTCGACACACACCTGCAAAAAATATCACCATTAAACCATGAACAAACAAACACATTACATGGAAACCACTCTACATATGTTTGCTCCTTCCAATAATAAATTATCCCCAAAATATAACAAAAAATCCCCAAATATGAAATAAACCCCTAAATATGGAGAAACTTGAAATACACATCGGAATAATTCTTGTAGAGAATCAAATAAGCTACAAGAGCTGTTAGAATATATTTTTCAATGTTCCCCATATTTAAGGATTTATTCTAGATTTAGAGGAAAATACCCAAAATATAGAGTATATTCCGAAATATGAGGAAATTTGAAAAATACCTAGGAACAACTCTGGTAGAGAATATAATTCTACATAGGTGTTCAAAGTTTCGCGATGATTGTGTGATGGATTTTAAAGAAAATGAGGAAAACGCCGAGCGTCACGCTAAAAATCTTTATTTTTGGGTAGCGCCCCTATTGCATCAAAAAAATTAGACTAAGCTACCAGTGCGAGAAGGCTATCATATCTTAATGTACTTACAGTCACTCTATAAACATTTTAGTACCATTCGTGTTTAGTCACCCCAGGTGGTACCGATATCTGGCCTGGCTCATGGACTAAAGTAATGGAAGGGAATTATCTTGCCTAATCACAAATTGCATTAGTCTCGCTGGTATATATATATATATATATATATATATTTTATTTTATTTTTATTTTTTTATTTTTTTTGGCAACTTGCAACTTTTTTTTGATCCAGTATGTTAAAGTTAAATGTAGACTAAGTAGATGGGTATGCATATAGCTAAAAAGCTTTGAAAAACATTGTTTTTACCTAATCTACCTTTAGATTATTTAGTAAGAACTTTCTGTGGTATTTATGCCAATCTGCATTCCCTGATAGTTTTCTTCATATTCCCCTTGAATGATGACCATTCGGATGAGTCTCCCAAAGATTAATCGTCACTAATCGCACGATGTAGAGAACTTGCTATGTCTGATTCTTAAAACATAATGGAAGATTTATACTTACTGTGACATGGCACTAATATACCGGGTATATTTCTTTTAAACAGGGCGGCAAGGAGTTTACTTTACTGTTGGGTCTGGTCTGGATTTCTGCACTGCTGTACAATGGATTCTTGTAGGTATGTACATACATTAACTAATATGTTTTGTTTCAGAGTTGATTAAAAGTAGCCATATAATAGCTAGACTTTAAACTACAAACCAAACGGAATGACAAGATTAAAAAAGAAAACTAATTAACATCACTACTGTATGTGGAAAAACTATTAAGCAAAATTAAATGTTGAAATAAATAAACTGTACAGTCCACTTAAATAGTATAATAGACGGTGCATTTTTACAAATAAGTAGTGGTTTAAAGTTAAAGTTGTCTTGAGAAATTATCAAATTGTCAAAACTGCTAAATTGCATGTTCATTTCCATTCATTCCTTCTCCTTCATTATAAATCTTCAAATAATATTGCTAGAGTTTGATATCCTGCGATACACCTTGATAAATTGTAACTCATGGACTTTAAAATGAGATGTTTACACAATGGCCATTTACGGTCACGGTGGCCGAGCGCGCTTAGTACACTGTATTGAGAGCGCCAGCTCTGGTGTCGGGGGTTCGATCCCACGCGCCGGCAGGGAAAATTCTCTCAAAAACAACCTGGCCTTGAAGGCAAGGTCTGGACGGGCTGCCTCGGGGGGGCCCACAAAGCCTCCTGCCCACGTCCTACTCCCTCGGGATTATGTAGGCGTTCTCGTTAGCAGCCAGGATCAGTTTGTTGATCACTTAGGATAAGATCTAGGTTAAGTCTGTGTATTTTCAGCCCCATTGGCTGCCGGCTTGAAATAAACTGATTATTATTATTAGTACTAGTACCAATTTAAGCCAGTCTGCATTCCCTGATAGTTTTCTTTATATTCCCCTTAAATGATGACCATTCGGATGAGTCTCCCAAAGATTAATCGTCACTAATCGCACGATGTAGAGAACTTGCTATGTCTGATTCTTAAACTAGATTGGAAGATTTACTTACTGTGACATGGCACTAATATACCGGGTATATTTCTTTTAAACAGGGCGGCAAGGAGTTTACTTTACTGTTGGGTCTGGTCTGGATTTCTGCACTGCTGTACAATGGATTCTTGTAGGTATGTACATACATTAACTAATATGTTTTGTTTCAGAGTTGATTAAAAGTAGCCATATAATAGCTAGACTTTAAACTACAAACCAAACGGAATGACAAGATTAAAAAAGAAAACTAATTAACATCACTACTGTATGTGGAAAAACTATTAAGCAAAATTAAATGTTGAAATAAATAAACTGTACAGTCCACTTAAATAGTATAATAGACGGTGCATTTTTACAAATAAGTAGTGGTTTAAAGTTAAAGTTGTCTTGAGAAATTATCAAATTGTCAAAACTGCTAAATTGCATGTTCATTTCCATTCATTCCTTCTCCTTCATTATAAATCTTCAAATAATATTGCTAGAGTTTGATATCCTGCGATACACCTTGATAAATTGTAACTCATGGCCTTTAAAATGAGATGTTTACACAATGGCCATTTACGGTCACGGTGGCCGAGCGCGCTTAGTACACTGTATTGAGAGCGCCAGCTCTGGTGTCGGGGGTTCGATCCCACGCGCCGGCAGGGGAAATTCTCTCAAAAACAACCTGGCCTTGAAGGCAAGGTCTGGACGGGCTGCCTCGGGGGGGCCCACAAAGTCTCCTGCCCACGTCCTACTCCCTCGGGATTATGTAGGCGTTCTCGTTAGCAGCCAGGATCAGTTTGTTGATCACTTAGGATAAGATCTAGGTTAAGTCTGTGTATTTTCAGCCCCATTGGCTGCCGGCTTGAAATAAACTGATTATTATTATTAGTACTAGTACCAATTTAAGCCAGTCTGCATTCCCTGATAGTTTTCTTTATATTCCCCTTAAATGATGACCATTCGGATGAGTCTCCCAAAGATTAATCGTCACTAATCGCACGATGTAGAGAACTTGCTATGTCTGATTCTTAAACTAGATTGGAAGATTTACTTACTGTGACATGGCACTAATATACCGGGTATATTTCTTTTAAACAGGGCGGCAAGGAGTTTACTTTACTGTTGGGTCTGGTCTGGATTTCTGCACTGCTGTACAATGGATTCTTGTAGGTATGTACATACATTAACTAATATGTTTTGTTTCAGAGTTGATTAAAAGTAGCCATATAATAGCTAGACTTTAAACTACAAACCAAACGGAATGACACGATTAAAAAAGAAAACTAATTAACATCACTACTGTATGTGGAAAAACTATTAAGCAAAATTAAATGTTGAAATAAATAAACTGTACAGTCCACTTAAATAGTATAATAGACGGTGCATTTTTACAAATAAGTAGTGGTTTAAAGTTAAAGTTGTCTTGAGAAATTATCAAATTGTCAAAACTGCTAAATTGCATGTTCATTTCCATTCATTCCTTCTCCTTCATTATAAATCTTCAAATAATATTGCTAGAGTTTGATATCCTGCGATACACCTTGATAAATTGTAACTCATGGCCTTTAAAATGAGATGTTTACACAATGGCCATTTACGGTCACGGTGGCCGAGCGCGCTTAGTACACTGTATTGAGAGCGCCAGCTCTGGTGTCGGGGGTTCGATCCCACGCGCCGGCAGGGAAAATTCTCTCAAAAACAACCTGGCCTTGAAGGCAAGGTCTGGACGGGCTGCCTCGGGGGGGCCCACAAAGTCTCCTGCCCACGTCCTACTCCCTCGGGATTATGTAGGCGTTCTCGTTAGCAGCCAGGATCAGTTTGTTGATCACTTAGGATAAGATCTAGGTTAAGTCAGTGTATTTTCAGCCCCATTGGCTGCCGGCTTGAAATAAACTGATTATTATTATTAGTACTAGTACCAATTTAAGCCAGTCTGCATTCCCTGATAGTTTTCTTTATATTCCCCTTAAATGATGACCATTCGGATGAGTCTCCCAAAGATTAATCGTCACTAATCGCACGATGTAGAGAACTTGCTATGTCTGATTCTTAAACTAGATTGGAAGATTTACTTACTGTGACATGGCACTAATATACCGGGTATATTTCTTTTAAACAGGGCGGCAAGGAGTTTACTTTACTGTTGGGTCTGGTCTGGCTTTCTGCACTGCTGTACAATGGATTCTTGTAGGTATGTTTATCACTGTTTTGCTTCTCTGATTCTTTATACTAGTACTAAGATTATCTGTTGTAGTTTTGCTTTAACCTAATTTTATTTTGACCTGTTAGGTCTATTCCATGCCTAATTTTTAATAGACATATTTAAAGGTTGGGTTTATTAGGTTCATAGGAGTACATTATTGAATGTGATTGTTTGGTTCTTTTTAGTGAAGTTCCGCACCTGTAAAAGAGAAAATCTGTAGTAGCTGGTTGAAGGTGGATGGAAATTTTATGTCATATACCTAAACCTTAATTGAAATTATGACCATTTCGGATGAGTCTCTGAAGATTGATCGTCACTAATCTCATAATGTCGACCTTGCTACTTAGACTTGAGTTACAGTATTTATAATTATTTATGGTAGAATGTAGCCAACTTGAAAACATGTGGTCGTCTTTTGGACCTAGTGTTGCGATACGGCTGAGAGTAACAGTGAACCATAGCTGATACGAACAATTTGATTGGTCGTGGTAAGAGTTTACTGACAATTGTTCAAATAATTACAAAGTTTCATTAGAAATACTGTTTGACATATTAGCATTATAGGATCTATAGAATCTTGTTGGCCCCCGAAGGGGCCAGGTTGTGAGAGCTGTCAGGGAGGGGATCATCCACTCATGAGCCTGCACCCCCGGGTTAATGCCCCCACCGTGCCCTCCCCTCCTTGCAGTGCCACCAAATGGGGTGATCTCGCCAACCCCTAAAAGGTACAAGGTACACTATACAGGAAATAAGAAAAAAAAAAAACGGCTAAGGTTGGGTGGAGGATACTAAGCCTTACTCTGGATAGGACCAGCCCTCGCCCAACAGAATCTTGTTAAAGCTTACATTATTAGGATATCTATTACAAAGTTTTATGGATTTTTAAATTATTAGTTACTGTCCGAGGATTTTCTTGTCCACATCCAATTGAAACTTCAAATGTAATCCGTGAAGTATTCTTGGTTATTAAAGGTTGGAAGATTGGTAGTTGTTAAATATTTGAGTGACCCATAATTTATGTCCAGGTTTATTGTCAGTTTTTTTAATTTCTGGCTTCTAGGAACCTCGGGGGCCTGACAAGAAATTGAGAACTTGGGCAAGAAGTGTTAATGTAAGTATTTTGTAAAGCTGCTTTTATTTACTAGTTCCTAATGCCAAATGCCGTGAACTTCATTGACTCACAAGGCGAGGGCGTGCTATTGTAACAGGGACTTGACTGGACATTTATGAAAGAAAATTGTTGCTAATTAAACTTTTAAATATGATCCTCGATTCCTCCCTATTGGTTACTTTTTTTTAATAACACTGATCCTGTCCCAATGTCCAATTTTTACTTATATACTGCACAATGTATTAGTATGCCATAGCTGGTGTTTTGGAATTGGTCTAGCTTACTCCGTTATTGGGGAATTTTATCATTGGAAGATAAAAATATAAATAATATAATATAAAATATGCATTGAACTAGGCAGCTTGTGCTATGGTGAGTTGGCAACACTTGCTGTTAGAAAATAATGCTAGAGTAACTTTCTGAGCCCTTGTTGACTGATTCAAGCTTTGGTCAGTTTTTATAACTCTGGAAAGACAGTCCATCCATCTACTCTTTAGTGCTGTATTGTACTTTTAATTTGTCCTGATGTGTATATCTGTGTTATAGCTGGATGCCATGATCCCCATGAATGACATGCCAAAATGTTAGTTACTTTCTCAATCAAGTAACTACCTATATACAGTAAAAGTCCTGTAATCCCAATGGTCCAAATTATCAAAGGCGGCTGACGGGAGCCATTTTCCGTCTACCAGTGCTCTGATAGGTGGTCACATTCGCTAATTCCACTCTATTTTTGGACTGTATAGTGCTCGTAACTCCCTAGTGATGACTACTGTACTCAACACTTCTAAGCATTACTGGTAAGTAATTAAAATGTAAAACTTGCAAACTAAACAAACCAAAATTGGGACAAGGACAATATAAAGTCAAATTAAATTATCAAAATCGCTATGTGGAAACAACGTTTACTAAAATGAAAATTATTAAATAAAAGCACACAATCCACCACATAGGGTGTACATGAGCAAGTTAATCTGTTTCCCAAGCAAACTAATCGCACATATAACAACGCACTATCGTCACGTTAAAGGAAGTAGTCAAGTTTGGGAAGAAATAAAACAACCTATCCAATTAAGGCCATTGGTACTATGAAATGCCATTTATTTGACACGAAAACAATGCCGCCGATCTTTAGTTGAACAATAACAACACGTGTTGTCTGCAAGTGTGGCTACTAGTTGTTGTTGTTGCTAGGCTGGCCAACAATCTACTGCTTTCAATAAAGTTAGTTTAATGGAGTTTGCTTTGGCTTTTACTATTATAAATAGTATTAGGTAAAATGAAATTCAATTATTATTATTATTATTATTACATAATTATAATAACAATTATTGCATACTGTATATCAGTGGCTGTCGATATAGCCACACTCGACAATAACACACACGTGTTTCGGTAATGATACCGGTACACTGATTTTTCAATTGAACTTATAACTCGTTTGAAATAAGTTTATTATGAAATATAAATTATTAAGGTAAGTATGTAAGAGATATACAGTATAGTACTAATGATTAAATTATCGTATTTCGACGATTTCGGTCACTCGGAAAATCAGCTGATGAATCTCGGCGCTCCAAATTCACTTGCATCGAAAGTATATTAGTCGTATGGTTTTGGAGGGTTTATTTAACCCTTCCCGCCCGGGCTGCCTTACTTAAGGACGGAGGCTGTATCCGGGCGATTTGGCTGAAAACACAACATACGTTAACTAAGGCTAATCTCGCTTAATATACTACCTACATTAATCAAACAAGGCGGGTGCCCAACCCCGAAAGGAGTTGAAATAGGGGAGCTATCCCCCCGCCAAAGGCGGCTTTCTAGGGCCTTTCCTAGCTGATGCTGAGAGGATTGGGTTCTAGTCATGTGGTGATGGGCTGGTCTATCCGAGTGAGAACTGAGCGATCTCTGCCATACCCATAGCTTACTCTGACTGTTTCTTTTACTTATATATCTTCTAGATCTCAAGTGGCGGCGTCTTTTCCGTGGATTGACCTCCCTACTGCCAACCTAGAAGTTGGCAGATTGGGAGCCAAAGCGTCACATTTTTCCCTTACCCCTCAACTTTCCCTTCATAATTGCTGAGGGGCACAGGGCCTTGGGTGGGGCTTTGGTTTCCCGGGCGTTTCCGCACCCTCCTCAGCTCCCTGCCTTGGAGTGGCTTCTGTCACCCGGGCTTTGTTAGTGGTAAGCAGGGAGGATTTTGTGGGGTCGCTCGTTTATGGCCTTGCTCGAGACCTTGGGGCTGTTCGGCCAGACAGCCTGGGGAACAACAACATTAATCAAACATATGTCAAAATGGGCGCCTTACCTTGCCGCGTAGAATGGCGTTGAGTAGAGCTTTCTAGCTCAACTGGTTCCGGAGTGAAGGTGATGGAAGTGGAGGTAACTTTTGCCGCCTATTTACCTCGCCGCGTCCGAACACTCAACCGCGGCCCAGGCTACGACGAACGTTTTGACTCGTCGCTCTACCTTGAATTATGGCGGGAAGCGATTTTTTAGTGTTTTATTGTTTATTATGCCATATATTATTGTTATTATGTTATTTTCACTCAATAAAGTTATTTTTCTGAAGTAATTTGTGTCTGTCACTTATACTTAGTTTTATTGTTATTATTATAGTAGTTGTTGTTGTTCCCCAAGCTGCCTGGCCGAACAGCCCCAAGGCCCCGAGCAAGGCCAAGGCCATAACCGAGCGCCCCCACAGAATATTATAGTAGTTATGATTATTTATACTGGACTATGGTAATTGATAGTCATTTTCACTTGTTTATTGTTAGGAATATATATTTTAGTGTCACTTTCACTTGTTCATATTGTTCTGAAGGCACTTATTATTACTTATGTGTGTCTCTTTCACTTAGACTTAGTTTTATAGTCATTATTATAGTAGTTATGATTATTTATACTGGACTATAGTAATTGATAGTCATTTTCACTTGTTTATTGTTAGGAATATATATTTTAGTGTCACTTTCACTTGTTCATATTGTTCTGAAGGCACTTATTATTACTTATGTGTGTCTCTTTCACTTATGCTTAGTTATATTATTATTATTATTATTATTGAGTGTCACTATCACTGTCACTTACACTTCAATAGTTTGTCATAGTGTGGAAATCATTGAAGCAGGTGCCAGCCCACAGTCCCACCTGACACTCGAGGCATTGCCAAGTGCTTTTTGTGGGTTTGCGGGGTCGTCGAGTTGTGCGGCTGCACACATAGCACCTCTTCTGCATTCTTATTCTGCTGTTAGGACCCTGGAAAGGAAGGGCGACGAGCTGGTGCTTTCTGAAGAACTCGGCACACCCTGTTCTGTCCAGCATGCCTGGTCCTTGTAGTGGCCTCCCTGGTGTACCCGCATGTTTACCCAGGAGCTCAAGTATCAGCTGCTTTTGGAAGGTCCGCAGGCTCTTGTACTTCATGACTGGAGTCCTCAAACGGTAGATGTTGTACGCGTTGAGGACAGACATATCTACTGTATGCAGGACAAACTTCTTGTACCACCTGCAAGATGTTCGCAGGCAGTCTATGAAGCCCATCTGCATGTCGGACTTGTCGACGAGGCGCATGTTGACATAGTCCAGGACAGCAGCTGGTTTCGTGATAGGGTTCTTCGTCCTTCGGTCCACCTTCCCTGTGGCGACCATCTCTGCTTTGTGGCATGTGGTGAGGAGATTGACCTTGCACTGGTCATGCCAGTGGATGGAGAGGATGGGGCCACTCTTCTTATGGAAGATGTCCGTCTTCTTAGTCTTGGTTGGGTAGGCTGGCATGCCCTTCCTCTTCCCCTTCACTGTGCCGACAGTTGCGGTCATGGAGGTACTTGGCGAGGATAGGCGACGTGTAATAATTGTCGGTATAGAGGATGTGGTTGTCATGGAAGTACCTTTCCATCATCCTCTTTACCAGAGCGCCGCCAAAACCAATGAGGGGGTCAATCTGCACTTCACCACCCTTGCCGCTGTAGACTATAAAGTCGAGCACATATCCCGTCTTGCAGTCGCAGAGGACGAAGAGCTTGATGCCGAAGCGGTGTCTCTTGGACGGGATATACTGTCAGAAGTGCAGCCTACCACGGAACAGGACCAGAGACTCGTCGATGCACAGCTTCTGAAAAGGAATCAGGTAGGTGGAAAACCGATGACGTATCATGTCATACAGTTGCCTGATCTTCCAGAGTGTGTCGGGCTCGTGGACATGCATGTTATTTGTCAGGTGGAAATATGAGAGGATGTCGAAGTACCTATCCCTTGACATGTATTTGCCAAATGCTGGAGTCTTTGTGAGGTCGCCAGTTATCCAGTAGTCGGCCAGAACGTGCTTCTTTATGTGTGTCATCAGCATTGTGAGTGCCAAGAACACATATAATTCTGCCACAGTGAGAGGTCTCCATGCCACCATCTTGGCACTGGTCTTCCTCCCAAGAAAGTTTGAACAGATAGCCTGGTGGTTATTTGTCTCTTTGACAAAGTATTCCATGACTTTGTCGTAGAAGCCACAGAAAGGTTCACTGGGGGTGGCATTTGGGCCACAGGGATATGCTGGTGACACCCCGGAACCCTGTTGTACCTCGTCAAAGGCAGGACAATCTGGCTCAAAATCCGCCCCATCTGTCCACACAAACATGTCAGCTGCTCGAGGACGTGCAGCTGCAGCAGGCACATGCCCTGGACGCCCTTGGCCACGCGGACGCCCAGGCCCAGGGGCAGCGGCGTCGCCAGGCTGACCACGACCTCGCCCTTTTACTCTTCTTGTCGGGACTTCCTCTTCCTCAGGCGACGTCAGGTCATCTGGGGCAATGTTGGGGTCGTCGGCATCCTCTTCAGGAGACAACTCTGTTGAAGAATAGACCGGGCGTCGGCTGCGGGAGGTTGAGCAATGGGAGCCTCGGCCTCGGGAGTAGGGTTCCTTTTGCGGCTAGCCGTGGACTTTTCCGCAGGAAATAATGACCTACGATGAGAGGCCTGTGGTGGCACACTGTGGGAGGCCAATGACGCACTTGTAGAGGCCCTTTGGTCATCCTGAGGGACAGATGAAGCCGAGGGCTGTGGGTGGCCGTCCCGGGTCAAGGCGTCGGGACAAAGGAATGCGGGTGGTTGCTAGGTCGGCGTCACTATCTACGCCTTCCCTGCGTGCTTTCTTGGCTGCACTTTTCACTAAAGACTATAGCAGTATTTACCCACTTTCAAGGGCGTACGGGCAGGCAAAGGGGAAGGTCCTGGGGTAGGGCTAGGGCTAGGCCTACCCTGACCTACGAAACTAGGCGAAGGGGTTGGCTCTAGCACACTTGGTACTTCAATAGCACCTTCCTCCACCACTTCCACATCAGGATCATCACTACTATCACCCCCCTCAAATAAATCAACATTGTCATCATCACCAAATCCCACAAAATTGTCAACTTCGCTTCCACTTCTACTCTGAATATAGAGGTTTTTGTCCACAGAGCTTTCACCACTGCTCAAATCCGGGTTGAAAAGTTCACGGTGCACTCACTTAGCAAACGTTTCACGTTCCTTAGTTTCTTTTTCTTCTCGGTTGGCAGAGGCGTAGATGTTGCAAGCGGGTTAGCACTGGGACGCGCGGGAGATTGCACAGTATCGGACGCGTCGGAATTCATTTTTTTGCTGTAGCTCGCAATGGCGGCAACGTAGGAACTGATAAGAGTGGTAGTTGAGGCTTGGTGGCGCTACGATCGCCCACGCAAAGTAAAATTTGCCCGCGCTTTAAAGCACATACCTTAGGTAAGGACGCCCGGGTAGCTGCCCTTCTGCCGAGCTGTCCTTACCTAAGGCAGCCCGGGTAGGAAGGGTTAAGGCTTAGAAATGTCTTATACGCCGGTATATACCATATGTCTTCATTTATTAATCATGTGCGTATTTATAGTGTTTTCGGGGGTCCCTCCCAACAGTCCGAATAATCCACTAATCCGAAGCACTGTCGGTCCGCTGCCATTCAGATTAATGGACTTTTACTGTATGTAAATAAGTGCTTCTATATGTTAAGCTATGCAGTTTAGCTCAATTAGTAAGTTTTTAAGTCTTTAATCCTCTTCCTTTTCTCCCCAGCTACTTTTGGACAGATTAGTGGTGACTGCTTAAGGAACATTCTCTGGAGGCATTATAAAGTGAGCATAATTTTTAGCTTCCTGTAATTCAAATACCTGTAATACAAAACATTAACGTGTTTGTATGGGTAATTTTGCCTTAATCGGGCTAGAGAAAGAATTAGGTTAACCTGTGTTGCAACTAAAGAATAAGAAATTTCAGTCCGACTTTTAGATCTTGTCCCTAATATTATCTGTACATTCAATGAACCTAAATGATGATAACGATGACGAGTCTGACGCGGGGCTGCTCTGCGGGGGATCCAGGCAAGCCCGGACACGTTCTGTGTCTTGGGTTCGTCCCTCCTCAGTGTGGTATTGCAGGATTATTATTTGGCATTACTGATTAACAAATATATGTTTTATCTTTAGTAAAATTTACCAGAACGTCCCGGACTTCCCAAATTTGACTAATTCCTTGAACGTGACGATAGTGCGTTGTTATGTGTGCGATTAGTTTGCTTGGGAAACAGATTAACTTGCTCATGTAGTAATGTACACCCTATGTGGTGGATTGTGTTCTTTTATTTAATAATTTTCATTTTAGTAAGCGTTGTTTCCACATAGCGATTTTGATAATTTATATTGTCCTTTTCCCAATTTTGGTTTGTTTAGTTTGCAAGTTTTAAATTTTAATTTCACATTCTTCCCATTGCTCCGAAAACTTTCATCCCTTCACATACTCTCTGTTTTACCTCCATTCCTGCTTATCGTTCCTCCTAGATATTTAAAACACTCCACTTGTTCCAGTATTTCTCCATCCAGCCTCACATACTGTATTGGTAGGGTTTGGTTTGAAAGGCCTACAAAAGAAAAGTTTTGCTCCTTTTATAGAAAATATAATAATAAACATAATTTCACAAATAAATTTAAGAATATAGTCTTTGCTTTTATGGGATATATTAGAGCTAATTCTAAGAAATCCAAAGATAACCGTATTAAAGATAAAGTCATGTCCACTTTAAATTATTCCTCTAAAATTTTAGACAAAATTAATGTTAACAGTCTTATTAATTCAAAGAAAGTTAAGTCCATGTTACCAGATGGTTGTAAAGATTTCAAACCATTAATAGTGTATTCATATGAACGACCTGTTGGGTCTATTATTTGTAATTATAATAAAGTTTTAGGAAATCTTTCAGATAATGATATTTTCAATAATAATAAATGCGTGTGTGAAAGAGTCCAGGATATGCCAGCTAGCAGACGTGATGCACTAGCAAAGTTCATTTATAGTCCGATATGTCACATATTAACAGGTGATGTAGAACTAGTTAAACATTTTGCAAACGACAAATTAGCGGAGCTATGTCGTAAAGGGTTTAAATTTAGAATAGGGAGTAATAAAGTAACATGGGACATAATTTTAAAAGATAGTTTTTTCAGTCAATAAATTAAAAGATAAATTGTTAAAAATTGCGTGCTGCAATGCAAGAGAACTAGAAGTATGGTCTAAATTATTAATTAAGTTAATTAGAAATAAAATTTTCTCGCTTAAAAATGAATTTAATCTTTCAGATTTTATAGACTATAATTATAATAAGCTTAAAGCTGATTTAATAAATTTACATAAACATTTTGTAATCACTACAGTAGATAAAGCCAGCAATAATTATAGCTTCACATGTAAGAAATTTTATCTTGAAAAAAGAATTAGGTATGGGTAACATATTACGTAAAAATATTTGCGGTAATTCTGTTTATGAAATTCAAAATAATCTGAATATTGATAACTTAATCGATGAACATACCAAGAAAAATATAATATTTGATATTAAACTTTCTGATAAGAACAAGTGCATTGCAAAATTATACATGTTACCTAAATTTCATAAAAGACTATAAATATCGCTTTATTGCCGGAGCAAAATTTGCTACCACTAAAACTCTTATCAGAACAAGTCGTAAATTGCTTAAAATACATTAAAAGTACTCATAAAAGATATTGTAATACCATCATGAAAAGAACTGGCATTAACTATTATTGGAGTGTTGACAATTCGTTAGAAGTTATTGATAAAATAAATACCATGCCGAAAGTTACCTCGGTACATAGCTTCGACTTTTCAACTTTGTATACCAATTTGCCTTTAGATTTAGTATATTCAGAGCTTTGCTTTATTATAGATTTGCACTTTGACAGGTTCGTTAGGAATGGTAATTATTTCATAAATGTTTATACATATTTTAATAATGCATCACTTAGCTCTACTCCCACTAGTTCTGTATATTTTGATAGAACTAAACTTAAAGATGCCCTTAAATTCCTCCTTTTCAATACTTATGTTAGATTCGGGCCGTACATTTTCAAACAAATATTAGGAATTCCTATGGGTGGAAATACTAGCCCTTTAATTGCAGACTTATTCTTGCTTGCTTTAGAATTTAAATATATAAAAGACTTAGTTGACAGTAGCAAGAAAAATAAAATTCCAGAAAAATTAGCACTTGCTAAACTGTTAAGTAATAATAGTAGATATATTGATGATATTCTTGTTTGCAATTTGTTAAATTTTAATCAAGTTGCTAAACTTATTTACCCTAATTCTATTCCCCTCACACAATGTAACGTAAATTATAAAGTTGAAAATTTTCTTGATATAAATATAGAGATTGTTAATGAACAGTGCATACTTAAAGTATATCACAAAGTTGATGATTTTAATTTTAACGTAATAAACTTTCCTTTCCCTAGTAGTAATATCGATAGTAAAATAACTTATAATTGTTTTTATTCCCAATTAATAAGATTTTGTAAAATCTGCACTAAAGTAGATGACTTTTGGGCTAGAGCTAGGTTACTATACAGACTCTTAGTGGACAGAGGTTTTGAGGCAAGTAAATTGTTCCATAAATTTAATCTTTTTAGGGTCAATTATTGTGACTGTATTCTAAAATTTTACATCAATAATTTTAATCAAGCATTTTTAACTTGAAGTTTCTTGTATAACCTCTGCTTACTTTTTGTCTGTATTTATTGTTTATCTTTTTCTATTATTATTATTAATATTAATATTGATGATTTTTTAAATTTATTGTTCTTGTTAAAAGAGTACTCTTTGTTTAAATCTGTTGTTACTTCATATTTTGCAATTATTTGTCTTTATATTATATGTATTCATTGTCGATAGTATCAATTGCTTACTTTTGCGATTTCCTTAGTTTATTTGTGCTATAAATGTAGGTTATTTGTAGGGTAGTTTTTGATAGGGGTCACTTGAGGCATGCTATGCTTACAGGTACCTACCCGATAGCACTATCGTTAGTGAGTGCTGTACTGTATTTTATATATTATTTTGTAATAGTATAGATATCTTATCAATATTTGTATTTTGTACTATTGTTAATGTCTTGTCATGTTGCAAATTTGATTTTAAATAATATTTTGACATTTAACATGTAGTTTCTTTATTCATGCAGAGTTTAGTAAAATTTGCCAGAACGTCCCGGACTTCCCAAACTTGACTACTTCCTTTAACGTGACGATAGTGCGTTGTTATATGTGCGATTAGTTTGCTTGGGAAACAGATTAACTTGCTCATGTAGTAATGTACACCCTATGTGGTGGATTGTGTTCTTTTATTTAATAATTTTCATTTTAGTAAACGTTGTTTCCACATAGCGATTTTGATAATTTAATTTGACTTTATATCTCTCAATTATGGCCTATTTTCGACATTTTTGGCTCTACAGTACAGTCTATATCCTATATATAAGAACAATGAATACAAATATGAAACCTTACCTTAAAATTAGTAGTAGATAGGCTAGGGCTAGGACTTCACGATTTTTCCAACTTCTCCCTCCCTGACCAAATCGTACGAACAGTTTACTCTGACAAGCCTATTGCACAGGTTTCCTTCTCCTTTTTTCTTGCGATCCAACACTTCCACCTTCATTTTGTGTGTTATCTTCTTATATTGGCGTGGCATGGCGAAAAAAGTGGCAGGCACTACAAACGTTTGGTCACTCCGCACGGCTATGAGCGGGACTGTGGGAGGGAGGGAAGGCAGGCGTATGCCCGTCTTCTTCTTTTTTCGGAGCTACTCCTGGGCCTCGCGAAACGTAGACGTGCTCGCGTATCAAGCGGGAATAGCGGATTTGGCCCCTTCTTAGCTCTCGATTCGTGTATTATGGTACCACCTCGCGTAATTAATGTTTAATTAATTAATGTTATTTTCGAAGGGTAACTCGTGTATTAGGGTTTTTGCGCATTGTGGAATCGTGTATTGGGGGTCCTGACTGTATATATATATATATATATACAGTCAGACCCCCTCAAAACGGGTTTATATGGGTGGCAAAGCGCGGCGAATATTGGGAATTTGTGTACTGTAATAGTAATAACAACTTGTGGAGAATAATACATATGGGTGGCAGCCCGCCTGAGACACATTTTTTGGCAATTTTTGATAAAAATTAATAATTAATTGTACAGAAAAGCTATAATAGCCCTACAATAAAAGAAACAGACAAAAGCTGCTTACCTTAAATTTTAGCCTTTCTGTACAACCCTTCAATTCTAGCAGAATTAGTTATATTTACCATATAAAGCATTTGACCTATTTCTTCTCCATGTGCATTTATTTTACGTATATGATGAACATATGAACATTGAAGAGCAATAATAGAATTGTAGACAGTAATTGGGTGTTGGTAAACATATTTTTGCCGCCCAGTCGTATTCTGGGTAGGCCGGCCGAGAGAGAAACCTCTTCCCCCAGCAACGTCTCGCAAGCAACTGAGCGGTGGCAGAGAATATAAGTAAACAGTGTTTTATACACCCCTTTCCAATGGCTATCCGTGTAATGTGGGCCCTTTGTTGGGTTGATACTTGTTTTTGTGCACCTTTTGGACCGAGTTGCCAGCGCCGGGACCTTGGCAACTGATTTGAGTGTGCAAAGCCAATGTCTCGCCCATTGAAGCAGCTTAGTGTTAAGCCCCGTCCACACGATCGAGCACTGCCCGTCATGGGGCAAATTCAGCGGGCAAAGCAGTGGAATGGCCCCGGCGGTAGTTGAGCGAAATCACCCGACACTGCCCGGTAGTTTGCCGGTGGATATGGGGATAAAGGGGGCCTGTGGAAGGAGGGGAGTAGTGTGTAGTTTGATCTTTAATTATCTAATATATTTTATCCTATTCATTTACGGATGTTTATCAGGTAAATCTGGTGGAAGAAGTCCAGGACGTAATATGTGCAAGCACTTTATTAACGGTCACTGATGGTATGAATTAAGTTTTAGCTTTAGAATATTGTATGGGTAGCATCCCTATTTATATAGACACTATTATTTGTATAGATATTATTTTATTAATATTCTTATGAGTATTATATAAATAGTATTATTAATTTTATTATTGTAAGAAAGCCACCCCGCCATGATCTTCTGCACTAACTATTGATTTAATGTTCGTTTAACGTACGTATGCAGACCATATCGGCAAATCGCGTGATGATTGAAGCACTATCATAAATTATATGATAGGATAAATTCATATTTTTTTACCAACCAACTTTACTTCGAAACTCGATGAAATCAACAAATAGATGTGGGACTCCAAGGACTCAAACCTAGGATACTCACACCCATAGGTTAAGCTTATCAGTGTATTGCGTAAATATAAGACAGCATCAGAAAGAGAGAGTGTGTGTGTGTGTAATTGCAGCTCTAACTTACGGTATTTTGAGAGTTCACTCTTTTATTGGTACCGTTATATGATCTTTTCAAATGTGTTGTGTTTTGAATCATGTTGACGTTCATTTCATATGAAAGTATAACATTCATTTTTGGATAATTATATTATAAGAAATAGGAAGCTGATGAAATAAATTATTTATTGTCAAATAACTTTCTTTTCTTTTCTCTTTTGCAACATAGCAATTATTATGCTACACAACACTTTACATCTCTCTTTAACTGCCCTGCCGAGCATCTTGTCTGCCTACAGACAGACTTTGACTGGCCAGTCACGGCCGTGTGGACAACAACACAAGCGTGTTCGACAGACTTTGCCCGGTGAGGGGGCACAGCCTGCCAGACACTGCTCGATCGTGTGGACGGGGCTTTAGGCTTCTCTGATTGTGACCAGAATAAGTCTTTACTGTAACTTTAATACGCTTATTATAAATCCTGATCTTTGATTAGCCTAATAAGATGCCAAGTTTGGTTAAAGCTTCCATGCAGCATTATTAGCTTTAAAGAACTTTGGTTTAAGGGTTGAATTAAAAGTTCCCCTTGCATGCCTAATGTCTTTCATAAGCACAGTGAAGTCTGGCAGTTTCATGATGTACAATTGGTTAAAAGGGCCAATCTTGCAATTCTTGTGTATTCACCTTGCTAACCATGAAACCTTTCCCTTTATTTCAGGTTGTAACAATGGGTGCATTAAACAAGGAGCCAGTTAGGGGTAACAACTGTGGTGGGTTTATAGCTGAACATCCTCCAGATCTTCATGGCAGATACCTTAATCTAGAATATCTAGAATTTTTGTTAATGAGGTTAGTAGGAGTCTGCGTTCAGACCAGACTTCTGTATTTCACTTTTTGTCGAACTAGTGAACCTGTCCTTTCTAATCCGCAGGTAATTTTATATAACCTGGGTTTCGCCAAGGACTAGAGTAACTTAGGTCACACCCATTGAGGTGGCTTACTGTTAGGCTCTCTCAAGAAGTGACCAAAACAAAATACTACTGAAAACTTTATATAAAACTTTAATTTGGACATTTTCTAAAGTAATTTAAAATTTAGTTTAGGTTTTAAATATTACCTTATAAAATTGATCCATTTTTTGCATCTAACAACCTGAGGCATAATTGAAATATCCCTATCCTCTTGATCTTCTGACTAACTATTACCATTCCTTTCCATTACTTCAGGATTCAGACCAAACAATCAGCGGCATCAGTAACTGCTAGCGAGGCGTAGAAATTATGTTGGCTGAAAACAATGTTCCAGATACAAAACTGATAATGCAGCAAGTGAAGACTTCGGTTTACAATGGTATGTATGGGTTTTTTAAATTAATGTTTGCCAGAGAAAGTTTTAAGCAATGTGACTTTTCCCACCCAGGTTTAAAATACTGTAAAGTTTGATCCTCATTTGTAACTTTAATGTGACTGTTAGAGCAACATTTGTAACTTTAATGTGAATGTTAGAGCAACATTTTTAACTTTAATGTGACTTAAAACATTTGTATCTTAACCCGTACAGCCCCAGCGACGCGCCTGACGCGTCGGCGATGTATGTAACGCACAGCCCCAGAGACGCGCCTGGCGCGTCACCCTAATTGCGCCGACCGTAACCTCAGGTGTAGCCACTCAAGAGGGCTCAGATTTGTATGGGAACTGTGTACGTATCCCACGCAACCGTGCCGATGGTTGAAAACTCTCAAAGTCCACGTGCGAGCGCGCAAAAACCTGTTTTTTTTGGGATAATTGCCTTCAATTTTTTACTCTTATAAAATCCGTTTTCGGGGGCTCTGTAGGACCATTTTTTAAGCTTTTTGAGCGGTTTTTCGTGGTTTTTCCTTCATTCCTAACCCATTCGCTATTGTTTCTGGAATAAAACCATTTTTTGAAAACCGGCCGGGTTCTGGTGCGCAAACATTACAAAACTAGCCGGGGCTCCACGGGTTAAATGGGACTGTTAGAGCAACATTTTTAACTTAAATGGGACTGTTAGAGCAACATTTGTAACTTAAATGGGACTGTTAGAGCAACATTTGTAACTTAAATGGGACTGTTAGAGCGACATTTGTAACTTAAATGTGAATGTTAGAGCAACATTTGTAACTTTAACCCTCTCACGTTTTGACGTAATTTTGACCCTATTAGGGATACTTTAAAGCCTTTGTTACCATCAGGGTTATTTAGAAACCTTTAGTTTAGTTACTTCAACCTCTGCAGTTGTCTTTGAGTTAGCGGTGGGCGGAAAACTAATTTTGGAGAGGTAATTATAAGAGTGAGATAACTCTATTTACTATTGCTAATCGGGCAACCTCTGCATCATAAAAACGTGAAAGGGTTAATGTGAGCAGTTTCCAAATACAGAAACTGTTGTTTAAACTGGGTTGCAGCATGCAGCTGACCTGCCGAATTGGTGAAAATGCCGGAATGGCAGCCCCACATCCCTGTGAAAAGCCCAGACCATAAAAATCTATACAAACTTTAATATATATATATACTGTACTGTATATATATATATATATATATATATATATCACTTTTCTATAAATTATCAGTAGACTGTATCTGTCCAATGTTTTCCTTCATTAATTCCGGATACATAATAAATTATGTACTATTCGGCTATCAGACTGATTGTGCTTATTTTTGCGAGTGTCCTCAACCACGTCATTATTTCAATAAAAGACTTCTGATACATTGCTGGAGTCTATTAAATACTTTACATGCTTATATCATAATTTTTTAGAATATTAGGTACAGGTTTGAAAAGGGGGTAATTTGACTTTTTTCATAATGCTCCAGGAAAGACTTATACTGTAGTTGGTTTGGTTTAGAACTTGCTGTGGTAACATTGCTATTAACTCAAAGCTGCGCAGCTATGGTATTTGAAAGTGCCCGCCATGCGAAGGTATTTTGGTTTATTCCTGACGAAAATCCCTTCAATTTATCATACAGTATAAGTAATACTTATCCATATGTGCCTATTTTACTGTTAATATGAACATTGGAAAGCAATTAAACAAGTGGTAGCTGCAATTGGCTTTTGAAAATCTTATATTTTAGCCCCACGGTCATAATCTGACATTGACCGGCGAGAGACACTGTCTCGCATGGTACTGAGAGACGAGGGGAGCTCTCAGACTGGCTTAGAGGGTCTGAGATACACTCCCCTATCCTCCTCCTCCTCCCCCCGGCCCCCCCCCCCCCTTCTTTCCCAGCCGTCCTCGCATGAAAATACTCTATGAATTATAATGTAAAACTTGCAAAACAAACAAACCAAAACGCACTAATAGGGAATATACCGGATAAGTAAGGGGAGGGGAAGTGAGGGTTGGGACACGTGTAAGAGTGCTAGAAAGTAATGGATTGGAGGGGAATTATCTTGCCTAATGACAAATTTCTTTGTTTTGAATGTCACTGGGATGTTTTGAACAGTGCTTTGGAACTGAAGAACTTTGGGGGGGAAAAAAACTAATCTATCTTTTGAGCGTATTAGTAAATCTGAACTTTCTGTAGATTTAAGCCAGTCTGCATTCCCGGATAGTTTTCTTCATATACCCCTTAAATGATGACCATTCGGATGAGTCTCCCAAAGATTAATCGTCACTAATCGCACGATGTAGAGAACTTGCTATGTCTGATTCTTAAACTAGATTGGAAGATTTACTTACTGTGACATGGCACTAATATACCGGGTATATTTCTTTTAAACAGAGCGGCAAGGAGTTTACTTTACTGCTGGGTCTGGTCTGGATTTCTGCACTGCTGTACAATGGATTCTTGTAGGTATGTTTTGCATTTCTGGGTTAATTAAAAGTAGCCATATAATAGCTAGACATGGAGCATTAGTGTATTATAATGTAAAACTTTCAAAATATACAAAACAAAGCGGGAATGACGCGATATAAAAACAAACTTAATTAAAATCATTACGGTATGTAGCAAAATTAAATTTGAAATAAAACACTGTACAGTCCACTTAAATACTGTAATAGACCGTGTCAAACAAACTTAACAAAACAAAAATCCTTTTTAGTTGGATAGTAGTTTAAAATTAAAGTTGTTGTTGTTCCCCAAGCTGCCTGGCCGAACAGGCCCAAGGCCCCGAGCAATTCCAAGGCCATAACCGAGCGCTCCCACAGAACCCTCCCTGCCGACCACAATAAAGCCTGGGTGACCGAAGCCACTCCATGGCGGGGAGCTGAGG
Organism: Paralithodes platypus; assembly: GCA_032716605.1. Taxonomy (NCBI): domain Eukaryota; kingdom Metazoa; phylum Arthropoda; class Malacostraca; order Decapoda; family Lithodidae; genus Paralithodes; species Paralithodes platypus. The sequence continues at coordinate 46,180,407 of CM064568.1, read as the reverse complement.
AGGGTGCGGAAACTCCCGGGAAACCAAAGCCCCACCCAGGGCCCTGTGCCCCTCAGCAATTATGAAGAGAAAGTTGAGGGGCAAGGGAAAAATGTGACGCTTTGGCTTCCAATCTTGGTAGATTGGTAGGTCAATCCACGGAAGAGACGCCATCACTTGAGATCTAGAAAATATATAAGTTAAAGGAACAGTCAGAGTAAGCTATGGGTATGGCAGAGATTGCTCAGCTCTCACTCTGATAGACCAGCCCATCACAACATGACTAGAACCCAATCCTCTCAGCATCAGCTAGGAAAGGCCCTAGAAAGCCGCCTTTGGCGGTGGGATAGCTCCCCTATTTCAACCCCTTTCGGGGTTGGGCACCCGCCTCCCATTTACTATGTAATATTATATTGTGTCGTCCCTCTTTTGGATTGTTTATTTTACAAGTTTTACATTATAGTAGTAATTTTGGAGACAAGTGGTTAATATCAAGATTTCTGGCCAAATTATTAAGAATACAGTAACTATATTAAAAAATAGTAATGCGGAAAATCTATAGCTACTAATGACACTAAACTTCAATATGCTGCCTCCATTATAAATCATTCAGGCTAACGTTAGACAATTTGTTAAGGATATTAAATTATATTAATAGGGGGGAAGTGGGTGACCTCTCATCTGCAGTGAGAAGTGATCAAAATGTCAAAACTATGCTATTGCATGTTAATTTCCATTTATTCCTTATAAATCTTCAAATAATATTACTAGAGTTTGATATCCTGTGATGCACCTTGATAAATTGTAACTCCTGGCCTTTAAAAGAGAAGTTTACACAATTACCCTCTAGATCTTCATGGCAGATACTTCAATCTAAAATATCTAGAATTTTTGTTAACAAGGTTAGTAGGAGTCTGCGGTCAGACCAGACTTCTGTATTTAACTTTTTGTCAAACTAGTGAACCTGTCCTTTCTAATCCGCAAGTAATTCTATATAACCTGGGTTTCGCCAAGGACTAGAGTAACTTAGGTCACACCCATTGAGGTGGTTTACTGTTAGGCTCTCTCAAGAAGTGACCAAAACAAAATACCACTGAAAACTTTATATGAAACTTTAATTTAGACATTTTCTAAAGTATTTAAAATTTAGTTTAGTTTTTAAATATTACCTTATAAAATTGATCCATTTTTTGCATCTAACAACCTGAGGCATAATTGAAATATCCCTATCCTCTTGATCTTCTGACTAACTATTACCATTCCGTTCCATTACTTCAGGATTCAGACCAAACAATCAGCGTCATCAGTAACCGCTAGCGAGGCGTAGAAATTATGTTGGCTGAAAACAATGTTCCAGATACAAAACTGATAATGCAGCAAGTGAAGACTTCGGTTTACAATGGTATGTATGGGTTTTTTAAATTAATGTTTGCCAGAGAAAGTTTTAAGCAATGTGACTTTTCCCATCCAGGTTTAAAATACTGTAAAGTTTGATCCTCATTTGTAACTTTAATGTGACAGAGCAACATTTGTAACTTTAATGTGACTTAAAACATTTGTAACTTAAATGGGACTGTTAGAGCAACATTTGTAACTTTAACCCTCTCACGTTTTGACGTAATTTTGACCCTATTAGGGATACTTTAAAGCCTTTGTTTCCATCAGGGGTATTTAGAAACCTTTAGTTTAGTTACTTCAACCTCTGCAGTTGTCTTTGAGTTAGCTGTGGGCGGAAACTAATTTTGGAGAGGTAATTATAAGAGTGAGATAACTCTTATTTATTATTGCTAATCTGGCAACCTCTGCATCATAAAAACTTGAAAGGGTTAATGTGAACAGTTTCCAAATACAGAAACTGTTGTTTAAACTGGGTTGCAGCATGCAGCTGACCTGCCGAATTGGTGAAAATGCCGGAATAGCAGCCCCACATCCCTGTGAAAAGCCCCGACCATAAAAATCTTTACAAACTTTAATATATATATATATAACTTTTCTATATATTATCAGTAGACTGTATCTGTCCACTGTTTTCCTTCATTAATTCCGGATACAGAATAAATTATGTACTAGTCGGCTAACAGACTGATTGTGCTTATTTTTGCGAGTGTCCTCAACCACGTTATTATTTCAATAAAAGACTTCTGATACATTACTGGAGTCTATTTAATACTTTACATGCTTATATCATATTTGTTTAGAATATTAGGTACAGGTTTGAAAAAGGGGTAATTTGACTTTTTTCATAATGCTCCAGGAAAGACTTATACTGTAGTTGGTTTGGTTTAGAACTTGCTGTGGTAACATTGCTATTAACTCATAAGCTGCGCAGCTATGGTACAGTACTCCCTCGTTATCGACGGGGGTTACGTTCTTAAGACTGCCGTCGATACCGCATTACCGTACATTACGGTACCGTACATACACGTACGTCGGTACAGTATCCGTGGTCTCTAGCCTATGTACTTTTAAGTTTTTCCTTTACCTTACATATTAAGAGTATATTGAAAATAAAAAAAAATACAATAACAATAATACAGGTAAGTGGAAAAAAAACACAAGCACACTTACGCTTCCATTTATTGAATTATAGTAGGCCTATAATAGAGGCCAGCAAATGATGAAGGTTTATTCGTTATCTGAAAAGCCTGACCAGTCGGATGAATCAGACTGGACTGACTGATGCCTTGAACGACTGGTGCCAGAAGTAGAGGGCTGGGGTTCTGGGGCCTCTTGAGAGGTGGCGGCAGGTTCTGGGGCCTCTAGAGGGGTGGCGGCAGGTTCTGGAGCCTCTTGAGGGGTGGCGGCAGGTTCTGGAGCCTCTTGAGGGGTGGCGGCAGGTTCTGGGGCCTTTTGAGGGGCGGCAGGCGCTCTGCGGCTGAAGAATTGGGTGATTGTGGTCTGGGACACCTCTCTCCTCATTTCCTTCTGGAGTTCAAAGTAGAGCAACATACCATTCTCTATAATCCTCTTAACTTTAAGGGACCTCTCGAGGGAAGGATCAATGTCATATAGACGAGCTGTGAGGGCCTTACTCATTCTTAGCACTTCCCCAAGACTATCTAGAGTTAGGGCTTGGTTTTCATCATTATCACTCGTTGCATCCTCCTCTGTTTCACCCTGCATTTCCACCAGTTGTTCCAGTTCTTCATTCGTGAATGGGTCTCCAACATTCCCCAATAGCTCATCTTGCACCTCCTTTTCTGTCATGTCAGAATCCCTCACCTCCAACTTCCTTGGCCATCTTCACAATGTTCCTGATATGAGGGGCGGTTGTCGGGAACCCGGCGAAGTCTGGGACGTTGTCAGGCCACAATTTCGCCCAACATGATTTGGCGCAGCGCTGTGATAGTTCATTGTGGCTTTCAGCTATGAAATTTATGCATTGGGCAATATTAAACCGCTTCCACATTTCCCTCACAGTGACATCTGTTTCCTCATCAAGACACCCACGAATCATGGAGAAGGTCTTCTCTGCATATTTTGCCTTAAACACGGCAATGATTCCTTGGTCCATGGGCTGTAGGATTGAAGTGGTGTTTTTAGGGAGGAAAACAACTTCGATGTTGGGGTGGGCAGTCTTGAGTTCCTCAGTTGTCAACATATAACACCACTTTGAATTCAATTCCTAGTTCATCAAGATAATCTTTTACATGTTTGGCAAAACAGTTCTTCAGCCAATCAACGATTAAGTCTGATGTCATCCATGCTTTTTTGTTCCTGTAGAAGACTGGTAGCATGTTCATATTTTTATTTTTGAGAGCCCGAGGTCGTGCAGCAGTATATAAAAGCATGGGCTTGATCATGTGTCCTGCCGCATTACCACACAGCATTACGGTCACTGTCTTTTGCCACTTTAAAGCCAGGCGAACTTTTTTCCTCTTTCGAAATGTAGGTGGACCGTGGCATCTTTTTCCACCATAGGCCTGTCTCGTCCGCATTAAATACCTGTTCAGGAAGATCACCCTTATCTTGTATGTGTTGAGCGAACTCTGCAGGGTATGAGCCCCCTGCCACAGTGTCTGCTGATGCTGCTTCGCCGGTCACTTTAATGTTATGTAAGGCATAACGATTCTTGAAGTTCTCAAACCAGCCCTTGCTTGCCGAAAAAAAATTCTCACTAGGCCTAGGCCTATCACCATTCTCATCAGCATTTTCATTATCACCAGGCTCATCGGCATTTTCACCAGTAGTATTATCACCTTCACCTGTAAACTTAGCATGTAGTTCCTTAGCCTTATGCCTAATAAATTTAGAGTCAAGTGGTATGCGGCGGCAGTTTAGGTCCTCGATCCAAATGTTCAGGGCTTTTTCCATTTTCACCATTGCATTATCTCGCACATGCATAGTCACTTTTGCAGACAGGAAGCTAAAGCATCCTTAAGACTCTTTTCTCTTCGCTTTATTCCACGCACACTCGATTCATTAAGTCCAAAGTGGCGGCCAACAGCTGCATAGCTCTCACCACTGTCAAGTCTATTTAGCACTTCTTTCTTTTCTAATAAAGTTAGCACTCGTCTTGCCCTCTTAGGTTTAGCTCCGGGAGGAGGTGCTTTAGTTCGTTTGGGAGCCATGGTGATACAATAGGGTAACAAAATTGAGGGACAGGAACACACCGGGAGCTAGGACCGACGCTATCAGTTTGTTTATTTACTAATTTTGGCGGGAGAGACGCTACCTTCTTCTTATTCTTCTTCAGTGTCTCCTAGTGGTGAGAAATTTGATTTTTCCTACTTCAAAACAAATTAAAATGTAAAACTTGCAAACTAAACAAACTTGCATAAACAATTAATCCGTCGATATATCAGTCGATACTCGAATCAGTCTAAAGTCAGTCGATAGTCGAATCCGTCTTTGATAAACCAATCTGTCTATAATCAAATCCGTCTATAAAAAAAACGTCGATAACGAGGGAGTACTGTATTTGAAAGTGCCCGCCATGCGAAGGTATTTTGGTTTATTCCTGACGAAAATCTTCAATTTATCATACAGTATAAGTAATACTTATCCATATGCGCCTATTTTACTGTTAATATGAACATTGGAAAGCAATTAAACAAGTGGTAACTGCAATTGGCTTCTGAAAATCTTATACTTTAGCCCCACGGTCATAATCTGACATTGACCGGCGAGAGACTCTCGCATGGTACTGAGAGACGAGGGGAGCTCTCAGACTGGCTTAGAGGGTCTGAGATACACTCCCCTATCCTCCTCCTCCTCCCCCCCCCCCCCCCCCCTTCTTTCCCAGCCGTCCTCGCATGAAAATACTCTATGAATTATAATGTACAACTTGCAAAACAAACAAACCAAAACGCACTAATAGGGAATATACCGGATAAGTAAGGGGAGGGGAAGTGAGGGTTGGGACACGTGTAGGAGTGCTAGAAAGTAATGGATTGGAGGGGAATTATCTTGCCTAATGGCAAATTTCTTTGTTTTGAATGTCACTGGGATGTTTTGAACAGTGCTTTGGAACTGAAGAACTTTGGGGGAGAAAAAAAACTAATCTACCCTTTGAGAGTACAGTATTAGTAAATTGGAACTTTCTGTAGATTTAAGCCAGTCTGCATTCCCTGATAGTTTTCTTCATATACCCCTTAAATGATGACCATTCGGATGAGTCTCCCAAAGATTAATCGTCACTAATCGCACGATGTAGAGAACTTGCAATGTCTGATTCTTAATCTAGATTGGAAGATTTACTTACTGTGACATGGCACTAATATACCGGGTATATTTTTTTTAAACAGGGCGGCAAGGAGTTTACTTTACTGTTGGGCCTGGTCTGGATTTCTGCACTGCTGTACAATGGATTCTTGCAGGTATGTTTTGCATTTCTGGGTTAATTAAAAGTAGCCATATAATAGCTAGACATGGAGCATTAGTGTATTTTAATGTAAAACTTTCAAAATAAACAAAAAGCGGGAATGACGCGATATTAAAATAAAATCACTACGGTTTGTAGCAAAAATTATTAAGCAAAATTAAATTTGAAATAAAAACTACAGTCCACTTAAATACTGTAATAGACAGTGTCAAACAAATTAACAAAAAATCCTTTTTAGTTGGATAGTAGTTTAAAATTAAAGTTGTCTTGAGAAGTGATCAAAATGTCAAAACTATGCTATTGCATGTTAATTTCCATTTATTCCTTGTCATATTCATTATAAATCTTCAAATAATATTACTAGAGTTTGATATCCTGTGATGCACCTTGATAAATTGTATCTCCTGACCTTTAAAAGAGAAGTTTACATAATTACCCTCCAGATCTTCATGGCAGATACTTCAATCTAAAATATCTAGATTTTTTGTTTACGAGGTTATTAGGAGTCTGCGTTCAGACCAGACTTCTGTATTTCACTTTTTGTCAAACTAGTGAACATGTCCTTTCTAATCCGCAGGTCATTCTATATAACCTGGGTTTCGCCAAGGACTAGAGTAACTTAGGTCACACCCATTGAGGTGGCTTACTGTTAGGCTCTCTCAAGAAGTGACCAAAACAAAATACCACTGAAAAATTTATAGGAAACGTTAATTTGGACATTTTCTAAAGTATTTAGTGATAACCTTATAAAATTGATCCATTTTTCGCATCTAACATGACCTGAGGCTTGAAATAGCATAATTGAAATATCCCTATCCTCTTGATCTTATGACTAACTATTACCATTCCTTTACTTTACTTCAGGATTCGGACCAAACAATCAGCGGCATCAGTAACCACTAGCGAGGCGTAGAAACTGTGGTGGCTGCCTGGCTGAAAACAATGTTCCAGATACAAAACTGATAATGCAGCAACTTCAGTTTACAATGGTATGTATGGGTTTTTAAAATTAATATTTGCCAGAGAAAGTTTTAAGCCATGTGACTTTTCCCACTGTAAAGTTTGATCAACATTTGTAACTTTGATGCGACTGCTAATGTGAGCAGTTTCCAAATACAGAAACCGTTGTTTAAACTGGGTTGCAGCTGACCTGCCGAATTGGTGAAAATGCCTGAATGGCAGCCCCACATCCCTGTAGGGGTTAAGAGTCTGGATGCATTTGCCCAGTAAAACCTCTTATGAGTCTGGCTGCAGTCCCTGGGTTAAAGCAACTTTTTTTGTTTTTTTGTTTTTAACCCTCCAGCCCTGGCTACGCATTACATAAATATTTCCCGAAACCCGGGTGTTTTGACCGAAAAACTTCTAGGCTAGGCTACCGTATATTTGTTAATCTGACTGATTCCCGCGCATCCCCTTGCGTAGCTGTGTTATTTACCTGTAGAATGGCGTTAAGTAGAACTCTCTAAGTCAACTGGTTGAGTTGTGATGATGATTTCATTGGAGATAACTTTATGGCAAAAACAGCCACTTTACACTACTTTTCGATACTTAACAACAACATACAGGCACACACGAACAAGCGACGCTCTCCTTCTTGTGGCCGGAGATGCGGAGCGTCGGTCCAGCCGGCTGTTGTTTACATGCGTCGGACCGACGCCTCGCACACGAAGCTCACAGGCTTTCAACCACTGGGTGTTCAAGAGCCCTTCCGGGTACCCGTTATATTTTTTTTTATGGGCGTTCAAGAGCCCTTCCGTGGTGAGAGGGTTAATTCAAACTATGTAGATACCAAAGAAAAAGCTTTGAAAACAAAAATCCTAATCTACCTTTCGAGTGTATTAGTACAGTAATTTGAAACTTTCTGTAGAATTTAAGCCAGTCTGCATTCTCTGATAGTTTTCTTCATATACCCCTTAAATGATGACCATTCGGATGAGTCTCCCAAAGATTAATCGTCACTAATCGCACGATGTAGAGAACTTGCAATGTCTGATTCTTAATTTAGATTGGAAGATTTACATACTGTGACATGGCACTAATATACCGGGTATATTTCTTTTAAACAGGGCGGCATGGAGTTTACTTTACTGTTGGGTCTGGTCTGGATTTCTGCACTGCTGTACAATGGATTCTTGTAGGTATGTTTATCATTAATGTTTTGCTTTTCTGGGTTCATTAAAAGTAGCCCTATAATAGCTAGACATGAAGTATTGGTGTATTATAATGTAAAATTTACAAACCAAAGCGGGAATGACGCGATATAAAAAGAAAACTAATTAAAACAATACAGTATGTGGGAAGAACTGTTAAGCAAAATTACATTTTGAAATAAATAACTGTACAGTCAACTTAAGTAGTGTAACAGACAGGGTGTCAAAACAAATTTTACAAAAAAAAAAATCCTTTTTAGTTGGATGGTGGTTTAAAATTAACTTGAGACATTATCAAATTGTCAAAACTATGCTATTGCATGTTAATTTCCATTTATTCCTTCTCATATTCATTATAAATCTTCAAATAATATCGCTAGAGTTTGATATCCTGTGATACACCTTGATAAATTGTAACTCCTGGCCTTTAAAATTATAAGTACACAATGACCATACTAGTACAGTAGTCCCTCGAATTTTGCGTCTTTCAAATTTGCGAAATTTCGATTTTGCGAACGGGACCCAAGATTTGACCATATTTGCGGGACTTGATATGTGCGATATTACTTTTTAGTTTTGCGGGTGGCGCCCAATGAAACGGGGTTTTCCGCACTAGTTTATGGGGGGGAGGGTCGTGACGTCGGGCCGCCCTGCGGCCCATTGTTTACCGTTTATAGATTCTCCCACGCTCCAATATGTTCTCACGCTCACGCATAATCGACTTCCTTGGGAAAAATTGAAGTTTTACCTGTGCCCTGGGTCCCCTGAATCTGTATTTCTGTGTTTTTCTTTATTGTAGGATGTGTATGTGTCATAATGTGTGTACAAACAAGGATGAAAATCACCAAAAAATAGGCCCTCGATGATGAGATGTCGACCATATTCAATTAATCCCATAAGGTTAGTTATTTGAAATATGCTATTTTGAATTTTGCGGGCTGCAATGTCGACCATATTCTCGCAAAATTCGAGGGAGTACTGTACTGTACTAGTCACTGGCTGTTAGCAACTTGGGAGTTTATAGGTGAACTTTTAACTTTTGCCTGTATAACCCCCGCAGTACCCAGGCTGGCCAGTGCCAGGCTGGAAGGCTGTAGAGGGGAAGATTAAGGTCCTAGTAATAAACCCGTACTTGGAGTGTCCACTTTGCGGATCCTGTGCTAGTAGACAATTTATATATTTTAAACCTTTATGCCCATGTGTATCCTGGATGGTGGTATTTATAATGGTTATTTTACTTATAGGTCCAGGCCAGATGTTGTAACCGTTGGATCTTCGTCTTTTGGAATGGACTTGCCCAGGTTCGTATTTTCTTGTAATGGTTTGTAACCAGTGATTTATTTGAAATTTGTGTTCAGCTAAAACTATGTATTGTAATATCAATAGTATGAGTTTGCATTATCTTTTTCTGTATTGTTGAGCTATAACATAAGTATGAAATGGAAATATTTAATTAATTAACTTTTATATCCTGATGAAAATGTTATCCCGAAACATGATTTAGTGATTGACCAAAGTTACGGATCGCTGAGGAATCCTGGATGTGCTTGTTGTTGTTTATAGATTATTAGAGGTGTAACTTCTTTTTCCTTCCCTTTAGATGATCGTGGCAGGTGTTGAAAGAATATCTGCCTTGATGACAAATTAAAAGGTGAGGTTAATGTGCAGTTTATGAAATAGGATTTGCAGACTGGTATAAATGCCCAGTATGTTGATGCAACCTTTTTTTACCCAGTATGTTCAAGTTAAATGTAGACAATGTAGATTGGTATGAATATAGCTAAAGAGCTTTGAAAAACATTGTTTTTACCTAATCTACCTTTATAGTGTATAGTAATTAGAAACTTTCTGTAGAATTTAAGCCAGTCTGCATTCCCTGATTTTTTTTTTTCATATTCCCCTTAAATGATGACCATTCGGATGAGTCTCCCAAAGATTAATCGTCACTAATCGCACGATGTAGAGAACTTGCTATGTCTGATTCTTAAACTAGATTGGAAGATTTACTTACTGTAACATGGCACTAATATACCGGGTATATTTCTTTTAAACAGGGCGGCAAGGAGTTTACTTTACTGTTGGGTCTGGTCTGGATTTCTGCACTGCTGTACAATTAATTTGTGTAGGTATGTTTATCACTGTTTTGCTTTTCTGATTCTTTATACTAGTATTAAGATTATCTATTCTAGTTTGACTAACCCCTACTGTACCGGAGGATCCAGTAATAAAAGTTCCCCCCAGTCCCATGCAATGTGGCCAAAATGGCAAGATAGAACAACCTTCCACCTCGAGAGATGAAGGAATACTGGCTCTCCCAGCCTTCAGAGGGTTGGATATAAGCTGAGAAGTGTTCAAACGGTCGTGGTACCAGGCAGCTACAAGGAAAGTATATTACTGACGGCTTCCAGCCGTTGCTGGGACTGGGGAGTGACTTATCTACTGACGGCTACCACCCGTAGCTGGTATTTGACGGGTTAACCTAATTTGATTTTGATCTGTTAGGTCTATTCAAAGTGTGAAGTAAGAGAGGTATAATTAAAGTTAGTGAGTTAGAGAGGGAGTACAACGAAAGCCTAATTGAAAAGTGGATGGAAGAGAGTAAAGGTTGAATGGCAACAGTTTAAGGAAGGAGTGAAAGCAAGTGCAGAGGTAGTAGCCTATGCAGTAAAAGTAAAGTAGGAGTCCGGTATCAGGAAGGGAAGCCAGTGGTGGAATGATAAGGTGTGAAAGGCAGTTTATGACTTAAATTGCTTCAAATACTGTCTCCAGGCATTTTGGCTCGAACGGCAGTTCTGCCTTTTGTCTCCCTCACATAGAAAACAAAACAAAAGTTGAGAAGAGACAGTGTTTTGAGAGGGTTTTACAGGACGGTAGTGTTGAGGTATGGGAAAGGTACAAGGAGAGAAGCAAAATGGAAAATTAGAGAAGCGAAAAAAGACACAAACAAAAGGTGGGGTCAAAGTTTGAGGGACAATTTTGAAGAACGAAAGATGATGAACGCGTAAGGAAAGGAGGACAAAATAGGGAAGAGTCAGTGAAAGATGCAAATGGAGAATTACTAGTGGAAGGAGTTGAAGTGAGGAAAAGATATGTGGAGTATTTTGAATCTTCGCTAAATGGAAGAGAAGCAGTGGTTGATGAAGATAGGTTACCCAGGTGGCAGGGAATGAATGAAATGCTTTAGGAAAATGTGGTGAAAGAAGCAGTGAAACAAATGAGATCAGGAAAAGCAGGTGGTTTGGATGGTATTGCTGTGGAGTGTATACAGAAGGGTGAAGATGTGATAATAGATTGGTTGGTGAGACTTTAATGTGTGCTCTGTTGTGTCATTGGTACCAATAGACTGGAGGAGTGCATGTATTGTGCTGTTGTACAAGGGGAAGGGAGATCGGCAGGAGTGTTCAAGTTATAGAGGTATTAGTTTATTATCAGTGGTTGGAAAGCTGTATGGCAGGGTGTTGATAGAGAGGATAATAAAGTGTACGGAAGTTGCAATAGGATAAGAACACTGCGTGGATCAGATTATTGCAGCAAGACAGTTATGCGATTAGTATTTAGAGAAGCATAAGGAAATATTTTGGCCTTTATGGATTTGGAAAAAGCGTATGATCTGTAACAATGTGGAAGGTGTTATAAGGAGTTATGAAATTGAAGGAAATTTGTTAAAAGCCGTTAAAGAGTTTAAAGGGAGCAGAGCGTGTGTTAGAGTAGGAAATGGTTTGAGGTAAATGTAGATTTGCGACAGCCGACAGGGTTGTGTAATGTCACCATGGCTGTTTAATATATTTATGGATGGTGTGGTGAGAGATGTGAAAATGAGAATTATGGGAAGAGGATTGGGTTTAGTAGGAAAGAATAGAGATTGGGAGTTAAATCAGTTGCTGTTCGCTGATGACACTTCGTTGGTGGCGGATTCCGAGGAGAAACTGCAGTGGGTAGTCAAAGAGTTTAGTGTGGTTTGTGGGAGGAGGAAACTGAAGGTGAACGTCAATAAAAGAAAAGTAATGGTGTGTAATAGGGGTGAAGCTGGATGGGGAAATATTGAAACAAGTAGTGTTTTAAATATCTAGGAGGAACGATAAGCAGGAGTGGAGGTAAAACAGTGTGTGAAGGAAGGAAGGGTTTTGGAGCAATGGGAAGTACAGTATGTGGAAGGTGAGAAATCTGGGAATGAAAGTAAAAAGTGCAATGTATCAAGGAATTATTGTGCCAACACTAATGTATTGGGCTGAGACATGATACTTTTGTACAGATTAGTGGTGACGGTAAATATCTTGTTTTACACTGGGGACGATTTTTATTTTATTTTTTCCTTGTTTTGGGGGATGTTTTTTATGAACCCCATCGGAAAATGCAAAAAAATTGACCTAACCTAACCGAACACTAAACTGTCTAGCCGACGGTCTAAACCCAGCTCACGTTCCCTGTCTATGGGTGCGCGACGGTCTAAAACCAGCTCATGTTCCCTGTTTATATTTTTTTTAGAGATTTAGGGATTTTTTTTATAATGAATTTCCAACGGGGTGGACATATATGGCAATGAAGTACATGACCTAACTAACATATTTGTCTAAATAATATATCGATGGTTTCGACCCGGTGTAAAACTGGATAAATTCCGTGGTGACTGTTTATGGAACATTCTCTGGAGGCATGATAAAGTGAGCATACCTTTTAGCTTCCTGTAATTCAAATGATACTGTTCTACAAAACAATTTGCCAATGAACGTGTTTGTAAATTGGAGAGCGAGATAAAAGGGAGAAAGGTAATTTAATGGAGAGTGAGATAAAAGAGAAAAATGCAGATAATTTGAGAACTTGAAAGTATTCTGAAAGGAAGAATGGTTAGTCAAGAAGTGAAAAAGTCACTGAGAAACAGTGTGCTGCACCCAACACTCGTATGAAGGTGCGACATGGAGAGCAAGTTACGAGGACCTCTCCAAACTGAGAGCTGTGGAGATGAGCTTTTTCAAAATGGCAGCTGGCGTGAATAGGCTAGATAGGCCAAGTAATAGGGAAGTGTATGAGCCCTTTGGAATGGAAGAGCAACATTTGGGCATTGATTGTGGATTGGTTGAGTGGATAAAGAGAAGTACTTTGAGGTGGTATGGTCATGTTCAGAGAATGGATAAATACAGAATGCCAAGAAAGATATATGGGAGTCAGGTGAGTGGAGCAGCTAGAAGTGGAAGACCACCTATGGTATGGGAAAAGAAAGTGGAAAAATACATTGAGGAAAAACTTCCACGTAGTGGAGGGGGCATTGTGGCATGGGCAAATAAAGCCTGTCTTGACAAACTAGCTTGGAGATGTTTCTGTCATGGCCATCCTTTAGCAGGGGTTTCCCAGGGGGAAACAAGGAGTCGGAGATGATGATGATGACGTGTTTGTATGGGTAATTTTGTCTTAATCAGGCTAGGGAAAGAATTTGGTTAACCTATGTTGCAACTAAAGAATAAGAAATTTCAGTCAGACTTTAATATCTTGTCCCTAATATTACCTGTACATTCAATGAACCTAAATGATGATAACGATGACGAGTCTGACGCGGGGCTGCTCTGCGGGGGATCCAGGCAAGCCCGGGCATGTTCTGTGTCTTGGGTTCGTCCCTCCTCAGTGTGGTCTCTCAGGATTATTATTTGGCATTACTGATTAACCAATATACATTTTTCTTCTATCTTTCATTTTATCTTTATTAATGAGTAATTCTCTTCAGATCTTGTGGATACAGTGCTGGTATATGAGCGAAGTCTCGTTGGTTCAGTGGATAATTTTGCCGAGTAAGTATATTTATAGTTATTTAAAAATTTAGAATATTTGGCTTAAGTTTGAAGAATACTGTATAAAGTAATGTTTTGAACATTTAACCGATCACAATGAACTGTGCTGTACTGTATGTACTGAGTGCTGTACTGTATTTTATATATTATTTTGTAATAGTATAGATATCTTATCAATATTTGTATTTTTTACTATTGTTAATGTCTTGTCATGTTGCAAATTTGATTTTAAATAATATTTTGACATTTAACATGTAGTTTCTTTATTCATGCAGAGTTTAGTAAAATTTGCCAGAACGTCCCGGACTTCCCAAACTTGACTACTTCCTTTAACGTGACGATAGTGCGTTGTTATATGTGCGATTGGTTTGCTTGGGAAACAGATTAACTTGCTCATGTAGTGATGTACACCCTATGTGGTGGATTGTGTTCTTTTATTTAATAATTTTCATTTTAGTAAGCGTTGTTTCCACATAGCGATTTTGATAATTTAATTTGACTTTATATTGTCCTTGTCCCAATTTTGGTTTGTTTAGTTTGCAAGTTTTAAATTTTAATTCATAGTTTGTTTATCCCTGGAGTTTCTCTTGGAAATACTTTTAACATTTGAGATGAGGAAATTATACAATAACTGAGGCGTGTCTGCCCTGGGGGGGAACCAGGTGGGTCTGGGCCACGTTCTGTGTTCCCGGGCCCGTCCCCTCTCGGGTGTGGGCTCGCAATATCAGGATTAAATTGAGGCATTTGTCTGATCAATTAAAATATTAAATCTGTTCTACTGTTTTAAAAAGTTGTTACTAAAATACATTACTGTACTTTCAGTTGCTGTGCTGTAAACAAGCTTGAAGCAACGGTGGTGCTGTACTCTTAATGGAAGTTTCTTGGGACAGTCCTATGGAGCTGATAACCAGATTTTACAAGTAAGCTTTATGAAAATTTTGAGATTTTGGTTTCTGCTTTATACTGGTATTTTTAGAGCAATAAAATCTGAAACTACAACTTAACTGAAATGCATGGGGAACACTACAAACCAAACCTTAACCCCTTGAGTACCAGCGACGCAATGGTTGTGTTTGCCTTAATTCTTCTTGCCATGTTAATTGAGTCTTTCCGCCGCCTTGCAGGACCCCTAAATGACCTAGTTGAGTGTGTTTAAGTTTTCATCAATTACTAACCCATCCCAAGTGTTTTCAGAAAAAAAAAAAAAAAAAAAAAAGGCTGCTGGTCCCACGTAAATTTATTATAAATCAGCTGGTGCTCAATGGGTTAACAAAGGTCTCTACACAAACTAACCGAATCTCCATATAATATAAGCCTACAATTTCTTACGCACAAAAAATGTAGCCTTTAATCTCCTGTTTGTTGAAGTTTCATTATGATGACACTAATCGCGACAGTCTGCTGAAAATCCAACGCAATAATCTGTTGATTATTTACCAAGTGTATTTCTGAATATTTAATATAAATAAGCCTGGAGGGTGATTTTAAAACATAATATCTAATGGTCCTACATATTTTCCCCAGATTTGGTTGTTCGTTGCTTGGATGACATAAAGCCCTTAAAGGAACAAGGTAAGTTTTGCTCAGTTAGGGATACAACTTTTACATAGGGTAGACCAGCAATTGGTACAAACTGTTTTCAAATAAATAAACTATTTACTCAGGCCCATTCCCATTTTTTTCTGGGGATGGCATTATACAATTTGGTCTTAACCAAAAATATTCCACTAAGTTAGAGTTGGCAAGTAGGCTCTGTTGTGAGATCTACAATCCTAACTAAATGTCACAGAGCTGCTAGGTATTGTAATACAATTTGGGGGTGGCAGGAAAGTGTAATTTATATTGGTAGATCCTGGGTGATAATTTAGATTTTAGAGGTACAGTATATGCTGGCTAAAAGGTATTGATGTCTGGGAAGGGTAAGTCAGTGATACTGAATATGGTATTGACTGAAGTATTGCGTCAGAGGGGCCTAGACATGTACAGTTCTGGTAATTGACCTAAAGCTTGTTTGGGTGTGATTGTGGCAGGCCTATAGTGTTTTCCGCCAGAGATGGGGTTTGTCAGAGGGTGAATGAATTCCAATACATTGAAGTAGTTAATATATGCCAGAACATGATGACACAATCGCGACAGTCTGCTGAAAATCCAACGCAATTTATCTGTTGATCCTTTACCAATATTTTCTGAATAATCATGGAAATAAGTGAATTTATTGTTCAAAGAAATCTTTCACTTCATGTTCCCTTTTTCTCTTGCAGATTTGTTTCATGTTGCATGGAGGTTTAGATCTCCCCGGTTGGAAAAACAAAGGTGGTTGTTGGTTAGTATTTTATAATCTATCAATTAAAATGTAAAACTTGCAAACTAAACAAACCAAAATTGGGACAAGGACAATATAAAGTCAAATTAAATTATCAAAATCGCTATGTGGAAACAACGCTTACTAAAATGAAAATTATTAAATAAAAGAACACAATCCACCACAATCATTAGACAGACTAATGAGGAAGTAAGAATGTGTGGTGTGGAGGTAGATGTGCTGGAAAGTGTGAAAAGGAACAACTTGAGATGGTTCGGCCATATGGAAAGCGAGAGAATGACCAAGAGGGTGTACGAGAGCGAGGTGGAGGGACAGAGAGGGAGAGGTAGACCGAATATGAGGTGGAAGGCTGGAGTGAGGAAGTACATGAACGAGGGCGGTGCTGGTTGGGGGGAGGGGCGTCGACTGACTGGGGACAGAGGTGCATGGGGGCGGTTTGTTAGTGACCACCCCTTCGGGGATCACGGCGTCAGGCAATAGATAGATAGATAGAATCCACCACATAGGGTGTACATTACTACATGAGCAAGTTAATCGGTTTCCCAAGCAAACTAATCGCACATATAACAACGCACTATCGTCACGTTAAAGGAATTAGTCAAGTTTGGGACCGGGACGTTCTGGTAAATTTTACTAAACTCTGCATGAATAAAGAAACTAATGTTAAATGTCAAAATATTATTTAAAATAAAATTTGCAACATGACGATACATTAACAATAGTACAAAATACAAATATTGATAAGATATCTATACTATTACATAAGTATTGAAAAGGAGGAATTTAAGGGCATCTTTAATTTTAGTTCTATCAAACTATACAGAACTAGTGGGAGTAGAGCTAAGTGATGCATTATTAAAATATGTATAAACATTTATGAAATAATTACCATTCCTAACGAACCTGTCAAAGTGCAAATCTATAATAAAGCAAAGCTCTGAATATACTAAATCTAAAGGCAAATTGGTATACAAAGTTGAAAAGTCGAAGCTATGTACCGAGGTAACTTTCGGCATGGTATTTATTTTATCAATAACTTATAACGAATTGTCAACACCAATAATAGTTAATGCCAGTTCTTCTCATGATGGTATTACAATATCTTTTATGAGTACTTTTAATGTATTTTAAGCAATTTACGACTTGTTCTGAGAGATTTAGTGGTAGCAAATTTTGCTCCGGCAATAAAGCGATATTTATAAGGTCTTTTATGAAATTTAGGTAACATGTATAATTTTGCCATGCACTTGTTCTGATATATATATATATATATATATATATATATATATATATATATATATATATACTGTATACACACACACACATGGAGGTGGAATGTGCATCCTTACTAGGAAAGATTTGATTGTGTCTGAGATAAAACTAGAAACTTCAATAGCAGAAGTTTTAGCAATAGAGATTGGTGGAAACAAAAAAATAGTGGTGATAGTAGCGTATGTACCTCCCAAGACGAAGACATGGGGTAAGGAGGAGCATAGCCTAATGCGTAAGGAAACAATTAGTGTGCTAGGAAATATCTTGGCTTCAAAGGATGAAATAGTCATGTGTGGGGACTTTAACCCTCTCACCACGGAAGGGCTCTTGAACGCCCATAAAAAAGCATATAACAGGTACCCGGAAGGCCTCTTGAACGCCCAGTGGTTGAAAGCCTGTGAGCTTCGTGTGCGAGGCGTCGGTCCGACGCATGTAAACAACAGCCGGCTGGACCGATGCCCCGCATCTCCGGCCACAAGAAGGAGAGCGTCGCTTGTTCGTGTGTGCCTGTATGTTGTTGGTAAGTATCGAAAAGTGGTGTAAAGTGGCTGTTTTGGCCATAAAGTTATCTCCAATGAAATCATCATCACAGCTCAACCAGTTGACTTAGAGAGCTCTACTTAATGCCATTCTACAGGTAAATAACACAGCTACGCTTGGGGAATGCGGGAAGCAGTCTGATTAACGAATATACGGTAGCCTAGCCTAGACGTTTTTCGGCCAAAACACCCGGGTTTCGAGGAATATATATATAATACATAGCCGGGGCTGGAGGGTTAACTGCAAGGAAGTGAATTGGGAAGATCTTGAAGCCGGAACAGGGGAGGAAAGTTGGGGCTATGAATTTTTAAGTATGGCCATGGAAAATTCTATATACCAACATGTAAAAGTCAACAAGAGTAAGGGAAAGTGATCAACCAGCTAGATTGGACCTTCTATTCACAAGAAGGGAGGAGGAGGTTCAAAGTATTCAGTACCTATGCCCACTAGGAAAAAGCGACCATGCAGTTCTAGACATAGACTTACTATTGAAGTATAATCTACCCAAGGGAAGGGAAAAAGCACAAGGAAAATCACTGGATGTATTCCAGAACCAATTTCGAAGGACAACGGGATTTTTTTCAAGTCACAAAATTGGGATCGGGTGTTATCTGAAAGTGAGGTAGACAAAAAACTCAAGGCATTCATGGAGATCTATGATACTGGTATAAAAACTTTTGTCCCTAAGTACATTAATAAAAGGAAAAAAGTAATCGCAAAGTATGGTTTAACCGCGAATGTAGGCAAGCACAGGAAGCAAAAAACAAAGCCCTGGAAAAGGATGAGAAACTGGGATTCGGAAGATAACAGGCAAAAGTATAAAGAGGAGAGAAACAAATACACAGAAATGAGGAGGAGGTCAGAGGCAAACCATGAGAAAGGGATAGTGGAGAACTATGAAAAGAATCCAAAAATGTTTTTCAAGTTTGTAAACGGCAAAAGGAAGATAAAAGCCACGATCGTAAAGATTAAAAGTGGAAACAGAATCATAGAAGAGGATACAGAAATTGCGGAAGAACTAAATAGAAATTTTGCATCAGTATTTACAAAAGAAGGAGAATTCATTGCACCAGAAACCAATGAGATAGGTACAGAGGAAATGCCGGAAGTCACATTTAACAGACCAGAGCTCATAGACAAAATGAGTAAGGTGGATCCAAAGAAAGCCGCCGGACCGGACGGAGTATCAGGCTGGATTATTAAAGAAAATGCCAAGGAACTGAGTATACCGTTATATGATATAATGACCAAATCATTGGACACAGGGATAGTACCTACAGAATGGAAAAGAGCAAACATTATTCCTATATTTAAGGGAGGAAGCAGAGATAAACCACTGAACTATAGACCTGTATCACTATTGAGCATCCTCATGAAGATTCTGGAAAGATTAATAAGGGACAAATGGGTGAACTACCTGGAATCCAAAAGATTAATTACTGACCGACAATTTGGATTCAGAGGAGGCAGATCATGTGTAAGCAAAGCGCGGCGAATATTGGGAATTTGTGTACTGTATTAGTAATAACAACTTATGGAGAATAATACATATGGGTGGCAGCCCGTCTGAGACATTTTTTGGCAATTTTTGATAAAAATTAATAATTAATTATACAGAAAAGCTATATGAGGTGGAAGGATGGAGTGAGGAAGTACATGAACGAAGGTGGTGCTGGTTGGGGGGAGGGGCGTCGACTGACTGGGGACAGAGGTGCATGGGGGCGGTTCGTTCGTGGCCACCCCTTCGGGGATCACGGCGTCAGGCAATAGATAGATAGAAAAGCTGTAATAGGCCTACAATAAAAGAAACCAACAAAAGCCATTGCTTACCTTGAATTTTAGCCATTCTGTTCAGCCCTTCAATCTAACAGAATTAGTTATATTTACTATATAAAGCATTAGTCCTATTTCTTCTCCATGTGCATTTATTTTACTTATATGATGAACATTGAAGAGCGATAAAAGAAGTGGGGACAGCAATTGGGTGTTGGTAAACATATATTTTCACCGCCCAGTCGTATTTTGGGTAGGCCGGCCGAGAGACGAACATCTTCCCCCACCAACGTCTCTCAAGCAACTGAGCGGTGGCAGAGGAAGGTGGCACAGAATATGAGTAAACAGTGTTTTATACACCCCTTTCCAACGGCTATCCGTATAATGTGGGCCCTTTGTTGGGTTGATACGTGTTTTAGGTTTTTCTGCACCTTTTGGACCGAGTTGCCAGCGTCGGGACCTTGGCAACTCCGATTTGAGTGTGCAAGGCCAATGTCTCACCCATTGAAGCAGCTTACTGTTAGGCTTCTCTGAAAGTGACCAGAATAAGTCATAGCATACTGTAACTTTAATAAGCTTATTGTAAATACTGATATTTGATTAGCCTAATAATAAGATGCCAAGTTTGGTTAAAGCTTCCATGCAGCATTATTAGCTTTAACCCGGCCAGCCCCAGCGACGCGTCTGACGAGTCACCTATGTATGTAACGCCAAGCCCCAGCGACTCGCCTGACGAGTCACCCTTTTAGCTCAGTCGTAAGGCTCAGAGTGGCTCTACCTAGAGGGCTCAGATTTGTATGGGAACTGTGTAAGTATCCCATGCCGATGGTTGAAAACTCTCAAAGTCCAACCGCGTGAGCGTGCAAAAATAATGTTTTTTGGGGGAAATTGCCTTAAATTTTTTACACTTGTAAAATCCATTTTCGGGGGCTCTGTAGGACCATTTTGAGCTTTTTGATCGGTTTTTCGTGGGTTTTTCCTTCATTCCTAACCCATTCACTATTGTTTCTGGGAAAAAAAAAATATATTTTCAAAACCGGCCGGGTTCTGGTGGTACATTTATTAATAACTAGCCGGGGCTCGACAGGTTAAAGAACTTTGGTTTAATGTTTGAATTTAAAGTTCCCCTTCCATGCCTAATGTCTTTCCTAAGCACAGTGAAGTCTGGCAGTTTCATGATGTACATAAATTGGTTGAAAGGAGCAATCTTGCAATTCTTGTGTATTCACCTTGCTAACCATGAAACCTTTCCCTTTATTTCAGGTTGTAACAATGGGTGCATTAAACAAGGAGCCAGTTAGGGGTAACAACTGTGGTGGGATTATAGCTGAAGACCTTCCAGATCGTCATGGCAGATACTTCAATCAAGAATTTTTGTTAACGAGGTTAGTAGGAGTCTGCGGTCAGACCAGACTTCTGTATTTCACTTTTTGTCAAACTAGTGAACCTGTCCTTTCTAATCCGCAGGTAATTCTATATAACCTGGGTTTCGCCAAGGACTAGAGTAACTTAGGTCACACCCATTGAGGTGGCTTACTGTTAGGCTCTCTCAAGAAGTGACCAAAACAAAATACCACTGAAAACTTTATATGAAACTTTAATTTGGACATTTTCTAAAGTATTTAAAATTTAGTTTAGTTTTTAAATATTACCTTATAAAATTGATCCATTTTTTGCATCTAACAACCTGAGGCATAATTGAAATATCTCTATCCTCTTGATCTTCTGACTAACTATTACCATTCCTTAACATTACTTCAGGATTCAGACCAAACAATCAGCGGCATCAGTAAACGCTAACGAGGCATAGAAATTATGTTGGCTGAAAACAATGTTCCAGATACAAAACTGATAATGCAGCAAGTGAAGACTTCGGTTTACAGTAGTATGTATGGGTTTTTTAAATTAATGTTTGCCAGAGAAAGTTTTTAGCAATGTGACTTTTCCCACCCAGGTTTAAAATACTGTAAAGTTTGATCCTCATTTGTAACTTTAATGTCACTGTTAGAGCAACATTTGTAACTTTAATGTGAATGTTAGAGCAACATTTTTAACTTTAATGTGACTTAAAACATTTGTAACTTGAATGGGACTGTTAGAGCAACATTTGTAACTTAAATGAGACTGTTAGAGCAACATTTGTAACTTAAATGGGACTGTTAGAGCAACATTTGTAACTTAAATGGGACTGTTAGAGCAACATTTGTTACTTAAATGGGACTGCTAGAGCAACATTTGTAACTTTAACCCTCTCACGTTTTGACGTAATTTTGACCCTATTAGGGATACTTTAAAGCCTGTGTTACCATCAGGGGTATTTAGAAACCTTTAGTTTAGTTACTTCAACCTCTGCAGTTGTCTTTGAGTTAGCAGTGGGCGGAAACTAATTTTGGAGAGGTAATTATAAGAGTGAGAGAACTCTATTTATTATTGCTAATCTGGCAACCTCTGCGTCATAAAAACGTGAAAGGGTTAATGTGAGCAGTTTCCAAATACAGAAACTGTTGTTTAAACTGGGTTGCAGCATGCAGCTGACCTGCCGAATTGGTGAAAATGCCGGAATAGCAGCCCCACATCCCTGTGAAAAGCCCCGACCATAAAAATCTTTACAAACTTTAATATATATATATATAACTTTTCTATATATTATCAGTAGACTGTATCTGTCCACTGTTTTCCTTCATTAATTCCGGATACAGAATAAATTATGTACTAGTCGGCTAACAGACTGATTGTGCTTATTTTTGAGTGTCCTCAACCACGTCATTATTTCAATAAAAGAATTCTGATACATTACTGGAGTCTATTTAATACTTTACATGCTTATATCATAATTTTTTAGAATATTAGGTACAGGTTTGAAAAAGGGGTAATTTGACTTTTTTCATAATGCTCCAGGAAAGACTTATACTGTAGTTGGTTTGGTTTAGAACTTGCTGTGGTAACATTGCTATTAACTCATAAGCTGCGCAGCTATGGTATTTGAAAGTGCCCGCCATGCGAAGGTATTTTGGTTTATTCCTGACGAAAATCTTCAATTTATCATACAGTATAAGTAATACTTATCCATATGTGCCTATTTTACTGTTAATATGAACATTGGAAAGCAATTAAACAAGTGGCAACTGCAATTGGCTTCTGAAAATCTTATACTTTAGCCCCACGGTCATAATCTGACATTGACCGGCGAGAGACACTGTCTCGCATGGTTCTGAGATACACTCCCCCATCATCCCCCCCCCCCCCCCTTCTTTCCCAGCCGTCCTTGCATGAAAATACTCTATGAATTATAATGTAAAACTTACAAACAAACCAAAACGCGCTAATAGGGAATATACCGAATAAGTGAGGGTTGGGACACGTGTAGGAGTGCTAGAAAGTAATGGATTGGAGGGGAATTATCTTGCCTAATGACAAATTTCTTTGTTTTGAATGTCACTGGGATGTTTTGAACAGTGCTTTGGAACTGAAGAACTTTGGGGGGGAAAAAAATAAAAAATATACCTTTTGAGCGTATTAGTAAATCGGAACTTTCTGTAGATTTAAGCCAGTCTGCATTCCCTGATAGTTTTCTTCATATACCCCTTAAATGATGACCATTCGGATGAGTCTCCCAAAGATTAATAGTCACTAATCGCACGATGTAGCGAACTTGCTATGTCTGATTCTTAAACTAAATTGGAAGATTTACTTACTGTGACATGGCACTAATATACCGGGTATATTTCTTTTAAGCAGGGCGGCAAGGAGTTTACTTTACTGTTGGGTCTGGTCTGGATTTCTGCACTGCTGTACAATGGATTCATGTAGGTATGTTTTGCATTTCTGGGTTAATTAAAAGTAGCCATATAATAGCTAGACATGGAGCATTAGTGTATTTTAATGTAAAACTTTCAAAATAAACAAAACAAAGCAGGAATGACACGATATAAAAAAAAAAAAAAATCACTACGGTATGTAGCAAAAATTATTAAGCAAAATTAAATTTGAAATAAAAACTACAGTCCACTTAAATACTGTAATAGACAGTGTCAAACAAATTAACAAAAAATCCTTTTTAGTTGGATAGTAGTTTAAAATTAAAGTTGTCTTGAGAAGTGATCAAAATGTCAAAACTATGCTATTGCATGTTAATTTCCATTTATTCCTTCTCATATTCATTATAAATCTTCAAATAATATTACTAGAGTTTGATATCCTGTGATGCACCTTGATAAATTGTAACTCCTGACCTTTAATTAAAATGTAAAACTTGCAAACTAAACAAACCAAAATTGGGACAAGGACAATATAAAGTCAAATTAAATTATCAAAATCGCTATGTGGAAACAACGCTTACTAAAATGAAAATTATTAAAAAGAACACAATCCACCACATAGGGTGTACATTACTACATGAGCAAGTTAATCTGTTTCCCAAGCAAACTAATCGCACATATAACAACGCACTATCGCCACGTTAAAGGAAGTAGTCAAGTTTGGGAAGTCCGGGACGTTCTGGCAAATTTTACTAAACTCTGCATGAATAAAGAAACTAAATGTTAAATGTCAAAATATTATTTAAAGTCAAATTTGCAACATGACAAGACATTAACAATAGTACAAAATACAAATATTGATAAGATATCTATACTATTACAAAATAATATATAAAATACAGTACAGCACTCACTAGCGATAGTGCTATCGGGTAGGTACCTGTAAGCATAGCATGCCTCAAGTGACCCCTATCAATAACTACCCTACAAATAACCTACATTTATAGCACAAATAAACTAAGGAAATCGCAAAAGTAAGCAATTGATACTATCGACAATGAATACATATAATATAAAGACAAATAATTGTAAAATGAAGTAACAACAGATTTAAACAAAAGAGTACTCTTTTAACAAGAACAATAAATTTAAAAAATCATCAATATTAATATTAATAATAGAAAAAGAAAAAGATAAAAAATCAATAAAATATTATTTTTATTAATCTCACCACCACACCCCCAATGAAATTAATTAAAGTATATATGATCCACCGGGATTCGAACCCGGGTTATCACACACATATTTTTGCCACCTTAACCATTACACCACCAGACAAAAAGTAAGCATAGGTTATACAAGAAACTTCAAGTTAAAAATGCTTGAATAAAATTATTGATGTCAAATTTTAGAATATAGTCACAATAATTGACCCTAAAAAGATTAAATTTATGGAACAATTTACTTGCCTCAAAACCTCTGTCCACTAAGAGTATGTATAGTAACCTAGCTCTAGCCCAAAAGTCATCTACTTTAGTGCAGTTTAGAGAAGTTTACACAATTACCCTCCAGATCTTCATGGCAGATACTTCAATCTAAAATATCTAGAATTTTTGTTTACGAGGTTAGTAGGAGTCTGCGTTCAGACCAGACTTCTGTATTTCACTTTTTGTCAAACTAGTGAACATGTCCTTTCTAATCCGCAGGTAATTCTATATAACCTGGGATTCGCCAAGGACTAGAGTAACTTAGGTCACACCCATTGAGGTGGCTTACTGTTAGGCTCTCTCAAGAAGTGACCAAAACAAAATACCACTGAAAATTTTATAGGAAACGTTAATTTGGACATTTTCTAAAGTATTTAGTGATAACCTTATAAAATTGATCCATTTTTCGCATCTAACATAACCTGAGGCTTGAAATAGCATAATTGAAATATCCCTATCCTCTTGATCTTATGACTAACTATTACCATTCCTTTACTTTACTTCAGGATTCGGACCAAACAATCAGCGGCATCAGTAACCACTAGCGAGGCGTAGAAACTGTGGTGGCTGCCTGGCTGAAAACAATGTTCCAGATACAAAACTGAAAATGCAACAAGTGAAGACTTCGGTTTACAATGGTATGTATGGGTTTTTAAAATTAATATTTGCCAGAGAAAGTTTTAAGCCATGTGACTTTTCCCACTGTAAAGTTTGATCAACATTTGTAACTTTGATGTGACTGCTAATGTGAGCAGTTTCCAAATACAGAAACCGTTGTTTAAACTGGGTTGCAGCTGACCTCCCGAATTGGTGAAAATGCCTGAATGGCAGCCCCACATCCCTGTAGGGGTTAAGAGTCTGGATGCATTTGCCCAGTAAAACTTCTTATGAGTCTGGCTGCAGTCCCTGGGTTAAAGCAACTTTTTTAGTTTTTAATTCAAACTATGTAGATACCAAAGAACAAGCTTTGAAAACAAAAATCCTAATCTACCTTTCGAGTGTATTAGTACAGTAATTTGAAACTTTCTGTAGAATTTAAGCCAGTCTGCATTCCCTGATAGTTTTCTTCATATACCCCTTAAATGATGACCATTCGGATGAGTCTCCCAAAGATTAATAGTCACTAATCGCACGATGTAGAGAACTTGCAATGTCTGATTCTTAATCTAGATTGGAAGATTTACTTACTGTGACATGGCACTAATATACCGGGTATATTTCTTTTAAACAGGGCAGCAAGGAGTTTACTTTACTGTTGGGTCTGGTCTGGATTTCTGCACTGCTGTACAATGGATTCTTGTAGGTATGTTTATCATTAATGTTTTGCTTTTCTGGGTTCATTAAATGTAGCCCTATAATAGCTAGACATGAAGTATTAGTGTATTATAATGTAAAATTTACAAACCAAAGCGGGAATGACGCGATATAAAAAGAAAACTAATTAAAACAATACGGTATGTGGGAAGAACTGTTTAGCAAAATTTAATTTTGAAATAAAAGAACTGTACAGTCAACTTGAACAGACAGGGTGTCAAAAAAAAACTTACAAAAAAAAAAAAAAAAAAAAAAAAAAAAAACTTTTTAGTTGGATCAAAAACAAATTTACAAAAAATAATTCCCTTTTTAGTTGGATGGTGGTTTAAAATTAACTTGAGAAATTATCAAATTGCATGTTAATTTCCATTTATTCCTTCTCATATTCATTATAAATCTTCAAATAATATCGCTAGAGTTTGATATCCTGTGATACACCTTGATAAATTATAACTTCTGGCCTTTAAAATGATAAGTCTGCACAATGACCATACTAGTACTAGTTACTGGCTGTTAGCAACTTGGGAGTTTATAGGTGAACTTTTAACTTTTGCCTGTATAACCCCTGCAGTACCCAGTCTGGCCAGTGCCAGGCTGGAAGGCTGTAGAGGGGAAGATTAAGGTCCTAGTAATAAACCCGTACTTGGAGCGTCCACTTTGCGGATCCTGTGCTAGTAGACAATTTATATATTTTAAACCTTTATGCCCATGTGTATCCTGGATGGTGGTATTTATAATGGTTATTTTACTTATAGGTCCAGGCCAGATGTTGTAACCGTTGGATCTTCGTCTTTTGGAATGGACTTGCCCAGGTTCGTATTTTCTTGTAATGGTTTGTAACCAGTGATTTATTTGAAATTTTTGTTCAGCTAAAACTATGTATTGTAATATCAATAGTATGAGTTTGCATTATCTTTTTCTGTATTGTTGAGCTATAACATAAGTATGAAATGGAAATATTTAATTAATTAACTTTTATATCCTGATGAAAATGTTATCCCGAAACATGATTTAGTGATTGACCAAAGTTACGGATCGCTGAGGAATCCTGGATGTGCTTGTTGTTGTTTATAGATTATTAGAGGTGTAACTTCTTTTTCCTTCCCTTTAGATGATCGTGGCAGGTGTTGAAAGAATATCTGCCTTGATGACAAATTAAAAGGTGAGGTTAATGTGCAGTTTATGAAATAGGATTTGCAGACTGGTATAAATGCCCAGTATGTTGATGCAACCTTTTTTTACCCAGTATGTTCAAGTTAAATGTAGACAATGTAGATTGGTATGAATATAGCTAAAGAGCTTTGAAAAACATTGTTTTTACCTAATCTACCTTTATAGTGTATAATAATTAGAAACTTTCTGTAGATTTAAGCCAGTCTGCATTCCCTGATAGTTTTTTTCATATACTCCTTAAATGATGACCATTCGGATGAGTCTCCCAAAGATTAATCGTCACTAATCGCAAGATGTAGAGAACTTGCTATGTCTGATTCTTAAACTAGATTGGAAGATTTACTTAATGTGACATGGCACTAATATACCGGGTATATTTCTTTTAAACAGGGCGGCAAGGAGTTTACTTTACTGCTTGGTCTGGATTTCTGCACTGCTGTACAATGAATTCGTGTAGGTATGTTTATCACTGTTTTGCTTTTCTGATTCTTTATACTAAGATTATCTATTCTAGTTTGACTTTAACCCCTACTGTACCGGAGGATCCAGTAATAAAAGTTCCCCCCAGTCCCATGCAATGTGGCCAAAATGGCAAGATAGAACAACCTTCCACCTCAAGAGATGAAGGAATACTGGCTCTCCCAGCCTTCAGAGGGTTGGATATAAGCTGAGAAGTGTTCAAACGGTCGTGGTACCAGGCAGGTACAAGGAAAGTATATTACTGACTGCTCCCAGCCATCGCTGGGACTGGGGAGTGACTTATCTACTGACGGCTACCACCCGTAGATGGTATTTGACGGGTTAACCTAATTTGATTTTGATCCGTTAGGTCTATTCAAAGTGTGAAGTAAGAGAGGTATAATTAAAGTTAGTGAGTTAGAGAGGGAGTACAAGGAAAGCCTAATTGAAAAGTGGATAGAAGAGAGTAAAGGTTGAATGGCAACAGTTTAAGGAAGGAGTGAAAGCAAGTGCAGAGGGAGTAGCCTATGCAATAAAAGGAAAGTAGGAGGCAGAGGTATCAGGAAGGGAAGGGAGTGGTGGAATGATAAGGTGTGAAAGGCGGTTTATGACTTAAATTGCTTCAAATACTGTCTCCAGGCATTTTGGCTCGAACGGCAGTTCTACCTTTTGTCTCCCTCACATAGAAAACGAAACAAAAGTTGAGAAGAGACTTGTTTTGAGAGGGTTTTACAGGATGGTAGTGTTGAGGTATAGGAAAGGAGAGAGGCAAAATGGAAAATTAGAGAAGCGAAAAAAGACAAACGAAAGGTTGAGGGACAATTTTGAAGAACGAAAGATGATGAACGAGTAAGGAAAGGAGGACAAAATAGGGAAGAGTCAGTGAAAGATGCAAATGGAGAATTACTAGTGGAAGGAGTTGAAGTGAGGAAAAGATATGTAGAGTATGTTGAATCTTCGCTAAATGGAAGAGAAGCCGTGGTTGATGAAGATAGGTTACCCAGGTGGCAGGGAATGAATGAAATGCTTTAGGAAAATGTGGTGAAAGAGCAGTGAAACAAATGAGAGCGGGAAAAGCAGGTGGTTTGGATGGTATTGCTGTGGAGTGTATACAGAAGGGTGAAGATGTGATAATAGATTGGTTGGTGAGACTTTAATGTGTGCTTTGTTGTGTCATTGGTACCAATAGACTGGAGGAGTGCATGTATTGTGCTGTTGTACAAGGGGAAGGGAGATCGGCAGGAGTGTTCAAGTTATAGAGATATTAGTTTATTATCAGTGGTTGGAAAGCTGTATTAAAATGTAAAACTTGCAAACTAAACAAACCAAAATTGGGACAAGGACAATATAAAGTCAAATTAAATTATCAAAATCGCTATGTGGAACAACGCTTACTAAAATGAAAATTATTAAATAAAAGAACACAATCCACCACATAGGGTGTACATTACTACATGAGCAAGTTAATCTGTTTCCCAAGCAAACTAATCGCACATATAACAACGCACTATCGTCAAGTTTGGGAAGTCCGGGACGTTCTGGTAAATTTTACTAAACTCTACATGTTAAATGTCAAAATATTTTTTAAAATCAAATTTGCAACATGACAAGACATTAACGATAGTACAAAATACAAATATTGATAAAATATCTATACTATTACAAAATAATATATAAAATACAGTACAGCACTCACTAACGATAGTGCTATCGGGTAGGTACCTGTAAGCATAGCATGCCTCAAGTGACCCCTATCAATAACTACCCTACAAATAACCTACATTTATCGCACAAATAAACTAAGGAAATCACAAAAGCAAGCAATTGATACTATCGACAATGAATACATATAATATGAAGTAACAACAGATTTAAACAAAGAGTACTCTTTTAACAATAACAATCAATTTAAAAATCATCAATTAATAAAAGAAAAAGATAAACAATAAATACAGACAAAAAGTAAGCAGAGGTTATACAAGAAACTTCAAGTTAAAAATGCTTGATTAAAATTATTGATGTCAAATTTTAGAATACAGTCACAATAATTGACCCTAAACAGATTAAATTTATGGAACAATTTACTTGCCTCAAAACATGGCAGGGTGTTGATAAGAGAGGATAATAAAGTGTACGGAAGTTGCAATAGGATAAGAACAGTGCGTGGATCAGATTATTGCAGCAAGACAGTTATGCGATTAGTATTTAGAGAAGCATAAGGAAATATTTTTGGGCTTTTATGGATTTGGAAAAAGTGTATGATCTGTAACAATGTGGAAGGTGTGAAGGAGTTATGAAATTGAAGGCAATTTGTTAAAAGCCGTTAAAGAGTTGTTGTTGTTCCCCAAGCTGCCTGGCCGAACAGCCCCAAGGCCCTGAGCAAGGCCATAACTGAGCGCCCCAACAGAACCCTCCCTGCCGACCACAATAAAGCCTGGGTGACCGAAGCCACTCCATGGCGGGAAGCTGAGGAGGGTGCGGAAATGCCCAGGAAACCAAAGCCCCACCCAGGGCCCTGTGCCCCTCAGCAATTATGAAGAGAAAGTTGAGGGGCAAAGGAAAAAAGAAAAAAGGTTAAAGAGTTTAAAGGGAGCAGAGCGTGTGTTAGAGTAGGAAATGGTTAGTTGAGTGAATGGTTTGAGACAGGGTTGTGTAATGTCACCAGGGCTGTTTAATATATTTATGGATGGTGTGGTGAGAGAGGTGAAAATGAGAATTATGGGAAGAGGATTGGGTTTAGTAGGAAAGAATAGAGATTGGGAGTTAAATCAGTTGCTGTTCGCTGATGACACATCGTTGGTGGCGGATTCTGAGGAGAAACTGCAGCGGGTAGTCAAAGAGTTTAGTGTGGTTTGTGGGAGGAGGAAACTGAAGGTGAACGTCAATAAAAGAAAAGTAATGGTGTGTAATAGGGGTGAGGCTGGATGGGGAAATATTGAAACAAGTAGAGTGTTTTAAATATCTAGGCGGAACGATAAGCAGGAGTGGAGGTAAAACAGTGTGTGAAGGAAGGAAGATTTTTGGAGCAATGGGAAGTATGTGGAAGGTGAGAAATCTCGGAATGAAAGTAAAAAGTGCAATGTATCAAGGAATTATTGTGCCAACAGTAATGTATTGGGCTGAGACATGATACTTTTGGACAGATTAGTGGTGACTATTTATGGAACATTCTCTGGAGGCATGATAAAGTGAGCATACCTTTTAGCTTCCTGTAATTCAAATTATACTGTTCTACAAAACACTTCCAAGGAACGTGTTTGTAAAGTTGCCCCTCAACTTTCTCTTCATAATTGCTGAGGGGCACAGGGCCCTGGGTGGGACTTTGGTTTCCCGGGCGTTTCCGCACCATCCTCAGCTCCCCGCCATGGAGTGGCTTCGGTCACCCAGGCTTTATTGTGGTCGGTGGGTAGGGTTCTGTGGGGGCGCTCGGTTATGGCCTTGCTTGGGGCTGTTCGGCCAGGCAGCATGGGGAACAACAACAACGTGTTTGAAAATGGAGAGCGAGATAAAAGGGAGAAAGGTAATTTAATGGAGAGTGAGATAAAAGAGAAAAATGCAGATAATTTGAAAACTTGATAGTATTATGAGAGGAAGAATGGTTAGTCAAGAAATGAAAAAGTCACTGAGAAACAGTGTGCTGCTCCCAACACTCGTATGAAAGTGCGACATGGAGAGCAAGTTACGAGGACCTCTCCAAACTGAGAGCTGTGGAGATAAGCTTTTTCAAAATGGCAGCTGGCGTGAATAGGCTAGATGGGCCAAGTAATAGGGAAGTGTATGAGCCCTTTGGAATGGAAGAGCAAGCTTGGGCATTGAATGTGAATTGGTTGAGTGGATAAAGAGAAGAGGTGGTATGGTCATGTTCAGAGAATTGATAAATACAGAATGCCAAGAAAGATATATGTGAGTCAGGTGAGTGGAGCAGCTAGTAGTGGAAGACCACCTATGGTATGGGAAAAGAAAGTGGAAAAATACATTGAGGAAAAACTTTCACATAGTGGAGGGGGCATTGTGGCATGGGCAAATAAAGCCTGTCTTGACAAACTAGCTTGGAGATGTTTCTGTCATGGCCATCCTTTAGCAGGGGTTTCCCAGGGGGAAACAAGGCGTCGGAGATGATGATGATGACGTGTTTGTATGGGTAATTTTGTCTTAATCAGGCTAGGGAAAGAATTTGGTTAACCTATGTTGCAACTAAAGAATAAGAAATTTCAGTCAGACTTTAATATCTTGTCCCTAATATTACCTGTACATTCAATGAACCTAAATGATCATAACGATGACGAGTCTGACGCGGGGCTGCTCTGCGGGGGATCCAGGCAAGCCCGGGCATGTTCTGTGTCTTGGGTTCGTCCCTCCTCAGTGTGGTCTCTCAGGATTATTATTTGGCATTACTGATTAACCAATATACATGTTTCTTCTATCTTTCATTTTATCTTTATTAATGAGTAATTCTCTTCAGATCTTGTGGATACAGTGCTGGTATATGAGCGAAGTCTCGTTGGTTCAGTGGATAATTTTGCCGAGTAAGTATATTTATAGTTATTTTAAAATTTAGAATATTTGGCTTAAGTTTGAAGAATACAGGTACTGTATACAGTAATTTTTTGAACATTTAACCGATCGCAATGAACTTCATAGTTTGTTTATCCCTGGAGTTTCTCTTGGAAATAATTTAACATTTGAGATGAGGAAATTATACAATAACTGAGGCGTGTCTGCCCTGGGGGGGAACCAGGCGGGTCTGGGCCACGTTCTGTGTTCCCGGGCCCGTCCCCTCTCGGGTGTGGGCTCGCAATATCAGGATTAAATTGAGGCATTTGTCTGATCAATTAAAATATTAAATCTGTTCTACTGTTTTAAAAAGTTGTTACTAAAATACATTACTGTACTTTCAGTTGCTGTGCTGTAAACAAGCTTGAAGCAACGGTGGTGCTGTACTCTTAATGGAAGTTTCTTGGGACAGTCCTATGGAGCTGATAACCAGATTTTACAAGTAAGCTTTATTGAGAATTTGGAGATTTTGGTTTCTGCTTTATACTGGCATTTTTAGAGCAATAAAATCTGAAACTACAACTTAACTGAAATGCATGGGGAACACTACAAACCAAACCTTAACCCCTTGAGTATCAGCGACGCAAGTTATGCATCGCCTATGTATGAAACTCTAAATCCCAGCGACACAATGGTTGTGTTCGCCTTAATTCTTCTTGTTCTATGGCACCTAGAGGGTTCTGATTTGTATGGGAACTGCTTTAGTGTCCCTCGCAACAATACCATGGGTTGGAAACCCTTCTAAGTTCAGCCGCGTGCGAGTGTTTTTCCAGTACTTTGCCTACCCATTTCCCCATGTTAATTGAGACTTTCCACCGCCTTGCAGGACCCCTAAATGACCTAGTTGAGCATATTTTTAGTTTTTCATCAATTACGAACCCATCCCAAGTGTTTTCAGAAAAAAAAAAAAAAAAAAAAAAAAAAAATCCCACGTTGTAAATTTATTATGAATCAGCTGGTGCTCAATGGGTTAACAAAGGTCTCTACACAAACTAACCGAATCTCCATATAATATAAGCCTACAATTTCTTACGCACAAAAAATATAGCTTTTAATCTCCTGTTTGTTGAAGTTTCATTATGATGACACTAATCGCGACAGTCTGCTGAAAATCCAACGCAATAATCTGTTGATCATTTACCAAGTGTATTTCTGAATATTTAATATAAATAAGCCTGGAGGTTGTATTTTAAAACATAATATCTAATGTTCCTACTTATTTTCCCCAGATTTGGTTGTTCGTTGCTTGGATGACATCGAGCCCTTAAAGGAACAAGGTAACTTTTGCTCAGTTAGAGATACAACTTTTACACAGGGTAGACAGGCAATTAGTAAAAAATCCAAATATATAAACTATCTATTAACGATTTTGGGGGTGGCAGGGAAGTGTATTATACAGGGTGTATTTAAAAAATCACTTACCGACTTCAAGTGCTTAGTACCGAATAAAAACAAAATTCACTTTATTCGATTACAAAATAACTAATGATTTAAATGGTATAAAGTAAAGTGTCGTCCAAGCATGGGTTATAATCCGAACACTGGCATTAGTCTCCCATTTAATGCTCTCTCTCTCTCTCCCTTTCCCCCCCCCCCCCCCCTCCCTCATCTAGTTATACCCAGGAATATGTAATTAAACAATTAGTTTTAAGGGTGAAGCAATGCAAGTAATATTCCCTGTATACACCGTTTACAACTCGTAATTATTTTGTTAATTTTTTTTTTTTTTTTTTATCATAGGAAAGACCAAAGGAATCTTGGATGAAACAAATTACAATCCTCAAGTGGTCTGCAGACATTACTGTAATGTTAGTAAATAAAAAAGCAATGCGGAATGATAAAAATGCCCAAACAATGTGGGTATTACAAAGTTATTGCCTAATGTTATTTAATTAATTGTAAAGTAGTGAACATTAATATAAATACAAACTTATTCAAAGCGGTTTCGGGTTGAATTGAATCTCCTTAATTCTTATTGAGCATTTGCATTTCAGAGATTCATCTAGTAATTAGAGACTTCAAAATCGATCATAATTAATTACTACTACTGTACATGGTCATTACAGTGTAATGAGAGATTAATTTAAATAATTTTAATTACCACCAACTGATATAATACAGAAATCAATCATACCCAATATTTTTAATCTTTTAATCTATACCGAGTTGTAAAACATTTTCGGAAATTAATTCAAGATAGGAACGATCAGCCCGCAATGAATCTATGAATCAAGAACTATGCTTCATAAACTATTAAATTACCTTCAACTACGTTTGGATACTCTACCCAGACTTGGGCATCAGCATTATACCCCGTAACCAGAGTTGCAAATGTTACATATTTTTTTACGCTAATCTGTTTCAAATAATTAGTATTATTCTGCTAACTACCTAATATCTCCATATTCTAAGATACTTTGATTTCGTAATTTCTAGTGTGTGAATAGGTAAACCTATACTTTCCCTTTGGTTAAGTCCATAGTAAACATGTTAATCATGTATCAATTATTTAGTGCTTTATTTGTAACCCTGTTTTGCTAGATTTCTAAATAAGCATATATCTCATTAATAAAACTTTTGGGGTAAAAATGTGATACGACAATATGTGTTCATTTTACAATGGGTTAGTCATAGTCTGTAACAGTTATTTCAATACACCCTGTATATTGGTAGATCCAGGGTGATAATTTAGATGTACAGTATATACTGGCAAAAAGGTATTGATGTCTGGGAAGGGTAAGTCAGTGATACTGAATATGGGATTGACTGAAGTATTGCATCAGAGGGGCCTAGACATGTACAGTACTGGGAATTTGGGTGTGATTGTGGCAGGCCTATAGTGTTTGCTGCCAGAGATGGGGTTTGTCAGAGGGTGAATGAAGTCCAATACATTGACGTAGTTAATATAAGCTAGAACATTATGATGACACAATCGCGACAGTCTGCTGAAAATCCAACGCAATTTATCTGTTGATCCTTTACCAATATTTTCTGAATAATCATGGCAATAAGTATTTATTATTCAAAGACATCTTCCACTTCATGTTCCCTTTTTCTCTTGCAGATTTGTTTCACGTTGCATGGAGGTTTAGATCTCCCCGGTTGGAAAAAACAAAGGTGGCTGTTGGTTAGTATTTTTTAATTATCAATTGTAGCTCTTACCGTTTACATACCCATAGCTTACTCTGACTGTTCCTTTTACTTTTATATTTTCTAGATCTCAAGTGACGGCGTCTCTTCCGTGGATTGACCTCCTAGTCTACCTACAGTAGATTGGAAGCAAAAGCGTCACATTTTTTCCTTTGCCCCTCAACTTTCTCTTCATAATTGCTGAGGGGCACAGGGCCCTGGGTGGGGCTTTGGTTTCCTAGGTGTTTCCGCACCCTCCTCAGCTCCCCGCCATGGAGTGGCTTCAGTCACCCAGGCTTTATTGTGGTCGGCAGTGAGGGTTCTGTGGGGGCGCACGGTTATGGCCTTGGCCTGCTCTGGGCCTTGGGGCTGTTCGCCAGGCAGCTTGGGGAACAACAACAACAACATTTAGGTAGTGAACATTTATCCGAAACTCCTGTATCTAAAACCTACTACCGTAGCGAAGATTTTCATCTCTTTATTTTACCATATTTGCACAGTACAGCTTTCTAATACTTTGAAAGGCCAGCCCTATGAAAGTCTCGTCATGTGGCTCAGTGGTCTGGTTAAACTGGTAATAAAAAAATAAATAAAAAAAAAAAATTTAAACACTCGACCTCTTCCCAGAATAGGCTCAAATTGCGTGAAAGGGTTAAGACTGAAATCACGTTGTGGACAAAACGGCTTTATACTTTTAGGTATTAACCCGTCCAGCCCCGGCTAGTTTTGTAATGTTTGTTCACCAGAACCCGGCCGGTTTTCAAAAAATGGTTTTATTCCAGAAACAATAGCGAATGGGTTAGGAATGAAGGAAAAACCACGAAAAACCGCTCAAAAAGCTTAAAGAATGGTCCTACAGAGCCCCCGAAAATGTATTTTACAAGAGTAAAAAATTGAAGGCAATTACCCCAAAAAACAAGGTTATTGCGCGCTCACGCGCACGCACGTGGACTATGAGAGTTTTCAACCATCGGCACGGTTGCGTGGGATACGTACACAGTTCCCATACAAATCTGAGCCCTCTTGAGTGGCTATACCTGAGGTTACGGTCGGCGCAATTAGGGTGACGTGCCAGGCGCGTCTCTGGGGCTGTGCGTTACATACATCGCCGACGCGTCAGGCGCGTCGCTGGGGCTGTACGGGTTAAAAGACTTGCAAAACCGAAACCAGCCATGCACAATTTATAGACAAAATTGTTTAAACTTAAATCAGTTGAAATAACTAGTTAACCCATCAGACCCGGAAGGGCTCTTGAACGCCCATAAAAAATACACCCGAGCTACCCGGGAAGGCTCTTAACCCTTGTCTAGCGGGGTGTTTTGGGCTCATTTGGGCATATTCAGGCCCTCCTGCATGATAAATCAAGTATCTGCATGAAAAAAAATATATTTGTCAAAAAACTAGGCACTAAAAGCTTCAAAATGAGATCAGAACGAGCTACGTAGCACTCGTGGTTCTCTTGCAGTGATGCCACGAACATGGGAGTTTAGCGTCTTTCGGTATATTTTTCCCAGCTATGCTCACTGCCGGCCTCTCGAGAACACAGGGAACATGAGTTAATGGGCGGCGGTAAGCCCTGGGAGTCGGCTGTCTGGCCCGCTGCACTCCCGGCCATTTGCACTCTATTTTAACCCTTTAAAAGCCTTAATAATGCTGCTAACTTGCTGCAAATTGGTGCAGTCGAGCGCCGCCAATAAGGGGTTAAACACCCATGAGCTCTAAGCTTGGTGTGCGAGGCGTACGTCCGACGCATGTAAACAACAGCCGGCTGGACCGACGCCCCGCATCTCCGGCCACAAGAAGGAGTGCGTCGCTTGTTCGTGTGTGCCTGTATGTTATTGTTAACCTGACAAACACGAAATAGACCTAGGGGCTAGGGTAGTTATTTGTGCATTTCTAGCCTTGGATTCTGACAGAATTAGTTATATTTACAATATAGAGCATTATTTGTTTTCGGTATGCTTTTATTTTACATATATGATGTATATATGAACCTTCAAGAGTGCTAAAATAAGTGGGAAAAGCATTTGGGTGGTGAAAAGCGAAGATATTGGCCACCCGGTCATAATCTCAGGCGAGAGAGAGCCACAGGCAACCCTCCTCTCTCGCTGTCTGTGAGGTAACTGAGACGAGCGGGGCGGTGTGGGCCGGTGTCTGGGTGTTGCATAACGATCTTTTCTGCAACCCACTTGTGCTACATTATCGCGGGAGAGAAAAATAACCGATAAATGATGATAATAAGAGGAAAAATAGGTGATAATTGAGGAGGGGAGGGTGAGATTTACATGGATGAGTACAGGAGGGGAATTATCTCACCTAGAGACAAATTCCTTTGTTTTTATAGGCCCTTTTTTTTTTATGGTCTTGCTTCCGTGAGGCCTATCGCGCTTGCCGGGTTAAGTATCGAGAAGTAGTGTAAAGTGGCTGTTTTTGCCATAAAGTTATCTCCAATGAAATCATCATCACAACTGAACCAGTTGACTTAGAGAGCTCTACTTAACGCCATTCTACAGGTACGAAACACATCTACGTTTGGGAATGCGGAAGCAGTCAGAATAACAAAGATACGGTAGCCTAGGCGTAGACGTTTTTCGGCCAAAAACCCCGGGTTTCGGTATGGAATACATAGCCGGGGCTGGAGGGTTAAGGAACACTCCATTCTAACATTAATCATCTATTACAAACCCCAGTGTACTTTAATAAACTAATGACATTTAAAGGGCATAGCTCACCAAAAATCTCATTATGTTTTTGTCACTCTTTAAAGCATGTTAATTTGACAAATAATGCACATGTGCTTTGCTTTGTTATAATTTTTACTCTAAAATAGCAAACAAATTTACAATAGATATTTATATTTTTAGGGGGGTGATGACATCAGCAGGGGTCACCCTTGAAATCAGAGCCGAAATTAAGACCAGTTCACAGTGGTTCACAAGCTAGCCCGGATTTGTTTAACAGACTTACTAATGCTACACTCATTCCAGCTCCAATCCTTGCTAAATTATCTTATATTCAATGTATGGCTCCAGATTTACCTCCACCCTTGTCAATTGTACCCGCCTTTGACACTTGATAATAAATATCCAAGAGAAGAAAATAACCGGTTCGTTACCAAAACAAAATAGCGCTAGATTAGTTCTCAAAAGCTGCTAGAATGTCGCTAGATAATACAATAATGGCAACAATCGCTAGTACTGTATTATGCCATGATCTCTCTAATGTCTATTATTATCACTAATATTCCTAAAATATAACTACAATTCATATCACTAGATGCAAGAAAATGCTACTATATCGAAATAAATACATCTAGATCTAGCAATAAGTATGCTAAATTAGCACTACTATTTGGTCACACGAATAGCCCTTTATAAACTATAAAAAAAGGTAAGCCTTCTCAAACAACAACGAAGGGCGGTGCGCTCTTCGGTGCCACTAGCAAGAGTGGCAAACTCCACATAGGTGAATATAGGTTAGGTATATTGTAGAGTACCCTACATAGATTACCACAAAGACGCCATTTTGACTCCACAGTAGAACGGCATTCGTATTTATATCATAATAGGTGTTTGTTTGTACAGTTCCTTAACCCATTTGTAGCGGGGGCGGACTTAAGTCTGTATCGAAAAACTTGGAGTATGTGGCGGGGGCGGACTTTAGTCCGTGTGCAATATTGGCTCTGAGAGAGAGACGAGCGACGGGAGGGGTGTGGGTTACCTCATGACCGCTCGCCACGGCAGCCGTGGACCTACTGAGATGTATTCCACATACATCCACCCTCGCTACACACGTAATTATGTAAGGAAATGACAGTATTTTAGCGATTTTCCCCTTCGGTTGCACAATCGTTGCAAGACATCCAGGGATCGTAGAAGGATGGTTCAGGTGTCATTGGAAAGCTCAATTTACGCCCTTTCAGGGATACATAATTGTATTACGCTCTGGCTCTTGTTTATACATGAAAACGAGCACGGAAATAAGCTCGTTTAGGGTAAAACCACCCGCTGGGTGGTACATAGCAGTTACCGACCTAGCCGCTCGACGAGTGTTAATAAGGTTATACCACTAATACAATTAGATTATCTTTTTATATCACCGTTTAATTTCTAATCGCATCTATTATTTTTACTAGGGCTTTTAAAAAAATAAAAAAGTTTTCTATAATAGCTCCAACATTTCTTAAATAGAGTTATGGGACACTCGTGTAAATATACCGAGTAAAGGCTTATCCCTCAATACCTTTAATACGAAGTATTCTTCCTAATTTACCGCTATATAACACATAATAGTAATTGGCGCTTACACAATATCAGAATGCATCTGTGAACGAAGTCTTAATGGAATATGTCACGAAATGACCGAAAATTAATGTAGATATAGAGGACGGCAAAAGTCTGGTGGTAGTTGGCAACTCTATCTGTGTGTGTTACCATATTGTACATAAGACCATTTTAAGTAGATACCAGCTAGGAATCGAAACCCCAATTCAATTTTATTATTTCCAGCTATATGGATAATTTAGGTTATTTCCAATGTTCTCTACTTTAATTTACTAATACAGTCCGCCCTCGGGTAACGCGGGTATATCGTACCGGCCCTAGGCCGTGTTACGCAAGCACGCGTTACATAAAGCAAAGGTTATATGTGAAAAATTCCATTCGTTCTGGCCACTTTCCCAAAGTCCCCTTTTTTGACCATTTACCACTCGATTTATCTTTATTTGTCATTATTATTATGTTGGCAACATACCTTCATACTAGGGGTCTATAATATATCCAATTAAGACCATTGGTACTATGAAATGCCATTTATTTGACACAAAAACAATGCTGCTCAGCTTTAGCACCACACTAACAAACCACATGTCGTCTGCAAGTGAAGGCAGGCGGCGGCAGCTTTCATTACAGTTATAGTTTAATGTATTTTTCTTTAGCTTTTACTATTATAAATATGTTTTGGTAAAACAAAATTCAATTCCATCAGAGTAAATTATAATAAAATTGTATTGCATACAGAAATAACTCAGGTTTAGACATAGCCACACAAGAACAAAACAAACACACACACACACAAACAAACTGACACAACAATAACACACAATTTCGGTCACTCGGAAAATCAGCTAATTAATCTCGGCTCAAATTCACTTGCATTGAAAGTATATTAGTCTTATAAGGCCACCCATGGTTTTGGAGGCTTATAAATGTGTCTTATACACGCCGGTATATACGGGTCTGACGAGTCTGAAGTCACCGGCCGAGACATGCCGCCAAGAGCGCTACATAAACAAACCCGTGTTAAATGCTGACTCGGCACATTTGGGGTACCCGTGTTAGAGCAAAAACGCGGGACCTAAATGCGCTTTACCCGAGGGCCGACTATATGAATCATTGTGATAGGTAAGACAACTCTTCGTTTTCCATGGGGCTATTATTGGTAAACATATTAGATAAACTGGCACCTCTCGATTCCCACATTTATCACTCATCAGCTGGTTTCACCATGTTTCGCTTAGTCTCTCATAGTTTCGTACGGTAAGATAACTTTTAAAACTCCTGACCTCTCTGTTTTACCTAATTTATCGTGTATGTACTTAAAATATATAGTAAGAATATTCAGGTATGTAAAAATAGTTGTATGCACAGTTCATTCATTTATTAAATTAAAATTACACTGCTATTATAGATCGATCAGCTGATTCCCAGCCTCCCCTCCCCTTCCCAGTTGAGTTGAGTTGTTTAGCGGGAAGCTTGGCCTTTACAACGGCGCCTCTTTTCATTGACGAAACACGTGACTTCTTCCTTTCCTCACCCCCGCATTTTCATCACAGCCACCTCCCTTTCTTCTCTATTGGTCCTAGTATACTGTCTGATGGCATAATGGGTTTCCAAATGTAAGGATATATTTCTTCCTGCTTTTTTGTGTGGCTTTCCCTAAAAGAGAGGAAGCTGATACAAAGGCGTGGCTGGGATAGGAATACCCGGCCGACCCCCATAAGAAAAAGAAGAACGATGAGCCGATTCCCAAATACAATTATATTTTTTCCGGCTATATGGATTATTTAGGTTATTTCCAATGTTCTCTACTTTCATTTACTAATATATAAATCTTGATGTGATGGTTAAGATATGCCTTCATTTTCCATGGGGCTATTATTGGGAAACATATAGAAACTGGCACCTCCACAACTAGACATAAGAAAATTAGTTTGACTGAGGGTTGTATTGTGAAAATATAGGTACTGTACTCCATACAAAAAAGTATCCTTACTAAAATGACACACCATTTAGACTCAATGGACGAAGTAATATGGAAACTATTGTTTGAGCTCGAATCGTACCCCACTTTATGAAACTCACATTCACAAGAGTAAGGATACTTGTTTGTATGATAGTACATTGACAATGACAATTCTGGGGATACCAGAGTCAAAATATTGGACGAGCTATGCTCTTTAACCTATACAAGCACTCACTAACATATCAAACTACAGCTACTCACACAACACAATACCAGACATCTGGACGCATGGTATCATCACATTCCCCAAACCTAACAAAGACCCCACACTACCCTCCTCACACCGCCCTATCACACTCCTTTGCACCCCTCCAAAGTCATAGAGCGCCTTGTACTACAACTGATGACACCTGACTTACCCCTTTCTCCAACACAACACGGCTTCAGGCCATTGCACTCTTCTTACAGACCTTACACAAAGAGCTTTTGACGGCATCAACTCAGCTAGACCACCACACAGATCAGTCTTGCCACACTCGACATTAGTAAAGTCTTTGATGCCATCCCCCGCCACAACCTAACAAACATGCACAACAACACAAAAAGATGGCTGGCCAACTTCTTAGCAGGCAGATGTGCACACGTATCTTTTGCCGGTCAGTCATCTAGCATTAGAAATTTCCCAAACGGAGTCCCGCAAGGATCCGTCCTGTCGCCCACACTCTTCAATCTGTACATGCATGATATAAATACACCAAATTCACCCCAAATAACCATAGCCTCCTACGCAGACGACATAACACTCACAAGCACGCACCAAAACCCAGACACAGCAACAAGACTCCTTCAA
Source organism: Paralithodes platypus (assembly GCA_032716605.1). Taxonomy (NCBI): domain Eukaryota; kingdom Metazoa; phylum Arthropoda; class Malacostraca; order Decapoda; family Lithodidae; genus Paralithodes; species Paralithodes platypus. The sequence continues at coordinate 46,137,799 of CM064568.1, read as the reverse complement.
GACTATCTCGACACATTACATGAATGGTGCACTACAAACAGACTCAATTTAGCCCCCAGCTAAATCCACTGCAACCCTCCTCACAAGCTGGACAGGAGAGCACGATTACATCCCGGGACACAACATGAACAACACAGCCCTAACACACACACACACATAATCCTAGGAGTAACATACGACACCCAAATGACATTCAAACAGCACACCACAAACACGAAAAAGAAACTGACACCCAGACTTAACGCCCTCAGATCACTTGCCCACACAAAATTTGGACACAACAAAGAAACCACCACCACAGTCTACAAACAATACATAAGATCAGTTATGGAATACACAAGCCCGGCCTGGGCTTCTAACCTAGCTGAAACACATCATAAGACCTTACAAACTATTCAAAATAAAGCCCTGAAAATCATCACAGGATGCACAGATCACCTACATCAAGAAACCAAAGTCCTCAAAGTCAAAGATCATCTAGACATAAGAGGCACTCAATTCCTGGCAGCAGCCTCCACGAATCAACACCACCCACTACACTACATGGCAACACACCCACAGACACCAAGAAATATCAAAACAACACCCAGCACACGCTATCACACACAAATACTGTCTTCTCTCCCTCCCTGCCCACCCCAAACCAACTTCCGGAAGCACATCCATACTCATATCACTCGGCGTTCCATCCACTCGCTCAGACAACACGCAGCTGCAAGCACGACCTCCCGAAATCCTCCCTTCCTCGCGAGGACAGAGGCTGAGATGCGGACACCATCCAGCTCAGAAGAGATTGGATGACTCCGTCGTCGACACCTGCCCGGGTTGTAACACAGCACCCCATACCATTAAACACATCATAGAAGACTGCATTTCACACAACCACTTATGCCAACAACATAATTTACACTCTTTGAGAGCTCTGTGGGAAAGCCCGACTGTGGCCATGGCCTTCCTTAGGGACTCGGGGCTGTTCGGCCAGCCAGCTTAGGGAACAACAACACCCTATAAACGGCGAGCAGGGTGTATTGAACACCACTGTTCTGGGTGAGCATATTAGGCTCCATTCATGCCTATAATCGTAATTTTACGATAAATATCGTTATTACTTATTCATATGCGCCTATTTTACCTTCACTATGAAGATAGTAACTTGTAACAACAATAAAACAAGTGGAAATATAATTTTTCTGGTCAAAATCGCGAATATACATGGAGCAGCCCATTCATGAATTATAGAGCAAATTGAGGCAACCCCTCCCTGAGGGGATGTGGAGGAGTGATATGTGGTATAGGGAACAAAAACAAAACAAAATTTAGTGCTACTGGGGCTGTTTAAAATGTTTTTTTTTTCAGGCCTTCCTCTTAACCCGGGAACTGCCGGGAGACTCTTATGAGTGAGTGAAAAAAAAAATCAACTTTTGACATTCGAAAAAAAAAAATATATATATATTTTTTTATTTTTTTATTTTTGTTTGGCCCCTGGGCCATGCAAAATCTCAGTCCTCTACCTCCCCACTTTCCTCCTCTCCTTCAGTTATCACCTATTTTCCCTGTTATTCCCTTATTCTGAGGTATATTTTCGTGCTAACATTAGCGAGTTGCAAGCAGGGTGTTGTCATCACTGATGGCGTGCGAGAGAGAGAGAGTATCGATCGACTGTGTCTCAGTGGCCTTGGGGGAAATTGGCGGGAAAGCAGCTTGCCTCACCCATACATTATACAATTCGCGGGCTATATCTCCGATTTTGACCATCCAAACGCTGTTTTCACTCGTTTTATTGTTTTTTTCAGGTTAATACCTTTATAATCAACCCATAATAGGCGCATATGGAGAAGTATTAATGCTATTAATGGCACAATGAATATTTTAGTGACGGAAACACCTCAAATGCGTCAGCACAGGGGGACGTTTCCAATTACCCCCATGCGCACTTCAGAGGTTAAGAGCTTTGCCGCGGTTGCCCAGTAAAACTTCTTAAGAGCTTTCTCGCCGTTGACAGGTTAAGATTTAGCATAACGGGTGCCTAGAGATGTGCAGTGGGCTATGAGGAAATTTGGTGTGGAAGAGTGGCTGGTGCGTGTGATAATGAAGATTTATGAGGATTCACGAAGTGCGGTGAGGGTGTACTGAGTGATGAGTTCATCAGGGTTCAGTGTAAGCCCCTCTTTATTATGGTTCTGGAGGCGCTGTCTAGAGTGTTTTTTAGAGGAGGACTCCCGTTGGAACTTTTATGCAGACGATATAGTCCTATTACCTGACAACATGCAAGATGCTGAGGCCAAATTCAGAAGATGGAGAGATGGCATAGCGAGCAAAGGTTTAAGAGTCAATATTAACAAAACCAAGGTTATGCATTGTAGATAGAGACGAGGCAATGTGGAAAAGAGCGGTGCAGGGTGTGGGCGCTTACGCGATTTCAATGTAGCATCTGTCTATGCTGGGTGCACCATGGTAGTAAGCGCTGTAGTAGAATAAAGAGACCCCTGCCGAAGGATAAGTCAGAAATAGAGAAATTTGAGTGCGTAGTGTGCAAAGGCAAGCTTGTGTTAAGTGATGATCCTGTGGCTGTAAATTTTGGAAATGAGTCATTCGAGCTGGTGGACAAGTTTTGTTACCTAGGAGATACCATCTCTGCCGGTGGTGGGGCAGAGGCTGCCACTGTCGCTAGAATTAGATGTGGCTGGAACTGCTGCCAATTCTGACCATGGAAAGAATGCCTCTCCCCCTGAAGGGAAAGGTGTATGCCTCAGAAACATGGGCCGGTAAAGTAGAGGATGTCAACAGAATGGAACGTAATGAGATGAGAATGGTGAGATGGATGTGTGGGGCCAGGCTGCAGGATAGAATAACAAATGTTGAGCTGAGGAGACGTTTAGGTATAAAGAGTATTAGCAAGGTGATGCGTACAAGTAGACTGGGATGGTATGGACATGTGGAGAGAATGGATGAACTAAATTGGGTGAAAAAATGCAGGTCTGTGATTGTGGAGGGAGCTGCACCAAGGGGTGGACCGAGGAAGATCTGGGATCAGACTATGTGCCGATCTCAAATTAAAAAACTTGACTAGTGAAGCATCCCTTAACCTAACAAGTGCGCATGGGGGTAATTGGAAACGTCCCCCTGTGCCGACGTATTTGAGGTGTTTCCGTCACTAAAATATTCATTGTGCCATTAATAGCATTAATACTTATCCATATGCGCCTATTATGGGTTGATTATAAAGGTATTAACCTGAAACAACAATAAAACGAGTGAAAACAGCGTTTGGATGGTCAAAATCGGAGATATAGCCCGCGAGTTGTATAATGTATGGGTGAGGCAAGCTGCTTTCCCGCCAATTTCCCCCAAGGCCACTGAGACGCAGTCGATCGATACTCTCTCTCTCTCTCTCTTGCACTCGCTTGCCATCAGTGATGACAACACCCTGCTTGCAACTCGCTAATGTTAGCACGAAAATATACCTCAGAATAAGGGAATAACAGGGAAAATAGGTGATAACTGAAGGAGAGGAGGAAAGTGGGGAGGTAGAGGACTGAGATTTTGCATGGCCCAGGGGCCATAAAAATATATATATATATATTTTTTTTCTATGTCAAAAGTTGATTTTTTTTTTCACTCGCTCTTAAGAGTCTCCCCGCAGTTCCCGGGTTAACAGGAACACGGCCATTAGGACAAGACTGAAACTGCACGTATGTGTGGAGCACTCCGTCTTAAAATGTTATGTATTATGTATGTACAGTATAACAATACTGAGAGATACATTTTATTTTGCCATCTTGGAGGGTGCCTGTGTGAAATAGTCCTATGATGATGTCTTACCTACATTATTTGACCTGGTATGATAAAACCTTATTGTTCTGAAGAATTAATAGTATAGGGAAGTTGTCTTTTCTCTTTTCAGTACTTAATTTTCCTTTGTCTTGTCTTTACAGGTGTGATGAAGGCAGTAGAGGATGGGCAATGGCATTACTCATTCATCAGGCAAGTCTTGCTTTATTATTGTTGTTGATTAAATTAACTATGTATGTACAGTACTTACTCCAATTTTGCGACCAAGACCCCACTAACCAATTTTTGATGAAAACCCAATTTTGCGATGTAATTCTACTTCTGCGGGTGGTGCCGTAAGAAAGTGGGGCTCTCCGCACTAGTTTTCGCCTCCATCCCCGCAAGCCCAGCCATCTTTTGAGTCTAGATAAATGCTCAATTGCTCATTTAATTTGATTTTCTCAAGGATAATGATAATGTCTTATGTTTTTCTGTATTGTGGGATGTATAATTGCATGTATGTGTGTGCAAATAAATGACTGAAATCACGAAAAATTGGGCCATCACTGATGAAATGTCGACCATATTCATTTTTTCCCATAAGGTTAGTTAATCCAATTTTGCGTCCTGCAATGTCGACCAATTTCTCGCAAAATTGGGGTAAGCACTGTATATACTCTGGCACCCCATAGCTAGGGGTGGCCGACTCTAGATAGAGCCCAAACAGAAACTATATTTAGATTTCCAATTCGTCCGGGACCACTTTTGCGTCCCCTCGCCACCCTACGGTCTTGTCAAATAGGTGACGTTTAAATGGAGAGGAGGATTCCTATCCTCCCGCCCTGTACTTTATGTATCATTCTCTTAATTGAATTGGCTAGTAGTTTTACTTAATTATATGAAGGTAGAATCTGCCACCTCCAGCTATACATGCATAAATGTAAGTTCCTATACTGTAATTGCTACTGTTTTGAAGGTTATGATAATTATTTGGAAAAAGCTCGCTGCCTTGTAAATTATTAGGGCCAATGCGGGTCTATGGAATCCTTATACTGTATAATTGACTGTGGGAGAATAATTTTGATATTACTGGTAAAAACTCAGTCCCATCACTCCTAGAGCTCCCTCAGTTGTCTTTCTGTTTACGAAAGTCATAATAAAGATATTTACCCCCTGCTGGCAACACATGATTATTTCAATAAGTTATGGAATTATTCTAACTAAAACCATGAAAACTCTGATTACTCAATCTGGAGAAAAAGAATGGTGCGAGCCTTTTCCGTATAATTACCAAGGTTGCTTGAATATGATGTAATTATTCTTACCTACATTATTTGATTGGTATGATACAAACTTAATATCTGAGGAAATAATTACCCCATGCTTGGTGTTGGTTTATTACCACTTCTAATTTTTCTATTTTTGTTGCAGATTGACATATTGGACGAGTGGTGTGCTGCATGGTCAAAATCTGACCAGCTGATTTGTTGTTGATGGGATGAATTTGCTTTGTATTTATTGTATAAATAAAATATAATTAATATTTGTGCATTGATTTTGCTTCCTGCACTCTAGGACCTAAATCATGGCTTGTTATCCAAACAATCTTAAAGTGAATCTAATATTATTATTTCTCTCCCTAATTTACATTTTGGAAGCTAGTTTTGCTGTTTGAGGGTTCATATTAGACCCGGAACAGTCGACAAGTTGATGGGTCATGTGTAGATGGTTTCAACCAGTAATAGTGAAAACTGCTGCAGGTGGAAATCTTTTACTAAACACTTGCCTGTGAATAATTCACACCGACAGCTTATCCAGCCTTCTTCTCCACTCCTTCACTAACCTATAGTCCATTCCCCGAAACAGTGGCGGATCCAGGCCCCCCTTCAGCTATGAATGGCACCCCTAAGAGCTGATTAATATCAAATATCAATGTCAGTAAGAATAAAATAATTTGTATTATTATTTTAATTATTATTAGTATTATAAAGAATATTGTAATGTTAAGGAATCAAACTTAAAATAAAGAAATCCAAACGATGAAAAGATAGGCTGAAAGTGGCTAAGAATACAAAAGAGCAGGAAAATGTGTAAAATAATGAAACAAGATTTGTAAGTTACAACAGAGAGAGATAATCTAGATTAAAGAAAATCATATGGCTAGCTGACAATAAGATACAAAAATTGCATTGAAACATTATTTGGAATACAACACTTGATATAATTTTCTGTTGTTGTCGTTGTTCCCCAAGCTGCCTGGCCGAACAGCTCCAAGGCCATAACCGAGTGCCCCCACAGAACCCTCCCTGCCGACCACAATAAAGCCTGGGTGACCGAAGCCACTCCATGGCGGGGAGCTGAGGAGGGTGCGGAAACGTCCGGGAAACCAAAGCCCCACCCAGGGCCCTGTGCCCCTCAGCAATTATGAAGAGAAAGTTGAGGGGCAAGGGAAAAATGTGACGCTTTGGCTTCCAATCTTGGTAGATTGGGAGGTCAATCCACGGAAAAGACGCAGTCACTTGAGATCTAGAAAATATATAAGTTAAAGGAACAGTCAGAGTAAGCTATGGGTATGGCAGAGATAGCTCAGTTCTCACTCTGATAGACCAGCCCATCACCACATGACTAGAACCCAATCCTCTCAGCATCAGCTAGGAAAGGCCCTAGAAAGCCGCCTTTGGCGGGGGGATAGCTCCCCTATTTCAACCCCTTTCGGGGTCGGGCACTCGCCCGACATTTTCTGTAATGTCATTTTGTTCAATACATACCCATGGTAATTAAGATTGGGTTTCTATAAACAGATGAGTAATCCTACAACGAGTAAGACATTCAAGCCATCAGGGGGCCTTTGAATCTATATACTGTACTAAATATATATTAATTTTGATTAATTGGTAGAAAATGGTTTGAATCGATAATGCATTCCAATTTCGAACAACCGGTAGAGATCTACAACTAGTTTCCATTTAAAGCGCGGTTCCCATTTCTCCGTCATCGATGACATAGGTCCCCACAGCCGTGAGTGCTCTCCCAGGAGTTAAAACTTTACATGCGTGAAATCCAATGTTGACACACTACCTCTTAGCTCGCCCAGTTGGGCTTACTTTAAGTATAGATGGCAAATTATTTGTCTGTGGTACTGCTTGAAACAATTTATCATGATATACACATTGTAAACGGAGTAAAAATATGGGAGAGTATTATAAAAAGCCTGAAATCTAAATTAATTAACGAGCACTACAGTAGCATAAAAAAAACAATGTACAGTTCGTCAAAGTTTCAGCTGACCCACTCTCGCTCTGGGGCTCGCAGAATTAGCTGGCAATACTAGTGAAGTTGTGCAGGGATACCACTTTCCATTAATGTGTTACCTGTGTCTGTCCTGTATATTACTGGAAATTAGACTAATGTTCACGTTGTGAAGACTAAATGCTCCTTCAGCCACCAATAAAACAGAAATATGTATTCTTATAAAATAGAGTAAAGTATGTTGTGGCAGCCAGCAGGTTTTATATGCGTTGCCAATCAGTGGATATAATAACTAATATTTAAACAAATCTTACAAACTTTGGGTGTCCAACTTGCTCAAAACCCATCACTTCGAGTTGCCACACTAAGGGTACAGTTCTCTGCAATTCATGCAGGAACTGGACCCACTTCACCTGCACAACACTTGCCTCCAAGAAACACTACACGAACACCTGGACCTGTTCCTCATGCCCCTCCCTCTCCCAGTCAAATCCCTCACCTAAAACCCGTCCACCTCTCCTCCCCAACCCACCTAACCTTCCCATATCATCCACTCCCCCCCCCCTAAAACCCGTCCAACTCTCCTCCCTAACCCACCTAACCTAACCTTCCCATACCATCCACATCCTCAACACACCACACCCCATCCTAATCCATTCCAACCCCCATCTCCTGCACCCCAATCCCCACCCCCACCTCACCCATCCCAACACCCAGCCCCTCCCTCACCCCCACCCCATCCTCGTGCAGCAGCACCCAACATACATCGTGCACATAACATTAACATTTTCCAATTGAACATAGATGGCATCAACACAAAGAAACACAAACTCTCACACTTCATCAAACAACACAACACACATGGTGTATGGGCTGGTCTATCAGAGTGAGAACTGAGCGATCTCTGCCATACCCATAGCTTACTCTGACTGTTCCTTTTACTTATATAGTTTCTAGATCTCAAGTGACGGCATCTCTTCCGTGGATTGACCTCCCAATCTACCAAGATTGGAAGCCAAAGGGTCACATTTTTCCTTTGCCCCTCAACTTTCTCTACATAATTGCTGAGGGGCACAGGGCCCTGGGTGGGTCTTTGGTTTCCCGGGCATTTCCGCACCCTCCTCAGTTCCCCGCCATGGAGTGGCTTCGGTCACCCAGGCTTTATTGTGGTCGGCAGGGAGGGTTCTGTGGGGGCACTCGGTTATGGCCTTGGCCTTGCTCGGGGCCTTGGGGCTGTTCGGCCAGGCAGCTTGGGGAAGAAGAACAACAACAACATACACATTACCATCTTACAAGAAACAAAACTCTGCACAACACAAAAAACACTCACATTTCATGATTTCACCACCATCAGACAAGACCGGGCTGTCGGCGGAGGCGGTGTACTCATCACCCTGGTACACAAAGAAATATACATAGTTACCAGTGTACAAACCAAATCCCTCCTCCCCCCAAATGATAACACAACAGAAATACAATCAATTAAAATACGCACTGGCAACAACTCCATCATAAACACATACATCCCTCCCCAAACATCCCCTACAGTACCAAATGAATACAGACCACACTTACAACACATCACAAACACCCCACACATCATCCTGGGTGGTGACTTCAACGCCAAGACGTCGGCCTGGTTTGTCAACAACCCCGACACAGACAGAGGGCTTGGTACTACAAAACCAAACTGATAACCTCATCATCCTTAATGACATCCATCAACATACCCATATTCCTCACCAAGCCCTCTATAACCCATCATCTCCAGACATCACCTTTTGCTCCTCAGAACTCGCCCCCACAACATCCTGGAGGGTGGTCAGAACCTTAGGCTCTAACCACCTCCCGATCATTATCACCACCAAAACCAGACTCACCCCAGCTAGCCACAAACACACATACACCAATTATAAAAGAGCTAACTGGGAAGCATTCACAAATGAGACAGAACAACACTTCACAACTCTAAACAGTACACCCATCACTAACATCAACAATGCTGTACACATACTCAATAAAACTATCCAAAACGCTGACAAGAAACACATTCCAAGAGGTAACAGAAAAAGACAACCCCAACTTCACACCAGAAATTCAAAACCTCATCAGACAACGCGACATACTGAAACACTCCCCAGCACCCCACACACAAGACATCACACAACAAATCCAAGCACTCAACACCCAGACTAACAACAAAATACAAGAATAACAAAAACTAAATTGGAATAACTTCCTACAAACACTTTATCACAAAACAAGCCCCAAAAAACTCTACAAAACACTAAACAGCATCACACTTTCCAACAGCAACACAACACAATCACATGCTGCAATCACAACAACAGACTCTACTCCTTCATGTAAACAACAAGCAAACACTCTCATCAATCACTTCTCACATGTTAGCCACTTAAAACCTCACAAAGACGACCGACGTGTCATCCGACGTAAGAGACAATTCCCCACAGACCCTGACTATACACCCTTCACCAATCACCAGACAAAGCATATCATCAACAATCTCAAGCACTCACCTGCTTGTGGCCTAGACAACATAAGCAACATACACCTCAGACACCTGGGACCACAAGGCATACAAGCACTCGCTAACATATCAAACTACAGTTATTCACACAACATAATACCAGACATTTGGAAGCATGGTATCATCACCACATTCCCCAAACCCAACAAAGACCCCACGCTACCCTCCTCGCACCGCCCCATCACACTCCTTTGCTCCCCCTCCAAAGTCATGGAATTAAAATGTAAAACTTGCAAACTAAACAAACCAAAATTGGGACAAGGACAATATAAAGTCAAATTAAATTATCAAAATCGCTATGTGGAAACAACGCTTACTAAAATGAAAATTATTAAATAAAAGAACACAATCCACCACATAGGGTGTACATTACTACATGAGCAAGTTAATCTGTTTCCCAAGCAAACTAAACGCACTATCGTCACTTTAAAGGAAGTATTCAAGTTTGGGAAGTCCGGGATGTTCTGGTATAACGCCTAGTATTACAATTAATTACACCCGACCTACCCCTAGCTCCAACACATGGCTTTAGGCCACTGCACTCCACAAACACTCTTCTCACAGACCTTACACAAAGAGCTTTTGACGGCATCAACTCAGCTAGACCACCACACAGATCACTATTAGCCACACTCGACATTAGTAAAGTCTTCGATGCCATCCCCCGCCACAACCTAACAAACAAAATCTACAACACAAACATGCACAACACAAAAAGGTGGCTGGCCAACTTCCTAGCAGGCAGATGTGCACACGTATCTTTTGCCGGTCAGTCATCTAAAATCAGAAACTTTCCAAACCGAGTCCCACAAGGATCCGTCCTATTGCCCGCACTCTTCAATCTGTACATGCACGATATAACTACACCCAATACGCCCCAAATAAACTTAGCCTCCTATGCAGATGACATAACACTCACATGCACACACCATGACCCAAAAAGAGCAACAGATCTCCTTCAACCCTATCTCAACACACTACATGGCTGGTGCACTACAAACAGACTTACAGTAATCTAGCCCCAGCCAAATCCACCGCAACCCTGCTCACAAGCTGGACAGGAGAACACGAATACATCCCTCAACTCACCATAAACAACACACCCCTAACACATACACACACACCCAAAATCCTAGGAGTAACATATGATACTCATATGACATTCAAACAGCACACTACAAACATTAAAAAGAAACTGACACCCAGACTTAACGCCCTCAGGTCACTTGCTCACACAAAATTTGGACACAACAAAGAAACTACCACCACAGTATATAAACAATACATAAGATCAGTGATAGAATACACAAGCCCAGCCTGGGCTTCTAACCTAGCTGAAACGCATAAGACCTTACAGACTATTCAAAACAAAGCCCTGAAGATCATTACAGGCTGCACAGCTACTGCACCCACAGATCACCTACATCAAGAAACCAAACTCCTCAAAGTCAAAGACCATCTGGACATGAGAGGCACTCAATTCCTGGCAGCAGCCTCCACGAACCAAGACCACCCACTAAACTACATGGCAACACACCCACAGACACCAAGAAATATCAAAACAACACCCAGCACACGGTATCACACACAATTACTGTCCTCTCTCTCCCTCCCTGCCCACCCCGAACCAACTTCCAGAAGCACATCCATACTCATATCTCTTGCCGATCCATCCACTCACTCACAGACAACACGCAGCTGCAAGCACGACCTCCCGAAATCCATCCTTCCGAATCCTCCCTTCCTCGCGAGGACAGAGTCCACCTGGCCAGGCTGAGATGCGGACACCATCCAGCTCTCCTGAGCTATCAGAAGAGACTGGATGACTCCGTTGTCGACGCCTGCCCGGGATGTAACACAGCACCCCATACCATTAAACACATCATAGAAGACTGCATTTCACACAACCACTTACGCCAACAACACAATCTACACTCAATGAGAGCTCTGTGGGAAAGCACGATCGTGGCCATGGCCTTCCTCAGGGACTCGGGGTTGTTCGGCCAGGCAGCTTAGAGAACAACAACAACAAAAACTTTGGGTGAATGTTCGGGATCATACATAGCGATGTATGCATTTGTATTTGAGATAGGCTTACTTTCCCTTGGTTAGTATATGTTCTAACAATGATTTAGCCGAAATCAGATCTACCAATCCCAATCTTTGTAAGACACACCTCCTTCCTACACCAGTATTGCCAGATAATTCTGCGAGCCCCAGAGCGAGGGTGGGTCAGCTGGAACTTTGACCAACTGTACTTCAAGCCTAAATTTGTTGATTTCGGAATAAATATTACACAATATCAATAATTGGTCGTTGTGACAAAATGCACTTTCAATACAACTCTGAAGAGTTTTTATGAACAGAGCATGTGTTGTAGGAAATGGTGAATTGAGTGAATGGTTTGAGGTAAAGGTAGGTTTGTGACAGGGTTGTGTAATGTCACCATGGCTGTTTAATATGTTTATGGATGGTGAGGGAGGTGAAAATGAGAACTGGGAAGAGGATTGGGTTTAGTAGGAAAGAATGGTAGAGATTGGGAATTGAGTACCGTAAGTTGCTGTTCGCTGATGACAGCATTGGTGGCGGATTCTAAGGAGAAACTGCAGCGGGTAGTCAAAGAGTTTGGTGTGGTGTGTGGGAGGAGAAAACTGAAGGTAAACGTCAATAAAAGTAAAGTACTGGTGTGTAATAGGGGTGATCGTAGGGTGAATCTAGATGCGAGGTTGGATGGGGAAATAATAGAACAAAAATATCTAGGAGGAACGATAAGCAGGAGTGGAGGTAAAACAGACTGAAGGAAGGAAGGTTTTCGGAGCAATGGGAAGTATGTGGAAGATGAGATCTCTGAATGAAAGTAAAAAGTGCAATGTATCAAGGAATTGTGCCAACAGTTATGTATGGGGCTGAGACATGGGCTCAGAAGGAAAAGGAGAGTAGCAAGCTGGATGTGATGAAGTTACTCGTACAGACAGATTGAAGAGTACAAAGGAAATCAAGCAACAACAGGTATAGTGACCCTTCTAGGCTGCTTGTCCTCCAAAACACAGGATCAAGTGTCCAAACAGTGGTTTAGAGTGGGTAAGGGAACTACTACCCTGGAACTTATGTCCATAGCAGGATTAGGAAGTTAGTAACTGAGGGGGGGATAAAATAGTTATTCATTTACAAACGCAGTCAGTCGCGGGTTTAATGAGAGATATTTGTCTAGGCGAAGTTTAAATGAATCAACGGTGCTGCAGCCTATAACGTCACTGGGAAGCCCATTCCACAAGTTGACAACTGATTGAAGAATAAATTCTTAGATTCGTGTGAGTTAAAAGATTTACCAACAGTTTTGCAACCGTTTCCCCGCGTGTAATTAGATTGGTCGATAGTGAAGTACTTACTACAGTTCATATTGTCGATGCCTTTGATGATTTTGAACACTTGAATGAAGCCGCCTCTTAATCTGCGCTGGATTAAAGGAAATAGATTTAATTCTTTAAGACGCTCCTCGTTTGGTTTGTTCTTTAGGCTAGGTATCATTTTGGTAACTCAACGTTGAACTCGTTTTAGCTTTATATCTTTTTGGTAATAAGGGCACCAGGATTGAACGCAGTATTCCAGAAGAGGGCGGACTAAGGAATTGTAAAGGGTTAGGATAACGTCTTTGGATTTATGCTCAAATGACCTGCCTATAAAGCCAATTATTTTGAAGAGATACATAGTAGAGTGGGGCAGCAGGAACATTTGTCGGCCAGAGTGGACATAAGGGTGCTGAGTTGGTATGGTCATGTTGAATGAATGGAAGATGAAAGGCTTACAAAGAGAATATGTGAGTCTGATACAAGTGGAGATAGAAGGGCAGGAAGACCCCCATTGAGATGGAGAGACTGTAAAGGGGCCTTCCCACATCAAGGACTATTGGAGCTGACACTCTAGGAGTGTTAAGTCTGTGCTACTCCGGGAGAAATGGCACCGAGTGGGATAAATACACCAAGTAAAACGGGGTACGACAAACCCTCTGTCCTAGTCTGTGTCTTAACAGACTTTGTCAGGAGTGTGACAGAGTGCAGTCGGTTATACATGCCAAGTACAGTACAGTACATCAAAGTCATTACCAAATAAAACAGGGTAGAACAGACTAGGACAAAGTAACACTCTGTCCTAGTCTGTGTCTTAACAGAGTTTGTCTGGAGTGTGACCTAGTGCAGTCGGTTATACAAGCCTAGTACATCGGAGTCATTAAAAAATAAAACTGGGTAGAACAGAGGAAGACAGACTAACACTGTGCCAACCGTCTCTACAGACTTCCGTTTTTTTATGTAATGTTAATAGAGAGATGGCCACCAGTAGGTTATTGAAAATATTTATAAGTATTAAAGCATAATAGCTGCAAGATAACCTGTTCAAATGTTATTATATGCATGTATATGAGTTAGTTTGATAGTGAGTTGGGCCTATAATTAGGGTTGGGTGTGAGAGGGATCTGCCTTGTGTGGGCCAATCGGCTTTCTGCAGGCTCCCATTTTCCTGTTTTTATGTAAACCTACCTTACTTAGCCTAGCCCTTTCAAGATCCGATTAGCCTACCTATTTGTTTCCTTTTCTATGGCTATTGTGAGATAGACATTAGATCAGGAAACGATCTGGAGTTTTGGCGGGAAAGGCATGACAGCATATTTTTTTTTTTTTTTTTTTTCTATGTGATTGAGGGAGGCAAAAGGCATAACTGCCTATAGCGAGTACCCCCCCCCCATAGTTGAAAGAGTGACAGGGCCAAAATCAAGGGACGTTCGAGCCAAAATGCCTGGACACACGGAGTTTGAAGCAATTTAAGTCATAGGAAGAGGGAAAGACTGATTCTGGGAGAGAGTTCCAGAGCTCAGCTGTTGAGTAGAAGAAAGTTTGAGAGTAACGTTTCACTCTTGGGTTGGAGAGTTGCACAGAGTAGGGGTGGGATTGAGTTGCAAGACGGGTACCACGTGCCCTACGTAAAGGAGGTGGTATGCACTGGGATAGCTCTGAGGAACACTGATTATTATAGTAGCAATAGAATAGCGAGAGAGATGCAACATTGCGGCGGAGAGAGAGAGATTGCAGAGAGTTGGTGAGTGGACGGGAGTTAATGATATGAAAGGCCTTCCTTTCAACTTTGTCTAGGAGAGCGGTGTGAGAGGAACCTCCCCACACATGTGAACAATACTCAATACAAGGGCGCACTATGCCCCTGTACAGAGCAAGAAGCTGTGCAGGGGAAAAGAACCCCCTAAGGCGGTTGAGCACACCCAGCTTCTGGGAGGCTGCCTTAGCAAGACTGGTAATATGGTCCTTCCAAATGAGAGCAGAAGAAAAAGAGACACCAAGAATATTGAGAGAAGATGAAGGGTTGATTTTTGTATTGTTGAAGAATAAGGGATAGTCCGCTGGGAGATCCTGACGGGTAGATAGATGGAGAAATTGGGTTTTGGAAGCATTAAAGTTAACAAGGTTTTCTCTGCCCCAATTGGAAATAGTATTTAGATCAGAATTTAAGAGTTCTATGGCTTCATTACGTTTGTCGTTGAGGGATTGCTGGCTGGGGCGTTCTGAAAAACTAATGGAGTAGTGTAAGGTTGAGTCGTCTGCGTATGAATGGATGGGAATTAAGGTACAGTTAAGGAGATCATTTATAAAAATTAGAAAGAGAATAGGAGATAGGACAGAGCCCTGAGGAACACCGGAGTTTATAGGGTGAGGAAGTGAACAATGGCCGTCCACAACCGCGGCTATGGAACGGCCGGAAAGGAAATTAGAGACAAAGGCACAGATGGAGGGATAGAAACCGAAGGAGGGTAGTTTAGAAATTAAAGATTTATGCCAGACTCTATCGAAGGCTTTCGATATGTCTAGTGCAATAGAAAAAGTCTCACCGAAGTCCCGAAAGGAGGATGACCAAGAGTTAGTAAGATATGAAAGAAGATCACCAGTAGAGCGACCCTTGAGGAAGCCATACTGGCGATCTGAGAGCAGATTATGAGAAGAGAAATGCTTAAGAAATTTGGAAGCAAGAATAGTTTCAAAAACTTTAGAAAGACAAGAGATAAGAGCAATTGGACGATAGTTGGAGGGTTGAGAGCGGTCACCCTTCTTTGGGACAGGTTGAATGTGAGCAAACTTCCAGCATGAAGGGAAGACGTTAGAGGATAGACAGAGACGAAAGAGTTTGCCTAGGCAGGGAGACAGCACGGAAGCACAGTTTTTGAGAACAACAGGAGGAACACCGTCCGGACCGTACGCCTTATTAGTGTTAAGCCCAGAGAGGGTAGAAAGTACATCTTTAGAAGAGATTAGGATATTAGGCATAAGTAAGAGAGAGGAGGGCGGAGAGGGAGGAATAGCACCGGAATCATCCAAGGTGGAGTTTCTAGCAAAAGTTTGAGCGAAGAGTTTAGCTTTGTCAGAGGAAGAAGTGATGGTTGTGCCATCAGAGTGGGAAAGGGGAGGGAAAGACGAGGAAGAGAAATTGTTGGAGAGGTTTTTGGCTAGATGCCAGAAAGCTTGGGAAGAGCTAGAGTTGGATAGTTCAGTGCATTTATTATTGATGAAAGAGTGTTTGGCAAGTCGACGAACAGATTTGGCTTGATTCCGGGCAGAAACATATGAAGAATGAGAGTCTTGAGTTTTAAGGCGTCGGTACCGTTTGAATGCTTCCTCCTTATTGCGGACAGCAGTAGAACAGGCGTGAGTAAACCAAGATTTTTTAGCATTAGTCTGAGAGAAAGAGAATGGAATGTATGCTTCCATGCCCGATAGGATTACCTCGGTAATGCGTTCAGCACTCTCCGAGGGTCCTCGGCCATGGAAGCAGAAATCATTCCATGGGAAATCAAAGAAGTACTGCCGAAGAGCCTCCCAGTCGGCAGCGCCAAAGTGCCACAAGCGCCGCCGGCTAGGAGGATCGGGTGGCTGTACTGGAGAGATAGGACAGGTGACAGAGATAAGTTTATGGTCGGAGGAGCCCAAAGGAGAGAAAAGATCGACAGTATAAGAAGAAGGGTTAGAAGTTAAAAACAGGTCAAGAATGTTGGGCCGATCTCCGATGCGATCCGGGATACGGGTGGGTTGCTGAACTAACTGCTCTAGGTCATTTAGGATAGAAAAGACGTAGGCTTGTTCACCAGGTGGATCAGTAGTGTGAGAGGAGAGCCAATGGCGGTGGTGAACGTTGAAATCTCCTAAGATGGAGATTTCTGAGAAAGGAGAAATGGATAGAATGTGTTCCACTGTAGAGTTTAGATAGTCAAAGAATTTGGGAAAGTTGGTAGAGTTAGGGGAGAGATAGACAGCACAGAAATATTTAGTAAGAGAATGACAGGAAAGTTTGAGCCATAAAGTTGAGAATTCAGAGGAGTCGAAATCGGGAACACGAGAGCAAGTGAGTTTGTTGTGCACATATGCACAACATCCGCCTTTGGCTTTGAAACTAGGATAGAGAAAGTAGGAGGATACAGAGAAGGGGTTGCTGGATGTTGCTACAGACACCTGAGTTTCGGTGAGGAAGAGAAGATCAGGTTTGTAGGAGGAGAGATGGTGCTCAACAGAGTGAAAGTTAGAGGAAAGTCCGCAAATGTTGCAGAAATTAATAGAAAGAGTAACAGGCCGAGGTCCAGGTGATTGTGTGGGGTCGTCAGGGGATGGTCGGTCGGGTGAGGGGGCATTTATGGTCCCCCCCCCTGGGGACTCCGAGGCTGGGCTACAATTCATCATTATTTTTTTTTTTTAATTTTGGTGTGGAAGAATGAAGTGTGGTGTGCATGTTTAGTGTAGTGAAGTGGATAGGAGGAGGAGGTGTTTGTGAGAGCTAGCTGGATTGCTCTCAGTGTAAATGAGGCACAAAGAAAATCAGTAAGAGAGGCCAAGCAAGTGAAACAGGAGTTCCAGCAACTTTTTATCACATGCCTATAACCTCACCTGGGTCTAGCCCTGATCGATTGGTGCCTACAATCTCCCCACCAGAGATGGGTTGTGTTTGAAATGGATCTGCCTTGTGTGTGCCAATCGCCCCTCTGCAGACTTCCTTATTTAATGTTATGATAATAAAGAAATGGTAACCAGCAGGTTATTGAGTTTATTTATAAGTAGTAAAGCATAATAACTGCGAGATAACCTGCTCAAATGTTGTTATATGCGTGCATTATATACTATTGAATCTGTGTAGCCTACTAATGTGTATACCGTTTATGCTATTAAGTGACATGGCGGTGGTGGGTCGAGGAGGACGTGCTTGTGACTGTTTCCACAGTCCTTACATCTGTAGACTGTGACTGTTCCGAGAGATAACTGCAAAACAGAGTGTGCAAAACAGTGTAACAGACTTGTTAGTAGTCACTAAGACTTGTTAAAACTCGGACAGAGTTATTAGGGGTCGGTAGGAGTTGAAACCGACTCTATCCAACTTTTCACACTCGGTACCCAAATTTCAAACAAGTTTGAAAATGTTCGCGCCGCCCAGGGGTTTAACCGACTCATTGGGAGTGCGACACACTCTTTAGGGGTACGACAGACTATCTCCAGGAGTCCATGGAAAGTTCATACAGAGTCACTAACTCAGTAACAGTCGGCTCCACACTCCTTGATGTGGGAAGGCCCCTTAAGACAAGCTTTGGATGATAAAGGAATTACTATAGATCAGGCAAGGGAAGTGGTAATAAACAGGAATGAATGGAGAATGCTTGTAATTAGATGAGTGAACAAGTTGTCATTTGGGGGAAGGGGTAGGGCGCAAGTTAAGACTAAATAATAGTCCATCAGGCGCCTGGCCCGGGGAGACGGTTTATATGAAGGTTGCGCCTGGAAGTGTGGTGGGCGGGCTTGTGGTTTTGCTCTGCTGCATGTCTGCCTGACTAGATCGGAACCTCTCCGGGTGGTCGGGGGCCGGGGAAGTGCTGGAGGGACCTTGGTGACCCTGGTCTCTGGGTCTTCTAGATCACCTAGATGTGTGTGAATTTTTATTTTGTTTTCTGTTATGATGTCTCTATTCTGGCTCTGTCTTGAGTCCCCCCCCCCCCCTGAAAAAAAGGAAAAGTGGGGATTGGGCCTGAGTATATAGAATAGAATAGATGGAGTCATAGACCTTTTCGCCTTGCTCCTGGGCTATAACACATTGGCAGTACTTCAGAACTCGCCCAACAGTGTGTACGTGGTGCATTTCTTTTGTTTACATTATAAATACGCACTATACGTACATCCTGTGTGTGTATGCATAGGTTATGGGGTGTGTACTATTCATTGGTGACCAGTACATGCCAATATAATACATCATGGGCACCATAAATACACGTAATTGTCTTCCGACGTTCGTCAAAAGTTAAATCAGATTAAACTCTGATCGGAAGGTCGGAGCCGGCCGTGACGGAGGGCTTCTTGCCTCGGTTCCCACCCACCGAAGCCCGCACGTGGACGGACCTACGTCATCGATGACGCCTGGTCCTGATGAGGTGTATGCTAGAGTATTAAAAGAATGCAGAGATGAGTTAAGTTACCCATTAACATTTATATTTAACAAGTCATTAGAAACAGGCTTAGTTCCTGAAGCTTGGAAGCTTGCAAATGTAGTTCTGATCTTCAAAAAAGGTGATAAATCAATAGCATCCAATTACCGTCCTATTAGTCTCGCATCTATCATAGGAAAATTAGTAGAGTCAATTATTACTAGGAAAATTAGAAACCACTTAGAAACATTTAACTTAATCAATTCTTCTTAATCAATTCTGGGTGGATGGGGCTCGTTAGCCTTGGTCGGCAACTCATCTAGGGGAGACAACCTTATAAAAATCTGGGTGGATGGGACTCGCCAGCCTTGGTCGGCAACCTTTCTAGGGGAGTAAACCTGATACAAATCTGTACTGCTTACCTAAGGGTAAGGCAGGTTAGTGGATGGACTAGCCGAACACCACTGTAGAAAAATAGTGCTAAAAAGATACACAGAGGGCCTCGGAGTCGGACGGATCCTAAATTGAGTGGTCAATCCTGTAAGTCCTTCAGTAAACTGGCTCGGGTTGTCCCTCTTACAGGGAATAGGTCCGGTTCTGTGTATGGCCACCCTCATTAAAGGGAGTAAGGCGTCCGGCAATAGATAGATATAGAATTCTTCTCAGCATGGATTCACTCAGGGACGTTCTTGCCTTACAAATTTGCTTAGCTTTTTCTCAGAGGTATATGAAGCAGTAGATAATGACAAGTCATAATTATGATAGAATATAATTAGATTTCAGTAAAGCTTTCGACAGTCACTCATAAGAGATTGATGAGAAAAGTTGAGGCGCATGGAATAGGTGGGTCGTTGTTGGGATGGATTACAGTTTCTTACAGTTTCTTACAGTTTCTTACAGTTTCTTACAGTAGATCCTCTGGAAAAAGGCAAACTATGCCTGTGTATCCAGCTCAGTACCAGTACTTGCACTGCTGCGGTCGTTCACGGTGTTGGCGGCGGCGGTAGCAGACGCAACATTTTTACTATTCTGTATTTTTGTTTTATAATCAAACTTCAAATCTTGTCTTCCCCATGCTTTATCAAGATTACTTTCAAACTCCCTTATTGATTCGGAATCGACTACATACTGGGGCAGTGCGTTCCACTCATTTACCACTCTATCACAAAATGAGTTCTTTGCCTTCTCAAGCCTATTTCTTTCTTTGTAAATTTTCTTAGAGTGTCCTCTCGTTCTTGTTCCCTCCCGCATCAAGAAGATATCTTCACACACATCCTCATCGTACTTTCCTGACACTATCTTAAAAGTCTCTATCATATCCCCTCTCTTTCTCATATATGCCAGTGTCGGAAGCCCCAGTGTCCTCAACCTCTGCTCATAGCCCGCGTTCTTCAACGTTGGTACCAGCTTGCTAGCT
>CM064568.1:45412088-45517257 GCA_032716605.1 Paralithodes platypus | reverse complement strand
CTTTGTACTCCTTTGTACACATGGGGGGTAAATGGGCACCCACCTTGTTTAATTTCTAATTTTCTAAGCACTTTTGTTTTTCCTTATCCCGAAGGTATGTGTATGCATCCAAAAGGTATCCCTAAGGCTTATTCAAAATAATTTTATATTTTTTTAAAATTCCCACTGGATCTCTATAATACTGGCCAAAAAGAGGTAAAAAATGTGCCCAGTTTGCCCCATCTTCCGGTAATATTATTATTTACAAATGCATAAAATTGACTTTTCTGTAAGCAAAAAAATCATGCTTTCATAAGCAAAAACAGAGAAAAATGGGAATTTTTTGGCAATGAGCACGGAACCGCTTATAATTTTCCCCATGAGAACAGTGCCCCGATCTTGGCGGTTTCGATCTTGGCTCGATTTTCTGCTGAACCGATTAGGAGCGAAGCTGGGGATTCCACTGTACTGGTATAGTCTATATACTGTATATATATATATTGACTTGCCAAAAAAATCTATACCGGTGAAACCCTATTAAACACCCCCCCCCTTTTCTATTCATACCACAAGTGCCCTATCCTTCTGCCTTCGCAACCACCACCCCCCCCCTCCCTCCCAACCCCCAAGCACCATGTAAATATCAGTGTAATTTCTCAAGAATATCTACCAGTGATTTTATGTCAATAAGACTTTGTGACAATCATTAGTGTATGTTGTAAGGGATAAAAGACAAGCCCGATGCATTCAAATTAGGAATAATTTAAAATTATGTGATATTAAAAAACTTGTGTGTGTGGCATACTTTGCAGACCTGTAGATCGTCTCCTGAGTGTGCGTACCTCCCCAATACACTTATTGTTCTTCGACAACCCAGTTCATACTCAATGCCACTGATATACTCCAATTATTCTGTGTGTTTGCTGAAGAAAATTATTAACTCGGTGTCACTAAAGCATCTTTGTCGTATTTTTGGCGTCATGTGGCTCGTCTCGTGCACACATCACAAAAATATGTTTTGCATACTAAAAGTAGTCCATACTCAACATTACAACCACTACTTAAATGTCTGGCAATTCCGACAAACCAGACGGTGGGAGCAGTTTGCAACTTGCCCACCCCCCCCAAAAAAAATAATCTTAGGTACGGGTAAGTGCCCAAGTACTTTAAACTCTCATAAACTTCGGAAACATCATTTTCAGGCGAAAAATGGACTAGGCGAGTACTGTTTTTTAACCACTACTGTACAGTATTCGTCCTTTTTTATCCAACCTCATATATTTAGCTAATTAAATATAAGTAAATAGGCCAGCAACTGGGCGTGACACAAAGTCGATTATTTGTTGGCACTCTGGGGGTTACTAAGGTATCCTTGCTTAGATTGAAGATCAATCTCACAAGTATAACTTTATTAACGCCCCAGAATGTGCAACCCAATTCTCGACTTTGTGTCACGCCCAAGTGCTGGGCCTATTTACTTATAGTTAAGAACATAAGAAAATGGGAGTCCCCCCCCTGCAAAAAGTCGATCGGCCCATACAAGGCAGATCCCTGCCTTAGTATTGTAATTGAAAGTGTAGTTTAAGTGCACAACTTGTATTATCTTGTAGATTCGTTGCTCACTGTCTGCATAACTACTGTCCCGGTACTGGTACTTCCTTTTGTATTACTGGTATTTAATTTTCTTCTTTCTAACTCTATACACTTTTCAACAGGAATAACCGGAGAAGATCCAGTCTATCGTGACGGATATATCCCAGTTGACCCTGATAGAAGTAGCCGACCTCAATGCTCTCCTGAAGAAGAACCCCAACATCCCTGATGCTCCCGTCATGGCCTTTGGATCCGCTCCGGGATTGCCGCTGGCTGCACAGGTTTGGTCATTAAACTCTTAACTCGTAGATAATGACTCACATCGTTCTAGCCATTGCCATACAGATACAGTACTTCTGAGTTAGATGTTTAGGTAAAATGTGCTACCAGTAAACCAAAAATCTAAAAGCCCATGGGTAGGTGGATACTCGGCATGTCCCTTTAGCTCCTAGAGGAAAGACAGGATGTAACATAAATTACTGGGTCCCCTCATCCATTTTAAGGCTGATAATGATCGGTAGGTATAGCATGGAAATGGATAAAAGATGGAAAATAGAATGTCCTTAGAGGCATAGTTCTTTCCAAGTACACCATCTTAATTTTTGTATTATTTTGTTTTTGCATGTTATGAGGGAGATAAAAGGCAAAACTGCCTGTGACGAGTGCCTCCTCCAGAGTTGAAAGAGTGACAGGGCCCAAATCAAGGAATGTTCGTAGTGGCCCAAATGTCTGGAAACACAGAGTTTGAAGCAATTTAAGTCATAGGATGAGGGAAAGATTGATTCAGGGGAAGTTGCCAGAGCTTAGCTGTTGAATAGAAGAAGAAATGACTAATAGAATGTATGAGAGTGAGGTGGAAGGACAGAGAGTGAGAGGTAGACCGAAGTGAGAGGTGGAAGGATGGAGTTATAAGTCTTATCTTTACCACAGATGCTCCTATAAACTACTGTGGTACTCGCATTTCTGACGTGCGGGGGAAAAGTAACTTTGAATAAATAGACTAAATGCTTCATTGACTTTGAAATGTAGCCTATGACCAAAGCATAATTGACATATCTTCAACACTTATGAATAACAATCAGGGATATCTTGGAATTGACACTGGATACATTACAAGTTGCCTTTCTGCAGTTGATATTAATACAATAAAGTCCTGCCACACACACCGCTCCATTATGTCATCAACTTTGGCTGATGTTGGCATAGTGTTAACCGTGGCTGCAGAAAGACTAAACTAGGTCAAATTGGCAGCCCTTGCACCTGCAGTATCTGCAAACCACACCAGCCTCAACAGTGCTATTTCAAGACAGTCCCATATAGTGCATTAGTCCACTTGAACTTTAGAATAACAAAATCCTGCCACAATACTGGCCCACACCCCACCATGTAAAAACTCTGGCCGCCTTTGGTGTGGCAGCCACACAGCGCCCAGGTAAACCTAGTAGAATCCCCTGTGGTACCTAGCCGTGCCCCACCCCCTCAAGACAGTGCCACAGCAAGGCTTTAATGTAATAGTAATGGCTGTTGGTTCATAAGTCTACCGCCATCCCCCATATTAATCGCCTTCTAGAATGCGTAGTAGGAAGCGTGGGGCATATTCTTTTTTTCCTCCACCATAAAATGAAGGCCCCCTTACCCCCTGGGAGGGGGATTTGGGAATCGGCTGGGCTAGACAATTATATTAATGAGAAAGGTAAAGTGCTTGATCAAAACTTTCATAAGTAATGCCCAGAAAGCGAGTGTGTTAAATACTTTAACCAGGCAATTCATGTCAACACTTATGATAGCAAAAGTATATGTTGACACATTATATTAACCTGATTCTATTAATTTTGAGTTGGTGTTTGCAAGTTATTTTACCTTTATCTTGTAATCGTCCCATTTTTTGGTTTAGTTTAGTTTGCAATTTTTACATTTTAATTCGATATTTCCATAATACTTGGACCACTGCATACAATTTAGCTAGTCTATACCCCCCCTATGCTAATAAAAACTATAATAATACCAGGAGTAGGATGACGACGGAAGCGGAGCCAGTTAGATCAAGGTCCAGACCATCTTCAACGTGCGGATGACAAAGTACGATGAGATCAAGAAGGTGCCGCTCATCAAGGAGGTTACGGCCAGGCTCGAGGGATATAATTTAGTCCAGGTTGGTAAATAGAGTTTCTGTATTTTGGAGATTGGAAGGAGGTAAAAAAAAAAAAAGAGAGGAGCAAAATACAAAGAAGAACAAACTCAAACCATCAAGAAGAGAGAAAATCATTGTGTGAGGAAGTCCTAATAAAAGTATTTACTGTACAGTATGTATGTACAGTAATATACTCAGGCACATACCCCATAGCTTGGGATGGCCGACTTGAGACAGAACCCGAACAGAAAACAATAAAATAAACAAATAACTATTAATATAAAAATCACACACACATCTAGCCGATCTAGGTCGTCCCAGGTCGAAGACCCATGACCATTGGCCCTGATTGGATCTCCATTAAAAGATTCCCCGGTCCACCGATCGCCCAGAGAGGATCTGGTCACCAGCAGGCAGACACGCAACTGGAACAAACACCCCAATGCCCCACCCACATACTTTCCAGACAGGGCCCTTCATATATACACAGGCTTCCCCCGTGCCAGGCACCTGACTGACTATTATCTAGTCCCAACTGCGCCCGACCCCCACTCCTACGAGTGCGTTATCACATCATCTATTCACAAGGATTATCCACACCTTCCCTATTAATCCACCACTTCTCTTGCCTGTTCTTCAGTCATCTCTATCTTCCAACGCTTTTTCACAACCATCTCTCTCATCTCCAAACATCCTCCGAGGTCATTTTTCTCAATCAATTTCCCCTTGTGTTTCTGACCTCATATATTCGCTTTGTAAGCCTTTCATCTCCCATTCGTTCAACACTCTTTGTAAAGTCGTTGAAATTATAATTAAATAATCCATAATTAAGCATCTTGAGAGATAATAAATTAATCAGTGCTAGGCAATATGGTTTTAGACGATGTCGAGCAACTGCAGACAATGATGCTTTGGAAATTGCCTTCTTACGCATCAAATCAACCAAGCTACAGACCAACATGGTGAACCACATACAATAGGCACTGAAGATATAATACCCAAGGCATTTGAGAGAGTCTGGCATCAAGCCTTATTGTCTAAGATGTCACACTACGGCCTGGCATCATTAGTTCCACTAATTTCTTCTTATTCTTCATAACAGAAAAATCTGTTTAATGGTAGATGGCCTTTATTCATCAATTTCACTCAATAAATGCTGGTGGTGCCCCAGGGATCAGTTTTTGGCCCCAATTCTGTTCCTCATTCATATCAATGATCTCATATCTACCACTCCTAATCCAATACCATTCCTACGCAGATGACTCACCACTCCACATTTCCTTCACATTGTACCAATTCTTTCACCCAACCCGATCTTATAAATTCAAAAATAAACACTGCAATTTCTCTGAACCAGGACCTTTCTACAATTACTGGAACTGGGGACAAAAGAATCTAGTTTTCCTTTAAATGCACAGAAAACCAAGTACATCCAATTTTCTAACCGACAGAATCTCACTGACTCCCAGATATTTTTTAATGATGTAAATATTCCCACTTCCCCTAGTTATTGACATTCTCGGTGTAACATTAACTACTAACTTGATCTGGACACATTATGTTTAGAAGCATTGCTAAGAATGCCTCAAAAAAACTGGGACCTTCCTGTACAGAGTTCGAGAATTCTTCACTGACGCGCATTTGGCCGTGATATATAAAAGTCATGTTGCGTTCTCAGATGGATTCCTGTTCACCCTTGTGGGGTGGAAGTCGAGTGGTTGCAATTGATTCAGTTGGACAAAATTCAAAATAAAGCTATTAGGAGTTAATCCTAACCCTGCAATCACACAGGACCTTCCTACATGATCCATACGAAGAAACGTTGCCATTCCCTTGCATTATTCTACAGATATTTTCACAGCAATTGTTCCGCGGAACTTGCTTTTCAATTGTGCCGCCTCTCCCACATCTTTCCCCCGTAGAACTAGGGCAGCTGAGAGCTGCCCATTTAGAATTATACACTTATCTCCTCCAACAACTTGCAGAACTTCTTGTTATCAGAACTTATATTTATCTCCCCCAGAGCTTACTACTCATATTTGGAATTCACTTCCCTCGAATTTGGTGCTTTCCACAAACTTACACATCTTACAAATGTTTAAATCCAGTTGTTACCAAAAAATTTATGAATGGAGTATGCCTTTAGGGCACATGGAGCCTTCTTTTGTTTCATATATCTTTTGTTTTTCTTTCCTTCCTCCGTTCATTTTGTCTTAAAAAAAAAAAAAATCTACTATAACCCGCATAGCACCTTCTTTCCACTCTGGGCTCGATAAGGGTTTCCTTCCCGATGTCCCCCCCTCTCCTATGTACCATTCTCTTCATTTCCTCAATCTGTCTCTAGGTGTGTCCCACTCCACACATAGCCTACTCCTCCAAGCAGCTCTCTTCCACATCAAACAGTCACAAATAACAAAAAGCTGCAATGAAGATGTAGGGAAGGGGGTCTAAAGCGAGGCCATTTTAAAGTCCGATGGAGCATCACTACGGCTGCGCATGACGGACTCAAGTACGACAAGAGCAAGAAAGTGCTGCCACATCAAGGAAGTTTAAATACCAGGTGCGTGGGAGATATGAATATGGTCCAGTTTATTTGGTACACAGAGTTTCCGTCTGTATTTTTATGAGAGTCTGAAAAGGAGGTAGGGATTTTACTCTTGCTTGGTTTTTTGAGAAAGAGAGAAGTGGTTATTTTTAACTTATTATATGTACTTTTTTAAAAAAGAGAAAAAATAAGTAGTTGTTTTGTCATCTCTCAAACTGCAAATATTTTGGCATTTGTTTTCAAATTTAGGAACATTACTTTGATATAAATGTAGCTTACTTTAGTCATACAGAAATTTTAAAAGAGTTTACCAGAATGTTCCTACAATTCACTATTTTTCAAAAACCATCTTATCGAGAGCTCCTCACTTGCCTATGGATTAATCAACACTGGTCTGCCCTGCCTCAAGATTCTTTATCAGGTGTGTAATGTGGATACCACGGAGAATAGACCAGTGACCTCTCTCTCCCTCTCTCTCTCCCCTCTCTCTGTCTCTCTCTCTCTCTAATTATATATATAATATATATATATATACTTACAAAATATATATATATTATATACTCTATATAGATATATATATATACAATATATATACATATATACATCATATATAATCTATATCTACCGTATATATCTATATATATACAGTTATCTATATATATATATACAGTATATATATATATATATCTAGGCTATCTATTGCCTGACGCCGTGTCCCCCGAAGGGGTGGCCACGAACGAACCGCCCCCATGCACCTCTGTCCCCAGTCAGTCGACGCCCTCCCCCCACCAGCCCGCCTTCGTTCATGTACTTTCCTCACTCCATCCTTCCACCTCATAGTCGGTCTACCTCTCCCCCTCTGTCCCTCCCACCTCGCTCTCGTACACCCTCTTAGTCATTCTCACTCGCTTTCCATACGTTCCATATGGCCGAACCATCTCAAGTTGTTCCTTTTCACACTTTCCAGCACATCTACCTCCACACCACACCTCCTTCTTACTTCCTCATTAGTCTGTCTATCCCTCCATGTAACTCCGCACGCACTCCTTAAGTAATTCATTTCCACTGCTCTCACTCTTGGTCTGAGTCTCTCAACCACGTCCATAGCTTCGCTTCCGTAAGTCAGTGTCGGGATTACCACACTGTCATGCAAGGACTTCTTCCACCTTCCATACTGACCACCCTATTTCTTGTTACTGCTTTAGCGTTCCTACAACCCTCTTCCCCTGTTTGTACCCTCTCCCGCACCTCTTCATCCATAGTCCCATCTTTACTCAACACACTGCCCAGATACTTAAAAGAGTTGACGAACTCCATAGCCTGACCGTTCAGCTTCACCTCACACTCTGTGACTTCACCCCTTTCGAGGCCCATACCTTGGCTCTCCCCCGATTTTCCTTCAAATTCCCTTTTTCGCACACTGTTCCAAACTCACTTACCAGACCCTGCAACTCCCATTCATTTTCACTCATCAGAACTGTATCATCCGCAAACAGCAGTATAGGTAGCTTCCACTCAATTCCCTCCCTTTTCAGCGATACACCAACATCCACTGCTCTTGATAGTATTTCTTTCATAACTCCATCCTATATAACAGTAAACAACCACGGAGACATCACACACCCCTGTTTCAAACCAACATTCAGGTCAAGAACTCGCTCTGCTCACTCTCCACACGTACTGCCGCCTTTGCACCCTCATAAATGCTCTTCACTGCTTTCAGCAACTTGCCCTCTACTCCGTATATTCTTATACTTTCCACAAACCTTCTCTATCCACTCTGTCATAGGCCTTCTCCAAGTCCATAAAGGCAACATACACCTTTTGTTTCTTCTCCAGACCTTCTCCACAACACAATTCAGAGTAAAAATCTGATCTACACATCCTCTTCCCTTCCTAAAACCTCCCTGCTCGTCGCCTATCCATTTCTTTCTCCGTTCTCACTCTCCCTCTCTCAATCACTACCCTACTGTATACCTTCCCTACTACCTTAGAAGACATATTCCTCGGTGGTTTACCACACAACCTCCTCTTTCCCCTTTGCCCTTATATAGGGACTATTATATATATATACAGTATATATATATACATATATATTATTATATATATACTGTATATATACAGTATATATATAACATTTTATATATATATATATACAGTATATATATATATATAGTATATATATATAATATATATACACAGTATATATATATATATATATACAGTATATATATATATACAGTATATATATATATATATATATATACAGTATATACACAGTATATACAGTGCACTCCCGTTATCCGCGGTCCTTGCTATACGCGGACACCCCTTAATATCCCATTACAGTACTTGTTATCCACGCAAAAAGTATGCGTTATCTGCGGGTTTCCAATCGAGGAAGAAAGCAGTGCTGCCATTAACCCGGGAACTGCCGGGAGACTCTTAAGAGTTCCCCCGGCGGACTGCGGGAAGACTCTTAAGAGTAAGGGGGGGGGGAAAAAATCCATTTAACCCTTCCTCCCCGGGCTGTCTTACCCAATGACGGTCGCCCCTACCCGGGCGAAATGGCTGAAAAACGTCTAGGCCTAGGCTACCGTATTTATGTTTATTTTCACTGCTAGAACTTTCCCACTCATCTATAATCGTAGTGCGGTTTTCAATCTGTATTTTGGCATTGAGTAGAGCTCTGTAAGTCTGTAAGGTGTGGGCTCCATATATGGTAAAGGATATAGAAGCAGTGGAGAAAGTGCAGAGGAGAGCTAGCAAGCTGGTACCAACGTTGAAGAACGCGGGCTATGAGCAGAGGTTGAGGACACTGGGGCTTCCGACACTGGCATATAGGAGAAAGAGAGGGGATATGATAAGAGACTTTTAAGATAGTGTCAGGAAAGTACGATGAGGATGTGTGTGAAGGTATCTTCTTGATGCGGGAGGGAACAAGAACGAGAGGACACTAAGAAAATTTACAAAGAAAGAAATAGGCTTGAGAAGGCAAAGAACTCATTTTGTGATAGAGTGGTAAATGAGTGGAACGCACTGCCCCAGTATGTAGTCGATTCCGAATCAATAAGGGAGTTTGAAAGTAATCTTGATAAAGCATGGGGAAGACAAGATTTGAAGTTTGATTATAAAACAAAAATACAGAATAGTAAAAATGTTGCGTCTGCTACCGCCGCCGCCAACACCGTGAACGACCGCAGCAGTGCAAGTACTGGTACTGAGCTGGATACACAGGCATAGTTTGCCTTTTTCCAGAGGATCTACTGTAAGAAACTGTAAGAAGTCAACTGGTTCAGTTGTGATGACGATTTCAGTGGAGCCAATATTGCAGAGATGTTGCCAATATGGGGGCTTTTCAGACACTAATTTCGTCATGACGTCAGAACAATAACATTGAGGAGTCTTCTTCTTGTTTTCGGAGGTGCGGTGACGAACGCTTGGGTTTGTTGACATACCTCGTACGCACGGCGTTCAGACCAAGCTTAATTAGGCTATTAAGCTCATGCCTTAGATAAGGCATACCGGGTAGTGGCCCTTCTTTCGTGCTGTCCTTACCTAAGGCAGACCGGGTAGGAAGGGTTAAAACACCCATAAACAAAAACAAATTGTTTTTATTTATTTTTTGCCCCTGGGCCATGCCAAATATCACTCCTCCGCCTCCCCCACTTTCCTCCCCTCCTTCAGTTATCACCTATTTTCCCTGTTATTCCCTTATTCTGTGGTCTATTTTCGTGCTAACATTAGCGAGTTGGTAGCAGGGCGTTGTCATCACTGTTACCAAGCGTGGGAAAGAGCGAGAGAGAGACTATTGCGTAACAGTGTCTCTCCAGACAAGAGGAGGGGAGGGAGGTTGCCTCAGCCATACATTATGTAACTCCCGGCCTGTATCGCCAATTTTGACCATCCAAACGCTGTTTCCACTTGTTTTATTGATGTAACAGGTTAATACCTTTATAATCAACCTATAATAGGCGCATATGGATAAGTATTAATGCTATTTATGGTAAAATAACGATGTTAGTGATGGGAATAGCTCAAATACGTCAGCACAGGAGTACAAAGGAAATCAAGCAACAACAGATCTAGTGACCCTTCTAGGTTGCTTGTCCTCCAAAACACTGAGGATCAAGTGTCCAAACAGTGGTTTAGAGTGGGTAAGGGAACATTGGAAAGGGAATTACTGCCCTGAAACTAATGTCCGTGGCAGGATTAGGAAGTTAGTAGAGGACAGATGGGTTAGTAACTGAGGGGGGAATAAAATAAAGTTATTCATTTACAAACGCAGTCAGTCGCGGGTTTGATGCGAGATATTTGTCTAGGCGGAGTTTAAATGAATCAACGGTGATGCAGTCTATAACGTTTCGGGGAAGCCCATTCCACAAGTTGACAACTCGATTGAAGAAGAAATTCTTAGATTCGTGCGAGTTAAAAGATTTACCAATAATTTTGCAACCGTTTCCCCGCGTGTAATTAGATTGGTCGATAGTGAAGTACTTACTACAGTTCATATTGTCGATGCCTTTGAAATTTTGAACACTTGAATTAAGTCACCTCTTAATCTGCGCTGGGTTAAAGAAAATAGATTTAATTCTCTAAGACGCTCTTCGTATGGTTTGTTCTTTAGGCTAGGTATCATTTTGGTAACTACGTTGAACTCGTTCTAGTTTGTTTATATCTTTTTGGTAATAAGGGCACCAGGATTGAACGCAGTATTCCAGAAGAGGGCGGACTAAGGAATTGTAAAGGGTTAGGATAACTTCTTTGGATTTATGCTCAAATGACCTGCCTATAAAGCCAATTATTTTGTTTGCCTTCTTAACAACTTCTGAACATTGTTGACTCGGTTTTAGGTTACTCGATATTGTTACTCCCAGATCGGTTTCTCTGTTTACATTCTTAAGCTGAGTGCCATTCATCGAATAGTTTGCTTTCTCATTTAGGTATCCGATATGTAGTACTTTACATTTATCCGCATTGAAACTCATTTGCCAAATTTGGGCCCAACATGACAATTTATCTAGATTGTGTTGCATATCGTCAACTTGTTCTTTTGAGAGTACGCTATTTGCAATTTTTGTATCGTCAGCAAATTTTGAGATTGTACAGGTGAGACCCTCATCTATGTCGTTGATGTAAATTAGAAAGATAATTGGTCCTAGTACCGATCCCTGGGGTACCCCGCTACTTACATTGGTCCATTTAGATGCCTTACCGTTTATGACTACTCTTTGCTTTCTGTTGCTGAGCCAATTTTCTATCCATTTCAACACACCGTCTTGTATTCCATGCACTTTTAGTTTTAGCAGTAAACGTTTGTGGGCAACTTTGTCAAAGGCCTTTTGAAAATCAAGGTATATAATATCTACAGCTTTACTCTCATCGTAGAGGTTGAGGATATCGTGGAAGAAGTCCAAGAGGTTTGTTAAACAGGAAAGTTTTTTACGAAAGCCGTGTTGAGTATCTTTAAGTATGTTATTTTCCTGTAAGTGATTTACAAGTCTGTCTCGTATGACAGTTTCTAGTATTTTACATACAACTGAGGTTAAGCTAATTGGACGATAGTTACTGGGTAGGGATTTGCTGCCTTTTTTTAATATCGGTGTTACGTTGGCTAGCTTCCACTGATCAGGCATAGTTCCAGACTGCAAGGATTTATTGAATAGTAATGTCAGTGGTTTGGAGAGCTCATCCTTAGCTTCCTTTAGAACTCTAGGCGAGATTGTATCAGGTCCAGGCGTTTATTTACCTTGAGTTTATCTAAACAATTCAATACTTCTCTCTCTGTAACGGTGATATTGCTTAGAACATCTGAATTATCAATCTGAATCGGCGATGGCGTAGGGATATCACCGAGGTCTTCTGTTGTAAAAACTGATGCAAGGAAGGTATTGAGGGCATTACTCATTTGTACTTCGTCTTTGGTGTATTCTCCATTTTCATCGACTAACGGTCCAACAGTTGAAGTAACTACTTTTTTCTTTCTGATATAACTATAGAATTCTTTCGAGTTTGTTTTACTTTGATTCGCAATATGTAATTCTAAGGTCTTTTTACTTTGCTTAATTAACTTTTTGGCTTTGCGTCGTAGCTCTACAAATTTCACCCGTTCTTCGTCATTTTGTGAGGATTTTAATCTATCATTAGCAAATTTTTTAGCAAGCAGGCAGTTTGAAATATCTTTATTCCACCATTTGGGCTTATTATTATGGCCTGGACGCCGTATTTTCGATGGTATGCAGTCTTGCACTGCTTTTAGGTAAGTGGTTTCGAATAACTTCCAAGATGTATTTATGTCGTTATTGTTATTTAAAAAGCTCCAGTCAGTTTCTTTAAACATAGCTCTATGTTTATGGAAGTTTGCTTTCTTGAAATTAGGGACTTTTTCGATGCTACTATTTGGTTCGTTACTAGTAAACTTTAAAGTGAAAGTTATCGTACAATGGTCGCTGTTACTGAATTCATCACCAACATTCAAATTCTCTATCAATTCTTCTTTTGTTGCAAGTACAATGTCAAGAACGTTATTACCACGGGTCGGCGTTCGAACAAATTGATAAAGCGAACTCTCTTGCAAGTTCGTATACAAGTCATGTCCGGAGTGTGAAGTAAGAGTATCGCCCCACTTGGTCACAGGTAAATTAAAGTCGCCAAAAATTACGGTATCTTGTGAGTTACTTACATCTGCAATTTGTTCGTAAATTTCTCGGTCAGTTTGCACTGATTGAGCTGGAGGTCTGTATATTAACGCAAGTAGTATTTTTGTACCTTTATTATTCTTTATTAGCACAAAAGATGCGTCGACGTTCATAATTTGAGGTTTTGACAAGAGGGTAGGGTTAAGACTTTCTTTGATATAAAGTAAAACGCCACCTCCATTTCGATTTATTCGGCTTTTCTCAAACATTACATAACCGGGAAGTGAATACTCTGCTAAAAAGTCTCTATCTTCTGTATTGAGCCAAGATTCTGTTATGCCAATCACATCATAATTTTCTGTAAACACTAGCTCCTCTAAATCTGAAAATTTATTGCGTATGCTACGAGCGTTTGCATCGAAAACCTTTAAATTTGTTATTTTAGAACTCCCGGAACGCTCTTTAATAATATTTTTGGTTCTTGTCGGATCTACATTTATGTTCATGGCTGTCCTCGGTCCTCGCTGTCTTCGGTCCTTATCGCTGGTGGTCCTCGGTTGCCTCTGTTTTTTGCTTGGTGTTGGATGATTTATGTCACTGCTGCTTCTTCTCGGATGGCATTTTTTGATCCATGGCTGCGGACTGCTTCGTGTAGGAGACGACCCATGCGTGCTGAACCCACAGGGTTTAGATGAGTGCCATCCTTGCGGAACAGAGTAGGCTGGTTGTAGAGTGTAGAGTGTGGTGTCTCATACCCCCCATGCGCACTTCTTAGGTTAACCAAGAAAGGCGAAATATAAGAACATAAGAATAGGGGAGTCTGAAGCAAGCCGATTGGCCCACACAGGGCAGATCTCTCTAACACAACGCAGATCCCTTGTGTCTGTGTTGGATAAAGGAGAAAATCTTAGTGCTACTGTACTGTATTTCATGTCATTTTCTGTTCCTTCTCATATTCATCTGGCTTAATGTGTTCTAAGTGGTTTTAAGAATGGTTCATTGGTTGAGGATAAAGTGAAGACAATCATGTTTAATAATTTTTTTTTTTTAGATAAAAGTGCAGATAATCTTGCTCAATGTGTTATAAGGGGTTCTAAGAATGGTTTATAGGGCAGGGGATGATGATATGGCACAAGTGACACCTGGATTTACCTTTGGATTGTACCTGATGTCCACTACCTTGGACTGTACCTGGAGCTTAGTGTAGTAGTGGAACAGTCATTGTGGATCAGTGGATCCTTTAATCATGTGGTACTGTCGCCGTCAATAGTTTCCTGGACACCCATCTGACGATGACTGGTGATTTGTTTTGGTAACAGTGTTGCCCCCCCCTCCCCTCCCCATCCACCCACTCTGTAGTCATGTCCCTCCCCCTCCTTCTGCCTCGTCGGGCAACTGTAAGCCCCTCCCTCTCCACCACCACCGGACTCCACACACAGCACATCCACACCATTATGCTGACTCTCTCTCTCTCTCTCTCACAACTGATAATTGTAATTATTCGGCACCATGATTACGTTATATATTTTAGGATCATATTTACACTATTAAAACGTGGCCCTTGGCCATATAGTGAGATTTGTTGACCAAATGTGTTTTTATGTATTTTCAACGATCAGTGTAGAGTATCTGAGGCAGACGTCAGTGAACACAAATTAGTGAATATAAGAATATGAAGCTTTGAATATTTTTAGACAGCTGGCTAAAGAATGTCAAACAAAGCCGAATTACTTCACCCGCACTCTTCAATCTGTACATGCACGATATAACTACACCCAATACGCCCCAAATAAACTTAGCCTCCTATGCAGATGACATAACACTCACATGCACACACCATGACCCAAAAAGAGCAACAGATCTCCTTCAACCCTATCTCAACACACTACATGGTTGGTGCACTACAAACAGACTTAATCTAGCCCCAGCCAAATCCACCGCAACCCTGCTCACAAGTTGGACAGAACACGAATACATCCCTCAACTCACCATAAACAACACACCCCTAACACATGCACACACACCCAAAACCCTAGGAGTAACATATGATACTCATATGACATTCAAACAGCACACAACAAACATTAAAAAGAAACTGACACCCAGACTTAACGCCCTCAGGTCACTTGCTCACACAAAATTTGGACACAACAAAGAAACTACCACCACAGTATATAAACAATACATAAGATCAGTGATGGAATACGCAAGCCCAGCCTGGGCTTCTAACCTAGCTGAAACACATCATAAGACCTTACAGACTATTCAAAACAAAGCCCTGAAGATCATTACAGGCTGCACAGCTACTTCACCCACAGATCACCTACATCAAGAAACCAAAATTCTCAAAGTCAAAGACCATCTGGACATGAAAGGCACTCAATTCCTGGCAGCAGCCTCCACGAACCAAGACCACCCACTAAACTACATGGCAACACACCCACAGACACCAAGAAATATCAAAACAACACCCAGCACACGGTATCACACACAATTATTGTCCTCTCTCCCTCCCTGCCCACCCCGAACCAACTTCCAGAAGCACATCCATACTCATATCTCTCACCGATCCATCCACTCACTCACAGACAACACGCAGCTGCATGCACGACCTCCCGAAATCCATCCTTCCGAATCCTCCCTTCCTCGCGAGGACAGAGTCCACCTGGCCAGGCTGAGATGCGGACACCATCCAGCTCTCCTGAGCTATCAGAAGAGACTGGATGACTCCGTTGTCGACGCCTGCCCGGGATGTAACACAGCACCCCATACCATTAAACACATCATAGAAGACTGCATTTCACACAACCACTTACGCCAACAACACAATCGACACTCAATGAGAGCTCTGTGGGAAAGCCCGATCGTGGCCATGGCCTTTCTCAGGGACTCGGGGCTGTTCGGCCAGGCAGCTTAGGGAACAACAACAACAACAACTTCATACAATGCTAGCTCGGTATTGCTCGTCAACAATTTGTTTACACCTAGATAGACTTCTTAAAACACTTGGCTGAATGGGGCCGAATGGATAAAATCCCGAAACAGAGAGTAATGTGTATTCTCCCCTTAACCCTCCAGCCCCGGCTATGTATTATATATATATACTCCCCGAAAACCGGGAGTTTTGGCCAAAAAACGTCTAGCCTAGGCTACCGTATCTTTGTTATTCTGACTGCTTCCGCATTCCCGTGCATCCCCAAGCGTAGATGTGTTTCTTACCTGTAGAATGGCGTTAAGTAGAGCTCTCTAAGTCAACTGGTTCAGTTGTGATGATGATTTCATTGGAGATAACTTTATGGCAAAAACAGCCACTTTTCGATACTTAACAACAACATACAGGCACACACGAACAAGCGACGCTCTTCTTCTTGTGGCCGGAGATGCGGGGCGTCGGTCCAGCCGGCTGTTGTTTACATGCGTCGGACCAACGCCTCGCACACCAAGCTCACAGGCTTTCAACCACTGGGCGTTAAAGAGCCCTTCCGGGCAGCTCTGGTATGCTTTTTTATGGGCGTTCAAGAGCCCTTCCGGGAACCAAGGGTTAAAGAAGCTTCTAAAACTCATAGCAGCTATAATTAATTAATATTTCGGAGATAGTAATGTGAGGGATGTGTTGGTGGACGAAGCGAGGGGCGGAGCTTACAGTAGGAGAATGAGGGGGAGAGGGATGAGAAACCATACAGAGTGGGGACAGTGTTACCAAAACAAATCATGACTCCTTGTGAGTTGGGTGTCCAGGAAATTATTGACGGTGACAGTACATAATATGTACATAATATGACCTACCTAATGACATATTATGTCATTAGGTAGGTCAAAATAGTGTATTTGAGGGTCCAAGATGGGTGAGCTTGGTACGACTTAAGTCTATTTCCCATTGAAACCTATGTTAAACACTGCCCACGTATCCGCGGAAAATATGCGGATACGGGGATTGCACTGTATATGATTATATGCAGTTTTATTTTATGCCAGGTATGGTACAACCAATGCTATCTTCATAGTCAGGCAGATACAGGAAAGATACTTACCAAAAGGCAGGGATCTTTACTTTATGTTTGTAGACCTGGAGAAGGCCTTTGACAGGGTGCCTAGAGATGTTGTGCAGTGGGCTGTGAGGAAACTTGGTGTGGAAGAGTGGCTGGTGAGTGTGATAATGAAGATGTATGAGGATTCGCAAACTGCGGTGAGGGTGAAAGGTGTACTGAGTGAGGAGTTCATCAGGGTTCAGTATTAAGCCCCCTCCTCTTTATTATGGTCCTGGAGGCACTGACTAGAGATTTTAGATCCGGACTCCCGTGGAAACTGCTTTATTCAGACGATTTAGTCCTAATAGCCGACAATGTGCAAGATTCCGAGGCCAAATTCAGAAGATAGAGAGAGGGCATGGCGAGCAAGGGTTTAAGAGTTAATACTGTATTTACAAAACCAAGGATATGCATTGTAGATTGAGACGAGGCAATGTGGAAAAGAGCGGTGCAAACCCATGTGTAGTGTGTGGAAAGGGTGTGGGCGCTAACTCGATTCGGTGTAGCGTCTGTTGATGTTGGGTACACCATGGGAGTAAGCGCTGTAGTAGGACGAGTCAGAAATTGATAAATTTGAGTGCGTAGTGTGCAAGGGCGAGCTTGTGTTAAATGATGATCCTGTGGCTGTAACATTTTCTTTTTAATTTGTTTTCTTTTTCACCACTATCATGAGTACCTTAACAAATTTCCAGCTTTTTTCTGTTTTAACCTCTGAAGTGCGCATGGGGGGTTTGAGACACCACACTCCTGTGCTGACGTATTTGAGCTGTTCCCATCACTAAAATATTTATTTTACCATAAATAGCATTAATACTTATCCATATGCGCCTATTATAGGTTGATTATAAAGGTATTAACCTGTTACAACAATAAAACAAGTGGAAACAGCGTTTGGATGGTCAAAATCGGCGATACAGGCCGGGAATTACACAATGTATGGCTGAGGCAACCTCCCAGCCCACTTTCCTCCACCTCTGGAGAGAGACTGTCGATCGATACTCTCTCTCTCTCTCTTGCACTCGCTTGCTAACAGTGATGACAACGCCCTGCTACCAACTCGCTAATGTTAGCACGAAAATAGACCACAGGAAAAGGGAATAACAGGGAAAATAGGTGATAACTGAAGGAGGGGAGGAAACTGGGGAAGGAGTGATATTTGGCATGGCCCAGGGGCAAAAACAAAAAAAAAAACGGTGTTTTAAATTGATTTTTTTTTCCCTGACTCTTAACCCGTACAGCCCCAGCGACGCGCCTGACGCGTCGGCGATGTATGTAACGCACAGCCCCAGAGACGCGCCTGGCGCGTCACCCTAATTGCGCCGACCGTAACCTCAGGTGTAGCCACTCAAGAGGGCTCAGATTTGTATGGGAACT
The DNA here is from genome assembly GCA_032716605.1 of Paralithodes platypus. NCBI lineage: Eukaryota > Metazoa > Arthropoda > Malacostraca > Decapoda > Lithodidae > Paralithodes > Paralithodes platypus. The sequence continues at coordinate 45,498,969 of CM064568.1, read as the reverse complement.
GTGTACGTATCCCACGCAACCGTGCCGATGGTTGAAAACTCTCAAAGTCCGCGTGCGTGCACGTGAGTGCGCAATAACCTGGTTTTATGGGGTAATTGCCTTCAATTTTTTACTCTTGTAAAATACGTTTTCGGGGGCTCTGTAGGACCATTCTTTAAACTTTTGAGCTTTTTTTCGTGGATTTTCCTTCATTCCTAACCCATTCGCTATTGTTTCTGGAATAAAACCATTTTTTGAAAACCGGTCGGGTTCTGGTGAACAAACATTACAAAACTAGCCGGGGCTGGACGGGTTAAGAGTCTTCCCGCAGTCCGCCGGGGGAACTTTTAAGTCTTCCCGCAGTTCCCGGGTTAATTATCATAACTTTCGCTTGCATACAATAATAGACCTGGGTAATATATTAAATGTTCTGCAAGAGAGTTCGTTATGACTGACTGTGCTTTTGTCTAGGGTGAAGGCATGGCCGCAGCCACTTGCCCTGACATTTGCACCAAATCACAATTCTATTTTGATGTACCTGTATTTGAATTAATTTGGTGATAAAAAACAATCTCAACTAACGTAACCAAACCTAATTCAAGACATAAAGTAAACATACATCGACATATACTTGTAATTGGGCATGAATATAGTAGAAGTATACCGGCTGCAGGGCATGAGCATCCTTCGTCTGCATATTTATATCGAATATCATTATAAAATTAATGACTCAATTGATTTTTGTTCATATTCTACTTGTTCTTAATGGAGTGCTTTGTTGAATTTCAAGCCTTAAAACATGCAAAGCTTCTCCAGTATGAATTCACAATGAAAAAACAAAGTGGAACAACATTCTCCCTATGTTGGCATCTACACCTACATAACATGCGTGACGTCACAATTTTACGAGACTTACAAATTTCGGCGAGCTACCAGAAATTCGAGTATCTGGTGGGTTTACTTGTTAGTGTATATATACTTTGGTGCCTGCAGCTGTGTGTTGTCTTCGAGTGAATGGATGAAACGGCGAGAGTTATGATATGAGATAAGGGGTTATAAGATTTGTTGGTATCCTGGCCGAGGTCTGTAATCAGTATAAACACTTTATGAGGATGGGCTGGTGATGGGCTGGTCTATCAGAGTGAGAACTGAGCGATCTCTGCCATACCCATAGCTTACTCTGACTGTTCCTTTTACTTATATATTTTCTAGATCTCAAGTGACGGCGTCTCTTCCGTGGATTGACCTCCCAATCTACCAAGGTTGGAAGCCAAAGCGTCACATTTTTCCTTTGCCCCTCAACTTTCTCTTCATAATTGCTGAGGGGCACAGGGCCCTGGGTGGGGCGTTTCCTCACCCTCCCCAGCTCCCCGCCATGGAGTGGCTTCGGTCACCCAGGCTTTATTGTGGTCGGCAGGGAGGGTTCTGTGGGGCGCTCGGTTATGGCCTTGGCCTTGCTCGGGGCCTTGGGGCTGTTCGGCCAGGCAGCTTGGGGAACAGCAACAACAACAACAACACTTTATGAGGAGGGACTCTTATCAATCAACAACATTTCACTTTAAACTTTTCAGAGGGGTGTTGAATTTTATCAGGAAAACATGTCTTCATCATCATCATCAAATCTGACGCCTCGCTTCCAGAGGAAGCACCCCCAAAAGGGATGGCCATGGCAGAAACTGCCTCCAGGTTCCCAGACATGCTCCGACTGACCCACTCCACCCACAGTGCCATTTCCACTAAGTGGATTATAACCATGAACACTGAAGGAGCAGACTCAGAGCAGTCCCTCACCCGGATGGCAGTTCCACCACTGTTTTGCTATTTTATTTACCCCAGTGGGGCCCTGGCTGGAAGCATACCAAGCACAGGAATTTTCTGGAAATAGGAACCAGTGGTCCACTGCTCCAGAGGCTGATTGCACCACCAAAGTGGCGGGCGGTGAGGTCGCCGCATCCCTACGCCATGTCTACATGTCTTGGACAGGTTATGAGAAATCTGAATACCATATCCCCCAGGTTAAAAAAAAAGTGTGGGATACAAAGGGGGATATTAGGCTTTGATATGAATTAACAATTATATTTTGTTCGCAGGCCAAGAAATTTGTGGAGTCGTGTCCGTGTGTGATCAAGGCCGATATTCCGAAAGACGAAGCAGAACAGCTGGCTGAGGCTTTCCAGGCAGTCGGAGCCGAATGTATCGTTGAATAAAATGGTAAACTACAGTCTACCAACAAATGTGTTATTTATTACTAATTTTGTTAATACATTTTAAAACAATATACTGTATACAAAATGTTCCTACTGTGTCATTTATATATTATTACATTATTTTTGTAAATTTAAGAAATTAAGATAAAATACTTATCAGTTATGCATTTTGTTATTAAACAATTATTCTATATATCTATCTATTGCCGGACTCTGTGATCCACGAAGGGGTGGCCACAAACTAAACGGCTTACTCATACAAATATATAAATGCCTATAGAATGATTATGAACATGATAAGAAAGATAATTTTATTAATTTTTCATTTACAGTAGGTAGAACTTTTATATGGTGAATAAAAATATACAGTATAATGAAAATGAGGGAAGGTTTTGTTTACTAAGTAGAGTACACTGCCTAGTGTTATGAATTGTAAATAGTTCTATATATAAGAATTTTTGTATTTAAGGTAAATAGTTCCAAGTTATGTTATTAAATATACTATCAGTGTTCTGGTTAAATTCATGTACTGTACAAAACAAAAACAAAAAAAAATATGCCAATTTTTACAGTTCTATTTCTCAAACCATCATCAGGAAAATAACAATTGTATTATTGGTTAACCCGCTGAGCCCCAGCTAGTTATTAATAAATGTACCACCAGGGCCCAGCAGGTTTTGAAAAACATTTTTATTCCAGAAACAATAGCGAATGGGTTAGGAATGAAGGAAAAAAAAAAAAAATATCAAAAAGTGCAGAAAATGGTCCTACAGAGCCCCCAAAAATGGATTTTACAAGAGTAAAAAATTGAAGGCAATTTCCCCCCAAAAACATGTTTTTGCGTGCTCACGTGCACACGGTTGGACTTTGAGAGTTTTCAACCATCGGCATGGGTGCGTGGGATACTTACACAGTTCCCATACAAATCTGAGCCCTCTAGGTGCCATAGGACCGGAGTAATTGGGACCGGAGTGCAGTGGTGGGCGTGGGCGCGCCAATTTGGCGCTCTGTGCTCTGCGATCCGGTGCGCACTACCAATATAAAGGAGCGCGGAGCGAGGAGCGGCAAAAATCTGAACTCGGAGTGCAGGCGGGGAGCGCAGCTTGAATTTTGCGCTCCTTTCTGGCGCTCCGGAAGCGATTTTTCCTGTCAACAACAGGTTCAAGAACGTCATTATCGTGTACAGTCATCGTACGGTGTTACTCACGGTGTTACTCACGGTGTTAGTGAACTGTGATACAGTGATACTATGATAGTGACAGACTGACAGTGCCACCTTCAAACCCTGGAAAGGTAAGAACCTGGCCAGTGCCAGAGTTTGTCGTTTTTTTGTTTTGGCTAAATCTATCAAGTTGGGTGAGAAAGGAAGGATAATGGTAAAAAAAAAAACCCCCCTTGTCCATTTTCGCCAGAAATCAGGTCCCCGATAGTCGCGAACGTAGCTGAAAAGAGTCAAAAGACACTATAGACTTCAGAGACTTTTATCATTTTATGGTATCGATACCATCGGAATGTTACTTGAATGTATGGGTGGGAGGGTGGTTTGGGGGATGGTGGGGGGAAGGTAGAAGCGTAATTGACTTGTGTTACAAATATGAAGCCGATTGGTGAGGTAGTTTCGCCACCACAGATTTTTATTTTTTTCCTTTTCTTCGTACGGATACGCTGGAAGTGGGTTGTGGGAGGCAGTTGGGGGTGTGGTGGAGGGAAGGAAGAAGGGTAAGGCACTTGTCACACAAATATGGAACCGATTGGTGCAATCGTTTCGCCGCCACAGATTTTCCTTTTTATTCCTTGCGAGGCGACCGATAGTCAGCGAGTGGGTGGGAGGAGGGGTTTGGGGTAGTGGTGGTGGGTATGCAGAAGGGTAAGGTACATGTGGTAAAAAACTAAAAATATGAAAGCCATAGGTGCAGTCGTTTCGCTGCTACGATTTTTTTTTCGGCGAGTCAGTATATAATTATATACGGACCTGGCACTGGGCGTGACAACTGACAATACCCTAGTCCCGGCCGTATATATACCGTCGAAGACTGGTCAGCAGGTCATCCATGATATGATATCAATCATATCATTGATATGACATAAAGAATTACAGAAACTGAGAAAGTGAGAAACTTAAACTTCAGAAAGACACCATGACTTGAGTTTTTTTTTATTTAAAAAAAAAATAATAATTTAATGAAGTGAAAGACAAAAGATTGTATTAATTTAGGTAAATAATTAAATAACTTCTAGAAGCTGTTTTTTACTTGTTTTTATTATATACCTATTTTTGGGAGCGCGGAGCGCAGAGCGGGAAGCCCATCGGGTCGGCTGACCAAAGGAGCGCGTGAGCGCTGCCGCATTACCTTATGTCTGAGGAGCGCTGCCGCATTACCGGTCCCACTGGAGCGCGCCCACCACTGCCGGAGTGACACTGACGCAAACGTTGCGTCGCTGGGTTCTGGTGATCGAACATTGCCGACGCAAAACGTGCGACGCTGGGATCCAGCGGGTTAAGATATAGCAGTATTTTATTTGATCTATATAAGATACAGTACAAGGGGAAGTAGAGGGAGAGGAAGACCTCCGTTAAGATGGAGATATGGTGTAGTACAAGCGTTGGAAGGTAGAGGGATGACGGTAGAACAGGCAAGAGAAATGGTAATTAATGGAATGAATGGAGAATGCTTGTGACTAGACGAGTGATAACGCGGTCGTTGGGAGAGGGGGTCAGGTGCCAGTTGGACTAGATAATAGTCCGTCAGGCACCTGGCCCGGGGAGCCGGTGTACTCGCCTAATTGTAGTACTGAATACAGGATTTGAGCCTAAGCTCATGTCCTGTTTCTCTCTACATTTATCCAATTTTTGTTTTAAAAGTTTGGATATTTCTTGCTCCTACCACCTCCCGCTCTAATTTATTCCAACAATCAATGTTTCTACACAAGAAACTGTATTTTCTTACATTAGACTTACTTACAACTTTCTTCAACTTACATTCACGACCCCTGGTTATGCCCTCGTCTCTCACCACAAAATGTCCTCGATCGATCTCAAAACCTTTCACACTTCATGATCTTGTCTCCTCTCTCTCTCCTCTCCCTCAATGTTGGCAACTTCAGTCTATCCAATCTTTCCTCATGGCAGGTCTCTAAGGCTAGCTATCATCTTAATGGCAACTCTCTGAACTCTTTCCAGATTTACAACATGTTTTATAAGGTGTGGAGACCACACCACTGCTGCGTACTCCAATCTTGGTTGTATTATTGTCCATAATATTTCTTTATCTAAATAATTTAGAGATATTCTCATGTTAATCAGCACTGCATATGTTTACCAGTTATTGTATTTATATGTTGCTCAGGTGAAAAGTTGTCTGCCACTACCCTTAGGTATTTTTCTTTCCTCGCTTTACTTATGATTTCATCTCCTATTTTGAATTCCCATGAAGGTCTATTTTTACTTTTACCCATCTCAAGAACATGACACTTACTCGTGTTGAATTCCATTCTCTAAGTTTGGCTCCACTTATATAATGAATCTAGAGCATGGTTCACACATAGAGGAGTCAGTGCCCGAGTCCAACACGAGTGACACTCGTCGATTATCGGCGTTGCTGGAGACCGATTACTACACGAGTAGTAACCGATACCGAGTCAACACGTGTTCATTCAAGAGTCTGCACGAGTAACGGAGAGTCATCACGAGTGTAACAAAACCCAACATGAGTGGCATAAATTTGAAAAATATCGGTCAAATTCCAGTGTAAGAAAACAAAGAGGGGGTACGAGTCAATATGAGTCACAATGAGTGCTCCCAAGAGTGGCCCCCATTGTGCAGGTGCCTGATTCACCCAAGAGTGTAACAAGAGTCACAAAGAGTTATGCAGAGTTCAACAAGAGTCAACACGAGTCACGAAGAGTCAACACGAGTCTACACGTATGTCCTTCGGACTCGTGACGGGGACAAGTAATTTCATGCATGTATGAAATTTTTGGGCCACGTGGCGAATACCCAAGACACACCCCGATACACGGAGAGTATACACGAGTGTACACAAGTGTTGCAGAGTATTGACGAGTCATTGCCGAATAGGAAAATTTCATCACTCGTGTTGGACTCGTCTATTTGTGAACCATGCTTAGGTCTCACTGTAATTCGTCACAATTATTCATATTTGTAATCGGCTTCATTAATTTTGCATCATCAGCAAACTTGGATATATACGAGCCTATTCCCATTTGAAAGTCATTGATGAAAACCAAAAACATGATTGGGGCCAACACCGATCCCTGAGGTACTCCGCTTGTTACTTCTTTCCACGAGAACTTTCCCTTAATCACTGTTCGCATTTCCATCCCAAATAAATAGTTTTCCATCCACTTCAATAGTATTCCTTCAACACGCCCTACGGTCCTCAACAATCTCATATAGGGCACCTTATCAAATTCATTCCTGAAATCTAAGTAAATACAGTCCACCCAACCATTCCTCTCTTGTACAATGTCAATTACCCTATTATAAAAGTTTGTAGTACACAAGTAACCTATCCTAAACCCAAACTGCTTGCTTGAAATTATTTCTCTCCTCCAACGTATCCACCCATCTTTTTCTTATAATCTTTTCACATACAACACTAGTTAAAGATACCGGTCGATAATTTAGCGGTACATCACCTCTAATTCTTGTGCTTTCCTTAACATCTTACAGTTTCTTACAGTAGATCCTCTGGAAAAAGGCAAACTAGGCCTGTGTATCCAGCTCAGTGCCAGTACTTGCACGACTGCGGTCGTTCAGTGTTGGCGGCGGCGGCAGCACACGCAACATTTTTACTATTCTGTATTTTTGCTTTATAATCAAACTTCAAATCTTGTCTTCCCCATGCTTTATCAAGATTACTTTCAAACTTCCTTATTGATTCGGAATCGACTACATACCGGGGCAGTGCGTTCCACTCATTTACCACTCTATCACAAAATGAGTTCTTTGCCTTTTCAAGCCTATTTCTTTCTTTATAAATTTTCTTAGAGTGTCCTCTCGTTCTTGTTCCCTCCCGCATCAACAAGATACCTTCACACACATCCTCATCATACTTTCCTGACACTATCTTAAAAGTCTCTTATCATATCCCCTCTCTTTCTCCTATATGCCAGTGTCCTCAACCTCTGCTCATAGCCCGCATTCTTCAACGTTGGTACTAGCTTACTAGCTCTCCTCTGCACTTTCTCCACTACTTCTATATCCTTTACCATATATGGAGCCCACACCTGGTTCGCATATTCCAGGTGCGGCCTAACCAGCGCTGTATAGAGATTCCTGAAGATTTCTTCGTCAAGTGACACAAATGTCCTTATCAGCCCTACAATTCTATTGGCTTCGTTTATCTTTTCCGCTAAATGTTCTGAGAAATTTAACTTATTGTCTATCACTACTCCTATATCCTTTTCTGATTTCACTTCCTCCATCGCTTCATACATACTGTATCCTACCTTGTCTATCTTGCTAGTCCCAATCCGCATGTACTTGCATTTTTTTGGATGAAAAGGCATTAACCAATGTTCAGACCATCCCTTCATGTCCTCCACATCTCCTTGAAGAAAACCTACATCTTCCTTACTCCTCACTCTTCTATACAGCTTAGTGTCATCCGCATACAGGTATATCTCACTTCCATTGGTTATAACTTCAGGTAAGTCGTTGATAAATATAACGAACAGTAGTGGTCCCAACACAGATCCCTGAGGTACCCCACTTGTAATTTCCCTCCACCCCGAGCCTATTCCATTCACCAGTACCCTCTGTCTCCGATCTTTCAGGAAGGCTTCTATCCATTTCACACATTTCTCCCCTATACTATAGCTTCTAACTTTCTCGATTAACCTTTTATGTGGGACCTTATCGAAGGCCTTCATAAAATCGCAATATACCACGTCTATAACATCACCATCCTCCAGAATTTGCATCCAATCATCTACCACCTTAATTAGCTGTAGTACCGTCGACCTCCCCGGCAAGACCCCGAACTGTCTCCCACTGAAAAGTTGGTTTGATTTCATATTCTCCATTATTCCTTCTCTAATTACCATTTCCATTAGTTTACACACAACACTTGTCAAACTGACTGGTCTATAATTTCCTGGGTCATTTCTCTTTCCCTTCTTAAATATAGCTGTTATGTTCGCCTCTCTCCAGTCCATCGGGATTTGTCCTGCATTAAAAGATACCTCAAATAAAAAAATTAATGGCTCTACTAACATCTCACCTCCTTCCTTTATGATTCTTGGATGTATCCCATCCGGTCCCGGGGACTTACTTCTGTTCATTTTTTCTATAGCCCTCCTTATTCTAGCATGGGAAAACTATTAGTTCTAGTGCTGGTGCCTGTTTGATGCGAATAGTAGGCACTGCATCAACCGACTCCACTGTTAATACTTCCCCAAAGTATTTCCCCAGCACCTCTACTTTCTCCTTATCAGTTTCTGCTCTATTCCCATCATCCAGGTCTCCTATCAGTTCTGGGATACCTACTCTTCTTGTTAACTTTTCCTGAATATACTTCCAGAATATTTTTGGATTATCCTTCACATTTCTAGCAATCTCTCTCTCTCTCTCTCCCTCTCCTTCACCACCCTCCTTGTCTCCCACCTTATTTTATTGTTTATTTGTCTGCGTTCCAAATCCACTTCTTTAGCTTCTATACTAGACCCCCTATTCTTTTAACACGAGTTAACATGTGTTAATTTAATAGATACTCCATTGTTAGTTCAAGTAAATAGTCACTCTAAGTACTTTCGTCAGGACCCACATCCAAACATTCCCAATCCACCTCCCCGCAATAGACCCTACTACAAATTCTTGGAGTTGCCGCGCCTGACTAGGGGTGCACCGGATAACATATCCGGGCCGGATAGTGCAATTATCCGGTATCCGGCCGGATACTAGCAATAGAAACAAAGCACTTCAATGAAACTTATACTATGAATAAATCTGAGTAATTAAGTTTGATTTAGCAGACACATCCTTGAATATATGACCATCAGTGAGCACTACTGCTCTGAATACTGTTGGGACTCAACTGGCAGATGATAAAACAGCCCAAGTGATACAAAACAGTTTCCTGTATTGGACCTGAAGTTAAAATATAGGTTTGATTCCCGGAGGGAAGTAAAGAAAACCTAATATTTAGTAGGGCCCCGTAATCATTGACGATATTGCCTATTAGTATAATATCTCCATTCAACATCCCGTGACAGCCATTTGAATCAACAGCCGCGGGAGGATCAGGGAGTACTCATCATAAGTGCACGCTTAATTCCCTTATGGGATCGTCATTTTGATTGGGTACCCTACAGAAAAAAAACTGTAAAAAATAAAAAATAAAAAGTTTAACTTTATATGTTATCATATGGCTTGCCATATGTGGATTTCTCTTGTTTTGCTTCCCCGACTCCAGGCCCTCTAGCGGCCATCTTCATCCTTCACTGATATGCCAAGATAAAACAATAGAAATCAACGAATGGGAAGTGGGATGGCTGGGAGGGACATTTATCGTCAATGCTTACGGGGCCCTACTAAATATTAGGTTTTCTCTACTTCCCTCCAGGAATCAAACCTATAATTTAATAGGGCCCCTCCATCATTGACGATATTGCCTGAATACCAAGACTGGAGGAGGGACATTCGTGATAATATCCTCAGCTCTGGGGCCAAAAGAATCCGTAAAACATTTTATAAGTTGTATTGTATGCAAACAATATCTAAAAAATATAAAAGATTGTAAGCAGTGTGTGACATCAAGAAAGTCTGCTTACTCATGAGCAGATCTTGTCCTTAAGATCTATGCATGATACTTTGTGGGGACACGCATGTGTTCCCTTAAATAGATAAATAATAATACTTTTAATAATAATTAATAATAGAACTATAACTCTGTAGAATTTAGTTCTAACCTTAACACTATTTGTACAGTATCTGTCTGTACATTCTGATAATACTACATAGTTGCAACTATGTTAGATTTCTTCTGAAAAATAACAATCATAAAAAATTAAAAATTTGTTGAACTGTACAACCAGTTCAAACACAGCTATTGAAACATCACAGTTCTCCGGTGGACGGAGACTATGTGAGGTATGGGGCCATGGGCTACACCGCCCACCTTCTGGTCGTATCTCACAATGAGATCGTAACCTAAAACAAAAGAAAAACAAAAATTATTGGCGAGCTGTAAACTCAGCTCGCTTCATTAATATCACAGATCGTGACTTCCTATAATTATCCGGCGGAGAGGTTCTAGGGGTCTATGTGCTTACCAGCACATCTCCCCCCCCCCCCCCCCTTTCCTCACACCTAAATTGCTAAGCCCATGGCCTAGCTAGACCCGTTACCGTGATGCCACACAGGGCACTTTTGGCTTATTCAGAGCCATAACCAGGCATTGTGTTCAGAGACCCCGGTCGGGAAAAAACCTCCCAACTTAGAGCTAGTTATGTCCTCAATGAAAGATTTTGTAAAACCTTAGGGGTAAAAAACTCTAACTGGCTTAAGGAAAAAGACGGCCCATTCGTGGACGGCGGGAGTAAAAGTATTCCGTCTACAAATGAGGACACATCTTCTGCTTGGATTGTCCAATCATGCCTGGGACCAAAAGAAAAAGTTTTCGTTGTTGCAAACACTTTCTCAGTCTGTTCTTGTCTGTTACTTACCTACGTACCACCAGTCCGGCGGGGTTGAAAGTCATGGTTCTCCAGTACCCCCTCCCCCTCTTTTAAACGCAGCATACTCGGAAGGTACCATTCCTTCAGACCCCGTGCCAAACGAGGCCCATAGAGAGATTGGGCGAGCGAGAGAGAGAGAGGGAAGATAACCCATGATAGGACCAGGCTGGCTCGGCCGGGATAATCATATGCCTTGAACTCAGGCACCGGATCTACTACGCCGGTGGCTAGTTCGATGTCCGCAAACGCCGGGAGCCTGCCAAAATGTAGTCAAACACACGGCCTAATAGTAGCCGTGCACGCCGGTGGCTAGTTCGATGTCCGCAAACGCCGGGAGCCTGCCAAAATGTAGTCAAACGCACGGCCTATTAGTAGCCGTGCAGGTAGAGGAGAACGTGCTAAGGTCAACGGTAATGTGTCTATTGTACTAGGGATACTCCCGGGTCCATGCCTCCGACGCGATCCCCATTTTGATTGGGTGGAGGGGAGAAGGGTGAATACTGGCCGTAGAAAACACGTTACTCCATTTAGGAAAAAAACTAACAAAAAGGGGGAGGGGAGAGACCCCCTCTAGTTGCCACGTAGGGCTTGTAAAATCATGCCTGAATTAAATTTTGCAAGGAAATGTGAGCGAGTCTGAAGTTTTCAGGTCGATCGGGTCCCACTATTCTTTTATTAACACCACATCCTAGCCTGACTGGTAAAGGGAATGCGATCCTAACCAGTGTTTCCTCGTGGAACTGTTAATGTCGGGCTCAGTTAGTTACTGTGGAGCCAAAAAACATCTTGCATTAAAAAATCGGATCGTGCCCAAGGCTCGATTAGCCCCCCAAACCTAGTGTAAAGTGCATCATTGCGGGTGTTGGGGACCCACTGGGGTGAAACAACCATGTTTATTCTGCCGTTTTCCGGCGTACGCCGGGGCGAAAAAACAAACTAATGAGAGAAGATATGTTGAATACCAAGAGTTGTTGATCACCCAAAAAAAAATCAACATTAGGTTCAACTGCCAGAAGGCTGCTCATACTGTCTTAAGGAGGGGCGCCGGGATTCAGTGACACCCGGTGGAGGTTCCACGGTCGTGTCTACTGTCTTAATGATGGCGCCGGGACCTAGTGAAACCCGGCGTGCTTCCACAGTGGACTTTACAAATAGTGAACCATTTCTCCTTGTAGAAGAGGCGAGCCAGTCACGAGGGGTAGGTCACCGTAGGTATGGACTACCAACGTGGAGTCCTTGATGACTTACCTAAAAGAGCCATCTTAATCGAATGATTGGGAAGGCCCTGCAGGTGCTTGGTCTAAATTAACTACTATACGACATGCATTACTGAGCTATCCCAGTCGAATTAATGGAGTTGCTCAGACAGTGCTTAGTAGACCAGGTCGACTGAAGGCGTCTTGAAAAGTGTACTGACCCTTATCTCGAGACTTTGGAAAAGTGAATCTCCGTGGAGTAGACAAAACTCCGACCCAGGGGCTGAATAACCCCCCAAAAACTTGTTACCGAATCTTTCTCGGGAACTAACCTAGCAGAGGCAGACGAAAAGACACGACAGAACAAACCGTGGAGCAGGGTCAATCTTAGAGCCATTTTGTAGGTGGCAAAGCCTTGTGCCGCGTGTACTGCTAAACTAGCGGTAACTGCTCGTTTCACTCGAAGAGTCTACTCCCGGGACGTCCATTTGTCTGGTAACCACTGGCTGTGATTCTCGATCAAGAAGCGTCCGTAAAGTCTAGACTCGTAGTTGTGCCCTCATCAAGCGCCCACTGCGAGGGATTTCCCCTTATACTTTCGTGTGATGTTAATCCAAAACGAATCCTTAACGGACTGAAGTGTTAGGGATTCTATAAACTCATAAAAAGCCAACCCTTCTGTACGTACAGAACTATTTCCACCAACCTGTAGATACGTAAGCACGGCCTGTCCAAATTTGTAGATTTTGCCAGCTCCGAGAGAAGATTGCGGATGAATTGAATGCAGCTCACCGCAAGATCGATGCCCTGACTACGAAGCTTGAATACCTTCAAGAATTTGCCACACTCAACGTAGGAGTGCCCTCGGCCCAAGAAACCACTTCGATGTCAACCGCCATTCCAGTGCATATAGAACCGGTACCGGTACCCACACCAGCAGCTACCTTAGATGTTGCAGAAAATAATAATGACTCTACTCTCACTCCCCCCCAAGGACAACTTTCAGTTAGTGAGAAACAATGTGCATACCAGTACCAGTACCAGGAAGGTCATCCCGACAACATGCCAAAACCGCTTCAAAATTCTTGCTATTGACGAGGAAGAGGAAACGGAAGAAGTTCGGCTTGTGGGCGACTCCATGGTCCGTGGCCAATTAACCGAGTTCTGCGCCAGGGCACCCAGGACCAGAAAGCGATTCTGTATCCCAGGTGGCGGCATGGACGACATTGTTGCGGCTGTGGAAGAGGTTTCCAGGCTCGCCCCCGCAAGCAGTACGTACGTCATCCACGTTGGATCTAACGATGTCCAACGGACGCGGTCAGAGGAAGTACTTTGCAAGTACCGGCGGCTGATCAGGTCCTTCAAGGAAAAATCTAATAGAATCTTAATTTCAGGAATTGTTCCCCGGATTGATGTAGAAAACCGATTCTACAACATAGCTACCAGTACAAATCGCCGACTAGCCAAACTCTGCAGGGAGGAGGACATCGGCTTTGTCGACACGTGGGATAATTTTTACTATGATAAATCTTTGTTTTCAGGAGATGGTGTACATCTCAATGAAGTAGGAGCTGCACGTCTTGGTCGTCTGCTGAACGATGCAGTCAAGGATTTCCGTTCAAAAAACGGGGTCAACCGGGGGTATCCTGGGGTAGTGTAAGTCAAATACGAACTGAAAATTCAGACAATGCACAATCAGTAACATCCAACTCTAATACTCTTAAGGTGTTTTATGTAAATGCTCGTAGTATACGCAATAAATTTTCAGATCTAGAGGAAATCGTGTTTACAGAACATTATGATATAATCGGCATTACAGAATCTTGGTTAAATACGGAAGACAGAGACTTTTTAGCGGAATATACGCTTCCTGGTTATACAATGTTTGAGAAAAGTCGGATCAATAGAAATGGAGGAGGAGTTCTGTTTTTTATAAAGGAAAGTCTTAATGTCAAAACCTCAAATTGCGAATATAGACATATCTTACGTACTATTAAATAATAAACGAGGAACTAAAATAACACTAGCTTTTTTATACAGACCCCCAGCTCAATCAGTGCAAACTGACAGTGAAATTTATGAACAAATTACAGAAATAACTAACATACAAGATACCGTAATTCTTGGCAATTTCAACTTACCCGTGACTAAATGGGGCGATATTCTTACTTCACACTCTGGACACGACCTCTATGCTAACTTGCAAGAGAGTTCACTTTTTCAATTTGTACAATCTCCGACCCGTGGTAATAATGTGCTTGACCTTGTACTCGCAACAAAAGAATTAATAGAGAATTTGAATGTTGGTGATGAATTCAGTAACAGCGACCATCGTACGATAACTTTCACTTTAAAGTTTACTAGTAACAAATCAAATAGCAGCATTGAGAAAGTCCCTAATTTCAAGAAAGCAAATTTTCATAAACTTAAATCAAAGCTTAAAGAAACTGACTGGAGCTTTCGGACTAACAATAACGACATAAACACATCTTGGGAGTGTTTCACAACCACTTTACCTTAAGGCAGTGCAAGACTGCATACCATCGAAAATACGGCGTCCAGGCCATAATGATAAGCCCAAATGGTGGAATAAAGATATTTCAGACTGTCTGCTTGCTAAAAAATTTGCTAATGATAGATTAAAATCCTCACAAAATGACGAAGAACGGGTGAAATTTGTAGAGCTACGACGCAAAGCCAAAAAGTTAATTAAGCAAAGTAAAAAGACCCTGGAGTTACATGTTGCGAATCAAGGTAAAACAAACCCGAAAGAGTTCTATAGTTATATATCAGAAAGAAAAAAGTAGTTACTTCAACTGTTGGACCGTTTGTCGATGAAAATGGAGAATACACCAAAGACGAAGTACAAATGACCCTGGCTACCCTTGGCCTCTGAGTGGGTTAAACGTGGGATGTCATTCTGATTGGCTGCACTTCGAATCCCGGCTGAGGCCTAAACATCTGGTGATGGGCTGGTCTATCAGAGTGAGAACTGAGCGATCTCTGCCATACCCATAGCTTACTCTGACTGTTCCTTTTACTTATATATTTTCTAGATCTCAAGTGACGGCATCTCTTCCGTGGATTGACCTCCCAAT
Organism: Paralithodes platypus; assembly: GCA_032716605.1. Classification (NCBI taxonomy): domain Eukaryota; kingdom Metazoa; phylum Arthropoda; class Malacostraca; order Decapoda; family Lithodidae; genus Paralithodes; species Paralithodes platypus. Next base: position 45,483,789 of record CM064568.1, on the reverse strand, counting down.
CTACCAAGATTGGAAGCCAAAGCGTCACATTTTTCCTTTGCCCCTCAACTTTCTCTTCATAATTGCTGAGGGGCACAGGGCCCTGGGTGGGGCTTTGGTTTCCCGGGCGTTTCCTCGCCCTCCTCGGCTCCCCGCCATGGAGTGGCTTCGGTCACTCGGGCTTTATTGTGGTCGGCAGGGAGGGTTCTGTGGGGGGCGCTCGGTTATGGCCTTGGCCTTGCTCGGGGCCTTGGGGCTGTTCGGCCAGGCAGCTTGGGGAACAGCAACAACAACAACAACAAATGAGTAATGCCCTCAATACCTTCTTTGCATCAGTTTTTACAACCGAAGACCTCAGTGATATCCCTACACCATCGCCGATTCAGATTGATAATTCAGATGTTCTAAGCAATATCACCGTTACAGAGAGAAGTATTGAATTGTTTAGATAAACTCAAGGTAAATAAAACGCCTGGACCTGATACAATCTCGCCTAGAGTTCTAAAGGAAGCTAAGGATGAGCTCTCCAAACCACTGACATTATTATTCAATGAATCCTTGCAGTCTGGGACTATGCCTGATCAGTGGAAGCTAGCCAACGTAACACCGATATTAAAAAAAGGCAGCAAATCCCTACCCAGTAACTATCGTCCAATTAGCTTAACCTCAATTGTATGTAAAATGCTAGAAACGGTCATAAGAGACAGACTCGTAAATCACTTACAGGCAAATAACTTACTTAAAGATAGTCAACACAGCTTTCGTAAAAACGTTCCTGTTTAACAAACCTCTTAGACTTCTTCCACGATATCCTCAACCTCTACGATGAGAGTAAAGCTGTAGATATTATATACCTTGATTTTCAAAAGGCCTTTGACAAAGTTCCCCTCAAACGTTTACTGCTAAAACTAAAAGCGCATGGAATACAAGACGGTGTGTTGAAATGGATAGAAAATTGGCTCAGCGACAGAAAGCAAAGAGTAGTCATAAACGGTAAGGCATCTAAATGGACCAATGTAAGTAGCGGGGTACCCCAGGGATCGGTACTAGGACCAATTATCTTTCTAATTTACATCAACGACATAGATGAGGGTCTCACCTGTACAATCTCAAAATTTGCTGACGATACAAAAATTGCAAATAGCGTACTCTCAAAAGAACAAGTTGACGATATGCAACACAGTCTAGATAAATTGTCATGTTGGGCCCAAATTTGGCAAATGAGTTTCAATGCGGATAAATGTAAAGTACTGTACTACATATCAGATACCTAAATGAGAAAGCAAACTATTCGATGAATGGCACTCAGCTTAAGAATGTAAACAGAGAAACCGATCTGGGAGTAACAATATTGAGTAACCTAAAACAGAGTCAACAATGTTCAGAAGTTATTAAGAAGGCAAACAAAATAATTGGCTTTATAGGCAGGTCATTTGAGCATAAATCCAAAGAAGTTATCCTAACCCTTTACAATTCCTTAGTCCGCCCTCTTCTGGAATACTGCGTTCAATCCTGGTGCCCTTATTACCAAAAAGATATAAACAAGCTAGAACGAGTTCAACGTAGAGTTACCAAAATGATACCTAGCCTAAAGAACAAACCATACGAAAAGCGTCTTAGAGAATTAAATCTATTTCCTTTAACCCAGCGCAGATTAAGAGGTGACTTAATTCAAGTGTTCAAAATCATCAAAGGCATCGACAATATGAACTGTAGTAAGTACTTCACTATCGACCAATCTAATTACACGCGGGGAAACGGTTGCAAAATTATTGGTAAATCTTTTAACTCACACGAATCTAAGAATTTCTTCTTCAATCGAGTTGTCAACTTGTGGAATGGGCTTCCCCGAGACGTTATAGACTGCAGCACCGTTGATTCATTTAAACTCCGCCTAGACAAATATCTCGCATCAAACCCGCAACTGACTGCGTTTGTAAATGAATAACTTTATTTTATCCCCCCCCCCTCATGTTACTAACCCCTCTGTCCTCTACTAACTTCCTAATCCTGCCACGGACATTAGTTCCCTTTCCAATGTTCCCTTACCCACTCCAAACCACTGTTTGGACACTTGATCCTCAGTGTTTTGGAGGACAAGCAGCCTAGAAGTCACTAGACCTGTTGTTGCTTGATTTCCTTTGTACTCTTTACCTCTTGTAACCTGGTAGATCGAGTCCACGTGAAGGGGACGTCACTACTCTACAGTAACTTGTGCTAATGTCTGGAAACCCGCCGGGGAGCCACAGTATACCACCGGGTGCGTACGGCGGAGCGTCATTTCGAAAACTTCTGTTGCCAGGGACCTGGAGCGAAAATTATGGTTCGGGCGGTGAGATTTAATCTTGAAACAACCGGAGCCCAATATCGTACTTGAAGTGATTCTGACGCTAAAATCAAAGAATTTTGAGCGAGGGGGACTTGGGAAAAATTGTTGTGCCTAATCCTATACAACCGGAATCGTAAAAAAAACGACTCGATAGAAAGATTGGAGCAACCGACCCGGGACTGTCATTGTGTCGGGGAGGTAGACAGTGTCAGATCCCCTGGACCTACACTGATTCCAACCCATAATATAACACCATACCCTCTGGTCAGCTAGAAACTTGTAGACTGCACCAGCTAATCATCTATCGCCGGGGGCAAGCCCTAGGCAGTATGACCGTTTTAGTAGAGGTTTTATAAGTCGTCTCGACTGGACTTCGTACCATTGAAATGGATAAGTTGAAAAACATACCGGAGGCGTCTATCCTGACCGTTTGTCCGGCGGTCATTACGTGTATACGCCGTCTCGCCTCAACACTGTGTTATTAACCCGAAAATCAAGTGTCCAAGCGAAAATTTTCTCAGTTTCCCGCTTTGACATGTTTACCGCGAAACGCGGCATATGTAGGTCAAAAATTTAGGAGACCTCTCGGTGTAGGAAAAAAACAGGATAGTGCCCGAGACGATCGTTTGTACACCATAATACGAGTCGATCTTCAAAAATCCCGGGGACTGATGCGACGTACATCGCCTTATCCTTACGTGGTATTCCGACCGGGAGATCGTGAACTGCGGCGGGTTATGACCCTAGAGTTTACAGTGGGCGATACTACTCCTAGTCTACCTAGCGTAAACATTCCGAAGCCGTGTCTATGTATTCTTCTTCGCTTCCTACCCATCCACCAGGGAAGTGGAGAAATCGAAGCTAGAGGTCATTTGAGGTACAGTACTCAACTTGTGCCCCTGACCTGAAACCTACGTTTGCCTTACTGAGTGCGTAATGGACTGTTTTGCTCTGCCAAAACAGGGGTGAACGCGCCGGAAGGAATATCACTACTCACAAACAACCGAGACTCCGGCGGAGTTCAGTGGTCAGAGAAGCGCTCAAGGTCCATTGGTTATACCGTGTTCATAAATGGTGACAAAATCCGAGGGTTAGACCAAGACTTGATCCTATAACCCGTCGCCCTAAGTTGACGTTGGGTAGGAAAACACCATAAAAGTGCTCGTCACATCTCCCCTTACCGGAGACTAACAGCGTCTAATGAAACCCAAGTCTGTGAATTCTGATTGCTGTTCCGGGTTTGCAGGGCCCGATTGTCCGCCGAGAAGGCACGTACAGGGATTAGCCAATCCGAGTCATTGCCCTAACCGTAGTGTGGAGGGAGGGCGTGCGAGGTAGTGAACTTGTACCTTTCCGGATGGAAGAACTAGGGTTGGATACATCCAAGTACAGTCAGTCCCCCCAATTCGCGCCTATATGGGCGGCATTACACGTGTATTGGGAATTCGCGCATTGGGGATAACATCACTTATGGAGAAAAATACATATGGGCGGCAGCCCGTATTTCCACACATTTGACGGTAATTTTTGATCAAAATCAATACTAATTGGACAACCAAGCATACACAATAATAGAAACATAAACAAGTCATTCCTTACATTAAAATTAAATGCTATAAGTACTGTAGGTGAGAAGAGTGGGGGCTCCGAGGCAGACCCCCGCGACAAGGCGAGTTAATTATAGCTAGGCCGGCCCCGCCACTGGCCCTGTCCCCCTCCCCGGATAAACCCATAGATTTCCTGATCGCAGTAGCGCCTTCACCAGTTTATTCTTCCTAGGCATTTTGAAGTTGTTGAAGGGTGTAGGAAGGCGGTTGTTACACAATAAATGGGTCAAGTCTCAGCGCACTAACACTTATGGATATTGGGACTGAGAAGGAAGCCGCGACGGGGCCAGTGACAGTGGTGGGGCCGGGGAAGCCTAGGCCTAGGCTATAATGAACTCACCTTGTCGCGGGGTCTGCCTCGGAGCCCCCACTCTTCTCACCTACTTATAGCATTTAATTTTAATGTAAGGAATGACTTGTTTATGTTTCTATTATTGTGTATGATTGGTTGTCCAATTAGTATTGATGTGGGAGACGCTTCCTGGAAGCGTCTCCCACAATGCCATCGTGACGTCACCGTCTTCCTGCCACCGAGGGGTGTGCGCGCGGAGTAGGGAGGGGGGGTGGCGCGGAATACAAAAAACAGCATTTTTACACCACTCTTCAACCGTGATTCGTGTTTTGTGGGGTTAATACGTGTTTTAGGGATTTTGAGTACCTTTTTTACCCCTCGGCGCGGAATAGGGTAAACGCGGACTGAGGATACGTGTATTAGGGGGACTGACTGTACCTATCTCAAGAAGACAGCCCGTAGATACACTAAATTTGGTGTCTACGAATATCCGTGATGCGTGTTCCACATAATGAAAGTACTCATCGAAGCTCTGCTGAGAAGAGTTATGTCCCCTAATTGACAGCTGAACACACCCTAATTCATATCCGTTATCCATATATCTCATATTTGTAACTTATGATAGATCAACGAAAGTAAGGTAAAAAACGAGGCACCGTCTCACCGACTGTATGTTAGGATAAGATAAAAAACAAGCCGTCTTGCCGGCTTAGGTTCAGCTGAAAAATTGCGAGCCGTCTCGTCGGCATATCTGTGCGACACAATTATGAGCCGTATTCTCGGCTTAATTAATCGTAGGGACCATTAAATGAGATACTAAGTGAGCCCATCTTACCTTAGATTCAACTAGGAAGAACAACTGACTTACCCTTTCCCTCGACCTCGGCTCTCTCCTGTCACTCGGGAGAGCGAGGGCCGCAGCCAGAAGTGGACGATCCGTCGCCGAGGTGGCAATCTAGAACGGTGTCGGGCGAAGCCAGGAGGGTTCTCGTACCGGGGGGTGGGGGGGTTCCGGGTTTAACCCAACTCGGTCCTAGCAACTGCTAATGGACCATTGTTCAACTAAGTGTCGTTTGCATAACACAACGATTACTGTGACCTCGGGGAATTATGCATTGAACGTTAGTTTCTACAATCAATTTCCCCCTGTGGTAGAGGAGGCGAAGTTAGGTAAAAATCGATCAAGGCCGCAAGGCCCGTATGATCTAGAAAAAAAAATCTTTTTCGTAAAAAATCTACGCCCACCGGGCCTGACTGGGAAGTCCAGGGACAAACTTAGGTCCATCTTGCACCAATTTCAGTGTGCAATTAGCGGAATGTTAAAGCAAAAAACAGGTAGTCATGGAGACTGAAGTGAAAAACTTGTAAAAAAGGGATCTGAACCCCCCCCCCCGGTGCAGGGGACGGGACCATCCTATGCCATGCCGCTCAGGATGTGAAAAGATCTGGAAAGAAATTTTCCAGGAATCAATGCTCATAAGGATAACCTGAGAGGTGTTATACATCATATCTCAAGTCCGCTGGAAAATTAGAAATAGCCACTACTATTCTAACCTTCGACTGGACCTGACCCAGCAAAGCACACTGGGATTACTCGGTGTGGAACTGCTTATCTGTGACAAGTGTCACTGGCCCAAAAAACGTGTTTACAGCGCGTTACCCTTCCGTGACTATTTTAAAGAGTGCAAGTGTAATACTGCGCCTCTGCTACTATTAATGACTATGGCATATAGTCCTACTCACCTGACCGTCTCGCCGCAGGGCGACTAAGCAATAGGACCAGGTTATATAGTATCGCCGAGCGATTAAGTCTCGTTGCGTCAGGCTAACGTTCAGGGCGAGAGGACACTAAGAAAATTTACAAAGAAAGAAATAGGCTTGAGAAGGCAAGAACTCATTTTGTGATAGAGTGGTAAATGAGTGGAACGCACTGCCCCAGTATGTAGTCGATTCCGAATCAAATAGGGAGTTTGAAAGTAATCTTGATAAAGCATGGGGAAGACAAGATTTGAAGTTTGATTATAAAGCAAAAATACAGAATATTAAAAATGTTGCGTCTGCTACCGCCGCCGCCAACACCGTGAACGACCGTAGCAGTGCAAGTACTGGTACTGAGCTGGATACACAGGCCTAGTTTGCCTTTTTCCAGAGGATCTACTGTAAGAAACTGTAAGAGTTCCTTCGGCGGGCCGAGCAAAAGGTTCCCTTTAGGAAATAGCATATCCGCCAGGAGGTATGTGGTTAAGCACAACGCCAGGACATATAGATAGTTCCATAAACCTCTGCAAGAGTAGAAACCAGCGGCTTTGTTGCGAAAACCGCCGGAGAAACAAACCAAAGATCTTCTAGGTGTTGACTCCGCCGGGGAAGTTAACCCCCCAGAAAAAACTCCCGCATACATGCACACCACGCCGGGACATTTGGATAATAATAATAATAATAATAGTTCTTAAAGCTAGCGCATGCTAAGCTAGCTAAGGATAGCTCAATAAGGCCGATTAGGCGTATTTCCATTGGGGTCCTGTACTACTACCCCATCCCTTTGCTCATGAGGGATGGTAACGACTCAGTGCTTGTGAAAAATCTTTAATGCGCCGAGCGTGGGCGCGAACCCGGGCCTTCTAGGTGGAAGTCCGAGACGCTAGTCACTACACCAAGCGAGCCGCTTGGAGCCGGATAGCTCCTAAACATCTGCAAGAGTAGGAACCGGCGGCCCCGCTGAGAAAGCCGCCGGAGAAACTAACCAAAAGATTTCCAGAGGTGTTGACTTAACCGGGAAATCAAAACACCCCCCAAAAAAACCTCAAACAATGGAACGTCTCCCAAAGCATAACATAGGCTATCACAAACACAGAGTAAATTTATAAACAATAAATATATCTCTAGCCTACACTGGAGACCCCTAACGAGGCTGGCCACGAGGCACGACGAAACAAAACATGGTAGACACCAGATGCTCCGACGACATCGCAGGAGCAGCACACAGATGCTCCGAAGAACCAGTAGCAACAGCAGCCTAACCGACAGAATCTCACTGACTCCCATATTTTTTTTAATGATGTAAATATTCCCACTTCCCCTAGTATTGACATTCTCGGTGTAACATTAACTACTAACTTGAGCTGGACACATTATGTTAGAGGCATTGCTAAGAATGCCTCTAAAAAACTGGGACTCCTGTACAGAGTTCGAGAATTCTTCACTGACGAGCAGTTGGCCGTGATATATAAAAGTCATGTGCGTTCTCAGATGGATTACTGTTCACCTCTGTGGGGTGGAAGTCGAGTGGTTGCATTGAGGCAGTTGGACAAAATTCAAAATAAAGCTATTAGATTAATCAATAACCCTGCAATCACACAGGACCTTCCTACATTATCCATACGAAGAAACGTTGCATCCCTTGCATTATTCTACAGATATTTTCACAGCAATTTCCGAGGAACTTGCTTCAATTGTGCCGCCTCTCCACATCTTTCCCCGTAGAACTAGGGCAGCTGAGAGCGCCCATGAATTTACACTTTCTCCTCCACAATGCAGAACTTCTGCTTATCAGAATTAATTTATCCCCAGAGCTACTACTCTTTGGAATTCACTTCCCTCGAATTGCTTTCCACAAACTTACAATCTACAAATGTTTAAATCCAGTTGTTACAAACATTTTATGAATGGAGGATGCCTATAGGCACATGGACCTTTTTGTTTTGTCTGTGTTTTTCCTTCCTCCGTTCATTCTCTTTAAAAAAAAAAAAAAAAAAAAAAAAAAAAAAAAGCCACCACATGCTCCGAAGAACACACAGCGGCAGCATGAGGAAGAGAGACCCGAAGCGGGGCCCAAGCGCAGAAACGGACTCCAGAAGGCATCGCACCACGTGCGGCCACCCTTGAACCAGAGCATCTGCTAAAAAACATAAACGCAACCGCCGCATAGTGCTAGCCTGAAGCATAATCTTGCCGTAATTTAGCCTCCTAACTAATCTATAAGAGAGCTAAGGCGCAAATAAGAAAACAAAACAAACCACATGGCGCGTCGAACCTGGTAGGCCTACACGTCGGTGCCTGTTACAATAGTACCCTAAATTGAATTACATCCACTCCCTGCGGGCGTACCAATGGGGCAGCTTGTGCTAGCTAATCTAAAACCCTGTCCATTTCACTTCAGATGTATACAAATGAGCAAAGACTCACGAGAAGCGAGAGAACGTCGAATGAAGCTGGAGCACAAGGACCCCCATCCTCACGGTACGACCGCAGGAGGGAGAAGGACAAAGATGGCCGCTAGAGGGCCTGGAGTCGGGGAAGCAAAACACGAGAAATCCACTTATGGCAAGTCATATGATAACATATTAAGTTAAACTTTTTCTTTTTTAATTTTTACAGTTTTTTCTGTAGGGTATCCAATCAAAATGACGATCCCATAAGGGAATTAAGCGTGCACTTATGATGAGTACTCCCTGATCCTCCCGCGGCGGTTGATTCAAATGGCTGTCGCGGGATGTTGAATGGAGCTATTATACTAATAGGCAATATCGTCAATGATGGAGGGGCCCTATTAAATTATATATATTGCAACTTTGCTGTACCGGATCCTCACTCGGAGAGTTAAGATTATCTACTCAACTTTGTTTAATAATTACCTTATCTTTTAGTACTGATATACTCGTATATACAGTATTTCTGACATACTTTAGCATACGGACCATATGGTGTTAGTCTTGTTGCAATAAATAAATGTGCTTCCATGCTGATTCCCTGCTAGGCAAACTATTTTGTCTGTCTTTCCTTTAACATCTTCCCTTCATGTTGGAAGTTTGCCCTCCTTCAACCTGTCCGACAGAAGGGTGACCGCTCTCAATCCTCCATTTGTTGTCCAATTGCTCTCATCTCTAAATATATTTAATCTACTCTTAACACTCAAACCGCGGTGCCCGTCATATGACGGGCGAGAGATAAATGGACTATCCTCCGATACCCGTCATATGACGGGCGTCATTTTAAGAACATTAGGGGCTCTGAGAGAGTGTCCGCGCGTTGGGAGGACGATAAGCGAGCTCTGATCGCTCGGCACCACCAATGGGCCGCGACTGGGACCACCGCCTCCTTCCTACACACACCCGGCCTCGCGAGACAAGGAAAAAAACAAGGAAATTACCTTATTTAGGGAATTTTCACCTCCGGTTGCGCAATCGCTACAGGATAACCCGTGGTCGTACAAGGATGATTCATGTGTCATTGGAAGGCTCTATTATCGCCTTTTCACGGATACATAATTGTATTACGCTCTTGTATGCCCGCCTGGCAGGTAGTTGATGTTACAAACGGCCACGTTTTTGGGAGGTTAATTCAAAATTTCTTAAGCATTTGTGAGCATTGGACGTGAGACCGGAACCGCACTTTGTGTGGAGCCCTTGGTCTTTTTGTTAATTTTATGTATGTATCCCCATAATCTTCTTTCAGATCGCCAGTACGGTATGGTTTTCATGAATGGCGCTCAACTGGTGATCTCCTTTCTTATCTTATTATATCTTGGGCATCCTCCTTTCGAGACTTCAGCGAGACCTATTCTACTGCGCAAGACATATCGAACGCCTTCCATAGAGTCTGGCACAAATCATATATTTCAAAACTTCTCTCCTTCGGCTTCTATTCCTCTACCTGTGCCTTTATCTCTAATTTCGTTACTGGCCATTCCATAGTTGCGGTAGCTCACTTCTTCAACCTATCAACTCCGGTTTTCCTCAGAGCTTTATCCTATCTCCAGTTCTATTCCTAATATTCATTAATGATCTTCTCAACTGTATAATATATATATATATATAAATATACAATTTTCACCAGCCAATTGCTGTTACCACTTGTTTTAATGCTTTCCCATGTTCATATGTTCATATTAAAAGTAAAATAGGTGCATATGGATAAGTATTAATTATATATATGGTAAATTAACAATTTTAGTGAGGAATGAATCAGAATACCTTCGCATGTCGGGCACTTTCAAATACCATAGCTGAGCAGTTAAGAGGTTAAGTGCCCCATTAATTACCCCTTCCATTCGTCTAATCATTACGTTATCAGAGTGCAGTTGGGTATATGTACAGGCTAAGATTAATATGCAGTATTCGAGAATGCATAATATATCGTAGGCTTGTGCATAAACCTTTTAACTGTCTTGATAGCCTAATGCTTAGTGTGCAGAATTTTGGTGTGAATATCCTAGGTTCGAGTCCTTGGAGTACCACATGTATTCATTACTTACATCCTGGGCAGGTGTCGTCGACGGAGACATCCAGTCTCTTCTAATAGCTCAGAAGAGCTGAATGGTGCCCACATCTCAGCCTGGCCAGGTGGACTCTGTCCTCGCGAGGAAGGGAGGATTCAAAAGGATGGATTTCGGGAGGTCGTGCCTGCAGCTGCGTGTTGTCTATGAGTGATTGGATGGAACGGTGAGAGATATGAGTATGGATGTGCTTCTGGAAGCTGGTTTGGGGTGGGCAGGGAGGGAGAGAAGACAGTATTTGTGTGTGATATCGTATGCTGGGTGTTGTTTTTATTATTTCTTGATGTCTGTGGGTGTGTTGCTATGATCTGGTATTGGGGAATGGTCCATCAGGGAAGAGCGACCCAGCTGCTCATTCGTAGACGATTCTTGTGATACCTCCCGAGCGTCTAAAAGATACCTGTATGTGACATGCCGGCGATTTTCCCGCAACACTGGAAGTAGAATGGGAGAATCCTGCAGTGCCGCCCGGCGGGGTATCGTACTGTACAGTATATGGCTTCTTACGGATGGAAGGAGAAACATAAACCATCATAGGAGAGGCTGGAGGGCTGAAAACACTGCGCTCAGCGGAAGGAGTAGAGGCGCCTTGGCGAGGGGGAGACAGTTGATGTTGCTCAGCCCTAGACAATGGAGGCTTGGAAGCACCAGGTGTCGAGGCTGTCTTCTTTGCTGGGGTTTTATACTTCACCGGGCGGCCTTTAGCCTTAGACTCTTTAGCATGTCTATGGCGAGGTGCTTGGGAGTCTCTTTGCTGGGGGAGCCGGCAATGGAGACGAGGATCTTTGAGTTGGAAGAGGAGACCTCGAGCGAGACTGGCGTCTTGAAGGCGGTCTCTCCGGCGAGTTTTGCCTCTCCTTGGAGGTCCTATTACACTTGTACTGACGGGGGGAAGAGGGTGCAGAGTCAGACGAGTCATCCGTCGATACCGTTGCTTTAGAGACTACTTTCTTCTGCTTAGACCGAGTAGAGATCCTATAGTAACTTATAACTATAGGATCTCTAAGACCGAGGTGGAGGAGCAGGTGGAACAGGCCGCGTCGATGTCGAGCTTTGAGCTTTGCCGGGTGACGTCGGTGTGCTATCAAGGAAACCTCACAATAATTGATCATCCAATTGGATGGCCTAATGAGCCACATCACGGCAATAAAGTTTATAAGCAGTTCTAATGGCTAGCCAAACTGTCTTGAACTTTTCGTCAGAATGAGTGCAGAACAATTAGTGGAGCCAGTGAGGGACATAATTCAAGCTTCCTTAGATAAAGGACAGGTTCCTGTTGAATGGAAAAGAGCTAATATCATTCCGATATACAAGAATGGAAGCCCTGAGGACCCTTTAAAGTTAAACTATAGACCAGTTTCACTTACTAGTATTGTATGCAAGATTTGTGAAAAGCTAATTAGGAAGAGATGGATGAAAATGTTGGAGAGAAAGAAGATAATAACCCCAAAGCAATTTGGATTCAGATCTTGTGTTACCAGTCTGCTATGTTACTACTGTAGGGTGATAGATGTACTCCAAGAAAGAGGCGGATGGGTGGACTGCGTCTACTTAGACCTTTCCAAAGCATTCGATAAGGTACCACATAAGAGATTGTTATCTAAGCTTGAGACGATAGGATGTGTCAGGGGGAGTTTGCTGAAATGGATAGAGAGCTATTTAACAGATAGGGAAATGAGGACCAACATTAGAGGAACTTACTCATCGTGGCGGAAAGTTGAGAGTGGTGTGCCGCAAGGATCTGTGTTGGCACCTCTCATATTCCTTATGTACGTGAATGACCTGCCGATAGGCATAAACTCCTACATGTCAATGTTTGCAGATGACGTAAAAATTATGAGACAAATAACAAATAAAAGTAGTTGTGAGGAGCTGCAAGGGGATTTAGATAACATATACGAATGGAGCACCAAGTGGAAAATGAAATTTAATAAGTAAATATCATGTGTTAAATATGGGAAGAAGTGTGAATAGACCAAATTGGGAGTACAGGATGGGAGATAATATAATTAGCAAGGCCGAAAAAGAAAAGGATTTAGGGTTGATTATACAAGATAACTTGTCGCCAGAGAAACATATTAACAAGCTCTTTACCGGAATGTATGCAATGGCCGGGAATATGAAAGTTGCTCTGAACTACTTGGATGAGAACATGTTAGCGAAGATTATAAAAGGTATGATTAGACCAAGATTGGAGTATGCAGCAGTGGTGTGGTCCCCGCATCTTAAGAAGCATATTCACAAGTTAGAAAGAATCCAGAGAGCAGTTACTAGATTGGTTCCAAGTCTCAGAGAACTGCCATATGAAGGGAGGCTAGACAAATTAAATCGACCGAGTCTAAAAGAGAGGAGAGAGAGGGGAGACATGATAATGATGTAAAAATGCACCCAAGGGCTGGAGAGGCTGGATAGGGAGGATATAATAATTATGGATACAGGAATAACTAGAGGCCACAGCTACAAAGTAAAAAGACCTACCTGCAAGAACGATATCAGGAAGTTTAGCTTCCCCTATAGATGTATTGACAAATGGAATAGGCTGGAGGAGGAGGTGGTAGGGGCAAGGAACATCCATATTTTCAAGAAAATATTGGATGAAAGTAGACTGAGAGACGGGACAACACGAGCTTAGCTCAACTCCTGTAAACTACAATTAGGTAAATACCCCATTTCTATAGATACAGTAGAGCACTGGGGGGCATGATTTGGTAAGCCATCATCCTCGAGAGCGATCAAGACACTTCACACAACGCACACATTGTTGATAGCCAGTCACAGGGAGATTGGGACAATTACGGCTAGTACAGAAAACAACTTCCATGGTGACTCTCCCTCCCGCCAGGAAAATGCTGTCTGCCTAGACGTCCCCTGGGTTTGAAACTTGGCTACCGCTCCTGAGGAGGAAAATTTCAAGAATCAATGCTCATAGGTACAGTACTGTAAGGAAGTAAAGGAAGTAAAGTGAGGAAGTAAAAGGAATTAGTGAGGTAAAAAATGAGTGGACAAGGGTAGAGAGTGCCACGATGGTAGCCCTTGAAGAAATTGTGAAGGAGCAGAAGGAAGAGAGAGAAAAGGAAAAGAAAGAGTTTGAAAAAATGTAGTGCAAGTTTTAAAGAAGAAAGAGAAGGTAGTGAGAGAGACAATAGATAGAGGTAAGTGTGTAGTAATCTTTGGAGATGTGGAAGAGCACCTGGCAGATATGAAGGTAAGAAAGGAAAGGGATGTTGTGAAAGTCAAGGGGATACTGGATTACTTAGACGAGGGTTATGGATGGGTAAAAGAACTGGAGGAGGTGAGAAGGTTAGGAATATATAAGAAGGGCGAGATGAGACCACTAAGAGTGGAACTAAAGTTTAGATCAACAGCAGAAGCAGTAGCCAATGTGAGCTGGAAATTAAATTCGACAGAGCTGAATCATATAAGGGTAAAAAAGGACCTAAGTGTAGAAGAACGAGAACAGTTAAGGGAACTCCAAGCTAAGGCTGATGAAGAGAATGGAAAGTTGTCTGAAGAGCAAAAGAAGAAATTTTTTTGGAGAATAAGGGAAGGGCAAGTAAGGAAGTGGTACATCAGGAGCCACCAAGAACCGAAAGTAAGAGGAGTGATAGGGAAAGAGACAGAGAGACAAGTACGAAGTCAAAGCAAGGAGACGGAGCGAGAGATAATGCAGGGAGCAGGGGACCGGAGAGAGAGCCAGGATGTGGTGGAGAGGGTGGAACAGAGGGAGAGAGAGGGGGGAGGAGAATAGAATTAGTGGGGGAGGTGGAACTGGGTCAGGGAAGGGATGGAGGAGGAGGAGGTGAACCTGGTAGGAGGCAGAGAGGGAAGAGAAACAAGGAGGTGGATTCAAATATACTGTGCTACTACACATAGATGGAATAAACAGTAAAAAGGTAGAGTTAGATAATATATTAAGAAAAGATCAACCACAGATAGTCTGTTTGACAGAGACAAAGCTGAACCAGGACTTTGACAGCAACATAGTGTTTAGTGAAGGATATAATATATGGAGAAATGATAGAAAGGGTAAAAGGGGAGGTGGAGTGGCAGTATTAGTTAAGAACCCTATGACAGCAAAGCACGTGGAGTTAAATAATGACAAGGCAGAAATAATGGCAGTTGAACTCAATGATATAGAAGGAAAAAAGCTAGACATAGCAGTAGCTTACATGCCACCAAAGACCAGAGCATGGAGGGAGTTGGAGTTTGAGGAGATGGTAGAGGATATGATTCAGTCGTTGAGAAGATTGCTTTTAAGGAAGAATCGATTGATCTTGGTAGGAGATTTCAACTGTAGTGAGGTTGATTGGGAATCGGGAGATGCAGGGCCAAATCAGAGATCTTGGGGAAGTCGGCTAGTGGAGTTGGTTACGGAAAATGTACTTACACAACATGTGAAGGAAAATACAAGAATGAGGGGTAATAACGAACCTTCTAAACTCGATCTGATTTTTACAAAAGATCCTCACGAAATTAGTGATATAATCTATCTATGTCCTGTAGGTAAAAGTGATCACCTATTACTAAAATGGAAGTTGACCTCGAGTAATGCCAATAGATTAGACAATAGCTACATAAATGACAGATTAAATTATAGTAAAGCTGATTATGTATCCTTGAAAAGATATTTAGAGGGAGTAGATTGGGATCTTATTTTGAAGGAACGGGACGTACAAGGTAAATATAGTAGATTCCTCGAAATTTATAGAGTAGGAACCAATATGTTTGTCCCAAGATATAAAACTGGAAATTTTACTAAGCAGAAAGATTGGTTTAATTTGAAATGCAAAAGAGCTTTGGGTAGGCGTGATGCAGCTTGGGCTAGATTAAGAAGAAGGAACACTGAGAGTAATCGGAATAAATATAAACAGGAGAGGAATAGATATGTTAACATAATTAGGCAAGTTAAAATGAACTATGAGAAGAACATAGTAAATAAATGTGAAAGTGACCCTAGATTATTTTATAAATATATAAACAGTAAGTTGAAGGTAAAGAAACAAATTACTAAATTAAGAGTTGATGCTAGGACGTATGAAAATGTATCGGACATGTGTGAGGTAATGAATAACAAATTGGGGTCAGTTTTTACTAGAGAGGAAGGTTTTGACGAACCACAGGCGGGAGTACTGGAGAGTGGTCTTAGTAAGATTGAAATAACTAGAGATGAGCTGTTATCTGCGATGAGAGGACTTGAAGTAAGGAAAGCTATGGGACCGGATGAAGTGTCTGCCTGGGTTTTAAAGGAGTGTGCAGAGCAATTAGTGGAGCCAGTGAGGGACATAATTCAAGCTTCCTTAGATAAAGGACAGGTTCCTGTTGAATGGAAAAGAGCTAATATCATTCCGATATACAAGAATGGAAACCCTGAGGACCCTCTAAACTATAGACCAGTTTCACTTACTAGTATTGTATGCAAGATTTGTGAAAAGCTAATTAGGAAGAGATGGATGAAAATGTTGGAGAGAAAGAAAATAATAACCCCAAAGCAATTTGGATTCAGAGAAGGGACATCTTGTGTTACCAGTTTGCTATGTTATTACAGTAGGGTGATAGATGTACTCCAAGAAAGAGGCGGATGGGTGGACTGCGTCTACTTAGACCTTTCCAAAGCATTCGATAAGGTACCACATAAGAGATTGTTATCTAAGCTTGAGACGCTAGGATGTGTCAGGGGGAGTTTGCTGAAATGGATGGAGAGCTATTTAACAGATAGGGAAATGAGGACCAACATTAGAGGAACTTACTCATCGTGGCGGAAAGTTGAGAGTGGTGTGCCGCAGGGATCTGTGTTGGCACCTCTCATGTTCCTTATGTACGTGAATGACCTGCCGATAGGCATAAACTCTTACATGTCAATGTTTGCAGATGACGTAAAAATTATGAGACAAATAACAAATAAAAGTAGTTGTGAGGAGCTGCAAGGGGATTTAGATAAAATATACGAATGGAGCACCAAGTGGAAAATGAAATTTAATATAAGTAAATGTCATGTGTTAAATATGGGAAGAAGTGTGAATAGACCAAATTGGGAGTACAGGATGGGAGATAATAAAATTAGCAAGGCCGAAAAAGAAAAAGATTTAGGGTTGATTATACAAGATAATTTGTCGCCAGAGAAACATATTAACAAGCTCTTTAGCGGAATGTATGCAATGGCCGGGAATATGAAAGTTGCTCTGAACTATTTGGATGAGACCATGGTAGCGAAAATTATGAAGAGTATGATTAGACCAAGATTGGAGTATGCAGCAGTGGTGTGGTCCCCGCATCTAAAGAAGCATATTCACAAGTTAGAAAGAATCCAGAGAGCAGTCACTAGATTGGTTCCAAGTCTCAGAGAACTGCCATATGAAGGGAGGCTAGACAAATTAAATCTACCGAGTCTAAAAGAGAGGAGAGAGAGGGGAGACATGATAATGATGTACAAATGTACCCGGGGGCTGGAGAGGCTGGATAGGGAGGATATATTAATTATGGATACAGGAATAACTAGAGGCCACAGCTACAAAGTAAAAAGACCTACCTGCAAGAACGATATCAGGAAGTTTAGCTTCCCCTATAGATGTATTGATAAATGGAATGGGCTGGAGGAGGAGGTGGTAGGGGCAAGGAACATCCATATTTTCAAGAAAAAATTGGATAAAAAGTAGACTGAGAGACGGGACAACACGAGCTTAGCTCAACTCCTGTAAACTACAATTAGGTAAATACAATTAGGTAAATACTAGTCTATGACGGTGGAACATAACATTAATTATTTACGCATGAGGAAAAAAGAATGTACAACAATAAGTATCATCTAAGGTCCCCTTACATTACAATAAACCATACCCAATGGTCAAAGAGTTATGAATTCTTATCTAAGTGACCAACACTGACCTAAACCCTTCTTATTCGGTTAGAATCCAGTTCTACAATAACACCTCGCCCATCCAGACTAATTGGGGGAGAAACCTGTCCGGATGGCTCAAACATGATTCCAGATATCTAACTTAAACAACCAGACTTATGTTTCAGCCATCCAGACAAATCTGGATGGCTGAAACATGAGTCCAGATATCCAACTTAACCCTTCTTTGGCGGCGCGCAATTTATGTTGTGTGAAATAAATATGGACTAAGTGGCGGTTCACAACTTATGTTGTGTGCCATTTTCACCACGTAATGTTGCTGAGAGAGAGAGATAAGTGGTGGGAGGAGAGTAGCAAGCATATGACTGCTCCAGACCACCGCGGCGGACCTACTGACATGAATCCCACCCTCCCCTACTTGCTACACAGGGAATTATGTAGGGAAACTACCTAATTACATGGTTTTTGCACTCGTGTTGCGCGATCGTTGCAAGAAAACTAGCGGTCGTACAAGGATGGTTGGGGTGTCATTGGAAAGCTCTGTTTATGCCCTTTCAGGGATAGATACTTGTTTTACGCTCTGGGTCTTATTTAGGCATGAAAATGATCACGTAAACAACCCTATTTAGGGTAAAAACACCCCGCTGGGCGGTACATATAAATTACCGCCTAGGCCGCTCGTAAGGTGTTAAACAACCAGACTTAGGTTTCAGCCATCCAGACAAATCCGGATGGCTGACATACAAGTCTGGATATCTAACACTGGATGCAAATAATATGCGTGGAAACTTGTATTTGTCTCGTCGATTGATTTATATTTTTCCCAAGCCATCCAGACAAATCTGCTTGGCTGAAACATGAGTCTTGATCTCTTGGGTTTCTGTATTTGAGAGCACCGGATGGGAGGGGTTCTACTGTACGTTACCCGGCGACCCGCGGCGGGCAAAGAGTGAATCAGCACCACACTTAATTACAAAGATAGACTTAGGTGATGGCCGGCGGAACAGGCTCCCTTCATTCCGCCGAGAAATCGTTTGTTGGCTCGATGCTACAAACGGGTTTATTGGATACCGACTACGTAAAAATCGACCAACGAGAGTTACCCGCTGCACTGAAAAGATCAGCTTTTCATCTAATAAATACGAATTCAGCCTTATCAAGTCACATTGTAATGATACGCCAAATTCCACATACTCTAGGTGACCACACAAGACTCTACATTACAAAATGTACGGGGCTCAGTAAGGCCTAGAGGCATGTCGAACGCATTCCCCTGCTGATCAGTCTTTGTCTGACGTTTACGAAACCCAAGCAAGTGATATGACATGCAAAATTATATAACCAATAGAATAATACATCCTAGCCATAAAATAACACCTCCAAGGAGGCCAAATTAACTAGCCAGGGCAGGCAGGCGTCAAACAGACGTATCATCGAAGCACACTCACCTTCCTAGAAAGACTAAGTACTCATTCCCCCATCACGAAGAACAGGAACGTAGGCATATAGCGTCAAAACCTGTAGCCAAACTTCTTACTAAGAGAATTTGAAACGCACAAGGTTCTCCACGAAGAGATCATACCACTTAACCCACCCAATTGGGTGGCCGAAAAGTGGGCCCCAAAAAGCTACACAAAGAAGCCTCATGCCTAAACTACCTCGTAGACATAACACAGGGGAAAAAATTCAAAACACAGCAATGAGGGATCCTTGCCTTATCACGACTAAGGTCTCCCGAGTATAAGTTGACATGACACCCACGGAAAAACTCCTAAGGTGTCCCACAGGATGGTGCACATATCCTATCGAACCTGAATAACTACCCCAGCTCATCATCAGGAGGTAGGAGAAGGATGATTAGAGGACACAGACACCTCCGCTCCAGATGACTAGGAGCAGAGAGGCCTAGATGCAGCGCTTGACACTAGGGGACGCCGCTAAAGAACATCAGACTGTAAGGATCCGAACTGGTAGATCAAGTTTATTCTTTTGTTTTTTAATTTTTTACCAATACTGGTATTTGTTATCGGTTTTTTTCAGTAGTGGCATCCGCATTATACATGGACGAGTCTGTGAGTGTTTTGAGCGTTCGCTCACGATGATATGGTTAATCTCTATTGTTTGGGCTCCTAGGCGGAACATTTGAAATGGCGAGTCAAGAGTTCAAAGAGAGGCCATAACTTTGTTAAGGCAGTTCGTCAATGATAAAATAAATAAACTAATGCCTTTATAACATGAACACTAATGTCGGTCCCCTTCCCCTTGTCTATCTATCTATTGCCAGATGCCATGATCCCAGAAGAGGTGGCCACAAATGAATCACCCCCATACACCTGTCCCCAGTCAGTCAATGCCCTTCCTCCCATCCAACACCCTTCCAAGCATATACTTCTTAACTCCATCCTTCCACCTCTATTGCCAGATGCCATGATCCCAGAAGAGGTGGCCACAAATTAATCGCCCCCATGCACCTGTCCCCAGTCAGTCAACGCCCTTCCTCCCATCCAACACCCTTTCAAGCATATACAGTAAACCCTCGCCATCTCGGACCTCTAGAGGTCGGAAACCCGTACTAGCCGGACTGGCTACGGCCTCTCGGACATATACTTCCATATTTCGGACATTTCCGTCATCGTTCCGACAGTGTCCGACGTCGCCCTCACGTCACCGGGCAATAAGGGTGAATATCCGACAAACAGAAGGGAAGTCCGACGCCATCTACATCCAGGGTAAATTTTCGTTGCGTGAACTATTAGTTATATGGGATTAATTAGGTTAGGTCCGAACCATCAGGCATATACTGTACCCCTATAATGTTCGTAAACACCAAATAAAAGTCATAATAAATTGTTATAATTAATAAATGATATACAGTAAACTCCCGCTAACTATAAGGGTGGTATTTGTCATTAATATGATAAATTTCACATGAAAAAAAAAAAAAAAAAAAAATCCCCGCGCTGTAGGCCTAATCCCTCCCCTCCCTGTCCCAAGCCTCAACTCCGACCCCGTTACTGTGATGATGTTGATAAGCCTATCTTATTTATTATTTATCTATGTGCTGGAAGGATATTATATTTTTCAATTCCATCACATTAGAAATTATTCAAAGATTACAAAACGTCCAAATAAGACATAGTTATGTTAATGTATAAGGGAGTTAGGTAGATGAATTAGAGAGATAGATAGATAGAAAGAGAGTGTATATCGAGGGAACAAAACAAAACAAAAAATCTATCAAACTTAAATCTTCCGTCTCTGCTCGCACGGAGGGGAGGGTTGAAATATTTTGTTGACTATTTTATTTATTATTTATCTATGTGCTGGAAGGATATTATATTTTTCAATTCCATCGCATTAGAAATTATTCAAAGATTACAAAAAGTCCAAATAAGACAGTTATGTTAATGTATAAGGGAGTTAGGTAGATATGCATTAGAGAGATAGATAGATAGATAGAAAGAGAGTTGCAGAGGGGGAGTGAGCGATTTTATATGGAAAAAAGCTAAAAATACCCTGGCAAAAAACTTCAGTCTCGGTAAAAAATGTGTAAAGTCGAGCCAAAGTGTTTGTTGCGCAGGCAAGGGGTAGTACTATGCAACCTTCGTTAATCCTCCTGGCCCGGGCAGGTCCTCCAAAGGACAGGGTGGGCTACCCGGGCGATCTGGCCGAAAAACGTCTAGGCCTAGGCTACCATATTTTTGTTAATTTAACTGCTAGAAATTTCCCACGCATCTATAAACATAGTGCAGTTTCCAATCTGTAGACTGGCGTTGAGTAGAGCTCTCTAAGTTAACTGGTTCAGTTGTGATGACGATTTCAGTGGAGCTAATTTTTCCGCGATGTTGACAATATGGGAGCTTTTCACACACTAATTTCGTCTGACGTCACAACAATAACATTGATCCGACCTCTCCTTATTGTTTTCGGAGGTGCGGTGACGCAACGATCGGCTTTGTTTACATGCGTCGGACGCACGGCGTTCAGACCAAGCTGAATAGGCTTTCAAGCTTTCTATCTCCTGAAAGGACACCCGGGCACCTGCCCTTATTTCGTGGTGTCCTTTGGAGGGCCTGCCCGGGCCAGGAGGGTTAAAGTGAAAATTTGTTGCAAGAGTGTTCGTTGTGCAGGGGTTTACTGTACTGTGTTTTGTATTACAGATTATAGGGTTCGAATAGGGTTGTCTTCGTTTTCTAGGTTGACGCGGACGTCTCTCTTGAGGTCGGATTTTTTCCGTAGTCTCTGATTTCATTGTTGTCTCGGACGGACATTGGTTAGGTCGGACACAAGCCGGACTCCGGACATCTCGGATTTTCGGTCATCTCGGACTGGGTCTCCCCCCAATTAGTCCGAGATAGCGAGGGTATACTGTACTTCTTAACTCCATCCTTCCACCTCTCTCTCTTTGCCCTTCCACTTCACACACATACACTCTTAGTCATTATCTCGCTTCCCATACGTTTCACATGCCCAAACCATCTCAAAGTGTTCCTTTTCACTTTCCAACACATCTACATCCTCACTAAACGGTCGTACTTCCTCATTCGTCTGTCTATCCCTCCATGTAACTCCGCACATACTTCTCAAGTAACTCATTTGCACCCCTCTCACTCTTGGTTTGTCTCCAACAACGTCCAGGTTTCACTCCCGTACATCTATGTCGGTATTACCACACCATCATACGACTTCTTTACTTCCATGCTGACCACCCTATTTCTTGTTACTACTTTCAGTGTTCCTACAACCCTGTTGCACCCTCTCCCGCACTTCTTCCTCCCTACTCCCATCTTTACTCAACACACTGCCCTAAAGCTTAACCCACTGGACTCCAGCAATGCACGTTATGCGTCGCCTATGTACAATGCCCAATCCCAGCGACGCAACGGTTGCGTTTTCCTTAATTACTAGTCCTATGGCATTTAGAGGGTTCAGATTTGTATGGGAACTGCTTTAGGATTCCACGGAACAATACCGATGGTTGGCAACCCTCCAAGTCCAGCCACGTGCATGTGGGCACAGGAGTGATTTTCCAGTATTTTGCCTACCCATCACCCTATGTTAAATGCGACTTTACACCGGCCCGCAGGACCCCTAAATGACCTAGGTGAGCATTTTGTTGTGGTTTTTCCTTCACTACTAACCCATCCCATGTGTTTTCAAGAAAACAAAAAAATACCAAGTGGCCGGGCCTGGAGTGTACATTTATTATAAATCAGCCGGGGCTCTGTGGGTTAAATGAGCAGACATTCTCCATAACCTGACCGTTCAACCTCCACTCGCACGGTGAATGAACCCGTCAAAGACCATAACCTTACTCTTCCCCGCATTTACCTTCAGTTTCCGATTTTCAGTTTCAAACATATTTACCAGATCCTGCAACTCCCACTCATCAGAACTGTATCGTCAGCAAACAGCGGTATAGGCAACTTCCACTTTCTTTCCTTCCCGTATCAGCAGTACACCAACATCCTGCTCTTCCTTTTATTTATTTCAGATCCATCCATATCTATATTGAACACCCATGGGGATATCACACACCCTTGCTTTAATCCAACATTCAGATCAAAGAACTCGCTCTGTTCATTCTCAACACGTACTGCCGCATTTGCAACCTGACCCTCATACATGCTCTTCACAACAGCGTAGTCATAAATGGGAAAGCATCAACATGGACCAATGTAACTAGCAGAGTACCACAAGGATCAGTACTGGGGCCAGTTCTCTTCTTAATCTACATAACCGGCATAGATGAGGGCCTCACCTGCATAATCAAAGTTTGCAGATGATAAAAAAATTGCAAATACTGTAATGTAATTTCAAAAACACATTCAGGATATGCAAGGCAATCTAGATAAGTTGTCTCAATGGGATCAAATATGGCAAATGTGTTTCAATGAAGACAAATGCAAAGTACTTCACATTGGAAGCCGAAATGAGAAAGTGAACTATTTAATGAATGGCACCCAACTCAAGACTGTAAACAAAAACAGATTTAAGAGTAACAATATAAAGTAACCTCAAACCTAGCCAACAATGCAAGTAGGTTGTTAACCTAAGACATGCGCATGGGGGGTACGAGACACCACACGCCTGTGCGCACGTATTTGAGCTGTTCCCATCACTAACATAGTTATTTTACCATAAATAGTATTAATACTTATCCATATGCGCCTATTTTAGGTTGATTATAAAGGTATTAACTTGTTACAGCAATAAAACAAGTGGAAACAGTGTTTGGATGGTCAAAATCGGCGATACAGGCCGGGAGTTACATAATGTATGGCTGAGGCAACCTCCCTCCCCTCCTCTTGTCTGGAGAGACACTGTTACGCAATAGTCTCTCTCTCGCTCTTTCCCACGTTTGGTAACAGTGATGACAACGCCCTGCTACCAACTCGCTAATGTTAGCACGAAAATAGACCACAGAATAAGGGAATAACAGGGAAAATAGGTGATAACTGAAGGAGGGGAGGGAAGTGGGGAAGGAGGGGATGTGGAAGAGTGATATTTGGCATGGCCCAGGGGTGTTTTAACCTCTGAAGTGCGCATGGGGGGTAATGAACACCTCTGCCTGTGCGCATGTATTTGAGCGGTTTCCATCACTAAAATATTTATTTTACCATAAATAGCATTAATACTTATCCATTATCCATAAATTACATAATGTATGGCTGAGGCAAGCTCCTCTCCCGCCAATTTTCCCCAAGGCTGGAGAGACACTGTCGATCGATACTCTCTCTCTCTCTCTTGTACTCGCTTGCTAACAGTGATGACAATGCCCTGCTTGCAACTCGCTAATGTTAGCACAAAAATATACCACAGAATAAGGGAATAACAGGGAAAATAGGTGATAACTGAAGGAGGGGAGGAAAGTGGGGAAGGAGGGGAGGTAGAGGAGTGATATTTTGCATGGCCCAGGGGCAATTTTTTTTTTTTTTTTTTTTTTTTTTTTCGATGTCAAAAGTTGATTTTTGTTTTCACTCACTCTTAAGAAAATTGGTTTTAACCCGTGGAGCCCCGGCTAGTTTTGTAATGTTTGCGCACCAGAACCCGGCCGGTTTTCAAAAAATGGTTTTATTCCAGAAACAATAGCGAATGGGTTAGGAATGAAGGAAAAACCACGAAAAAATGCTCAAAAAGCTTAAAAAATGGTCCTACAGAGCCCCCGAAAACGGATTTTACAAGAGTAAAAAATTTAAGGCAATTATCCCAAAAAACAAGGTTATTGCGCGCTCGCGCGCATGCACGTGGACTTTGAGAGTTTTCAACCATCGGCACGGTTGCGTGGGATACGTATACAGTTCCCATACAAATCTGAGCCCTCTTGAGTGGCTACACCTGAGGTTACGGTCGGCGCAATTAGGGTGACGCGCCAGGCGCGTCTCTGGGGCTGTGCGTTACATACATCGCCGACGCGTCAGGCGCGTCGCTGGGGCTGTACGGGTTAAATTGATTTTTTTCCCCCTGACTCTTAAAGAGTCTTCCCGCAGTTCCCAGGTTAAATGGATTTTTTAAGGCCCAGGATCTTAACCCGGGAACTGCGGGAAGACTCTTAAGAGTTCCCCCGGCGGACTGCGGGAAGACTCTTAACCCGGCAAGCGCGATAGGCCTCACGGAAGGCTTCCTATAGGGAACGCGATAGGCCTCACGGAAGCAGGACCATAAAAAAAGCCTTCCATAAAAAAAAAGGGCCTATCAAAACAAAGGAATTTGTCTCTAGGTGAGATAATTCCCCTCCAGTACTCATCCATGTAAATTTCACCCACCCCCCTCCCCTCCTTCCCCACCTTATTCTCCCCTCCTCAATTATCACCTATTTTTCCTCTTATTATCATCATTTATCGGTTATTTTTCTCTCCCGCGATAATGTAGCACAAGTGGGTTGCATAAAAGATCGTTATGCAACACCCAGACACCGGCACACACCGCCCCGCTCGTCTCAGTTGACTCCCAGACAGCGAGAGGGGAGGGCTGCCTGTCTCTCTCTCTCGCCTGAGATTATGACCGGGTGGCCAATATCTTCGTTTTTCACCACCCAAATGCTTTTCCCACTTATTTTAGCACTCTTGAAGGTTCATATATACATCATATATGTAAAATAAAAGCATACCGAAAACAAATAATGGTTTATATTGTAAATATAACGAATTCTGTCAGAATCCAGGGCTAGAAATGCACAAATAACTACCCTAGCACCTAGGTCTATATCGCGCTTGTCAGGTTAAGAGTCGGGGAAAAAAAAAAAAAAAATTAAACACAATTTTTTTTTTTTTTTTTTTGCCCCTGGGCCGTGCAAAATATCACTCCTCTAACTCTCCTCCTTCAGTTATCACCTATTTTCCCTGTTATTCCCTTATTCTGTGGTATATTTTCGTGCTAACATTAGCGAGTTGCAAGGAGGGCATTGTCATCACTGTTAGCAAGCGAGTGCAAGAGAGAGAGAGTATCGATCGACAGTGTCTCTCCAGCCTTGGGGAAATTGGCGGGCAAGGAGGTTGCCTCAGCCATACATTATGTAACTCCCGGCCTGTATCGCCGATTTTGACCATCCAAACGCTGTTTCCACTTGTTTTATTGTTGTAACAGGTTAATACCTTTATAATCAACCTATAATAGGCGCATATGGAGAAGTATTAATGCTATTTATGGTAATATGAATATTTTAGTGATGGAAACAGCTCAAGTACGTCAGCACAGGCAGAGGTGTCTAATACCCCCCATGCGCACTTCAGAGGTTAAGAGTCTTCCCGCAGTTGCCCGGGGAAACTCTTAACCTCTGAAGTGCGCATGGGGGTAATTGGAAACGTCCCCCTGTGCTGACGTATTTGAGGTGTTTCCGCCACTAAAATATTCATTGTGCCATTAATAGCATTAATACTTATCCATATGCGCCTATTATGGGTTGATTATAAAGGTATTAACCTGAAACAACAATAAAACGAGTGAAAACAGCGTTTGGATGGTCAAAATCGGAGATATAGCCCGCGAGTTGTATAATGTATGGTGAGGCAATCTGATTTCCCGCCATATTACCCCAAGGCCACTGAGACAGAGTTGATCGATACTCTCTCTCTCTCTTGCACTCGCTTGCTATCAGTGATGACCACACCCTCATCGGATTTCTAATGTTAGCACGAAAATATACCTCAGAATAAGGGAATAACAGGGAAAATAGGTGATAACTGAAGGAGAGGAGGAAAGTGGGGAAGGAGGGGAGGTAGAGGACTGAGATTTTGCATGGCCCAGGGGCCAAAAAAAAAATAAAAAATAAAAAAAAAAAAATATAAAAAAATATATTTTTTTCGATGTCAAAAGTTGATTTTTATTTTCTCTGACTCTTAAGAGTCTCCCCGCAGTGCGCCGGGGGAACTCTTAAGAGTCTCCCCGCAGCTCCCGGGTTAAGTGTCTTTCCGCACTTGCCGGGTTAAGAAAGCAAACAAAATAATTGGTTCATAGGCAGATCCTTTGAGTATAAATCCAAAGATGTAATCCTCACTATATAATTCCTTAGTTCGCCCACTCCTGGAATATTGCGTTCAGTCCTTGTGCCCTACTATCAAAAGGCTAGGCCTATAGACAAACTGGAACGTGTTCAATGCAGTCACTAAAATTATACCCAGTCTCAAGAACAAACCATATGAGGAACGTCTTGAAGAATTACAAGTTTCCCCTAACAAAGTGTAGATTAACCCGGAAACTGCTGGGAGACTCTTAAGAGTGAGTGAAAACAAAAATCACTTTTGACATCGGGGAAAAAAAAAAAAAAAAAAAAAAAAAAATTGGCCCCTGGGCCATGCAAAATCTCAGTCCTCTACCTCCCCTCCTTCCCCACTTTCCTCCTCTCCTTCAGTTATCACCTATTTTCCCTGTTATTCCCTTATTCTGAGGTATATTTTCGTGCTAACATTAGCGAGTTGCAAGCAGGGTGTTGTCATCACTGATGGCAAGCGAGTGCAAGAGAGAGAGAGAGAGTATCGATCGACTGTGTCTCAGTGGCCTTGGGGGAAATTGGCGGGAAAGCAGCTTGCCTCACCCATACATTATACAACTCGCGGGCTATATCTCCGATTTTGACCATCCAAACGCTGTTTTCACTCGTTTTATTGTTGTTTCAGGTTAATACCTTTATAATCAACCCATAATAGGCGCATATGGATAAGTATTAATGCTATTAATGGTACAATGAATATTTTAGTGACAGAAACACCTCAAATACGTCAGCACAGGGGGACGTTTCCAATTACCCCCATGCGCACTTGTTAGGTTAAGAGGCGACCTAATTAACCCGCACAGCCCCAGCGACGCGCCTGACGCGTCGGCGATGTATGTAACGCACAGCCCCAGAGACGCGCCTGGCGCGTCACCCTAATTGCGCCGACCGTAACCTCAGGTGTAGCCACTCAAGAGGGCTCAGATTTGTATGGGAACTGTGTACGTATCCCACGCAACCGTCCCGATGGTTGAAAACTCTCAAAGTCCACGTGCGTGCGCGTGAGCGCGCAATAACCTGGTTTTTTGGGGTAATTGCCTTCAATTTTTTACTCTTGTAAAATACGTTTTCGGGGGCTCTGTAGGACCATTCTTTAAGCTTTTTGAGCGGTTTTTCCTTCATTCCTAACCCATTCGCTATTGTTTCTGGAATAAAACCATTTTTTGAAAACCGGCCGGGTTCTGGTGAACAAACATTACAAAACTAGCCGGGGCTGGACGGGTTAAAGTCTTTAAGATCATCCGAAGCATCGACAATGTGAACTGTAGTAAATACTTTAACGATCGACCGATCAAACTAAACAAGGGGAAATGGTTGCAAAATAATTGGCAAATCATTCAAATCACACGAATCCAAGAATATATTCGTCAACTTGTGAAATGGACTCCCCCCCCCCCCCACTCTCCCTTACAGGATTGACCACTCAATTTAGGATCCGTCCGACTCGGAGGCACTCTATGTATCTTGTTAGCACTGTTTATAGTGTTGTTAGGCTAGTCTATCCACTAACCTGCCTTACTTATATAAGCAGTACAGATGTGTATCAGGTTTACTCCCCTAGACAGGTTGCTGACCAAGACTGACGAGTCCCATCCACCCGGATTTTTATAAGGTTGTCTCCCCTAGATGGGTTACCTTACAGTTTCTTACAGTAGATCCTCTGGAAAAAGGCAAACTAGGCCTGTGTATCCAGCTCAGTGCCAGTACTTGCACTACTGCGGTCATTCACGGTGTTGGCGGCGGCAGCAGACGCAACATTTTTACTATTCTGTATTTTTGCTTTATAATCAAACTTCAAATCTTGTCTTCCCCATGCTTTATCAAGATTACTTTCAAACTTCCTTATTGATTCGGAATCGACTACATACTGGGGCAGTGCGTTCCACTCATTTACCACTCTATCACAAAAGGAGTTCTTTGCCTTCTCAAGCCTATTTCTTTCTTTGTAAATTTTCTTAGGTGTCCTCTCGTTCTTGTTCCCTCCCGCATCAAGAAGATACCTTCACACACATCCTCATCATACTTTCCTGACACTATCTTAAGTCTCTATCATATCCCCTCTTTCTCCTATATGCCAGTGTTGGAAGTCCCAGTGTCCTCAACCTCTGCTCATAGCCCGCGTTCTTCAACGTTGGTACTAGCTTGCTAGCTCTCCTCTGTACTTTCTCCACTGCTTCTATATCCTTTACCATATATGGAGCCCACACCTGGTTCGCATATTCCAGGTGCGGCCTAACCAGCGCTGTATAGATTCCTGAAGATTTCTTCAAGTGACACAAATGTCCTCCTTATCAGCCCTACAATTCTATTGGCTTAGTTTATCTTTTCCGCTAAATTTTCTGAGAAATTTAACTTATTGTCATCACTACTCCTATATCCTTTTCTGCATTCACTTCCTCCATCGTTTCATACATACTGTATCCTACCTTGTCTATCTTGCTTGTCCCAATCCGCATGTACTTGCATTTTTTTGGATGAAAAGGCATCAACCAATGTTCAGACCATCCCTTCATGCCCTCCACATCTTCCTTACTCCTCACTCTTCTATACAGCTTAGTGTCATCTGCATACAGGTATATCTCACTTCCATTAGTTATAAGTTCAGGTAAGTCGTTGATAAATATAACGAACAGTAGTGGTCCCAACACAGATCACGGAGGTACCCCACTTGTAATTTCCCTCCACCCCGAGCCTATTCCATTCACCAGTACCCCTGTCTCCGATCTTTCA
Source organism: Paralithodes platypus (assembly GCA_032716605.1). NCBI lineage: Eukaryota > Metazoa > Arthropoda > Malacostraca > Decapoda > Lithodidae > Paralithodes > Paralithodes platypus. The sequence goes on along the minus strand of CM064568.1, from coordinate 45,454,235 downwards.
GGAAGGCTTCTATCCATTTCACACATTTCTCCCCTATACTATAGCTTCTAACTTTCTCGATTAACCTTTTATGTGGGACCTTATCGAAGGCCTTCATAAAATTGCAATATACCACGTCTATAACATCACCATCCTCCAGAATTTGCATCCAATCATCTACTACCTTAATTAGCTGTAGTACCGTCGACCTCCCCGGCAAAAATCGGAACTGTCTCCCACTGAAAAGTAGGTTTGATTTCATATGCTCCATTATTCCTTCTTTAATTACAGTTTCCATTAGTTTACACACAACATTTGTCAAACTGACTGGTCTATAATTTCCTGGGTCATTTCTCTTTCCCTTCTTAAATATAGCGGTTATGTTCGCCTCTCTCCAGTCCGTCGGGATTTGTCCTGTATTAAAAGATACTTCAAATAACATTTTTAATAGCTCTACTAACATTTCACCTCCTTCCTTTATGATTCTTGGATGTATCCCATCCGGTCCCGGGGACTTACTTCTGTTAATTTTTTCTATAGCCCTCCTTATTCTAGCATGGGAAAACTCCATTAGTTACCGACCAAGGCTAACTAGTCCCATCCACCCAGAACATTAATGCATATTAAAACAAATTGATTAATGTTAATGGGAAGTAATTACATAAACTATAGCGGCAGAGATTAGCCTCCCACTTGAGATCGATACTACGGGTACATTAGTACAGTATATCGATAAAAACAATAGATTTGAGGTTCACGAAAGAGTCTGGTGAAGATTACTCTGTTTAATACTAGTGGATTCACGCATGATGACTTCACCTATCCATCCTTCTGAATCCTCCCTTTCTCGCGAGGACAGAGTCCACCTGGCCAGGCTGAGATGTGGGCACCATCCAGCTCTTCTGAACTATCAGAAGAGACTGAATATCTCCGCCGTCGACACCTGCCCAGGATGCAACACGGCACCCCATACTATCAAACAGATCATAGAAGACTGCATTCTACACGCCTTGAGAGCCCTGTGGGAAAGTCCAAGCGTGGTCATGGCCTTCCTTAGGGACTCGGGGCTGTTCGGTCAGGCAGCTTAGGGAACGACGACAACAACCTATCTGCATTCGCTGGATAGGTGAATCTGGCCAGCAAATATACGAATGCATGTACTGTACATACAGATACTGGGGGGTACCGCGAGACAAAAACACGCAGGATTCAAGATCCTACTGTATTTTATAATTAAATCTAATAAATAAAAAAAGTAAATTTATTTACTGTATCAACGTGTTGGCTACCCCCAAAATGGGGATTGGGCCTGAGCATATAGATAGATAGATAGATAGATCAACGTGCATTAAATTTGTTATAGCTTGTATATCTGCTCCATATCAATATTTAACCTTTTCTGTACCAGTGACATCTGTTGTATGTTATTCTAGCTATAGCTATATCTAGACTATTCTATGCAGCTCAAGAAGGATCTGTGGTAGTTAACCAAGGAAGTGTGATAAACCTTCCGGAAGGCAAGGTATTTAAGGGGAGATGGGCCGCTTTTCATGACCACTTTTTCCCCCATTAGTTTTCAGATGTTAACTCTTTCACGCTTTTATGACGTAGAGGTTGCCAGATTAGCAATATGAAATAAAGTTCTCTCACTCTTATAATTACCTCTCCAAAATTAGTTTTCTGCCCACAGCTAACTCAAAGACAACTGCAGAGGTTAAAGTAACTAAACTAAAGGTTTCTAAATACCCCTGATGGTAACAAAGGCTTTAAAGTATCCCTAATAGGCCCAAAATTGTGTCATAAGCGTGAAAGGGTTAACTCCTTACGACATATATGACTCATGACGCGATCGCGTCATATGGACTTATCTCCATGCCTCTCCAATAAGTTTATGACGCGATTTTGCGTCATATGAGCTCAGTAAGTCCGATAAGTTAGCTTACGATAAAACCGTTGGTGGCAACCTCAGCCTCCTCCGATAATTCTAACGGCCGCAATGTTGTTGTGAGTGTAGTGCGAGGCAGTGGCAATGATCCCGGGGCTCCCGCCTCCTCGGACTTATTGGAACATATGTCTGAAGGAGTTAAGATGTTTGCCCCATTAGTTAGTCGATTTTAAGACCTTTCACCCAATTTCTTCGTCAATAGTTAGACCTTTCGTGCTATTTAGGTGTCTATTTTTTCCCTGGCAAACGATAGTGAGCCTGTAATGTTGGAAGAACCGGCCTTCGGCGGGGACATTTTTCTACTGAAAAATGTACAAATAATCTAGAAGGGGGATCTAATGGATGTTTTTTTAAATTTGATGGAGGTCTAGGGAGGAAACTAGAAAAATAATGAATACATGCAAACATAGCCCAAAAAGTGAACCACCCCCCCTTAACCCGGGAACTGCGGGAAGACTCTTAACCTCTGAAGTGTGCATGGGGGTAATTAGACACCTCTCCCTGTGCGCATGTATTTGAGGTGTTTCCGTCACTAAAATATTCATTGTACCATTAATAGCATTAATACTTATCCATATGCGCCTATTATGGGTTGATTATAAAGGTATTAACCTGAAACAACAATAAAACGAGTGAAAACAGCGTTTGGATGGTCAAAATCGGAGATATAGCCCGCGAGTTGTATAATGTATGGGTGAGGCAAGCTGCTTTCCCCCAAGGCCACTGAGACACAGTCGATCGATACTCTCTCTCTCTTGCAAAAGGAGATGCTTCAAAGCATGGAAGGAAGGAATACCAGGCAGCTAAACGAACTGCCAAAAGAGTTATTTACAATGCTAAAAATCGCATTAAGGACCTGGTCCTCGAACAAGTGTGCATTAAGGACCTGGTCCTGGAACAAGTGTGTAACACTGACAATCCCAATGGGATCTTCAACCTAGCTAGGCGAGTTAAAAATGACAGTAGGGATATTATAGGTGAACAGTGTGTTAGAGATGATAATGGGAAGATTGTGTATGCAGAAAATGAAATCAGAGAAGCATGGAAGGTACACTATGAACGATTGCTAAATGTAGAGTTTGAATGGGATAAGGAACAGCTTTGTATCGAAAAACCAATATCTGGGCCCCCTCCTTTGATAGCACCAGCTGTAGTGAGCGACGCAATCAATAAAATGAAGGACGGTAAAGCTCCAGGTTGCTCCGACATTGTCGCTGAGATGATAAAAGCCTCAGGGGAGATTGGTGTAAACTTAGTCACCGAGTTGATAAACACCATTATTAAAGATGAGAAAATCCCAGAGGATTGGCTCAAAAGTGTAATAGTAAATATATACAAAGGAAAAGGGGATGCGCTAGATAGAGGAAATTATAGGGGCCTGAAAATGCTTGACCAAATCATGAAGGTCTGTGAGAGAGTCCTTGAGGGTTTGATCAGGCAAAGCATCTCTATTGATGATATGCAGTTTGGTTTTATGCCAGGACGTGGTACAACCGATGCTATCTTCATAGTCAGGCAGATACAGGAAAGATACTTACTAAAAGGCAGGGATCTTTACTTTGTGTTTGTGGACCTGGAGAAAGCCTTTGATAGGGTACCTATTGTACAGTGGGCTATGAGGAAACTTGGTGTGGAAGAGTGGCTGGTGCGTGTGATAATGAAGATGTATGAGGATTCGCGAAGTTCGGTGAGGGTGAAGGGTGTACGGAGTGATGAGTTCGCAGTCCGTGTTGGAGTCCATCAGGGTTCAGTGTTAAGCCCCCTCCTCTTTATTATGGTCTTGGAGGCGCTGTCTAGAGTTTTTAGAGGCGGACTCCCGTTGGAACTGTTTTATGCAGACGATTTTGTCCTAATAGCCGACAGTATGCAGGATGCTGAGGCCAAATTCAGAGAGTGGAGAGAGGGCATGGCGAGCAAGGGTTTAAGAGTTAATATTAACAAAACCAAGGTTATGCATTGTAGTTTGAGACGAGGCAATGTGGAAAAGAGCGGTGCATACCCATGTGCAGTGTGTGGAAAGGGAGTGGGCGTTAACTCAATTCAATGTAGCATCTGTCGATGTTGGGTACACCATGGGAGTAAGCGCTGTAGTAGAATAAAGGGGCCCCTGCCGAAGGATAAGTCAGAAATAGAGAAATTTGAGTGCGTAGTGTGCAAAGGCGAGCTTGTGTTAAGTGATGATCCTGTGGCTGTGAATTTTGGAAATGAGTCTTTGGAGCTGGTGAACAAGTTTTGTTACCTAGGAGATACCATCTCTGCCGGTGGTGGGGCCGAGGCTGCCACTGTTGCTAGAATTAGGTGTGGCTGGGGGAAGTTCAGAGAATTGATGCCAATCCTGACCATGAAAAGAGTGCCTCTCCCCCTGAAGGGAAAGGTGTATGCCTCATGTGTTAGAAGTGAAATGACGTATGCCTCAGAAACATGGGCCGTTAAAGTAGAGGATGTCAACAGAATGGAGCGTAATGAGATGAGAATGGTGAGATGGATGTGTGGGGCCAGGCTACAGGATAGAATAACAAATGTTGAGCTGAGGAGACGTTTAGGTATAAAGAGTATTAGCGAGGTGATGCGTACCAGTAGACTGGGATGGTATGGACATGTGGAGAGAATGGATGAACAAAATTGGGTGAAAAAATGCAGGTCTGTGATTGTGGAGGGAGCTGCACCAAGGGGTGGACCGAGGAAGACCTGGGATCGGACTACGAGCCGATCTCAAATCCAAGAACTTGACAAGTGAAGCAGCCCTTAACAGGGTTGCCTGGAACGCCGCCATTAGGACAAGAGACTGAAACTGCACTTATGTGTGGAACACTCAGTCTTAAAATTTTATGTATGTATGTATGTATGTATGTATGTATTCGCTTGCTATCAGTGATGACCACACCCTCCAACCGGATTTCTAATGTTAGCACGAAAATATACCTCAGAATAAGGGAATAACAGGGAAATTAGAGGATAACTGAAGGAGAGGAGGAAAGTGGGGAAGGAGGGGAGGTAGAGGACTGAGATTTTGCATGGCCCAGGGGCCAAAAAAAAAAAAAAAAAAAAAATTTCCATGTCAAAAGTTGATTTTTTTTTTCACTCACTCTTAAGAGTCTCCCCACAGTTCCCAGGTTAAGAGTTCCCCGGCGGACTGCGGGAAGACTCTTAACCAGTACAGCCCCAGCGACGCGTCGGCGATTTATGTAACGCACAGCCCCAGCGACGCGTCACCCTAATTGCGCCGACCGTAACCTCAGGTGTAGCCACTCAAGAGGGCTCAGATTTGTATGGGAACTGTGTACGTATCCCACGCAACCGTGCCGATGGTTGAAAACTCTCAAAGTCCACGTGCGTGCGCGTGAGCGCGCAATAACCTGTTTTTTGGGGGTAATTTGCCTTCAATTTTTTACTCTTGTAAAATACGTTTTCGGGGGCTCTGTAGGACCATTCTTTAAGCTTTTTGAGCGGTTTTTCCTTCATTCCTAACCCATTCGCTAGTTTCTGGAATAAAACCATTTTTTGAAAACCGGCCGGGTTCTGGTGAACAAACATTACAAAACTAGCCGGGGCTCCACGGGTTAAGAGTCAGAAGAAAAAAAAATCAACTTTAAACATCGAAAAAAAAAAAAAAAAAAATCCCCGGGGCCATGCAAAATATCACTCCTCTACCTCCCCTCCTTCAGTTAAGAACATAAGAACATAAGAATATGGGAGTCTGCAGAAAGCCGATTGGCCTAAGCAAGGCAGATCCCTGTCCCACACAACCCCAATTCATTACAAAGCCCAATTATAGGCTTCACACTCTAATACCCTGAGGATCATCTTACCAAAACGGTTAGAGATTAACGCAGGATTATGGAGGTCTGCAGAGCGCTGATTGGCCCAACCCGGCTGATCCCCCTTCACACCCAACCCTTCTCGTCCATATGCTTATCCAATTTTATCTTAAAAGCTCCCTACAGTTTTAGATCCCACTATAGCACTTGGTAGTCCATTCCACCCGTCTACAACTCTGTTACCAAACCAATACTTGCCTATATCTTTTCTGAAACGAAATTTATCTAATTTGAAACCATTGGTACGAGTTCTTTCGCTATCACTGAGCTTTAGTACATTTGCCATGTCCCCTTTGTTAATCCCACTTGAACACCTCTATCATATCCCCTCTAACTCTGCGTCTCTCTAACGAATGTAAACCTAATTTCTTCAACCTTTCTTCATACGAAAGATTTCTAATATTATGGATCATTTTTGTCATTCTACGCTGTACTCTCTCCAATGAATCTATGTCCATTCTGTAATAAGGACACCAAAATTGGACAGCATAATCCATATGGGGTCTCACTAATGACAAGTAAAGTTTTAAGATAACATCAGCAGTTCTGTTACTCACACTCCTAGAGATGAACCTGGGAATCCTGTTTGCCTTATTACGAACGCTTATACACTGTTTTCTAGGCTTCAAATCATTGCTAACAAACACACCTAGATCTTTCTCGCAGTCTGAATTTTCTAATTCTAAATTAGCTAGTTTATATTTAACATTTGTTTGCATCTTCCCTATCTTTAATACCTTGCATTTGTCAATGTTAAACTTCATCTGCCAATTTACTGACCATTCATGTAAGGTATCTAGATCCCTTTGGAGGCACTCTATATCGCTATCTGAATCAATTGATCTCCCTATTTTAGTATCGTCTGCGAATTTACTTATCCTACTAGTTATACCTAAATCTAGGTCATTTATGTATAGAAGAAACAACAGGGGACCTAATACCGATCCCTGGGGGACACCACTTTTGACTGCTCCCCATTCTGACTTGGTACCATTTATGCTGACTCTCTGCTTCCTACCAATTAGCCATGACCTAATCCATCCTAACAACGCCCCACCTATTCCATGTGCCTCAACCTTACTCATCAATCTCTCATGAGGGACTGTCGAAAGCTTTACTGAAATCTAAATATATAATATCATATGACTTGTCATTATCTACTGCTTCATATACCTCTGAGAAAAAACTAAGCAAATTAGTAAGGCAAGACCGTCCCTGAGTGAATCCATGCTGAGAAGAATTGATTAAGTTAAATGTTTCTAAGTGGTTTCTCATTTTCCTAGCAATAATTGACTCTAGTAGTTTTCCTATGATTGAAGTGAGACTAATGGGACGGTAATTGGATGCTATTGATTTATCACCTTTTTTGAAGATCGGAACTACATTTGCAAGCTTCCAAGCTTCTGGAACTATACCTGTTTCTAATGACTTGTTAAATAGAAATGTTAATGGATAACTTAACTCATCTCTGCATTCTTTTAATACTCTAGCATATACCTCATCAGGACCAGGCGATTTATGAGGTTTCAGTCTGTCAATTTCCTCAATCACCAGTTATCACCTATTTTCCCTGTTATTCCCTTATTCTGAGGTATATTTTCGTGCTAACATTAGCGAGTTGCAAGCAGGGCCTTGTCATCACTGTTAGCAAGAGAGAGAGAGAGAGAGTATCGATCGACTGTGTCTCAGTGGCCTTGGGAGAAATTGGCGGGAAAGCAGGTTGCCTCACCCATACATGGTATAACTCCCGGCCTGTATCTCCGATTTTGACCATCCAAACGCTGTTTTCACTCGTTTTATTGTTGTTTCAGGTTAATACCTTTATAATCAACCCATAATAGATAAGTATTAATGTTATATATGGTAAAATGAATATTTTAGTGATGGAAACAGCTCAAATACGTCGGCACAGGCAGACATTTCTAATTACCCCCATGCGCACTTCTTAGGTTAAATGTGTATATAGAACCCTTCAAATACTGTGCCAGTATTGGGAAAGTCTTAACATTGGGGGGTTGATTAATATAGTTCAAACCCTAATATTTGCAAGAGATCCTACCTAAACCGAATAAAGTAGATTAATAGTAGCCATAATATAATCAAAAGGATGTTGATGGCACAGAAGAGGTTAAAGCTTGAACTACGGTACCTTATAAGCCAAAAATAAATTGTCAATTCACCTCTGTCCTTGCAGTATAATTACATCCCGTTTGGACTACTGTACTAAAAACTTAACTGGTGTTAAATTTTCTCCATAACTGTTTTGATAGCGTAGTGCAGTGCGCGGAATTTTGATGCGAGTATCGTGGGTTCGAAAATGGGAGTCTGCAAAAAGTCGATCGGCCCATACAAGGCAGATCCCTGTTGTTGTTGTTCCCTAAGCTGCCTGGCCGAACAGCCCCGAGTCCCTGAGGAAGGCCATGGCCACGATCGGGCTTTCCCACAGAGCTCTCATTGAGTGTAGGTTGTGTTGTTGGCGTAAGTGGTTGTGTGAAATGCAGTCTTCTATGTGTTTAATGGTATGGGGTGCCGTGTTACATCCCGGGCAGGCGTCGACAACGGAGTCATCCAGTCTCTTCTGATAGCTCAGGAGAGCTGGATGGTGTCCGCATCTCAGCCTGGCCAGGTGGACTCTGTTCTCGCGAGGGAGGGAGGATTCGGAAGGATGGATTTCGGGAGGTCGTGCATGCAGCTGCGTGTTGTCTGTGAGTGAGTGGATGGATTGGCGAGAGATATGAGTATGGATGTGCTTCTGGAAGTTGGTTCGGGGTGGGCAGAGAGGGAGAGAGGACAATAATTGTGTGTGATACCGTGTGCTGGGTGTTGTTTTGATATTTCTTGGTGTCTGTGGGTGTGTTGCCATGTAGTTTAGTGGGTGGTCTTGGTTCGTGGAGGCTGCTGCCAGGAATTGAGTGCCTCTCATGTACAGATGGTCTTTGACTTTGAGGATTTTTGTTTTTTGATGTAGATGATCTGTGGGTGTAGTAGCTGTGCAGCCTGTAATGATCTTCAGGGCTTTGTTTTGAATAGTCTGTAAGGTCTAAGGTTGGCAGATGAAGTTTAACATTGACAAATGCAAGGTATTAAAGATAGGGAAGATGCAAACAAATGTTAAATATAAACTAGCTAATTTAGAATTAGAAAATTCAGACTGCGAGAAAGATCTAGGTGTGTTTGTTAGCAATGATTTGAAGCCTAGAAAACAGTGTATAGGCGTTCGTAATAAGGCAAACAGGATTCTCGGGTTCATCTCTAGGAGTGTGAGTAACAGAACTGCTGATGTTATCTTAAAACTTTACTTGTCATTAGTGAGACCCCATATGGATTATGCTGTCCAATTTTGGTGTCCTTATTACAGAATGGACATAGATTCATTGGAGAGAGTACAGCGTAGAATGACAAAAATGATCCATAATATTAGAAATCTTCCGTATGAAGAAAGGTTGAAGAAATTAGGTTTACATTCGTTAGAGAGACGCAGAGTTAGAGGGGATATGATAGAGGTGTTCAAGTGGGTTAGTGGGATTAACAAAGGGGACATGACAAATGTACTAAAGCTCAGTGATAGCGAAAGAACTCGTACCAATGGTTTCAAATTAGATAAATTTCGTTTCAGAAAAGATATAGGCAAATATTGGTTTGGTAACAGAGTTGTAGATGGGTGGAATGGACTACCAAGTGCTATAGTGGGATCTAAAACTGTAGGGAGCTTTAAGATAAAATTGGATAAGCATATGGATGAGAAGGGTTGGGTGTGAAGGGGGATCAGCCGGGTTGGGCCAATCAGCGGTCTGCAGACCCCCATAATCCTGCATTAATCTCTAACCGTTTTGGTAAGATGATCCTCAGGGTATTAGAGTGTTGAGCCTATAATTGGGCTTTGTAATTGATTTGGGGTTGTGTGGGACAGGGATCTGCCTTGCTTAGGCCAATCGGCTTTCTGCAGACTCCCATTTTCTTATGTTCTTATGTCTTATGATGTGCTTCAGCTAGGTTAGAAGCCCAGGCTGGGCTTGCGTATTCCATTACTGATCTTATGTATTGTTTATATACAGTACTGTGGTGGTAGTTTCTTTGTTGTGTCCAAATTTTGTGTGAGCAAGTGACCTGAGGGCGTTAAGTCTGGGTGTCAGTTTTTTTTAATGCTTGTGGTGTGCTGTTTGAATGTCATATGAGTATCATATGTTACTCCTAGGATTTTGGGTGTGTGTGTATGTGTTAGGGGTGTGTTGTTTATGGTGAGTTGAGGGATGTATTCGTGTTCACCTGTCCAGCTTGTGAGCAGGGTTGCGGTGGATTTGGCTGGGGCTAGATTAAGTCTGTTTGTAGTGCACCAGCCATGTAGTGTGTTGAGATAGGGTTGAAGGAGATCTGTTGCTCTTCTTGGGTCATGGTGTGTGCATGTGAGTGTTATGTCATCTGCATAGGAGGCTAAGTTTATTTGGGGAGTATTGGGTGTAGTTATATCGTGCATGTACAGATTGAAGTGCGGGCGATAGGACGGATCCTTTTGGGACTCCGTTTGGAAAGTTTCTGATTTTAGATGACTGACCGGCAAAAGATACGTGTGCACATCTGCCTGCTAGGAAGTTGGCCAGCCACCTTTTTGTGTTGTTGTGCATGTTTGTGTTGTAGATTTTGTTTGTTAGGTTGTGGCGTGGGAAGGCATCGAAGGCTTTACTAATGTCGAGTGTGGCTAATAGTGATGTGTGGTGGTCTAGCTGAGTTGATGCCGTCAAAAGTTCTTTGTGTAAGGTCTGTGAGAAGAGTGTTTGTGGAGTGCAGTGGCCTAAAGCCATGTTGTGTTGGAGCTAGGGGTAGGTCGGGTGTAATTAGTTGTAATACTAGGCGTTCCATGACTTTGGAGGGGGAGCAAAGGAGTGTAATGGGGCGGTGCGAGGAGGGTAGCGTGGGGTCTTCGTTGGGTTTGGGGAATGTGATGATGATACCATGCTTCCAAATGTCTGGTATTGTGTTGTGTGAATAGCTGTAGTTTGATATGTTAGTGAGTGTTTGTATGCCTTGTGGTCCCAGGTGTCTGAGGTGTATGTTGCTTATGTTGTCTAGGCCACAGGCGGGTGAGTGCTTGAGATTGTTGATGATATGATTTGTCTGGTGATTGGTGAAGGGTGTATAGTCAGGGTCTGTGGGGAATTGTCTCTTACGTCGGATGACACGTCGGTCGTCTTTGTGAGGTTTTAGGTGGCTGACATGTGAGAAGTGATTGATGAGAGTGTTTGCTTGTTGTTTAAATGAAGGAGTAGAGTCTGTTGTTGTGATTGCAGCATGTGATTGTGTTGTGTTGCTGTTGGAAAGTGTGATGCTGTTTAGTGTTTTGTAGAGTTTTTGGGGGTTTGTTTTGTGATCAAGTGTTTGTAGGAAGTTATTCCAATTTAGTTTTTGTTGTTCTTGTATTTTGTTGTTAGTTTGGGTGTTGAGTGCTTGAATTTGTTGTGTGATGTCTTGTGTGTGGGGTGCTGGGGAGTGTTTCAGTGTGTCGCGTTGTCTGATGAGGTTTTGAATTTCTGGTGTGAAGTTGGGGTTGTGTCTTTCTGTTACCTCTTGGAATGTGTTTCTTGTCAGCGTTTTGGATAGTTTTATTGAGTATGTGTACAGCATTGTTGATGTTAGTGATGGGTGTACTGTTTAGAGTTGTGAAGTGTTGTTCGGTCTCATTTGTAAATGCTTCCCAGTTAGCTCTTTTATAATTGGTGTATGTGTGTTTGTGGCTAGCTGGGGTGAGTCTGGTTTTGGTGGTGATAATGATCGGGAGGTGGTCAGAGCCTAAGGTTCTGACCACCCTCCAGGATGTTGTGGGGGCGAGTTCTGGGGAGCAAAAGGTGATGTCTGGAGATGATGGGTTATAGAGGGCTTGGTGAGGAATATGGGTATGTTGATGGATGTCGTTAAGGATGATGAGGTTATCTGTTTGGTTTTGTAGTACCAGCCCTCTGTCTGTGTCAGGGTTGTCGACAAACCAGGCCGACGTCTTGGCGTTGAAGTCACCACCCAGGATGATGTGGGGTGTTTGTGATGTGTTGTAAGTGTGGTCTGTATTCATTTGGTACTGTAGGGGATGTTTGGGGAGGGATGTATGTGTTTATGATGGTTATGTTGGATTTGTTGCCAGTGCGTATTTTAATTGATTGTATTTCTGTTGTGTTATCATTTGGGGGAGGAGGGATTTGGTTTGTACACTGGTTACTATGTATGATATTTCATTGTGTACCAGGGTGATGAGTCCACCGCCCCTGCCGACAGCCCGGTCTTGTCTGATGGTGGTGAAATTATGAAATGTGGGTGTTTTTGTGATGTGCAGAGTTTTGTTTCTTGTAAGATGGCAATGTGTATGTTGTGTTGTTTGATGAAGTGTGAGAGTTTGTGTTTCTTTGTGTTAATGCCATCTATGTTCAATTGGAGAATGTTAATGTTATGTGCACGATGTATGTTGGGTGCTGCTGCACGAGGATGGGGTGGGGGTGAGGGAGGGGCTGGAGGTTGGGATGGGTGAGGTGGGGGTGGGGATTGGGGAGCAGGAGATGGGGGTTGGAATGGATTAGGATGGGGTATGGTGTGTTGAGTTGAGGATGTGGATAGTATGGGAAGGTTAGGTGGGTTAGGGAGGAGAAGTGGACGGGTTTTAGGGGGGGGGGGGAGTGGATGATATGGGAAGGCTAGGTGGGTTGGGGAGAAGAGGTGGACGGGTTTTAGGCGAGGGATTTGACTGGGAGAGGGAGGGGCATGAGGAACAGGTCCAGGTGTTCGTGTAGTGTTTCTTGGAGGCAAGTGTTGTACAGGTGAAGTTAATCAACATGCATTTGTTGATTTCATTAATTGAGTTTAGATGTGAAGTTGGCTGGTGTAAAAAACATAATAATCCTTAGCACCTTCCACATTGCTTCTCTCTCCACACGATCATACGCTAAAACTACTAAAACTTTTGATACCGTGTTCATTAGCTTTTTTACTACACAAAGGGTAATACAGATTTACATACAGTACTATGTTATACAAATACAGTACCGGTACAGTACTATTGAAACATCAATCAATCATCAGCAACATTTTGGGGGTTTAGGTAAATAAAATGTAAAATTATTCACCGGTCACCTTTATTCAATTAATTCTGAGGGCGAGGATCCTGGAAAACAAGAAAAAATAAGATAAGTACTGTATAAGGTTTTGAAATATTGATAATAAATGCACACCTTAAGTAAATAAAAGCATAAATATATATATAATTCAGCAACACAAAATATGTTAAGTAATTGCAATTATCTAATAATATGCATTGGCAAATTAGATTAGTAATGTCCTGTTGGTATAGGTCTTAAGCAGAATGGCCATGACAAACCACCTGACTTGTGGACAAACACCATTATTACATTTGATCTTGCAGTGATTGACATATACACGTAAACTGTTAACGTAATGATCAGGTTCACTGCATGTAGACTTAAGGGAGCCCATCTCACCTTTTTTTCTCTTTCGCCTGTATCCATTTGGCCCCTTTCAGCCAACTGCTTTAAGACGTTTACCCCCATTCAGGTGTCAATATTTTCTTGGCGAGCGAGCCAGCATATATATTTGTTTTTACAGCAAGCTAAATTTGTAAATTTTTCGATAGAAAAATTCCTCCGGCAAAGCCTGATTTCTCCATACAATGCTGGCTCGCTATCGCTCGCCAGGAAAAAAATTGACACCTGGATGGGGATAAAAAGTCTTAAAACAGTTGGCTGAATAGGGCCGAATGGATACAAGCCAGAGAAAGAGAAAAGGAGAGAAGCCTGTGACCCCCCTTAATGAATAAATTACTTGATAAGAGTATATAAGATGATAATAGTGATCAAGAAACTCCAAGGTATAGTATGGTACAGTATACTTGATAACTTTAGCATATGTCTGAATAATAACCAAGTAAGTGACTAATACTTTCAATTAATCCTTTTATATGTAACCAGCATTAAGATAAAAAAAAAATTTACACAGTATATTACTAAATCCTTGCCATCAACTTACCGGGCGAACCTGTTGGCGGGGGAAGCGAGGAGGTGGAGTACGGATCTTGCGAGCCTTACGACTACGGTTCCTCACAACCTTGGAATGGATTGCGCATGATACGCAGTAGTGCTGTTTGATATACAATTTTGGCAGCTGGTAGACTGGGGGAGGAAGGAGAGGTAATGTTAGAGAATTATCTTTAAATAAATGTTTCAACTGAATGACATACTGTACTTTACCCCCCCAGGGGGTAAGGGGGCCTTCATCTAATGGTGGAGGAAAAAACGAATATGCCTCACGCATCCTACTGCGTGTCGTACAAGGCGACTAATAGGGGGAATGGCGATAGACTTGTGGACCAACAGCCATTACTAGACAATAAAGTCTTTATCTTAGCACTGTCTTGGTATGGCACTGCCGAGGCTGGTGGGGTGCGGATAGGTGCCACAGGGGACTGAGTCTTACCTGGGCGCCGTTCGGCAACAGTGTTTGCATGTTGGAGCAGTGTTGGGGCAGGACTTTATTGTTCTATAGTCCAATTGCCTAATATACAGTTGTTGTTGTTGTTCCCCAGGCTGCCTGGCCGAACAGCCCCAAGGTCCCGAGCAAGGCCAAGGCCGTAGAGCGCCCCCACAAAACCCTCCCTGCTTACCACTAACAAAGCCCGGGTGACCGAAGCCACTCTAAGGCAGGGAGCTGAGGAGGGCGTGGAAATGCCCGGGAAACCAAAGCCCCACCCAAGGCCCTGTGCCCCTCAGCAATTATGAAGGGAAAGTTGAGGGGCAAGGGGAAAATGTGACGCTTTGGCTCCCAATCTGCCAACTTTTAGGTTGACAGTAGGGAGGTCGATCCACGGAAAAGACGCTGTCACTTGAGATCTAGAAGATATATAAGTAAAAGGAACAGTCGGAGTAAGCTATGGGTATGGCAGAGATCGCTCAGCTCTCACTCTGATAGACCAGCCCATCACCACCTAATATACAGTAGAGTCTTGTTATGGTGCTGTCTTTTTGTAACCTAATATACAGTAGTCTTGTTATGGTGCTGTCTTTTTGTAACACTGTTAAGGTTGGTGTGGTTGCAGATACTGCAGGGGGGGGGGGGGGGGACTGTTAAGTCTTGCTGAGGCACGGTTAGCACTATACCAACATCAGCCACAGTGATGACTTGATGGGGCAGTGCTGTTGCAGGACTTTATTGTACTACAGTACACTCCAACTACCGAAAGGCAACCCCGTCTGAGCCGTTATAATGCATGTAATGGAAAAATTACGTTAAACCAATGTATGT
Source organism: Paralithodes platypus (assembly GCA_032716605.1). Lineage (NCBI taxonomy): Eukaryota > Metazoa > Arthropoda > Malacostraca > Decapoda > Lithodidae > Paralithodes > Paralithodes platypus. The sequence goes on along the minus strand of CM064568.1, from coordinate 45,439,202 downwards.
ATGTATGTATGTATGTATGTATTATTTTCTAACCACTAACTTAGGAAGGTGCCCAAAGTGAAAAGTTAATTTATTATAATTAATATTTTTAACATCGTTGGTAACACCAATAACCCTCAAATTAAATTAAGGAAAGAATGTGATCCTCCCAGTATTTGAACCCAGGATATCTCACATGGAACTAACACAACTACACTTTCTAACCATTACACCATCAAGACAGTTACAAGTCCAACACATAACCACGATTAATATAAATTGATTGAAAATTGGATATAAATTTAATCATGTAGAAGACCCTGAACAGCACTATAAATAGCCTAATGCTTTATGGGGATAGGAAAAAACATTTTATAGTTAAGTGGTGATTAGGCAGACTTCCCCTATTGACTAATTTCTTAAACACAATAGTGCGTTATTATACTGTATGTGCGATTAGTTTGCTTGGGACATTAACCCTCTGGGACCGGCTACGCATTCTATAAATATTCCCCGAAACCCAGGGGTTTTGGCCGAAAAACTTCTACGCCTAGGCTACCGCATCTTTGTTATTTTGACTGCTTCCGCATTCCCAAGCGTAGATGTGTTTCGTACCTGTAGAATGGCATTGAGTCTCTCTAAGTCAACTTGTTCAGTTGTGACGACGATTTCCGTGGAGAGAACTTTGTGGCGATATCAGCCATATACTGCGTTCAATCCTGGTGCCCTTATTACCAAAAAGATATAAACAAGCTTGAACGAGTTCAACGTAGAGTTACCAAAATGAAACCTAGCCTAAAGAACAAACCATACGAAGAGCGTCTTAGAGAATTAAATCTATTTCCTTTAACCCAGCGCAGAAGAGGTGACTTAATTCAAGTGTTCAAAATCATCAAAGGCATCGACAATATGAACTGTAGTAAGTACTTCACTATCGACCAATCTAATTACACGCGGGGAAACGGTTGCAAAATTATTGGTAAATCTTTTAACTCACACGAATCTAAGAATTTCTTCTTCAATCGAGTTGTCAACTTGTGGAATGGGCTTCCCCGAGATGCAGCACCGTTGATTCATTTAAACTCCACCTAGACAAATATCTCGCATCAAACCCGCGACTGACTGCGTTTGTAAATGAATAACTTTATTTTATCCCCCCCTCAGTTACTAACCCATCTGTCCCCTACTAACTTCCTAATTCTGCCACAGACATTAGTTCCCTTACCCACTCTAAACCACTATTTGGACACTTGATCCTCAGTGTTTTGGAGGACAAGCAGCCTAGAAGGGTCACTAGATCTGTTGTTGCTTGATTTCCTTTGTACTATATCAGCCACTTTTCAATACTAAACAATAACACACAGGCACACAAGAACAAGCGACGCCTCTCCTTCTTATGGCCGGAGATGCACGGCGTCGGTCCAACCGGCTGTTGTTTACATGCGTCGGACGGACGGCTTTCAAAACAAGCTTACAGGCTTTCAAGCTGCTGGTGCCTCAGAGCCCTTCAGTGTTCCTGGCCCTAGTTTATTATGGGTGCCTCAGAGCCCTACCAGGTCTGAGGGGTTAGCAATAGTACAAAATACAAATATTGATAAGATATCTATAATATTACAAAAAAAAAATACAGCACTCACTAACGATAGTGCTATAGGGTAGGTACCTGTAAGCATAGTATGCCTTAAGTGATGCCTATCAATAGCTACCCTACAAATAACCTACATTTATTGTACAAATAAACTAAGGAAATCGCAAAAGCAAGCAATTGATACTATCGACAATGAATAATTATAATATAATTGCAAAATATGAAGAAGCAACAACAGATTTAAACAAAGGGTACTCTTTTAACAATAACAATTATTTGTTTAAAAATCATCAATAATAATAATAGAAAAGAAAAACAATAAATGCAAACAGACAAAAAGTAAGAAGTTATACAAGAAATTTCAAGTTAAAAATTTTTGATTAAAATTAAAATGTAAAACTTGCAAACAAAGTCAAACAAAAACTGGGACAAAGAAAATATAAAGTCAAAACAAAATCGCTATGTGGAAACAACGCTTACTAAAATAAAATTTATGAAATGAAAGAACACAATCCACCACATAGTGTGTACATTACTACAGGAGCAAGTTAATCTGGTTCCCAAGCAAACTAATTGCACACATAACTACGCACTATCGTCACGTTCAGGGAATTAGTCAATTTAGAATTCAGTCACAATAATTGACCCTAAAAAGATTAAATGTATGTAACAATTTACTTGCCTCAAAACCTCTGTCTACTAAGTCTGTATAGTAACCTAGCTCTAGCCCAGTCATCTATTTTAGTGAAAATTTTACAAAATCTTATTAACCCGTACAGCCCCAGCGACGCTCCTGACGCGTCGGCGATGTATGTAACGCACAGCCCCAGAGACGCGCCTGGCACGTCACCCTAATTGCACCGACCGTAACCTCAGGTGTAGCCACTCAAGAGGGCTCAGATTTGTATGGGAACTGTGTACGTATCCCACGCAACCGTCCCGATGGTTGAAAACTCTCAAAGTCCACGTGCGTGCGCGTGAGCGCGCAATAACCTGTTTTTTGGGGTAATTGCCTTCAATTTTTTACTCTTGTAAAATACGTTTTCGGGGGCTCTGTAGGACCATTCTTTAAGCTTTTTGAGCGGTTTTTCCTTCATTCCTAACCCATCCGCTATTGTTTCTGGAATAAAACAATTTTTTGAAAACCGGCCGGGTTCTGGTGAACAAACATTACAAAACTAGCCGGGGCTGGACGGGTTAAAATTAAAATGTAAAACTTGCAAACTAAACAAACTAAAATTGGTTTGGGAATAACTGGGAATAAAAACAATTAGAAGTTATTTTACTATCGATATTACTACTAGGGAAAGGAAAGTTTATTATGTTAAAATTAAAATCATCAACTTTGTGTTATACTTTAAGTATGCACTGTTCATAAACAATCTAAACAAGCGTAATGAGATGAGAATGGTGAGATGGATGTGTGGGGCCAGGCTACAGGATAGAATAACAAATGTTGAGCTGAGGAGACGTTTAAGTATAAAGAGTATTAGCGAGGTGATGCGTACAAGTAGACTGGGATGGGATGGTATGGACATGTGGAGAGAATGGATGAACAAAATTGGGTGAAAAAATGCAGGTCTGTGATTGTGGAGGGAGCTGCACCCAAGGGGTGGACCGAGGAAGACCTGGGATCGGACTATATGCGCCGATCTCAAATCCAAGAACTTGACAAGTGAAGCAGCCCTTAACAGGGTTGCCTGGAACGCCGCCATTAGGACAAGAGACTGAAACTGCACTGATGTGTGGAACACTCAGTCTTAAAATGTTATGTATTTTATGTATGTAATCTCTATATTTATATCAAGAACATTTTCAACTTCATCATTTACATTACAATGTGTGAGGGGAATAAAATTAGGATAAATAAGTTTCGCAACTTGATAAAATTTAACAAATTGCAAACGAGAATATCATCAATATATCTACTATTATTACCTACCCGTTAGCCCTATCGTTAGTGAGTGCTGTACTGTATTTTATATATTATTTTGTAATAGTATAGATATCTTATCAATATTTGTATTTTGTACTATTGTTAATGTCTTGTCATGTTGCAAATTTGATTTTAAATAATATTTTGACATTTAACATGTAGTTTCTTTATTCATGCAGAGTTTAGTAAAATTTGCCAGAACGTCCCGGACTTCCCAAACTTGACTACTTCCTTTAACGTGACGATAGTGCATTGTTATATGTGCGATTAGTTTGCTTGGGAAACAGATTAACTTGCTCATGTAGTAATGTACACCCTATGTGGTGGATTGTGTTCTTTTATTTAATAATTTTCATTTTAGTAAGCGTTGTTTCCACATAGCGATTTTGATAATTTAATTTGACTTTATATTCTCCTTGTCCCAATTTTGGTTTGTTTAGTTTGCAAGTTTTACATTTTAAATTATTACTTAATAATTTAGCCAGTGCTAATTTTTCTGGGATTTTATTTTTCTTGCTACTGTCAACTAAGTCTTATATATTTAAATTCTAAAGCAAGCAAGAATAAATCTGCAATTAAAGGGCTAGCATTTCCACCCATAGGAATAAATAGGAATATAAATAGGAATAGGAATAAATAAGGTAAGACTAAATAAAATCAGTTCCCAAAGGAAAATAACAAACAAAAGTGAGGGAACAAAGCTGCAGATTTACCTGCAGTACCAACCTTCCTATACCCAGTTATATATCATTGCAGAGTATTAATTAAATTTTGTCAACCTCTTTGTAATAAGATTGGTTTACATAAAACCAGACTTGGATTACGAGGTAGTTATTACTCTCCGTGCTGTACACAGGTCTCCAGCCATATGTGGGCTGGTGACCAAATCATGCACGGTTTACCTTTATCAGAAGGAAATGAAGAAAGAATAGAGAATAGAAGAAAAGACCAAGAACAACAAAAGAAAACGAGTCTGCAGCAAGCCCTTTCACACAACTCATATCTTGTCTAGAAAATAATTGATTAAGAGGATATGCGAGATATACACAAATTTAAAAAGAAGAGATGTACAGGGTATGGTGAGAACAGGGAAAAAGGGAATAACATTTGAAGTGGCAAGAGACTGTTTTATCCAAAACATTTGGTATTACTAGGAAATATAAAGTTAGAGGGGTAGTTGTTGTTGTTGTTGTTGTTGTTCCCCAAGCTGCCTGGCCGAACAGCCCCAAGGCCCCGAGCAAGGCCAAAGCCATAACCGAGCGCCCCCCCAGAACCCTCCCTGCCGACCACAATAAAGCCTGGGTGACCGAAGACACTCCATGGCGGGGAGCTGAGGAGGGTGTGGAAACGCCCGGGAAACCAAAGCCCCACCCAGGGCCCTGTGCCCCTCAGCAATTGTGAAGAGAAAGTCGAGGGGCAAAGGAAAAATGTGACGCTTTGGCTTCCAATCTTGGTAGATTGGGAGGTCAATCCACAGAAGAAACGCCGTCACTTGAGATCTAGAAAATATATAAGTAAAAGAAACAGTCAGAGTAAGCTATGGGTATGGCAGAGATCGCTCAGTTCTCACTCTGACAGACCAGCCCATCATAATATAATAGCATAGATAATAGATAAAAGAAAGGGAAAATACAAAAGGTATAAGTTGATGTAAAAAAAAGTGTTACAACTTCGACCCATACTAACCATTATAAACCGAAGCCTCATTGATATCCTTGACTGCGGCAGCTTCCACAATGTTGCGAATCTGGAACTTCTTGATGGCCTTGTCCTTGGGCACGCAGCGACCACAGTTGGTGCACCTCACGGGCTTGGTGTGCCCGCGCCCATGTTTGGAGCGCCCGTTGTTACGCCGCTTGGAGGTCTGAGGGAAAAGGAAAAAGGAAAAGTTAGAATGTGATGAAAGCACTAGTAAGGTGCTGCCACACTTGCTTGCAACTTACTACCTGGTACCAGAGAGCATAGACCCTACATGATGGTAACATATGCCGAGTCATTTAGGTCAAGATTATTGTAGGCCATGTTCCATTAGAATAATAATTATGTTGATGTTATATTTGCGATTCAGTCGAGCGGTTAGCTAATTTGCAATACTGTACCTGTCGAAGTGGATACCGAGATCAAAAGAATCACAAGACAATCATTAAAAATGCAATTATTCTTGTTGGAAGGTTTACCACCAATCTAGACAAACCTTGACCTCTGTTAACCCTCTCGCTATCCTGTGGACTCGGGGGTTGCCGTTTAGCATTCAGAAATACAGTTCTCTCAATCGCAATTACCTCTCCAAAATTAGTTTTCAGCCAACAGCTCACTCAAAGACAACTGCAGAGGTTGAAGTAACTAAACACCCCTGATGGTCACAAAGGCTTTCAAGTATCTCAGAAAGGACGCAAATTGCTTCCAGTGTGTGAAAGGGTTAACTACTCAATGAAACCTTTTTCATTACAAATCTACGGGGACATAGCCTCGAGTTTAACATTATATTGTGAAACTTGCACAATAAGCAAACCATATCCTTTCGCCCACTAGGTGATAAGTAGTGTGGGCGAAAGGGGATGGTCCTAAATTAACCGCGAACCAAGCCCCTTTTGCACGGAATATTAACCCATTGGCTGCGGGAGACGTTCCGGAATGCCATGGCAATTTATAGCAATCTACAGGATTTTAAAGCCTGTTGGAGCTTAACCCGGGAATGGCGAGAAAGCTCTTAAGAGGTTTTACTGGGCGACGCGGCAAAGCTCTTAAGAGGGAAGGCCTTAAAAAAATAAATAATAAATAAAAGGCCCCAGTAGCACTTAAAACATTTTTTTCCCCGCCATACTTCATATCACTCTTTCACATCCCCTCCCCCCTTCAATTATCACCTATTTTCCCTGTTATTCTCTAAATCATTGGTATATTTTCGTGCTAACATTAGCAAACTGGTTGCAGGCTGTGGATATGTGTCTAGCGAGTGTGTTGGCAGAGGTAGGGTGTGGGTGAATGAGTCAGTCAAGCTTCAGGCCTCGGGAGGGGTTGCCTCACTTTGCTCCACAATTCATTAAACTGGTCTAGCGGGGCCGGACTTAAGTCGGCCTAGAGAAGAAAGGACTATGTGGCGGAGTCCGCCTTAAGTCGGTAGCAATTTTGAGCACATAATTGGCTCTGAGAGAGAGACGAGCGGTGGGAGGATCGTAGGTTCACTCTGACCGCTCGGCACGGTCCCTGCGCCGCAACTAACCTCCCCTCCTCACTCATCCACACCCATTACCTCGCTACACAGGGAATTATGTAAGGAAATTGCCTTATTTTAGCAATTTTTCTTTCGTGTTGCACGATCGTTGCAAGAGAACCAGTGGTCGTAGAAGGATGGTTCTGGTGTCATTGGAAAACTCAATTAACGCTCTTTCAGGGATACATAATTGTATTACGCTCTGGCTCTTGTTTATGCATGAAAAAGAGCACGGAAACAAGGTCGTTTAGGGTAAAACTACCCCCTTGGCGGGTAGAAGTTACTGACGGGCCCGCTCTTAGGGCGTTAATGGGCCGCTCCATGTTTATTCGCGATTTTGACCAGAAAAATTATATTGCCACTTGTTTTATTGTTGTTACAGGTTACTATCTTCATAGTAAATGTAAAATAGGCGCATATGAATAAGTAATAACGATATTTATCGTAAAATGACGATTATAGGCAGGATTGGAGCCTAATATTGCCGCCCAGAACAGTGGTGTTCACTACACACAGCTCGCTTTTTATAGGTTAAGCGACCCTCCCCCTGTTAACCCTCTCACGACCATAGGACGCAGAGGTTGCCAGATTAGCAATAAGAAATAGATTACTCTCACTGTTATAATTACCTCTCCAAAATTAGTTTTCTGCCCACAGCTAACTCAAAGACAACTGCAGAGGTTGAAGTAAACAAACCAAAGGTTTATAGATACCCCTGACGGTAACAAAGGATTTAAAGTATCCCTAATAGGCTCAAAAATTGCGTCAGGATGTGAGAGGGTTAACAGGTACAGTACTTATATATTTTCTAGATCTCTTCCGTTGATTGACCTCCCAATCTGCCAACCTAGAAGTTGGCAGATTGGAAGCCAAAGCGTCACATTTTTCCTTTGCCCCTCAACTTATCTTCATAATTGCTGAGGGGCACAGGGCCCTGGGTGGAGCTTTGGTTTCCCGGGCATTTCCGCACCCTCCTCAGCTCCCCGCCATGGAGTGGCTTCGGTCACCCAGGCTTTATTGTGGTAGGTAGGGAGGGTTCTGTGGGGGCGCTCAGTTATGGCCTTGGCCTTGCTCGGGGCTGTTTGGCCAGGCAGCCTGGGGAACAGCAACAACAGGTACAAGCTAGATAATAGAGTGAGTTGCCTCGCTAATGGAAGCATGAGGGCGATTCATTTGCGGTCACCCCCTCTCAGGGATTATGGCGTCTGGCAATAGAAAGCCTGCGGAGACTAGTCCGAGTGAGCGGGAGCGCGGAAGGCGCCCGTTCGCTCTCCAGCCAGGCGGCTGCGGCACTGAGGGGTATGAGCCATACTCCCGCTAGACATAGAAGAGACATTTGCCAAAGGCAAATGTAGTGCGACATTAGCGATATTCGCTCAGTATTATGTACAGTAATGAGAATATATGAAGGGTCATGGGCAGCAGAACTTTAAAGTAAACGGGGGACTGAGCTAAGAGTTCCTAGTGAAGGTTGGAGTTCAAGGTTCAGTTCTGAGCCCATTACTGTTTGTTTTAGTCCTGAAGGCTCTGTCAAGGGAATTTAGCATTTCCCATGGGAGATGTTATATGCAGATGATCTAGTTCTTATCGCAGACAGTGCGCAGGAAGCAGAGCGAAGTTCAAAAGATGGAGGGAAGGTATGGCAAATAAGGGTCTAAGAGTTAACATAGATAAACCAAAGGTCATGATTAATGGAGTAGGGCGTGGAACTATGGAAAGAAGCGGCGACTATCCATGCGCAGTATGTGGGATGGGGGTGGGAAGTAATATAAATTCAATGTTGTGTCTGTAGTGACTGGGTACACAAGAGATGTAGTAGAGCTAGAGGAACTTTTTACAAGAATCATAGACTTTGAATGTGCAGTGTGCAAGGGAGATCTTGTATTAAATGACCCGCCTGTCAGTGTTTATTTCGACAGTGTAACGTTGGAGTGTGTGAATAAGTTCTGCTACCTGGGCGATACGGTTTCCGCCGGAGATGCTAGAGTCAGAAGTGGTTGGGGAAAGTTTAGAGAGCTGTTGCCACTCCTGACCATGAGAGGGCTCCCACCCCACCTTAAAGGGTAGGTGTATATCTCGTGTGTTAGGAGCGCGATGACCTATGCCTCGGAGATGTGGCCGGTTAAAGCGGAGGATGTCAATAGAATGGAACGGAATTATCGGGAATATCCTTAAATTTGCCCCTAACATATAAAATAAATTGGGTCAAGTTAAAGGTAAATTCTGTTGCCTGACAACTATCGGATTCTATGACGTCATCACAATACTGGAAGGCGCAAAATTTGCGAGACAGTCCACAATCAGACGCCGCCAGATATAAAAAATATCGAATACTGTATTTGTTTTCTTTACCGACATAAATTTACTTTATCATACACAAACCTGAGCATCCTTAACCCGCTGTGCCAGCCAATTTTGACGGTGTGCCAGTGCCAGTTTTTTTTTTTTTGGCTAAATCTATCAAGTTGGGAGAGAAAGGAAGGATAATGGTAAAAAAACACTCCCCTTGTCCATTTTCGCCAGAAATCAGGTCCCCGATGGTCCCGAAAGTAGCTGAAAAGACACTATAGACTACAGAGACTTTTATGGTATCGGAATGTATGGGTGGGAGGGTGGTTTTGGGGTTGGTGGGGGGAAGGTAGAAGGGTAATGGACTTGTGTTACACATATGAAGCCGATTGGTGAGGTAGTTTCGCCACCACGGATTTTCCTTTTTTTCCTTTCTACGCTGGAAGTGGGTGGTGGGAGGTGGTTGGGGGTGTGGTGGAGGGAAGGCAGAAGGGTAAGAGACTTAGTCACACAAATATGGAACCGATTGGTCCAATCGTTTCGCCGCCACAGATTTCCCTTTTTTTCCTTCTGACGGGACCGACAGTCAGCGAGTGGGTGGGAGGAGGGATTTGGGATTTTTGTGGTGGGTAGCCAAAAGGGTAAGGTACATGTGGTAAAAATATGAAAGCCATAGGTGCAGTCGTTTCGCTGCTACGATTTTTTTTTCGGCGAGGACGTATATACAGTATACGTCCCTGGCACTGGGCGTGACAACACCCTAGGACGTATATATACGTCCCTGGCACTCAGCGGGTTAATATGTTTTGATGCATACAAAATATATATCTTACTAGGTAAGCAGCTTATGTAATTCACCTTTAACCCATTGGCTGTGGCTATGTTTGGGCTATTTAGGGCATATTCAGGCCTCCTGAATGATAAATCAAGCATCTGCATTAAATGAAGTGTATTCTGCCGAAAACTAGACAAAAATAGCTTCAAAATGAAACCAGAAAGGGCCCCATACGTGGTCTGGTTCATCCGCAGTGGTGCCAGTGAAACGCGGGAAACCCGCTATTTGGTAGCACACGCTCGATTGGCTACACTGCTGTGAGACACAGAGAGAGACCCGCGCGAGACACAGTGTACCTCAGTGAGCCGCTCGGTGCTCTGAGGGTCGGAGGTGGGCCCCTCACGCTCCCGCCCACTGACACTCAATTTTTAAGTTTTTTACAGGCTTTTAAAGCCTGGAAATTGCTGTAACTTGCCAGGACGTTCCAGAACATCACCCGCAACGAAAGGGTTAAAGGTAAAATACATATTTAAGCATTTCCATAGGTCTTACTAGTTACTAAGTGAAAATGTGGGTGCAATAGAGCAAGATTTGTCGATTCGTCGGTGCAGACAAGGTCTGAAACTGTCTAAATAGTGTATTGATAAAACTACTCTACCTTGTCTCAAGATGGTGGTCGGGACAGTACTGGGGATTGTTAAGCTGAATGTGTTCAATTCCATGAGTTTTGAAATGCACCCTATGGCAAACGATGGATTTTTATAAAAACTTGCGCGATTTTTGCGGCGCGTCGATAAAAGTGCCATTCTTTTGGGTGGCCTGATGCAACTTTTATGGCACAAATCTACCTCTTATATGTTATATTTTATATATTTCAAAGTAAGATACGGTCGCCATAAGTGTATCAAGTGTAGTGGGTTAGTGGGATTAACAAAGGGGACATGACAAATGTACTAAAGCTCAGTGATAGCGAAAGAACTCGTACCAATGGTTTCAAATTAGATAAATTTTGTTTCAGAAAAGATATAGGCAAATATTGGTTTGGTAACAGAGTTGTAGATGGGTGGAATGGACTACCAAGTGCTATAGTGGGATTAAAAACGATAGGGAGCTTTAAGATAAAATTGGATAAGCATATGGACGAGAAGGGTTGGGTGTGAAGGGGGATCAGCAGGGTTGGGCCAATCAGCGCTCTGCAGACCCCCGTAATCCTGCGTTAATCTCTTTGATAAGATGATCCTCAGGGTATTAGAGTGTTGAGCCTATAATTGGGCTTGTGTGGGACAGGGATCTGCCTTGCTTAGGCCAATCAGCTTTCTGCAGACTCCCATTTTCTTATGTTAAGTCGAAGCCAAAGCCATTGTCCACTGTCACGATGTCTAGTGGTGATTTTTAATAGTTACCTAGGGAAATAATGGCTATAAATCGCTCAAATTCTATTAATTGTATATTAATTGTGTAATAAAGGTTTTATTTATTTATTGACATGCTCTTATGTAGATTGACCATTCAAGCTAGTAGTTTTTGTGCTGACTCCCTGCCTAGGCAAACTCTTTCGTCTCTGTCTATCCTCTAACATCTTCCCTTCATGCTGGAAGTTTGCTCACATTCAACCTGTCCCAAAGAAGGGTGACCGCTCTCAACCCTCCAACTATCGTCCAATTGCTCTTATCTCTTGTCTTTCTAAAGTTTTTGAAACTATTCTTGCTTCCAAATTTCTTAAGCATTTCTCTTCTCATAATCTGCTCTCAGATCGCCAGTATGGCTTCCTTAAGGGTCGCTCTACTGGTGATCTTCTTTCATATCTTACTAACTCTTGGTCATCCTCCTTTCGGGACTTCGGTGAGACTTTTCTATTGCACTAGACATATCGAAAGCCTTCGATAGAGTCTGGCATAAATCTTTAATTTCTAGGACTACCCTCCTTCGGTTTTCTATCCCTCCATCTGTGCCTTTGTCTCTAATTTCCTTTCCGGCCGTTCCATAGCTGCGGTTGTGGACGGCCATTGTTCACTTCCTCACCCTATAAAACTCCGGTGTTCCTCAGGGCTCTGTCCGATCTCCTATTCTCTTTCTAATTTTTATAAATGATCTCCTTAACTGTACCTTAATTCCCATCCATTCATACGCAGACGACGATTCAACCTTACACTACTCCATTACTTTTTCAGAACGCCCCAGCCAGCAATCCCTCAACGACAAACGTAATGAAGCCATAGAACTCTTAAATTCTGATCTAAATACTATTTTCCAATTGGGGCAGAGAAAACCTTGTTAACTTTAATGCTTCCAAAACCCAATTTCTCCATCTATCTACCCGTCAGGATCTCCCAGCGGACTATCCCTTATTCTTCAACAATACAAAAATCAACCCTTCATCTTCTCTCAATATTCTTGGTGTCTCTTTTTCTTCTGCTCTCATTTGGAAGGACCATATTACCAGTCTTGCTAAGGCAGCCTCCCAGAAGCTGGGTGTGCTCAACCGCCTTAGGGGGTTCTTTTCCCCTGCACAGCTTCTTGCTCTGTACAGGGGCATAGTGCGCCCTTGTATTGAGTATTGTTCACATGTGTGGGGAGGTTCCTCTCACACCGCTCTCCTAGACAAAGTTGAAAGGGAAGGCCTTTCGTATCATTAACTCCCGTCCACTCACCAACTCTCTGCAATCTCTCTCTCTCTCCGCCGCAATGTTGCATCTCTCTCGCTATTCTATCGCTACTATAATAATCAGTGTTCCTCAGAGCTATCCCAGTGCATACCACCTCCTTTTACGTAGGGCACGTGGTACCCGTCTTGCAACTCAATCCCACCCCTACTCTGTGCAACTCTCCAATCCAAGAGTGAAACGTTACTCTCAAACTTTCTTCTACTCAACATCTGAGCTCTGGAACTCTCTCCCAGAATCAGTCTTTCCCTCTTCCTATGACTTAAATTGCTTCAAACTCCGTGTGTCCAGGCATTTTGGCTCGAACGTCCCTTGATTTTGGCCCTGTCACTCTTTCAACTATGGGGGAGGCACTCGCTATAGGCAGTTATGCCTTTTGCCTCCCTCAATCACATAGAAAAAAAAAAAAAAAAAAAAAAAAATATAATCGAAGAAATTATGCCTGTAAGGGGGTGTTCAGAACTTCAGTCACTGTTCAAACGACCGCCAGTCTCTCTCTTCAGTGGTTAAAAATGGCGGACTTTCGGTCTCGTCATATTACAGGTTAATATGGAGAATGTAGCTTCAGTATCAGCATTTCAACATGATTTACAATTGTGAATAACTGAACGTCTTAGGCGGGTGCCCGACCCCGAAAGGGGTTGAAATAGGGGAGCTATCCCCCCGCCAAAGGCAGCTTTCTAGGGCCTTTCCTAGCTGATGCTGAGAGGATTGGGTTCTAGTCATGTGGTGATGGGCTGGTCTATCAGAGTGAGAACTGAGCGATCTCTGCCATACCCATAGCTTACTCTGACTGTTCCTTTAACTTATATATTTTCTAGATCTCAAGTGACGGCGTCTTTTCCGTGGATTGACCTCCCAATCTACCAAGATTGGAAGCCAAAGCGTCACATTTTTCCCTTGCCCCTCAACTTTCTCTTCATAATTGCTGAGGGGCACAGGGCCCTGGGTGGGGCTTTGGTTTCCCGGGCGTTTCCGCACCCTCCTCAGCTCCCCGCCATGGAGTGGCTTCGGTCACCCAGGCTTTATTGTGGTCGGCGGGGAGGGTTCTGTGGGGGTGCTCGGTTATGGCCTTGGAATTGCTCGGGGCCTTGGGGCTGTTCGGCCAGGCAGCTTGGGGAACAACAACAACTGAACATCTTAAATGAGTCGGATATGACAACGAGGAACTGCTTAAGGGGAGGTATTTAGTTTGTTCCCTACGTTTTCATCAAGCTTAAAATTACACCCCCTAGACCCCCTTTCAAGATAAATTTGTACATTTTTCGGTAGAAAAATGTCCCGGCCGGAGGCTCTTATATTACAGGCTCGCTATCGCTCGCCAGGAAAAAATCGACACCTTAATGGCACGAAAGGTCTTCAAATTGACAGAAATCGGGCAAAATGTCTTAAAATGTCCAAACTACTAGGGCGAACGTCTTAAAATCTCAAAAGCAATGGGACTAAACATGAGAGAAAGGGGTCCAGAAAAAAATCCCTCAAGTGGAAATCTCCCCTTAACCCTTCCAGCCCGGGTGTCCTTTTAAAAGGACACCGCGGCAGATGGGCAGGACCCCGGGTGTCCTTATAACAGGCAGTAAGCTTGAAAGCCTATTCAGCTTGGTCTGAACACCTTGCGTCCTACGCATGTAAACAAAGCCGATCGTTGCGTCACCGCACCTCCGAAAACAAGGAGACGTCGGATCAATGTTGTTGTTGTGACGTCAGACGAAATTAGTGTCTGAAAAGCTCCGATATTGTTAACATCGCGGAAAGATTCGCTCCACGGAAATCGTCATAACAACTGAACCAGTTGACTTACAGAGCTCTACTCAACGCCAGTCTACAGATTGAAAACCGCACTACTGTACGTTTATAGATGCGTGGGAAATTTCTAGCAGTTAAAATAACAAAGATACGGTAGCTTAGGCCTTGACATTTTTCGGCCAAATCGCCCGGGTACCCCACACTGTCCTTTGGAGGGGGAGCCCAGGTCGGAAGGGTTAAAATAGCGAAGATAGGAAAATATGGGTAGAATGTACAGTTCGGGCGTATCGCCAGCCTTGTTTACACTACGCGGAGTCGGACGCTTGCCATCATGTTCCCGTCAATTTTGACTGCCTTTGGATACAATATTATTTCGAGGGGGGGGCTTTGCCCCCCCTCACCCCCCCCCCATGACATATTGAACATAAGATATGAACCCGAGAATCCTGTTTGCCTTGTCATTAGTCAGACCCCATATGGATTATGCTGTTCAATTTTGGTGTCCTTATTACAGAATGGACAGATTCATTGGAGAGAGTACAACGTAGAATGACAAAAATTATCCATAATATTAGAAATTTTCCGTATGAAGAAAGGTTGAAGAAATTAGGCTTACATTCGTTAGAGACGCAGCGTTAGAGGAGATATGATAAGAGGTATTCAAGTGGGTTAGTGGGATTAATAAAGGGGACATGAAAATTGTACTAAAGCTCAGTGATAGCGAAAGAACTCGTACAAATGGTTTCAAATTAGATCAATTTAGTTTCAGAAAAGATATAGGCAAATATTGGTTTGGTAACAGAGTTGTAGATGGGTGGAATTGGCTACCAAGTGATATACAGTGGTGTGCCAACTTTCGCGGCCAATAGGGACCGTCGAAAGTGCGATTAGCGAAAGTTGGGGCATTGAGGTAATAGGAATTAATTTAATAGGGACCGGGCATGTACGAAAACTCACTCCCAAGTTGAACAAACCTAGGCAACCAATAACAAAAAATTGCTATACACCAACGAAAACTGGAATTGGTACACTTGCTTACAGGTACTCAATATTTTAATAAGTCTATAGTGCTGATTAGCAAGGCATAATAATGAACTACAGTTCTTATACTTCTTCTGAACCACCGCCATAGGCCTATGCAATGTTTTGGTAGAGTTCAGTTAGCGAACTTAGCGTTACGGTACGATACTGATGCTCCAACCGTACATGATACTATGAGGCGCATTTTGGCTCGAGCCAAAACTCAAGCAAATTTGGACCAAGACATCAGTTTCAGTTAAGGCCACTAGATGGCATCATGGCGCCGCTTGAACCCAAAACAGTGCATTTGCAAATGGCGCCTATGGCGGTGGCCCAGGTTAACCTTATAACCTTATGTCTAAGCATTGTAACCTATTATAATGCTTTGCTAATCAGCATTATACTCATTAAAGTATTGAATATCTGTAAGTAAGTGTACCAATTCCAGTTTTAGTTGGGTTAGCAATTCTGGGTCATTGGGTGACTAGGCTAGGTACATTCAACATGAGTAGGCCTATTTGTAAGTACAAATAATTTTTATTGAGTATTTGTAAGTACAGTAAACCCTCGCTATCTCTGACAAATTGGGGGGAGACCCAGTCCGAAATGTCCGATTTTCCGAGATGTCCGAAGTCCGACTTAGGAGAGGAAAATGTCCGAATTGGAAGAGGGAGTCCAAGCCACCAGAGACTTCCCTATGAATAACAACGTAGATTCAAGATAAATTACAGTACCTGTACAGTATCCAGCAGACATATATTATAAATATAACTTTCCTTCTCCATTTCACTGTCCTTCTCCACCTCACTGTAGCCTTAGATCTCGGAATTTTCCGAGATATATGACACCTGTCCGACAGACCATGTGGGCCCTCGGAGTTTTCCCCTTACATCTCGGAATTTTCCGAGATATACGGCGAACTTTCCGAGAGGCCGATGCCAGTCCGAGAAGTGCGGGTTTCCGACTTCTAGAGGTCTGAGATAGCGAGGGTTTACTGTATGTGTATTGATTAGTTATAGTCATTGGGTGACTATATACTGGTATTGGGTCGTGTTTCGACACAAACATTTATTTGTCCTCTACCGAATCCTCTTGCTTGTGGCTGAATAGGCCTTCAATTTCGAAGCTCGGGCACGAAAATGCGAGTTTTTACCGCCAAACTCAAATCGGCGGAATATTTAGACACTGCCGCGAAAGTGCGATCCGCGAATCGAGATGTAGCGAAAGTTGGTGCACCACTGTAGTGGGATCAAGAACGATAGGGAGCTTTAAGATAAAATTAGATAGGCATATGGACGAAATGGGTTGGGTGTGAGAGGGATCTACCAGGTGTGGGCCAATCGGCGTTCAGCAGACCCCCGTAATCTGTGTTAATCCCTGACCATTTTGGTGGGGGCAGTACCGGTACTCAAGGTATTAGTGAGTTGGGTCTATAATTGGGCCTTGTAATTGGGGTTGGGTGTGACAGGGATCTGCCTTGTATGGGCCGATCGGCTTTTTGCAGACTCACATTTTCTTATGTTCTTATGTTAACATAACACTTTACCGTAGCGAGTGTACTCCATTCCGAACACTTTTTGTAAACATTGAACACGTCCGTAGCAGAGCTCTCAAGATTGCTGGACTGAAGAAGAAGAGTTTGTTTACGCGCGGGACTATTTTTATCGACAAAATCGAGTTACAAAACTTATCAAAACTATTCTCCCACAACGGAAACTATGTGAGTATATTATAAGGATTCCATAGAGTTTCACTTTCCCTAATAAATTATGTACTGTATAATAATGCTGCGAGTCTATTCCCTATAATTATCCGCGATTCACCCAATATTCTTACAGTTTCTTACAGTAGATCCTCTGGAAAAAGGCAAACTAGGCCTGTGTATCCAGCTCAGTACCGTACTTGCACTGCTGCGGTCGTTCACGGTGTTGGTAGCAGACGCAACATTTTTACTATTCTGTATTTTTGCTTTATAATCAAACTTCAAATCTTGTCTTCCCCATGCTTTATTAAATTACTTTCAAACTCCCTTATTGATTCGGAATCGACTACATACTGGGGCAGTGCGTTCCACTCATTTACCACTATCACAAAATGAGTTCTTTGCCTTCTCAAGCCTATTTCTTTCTTTGTAAATTTTCTTAGTGTCCACTCGTTCTTGTTCCCTCCCGCATCAAGAAGATACCTTCACACACATCCTCATCATACTTTCCTGACACTATCTTAAAAGTCTCTATCAGCTATGCGCACAATATCACCAAACTACAAGAAGAGCTTGATGAAGTGGAACGTAAACTCATCCGGTCACACCAAGAGCAAAGAACACGCGAAGAACTACAAGCAGTTGCAAACATACGAGTAAATAGCAAATTCTTCTATGCATATGCAAAAAGGAGACTCAGGAACACCACAACAATAGGACCACTTGCAAAACCTACGGGCGAACTTGAGAGTGACCCAACCGAAATGGCCAAGATACTCAAACAGCAGTATGAAAGTGTCTTCAGCCCGCCAAATGAAGACAAGAAAATCGAGAATGCAACGACTTTCTTTGGCAACGCTCCAGAGACACCACATCAACTCTCCTCGGTAACAGTATCAACAGAGGACATAATAGCAGCCATCGACAAGATTGGACCAAACTCTGCAGCAGGACCAGACGGCTTTCATGCCCAACTGCTAAAAAACTGCAAACATCAGCTAGCCCTGCCTCTAAAACTGCTGTGGAGCAAGTCCCTCCAAACTGGATATGTACCACAATCCCTAAAAGAAGGCAATGTCACAGGGATCTGCCTTGCTTAGGCCAATCGGCTTTCTGCAGACTCCCATTTTCTTATGTTCTTATGTCACACCAATACACAAAGGGGGTAGTAAAGGCATAGCCAAAAATTACAGACCAGTGGTGCTGACGTCACACCTTATTAAAATCATAGAAAGAACAATAAGAGCGAAGATGGTCAGCTTCCTGGAAGATAATGAGGCGTTCAACGAGGGGCAACATGGCTTTAGAAAAGGCCGCTCCTGCCTCTCACAACTACTATCACACTACGACAAAATCCTACAGGATATTCAAGACGGAGAAAATGTAGACGTCATATATCTAGATTTCGCCAAAGCTTTTGACAAGGTGGACCATGGGATCCTTCTACATAAACTCAAATCACTGGGAATAGGGGGAGACCTTGGAAGATGGCTCCATAGCTTCATCACCAACAGAAAACAAAGAGTCACGGTTCAAGGAAGCCTATCAGAAGCAGGTGGGGTCATCAGCGGAGTACCACAAGGATCAGTACTGGGACCTCTCCTATTCCTCATCATGATAGGAGACATCGACAGGGACCTGGAACACTCAACAGCCACATCGTTTGCAGACGACACCAGACTCATGAAGAAAATCACCTCACAACATGATGCTCAGCTACTACAACAAGACTTGGACAAAATCCTGAAGTGGGCAGAAGAAAACAACATGGCCCTAAACGGAGACAAGTTCGAGCTTCTAAGGTACGGGAACAAGAGAGCACTACAAAACGACACCAACTACAAAAGCGGACAGCAAGAAATTACCGCCAAGGACACAGTGAAGGACTTGGGAGTAAATATGAGCAGTGACGCCACTTTTTCCCAGCATATTACCAAAGCCACAAGAACAGCAAAACAAATAGCAGGCTGGATCCTGAGAACCTTCCACACAAGAAATGAGAGGTGTATGCTAACATTGTGGAAGTCACTGGTCCTACCACGACTGGAGTACTGCTCCCAGCTCTGGTCTCCCCAAAAAGTAGGAGAAATAACAGAA
The DNA here is from genome assembly GCA_032716605.1 of Paralithodes platypus. NCBI lineage: Eukaryota > Metazoa > Arthropoda > Malacostraca > Decapoda > Lithodidae > Paralithodes > Paralithodes platypus. The sequence goes on along the minus strand of CM064568.1, from coordinate 45,420,193 downwards.
ATTGAAGCCACCCAGAGGACATTCACCAGTAAAATCCATGGGTTTCAACACTTTAACTACTGGGAGAGACTTAAGGAGCTGCAGCTGTACTCACTTCAAGACGTAGGGAGAGATACATCATCATCTACGTCTGGAAGATTTTGGAAAAAAAAGGTACCAAACCCAAACATCCAAGAGACTCAGCACCAAAGGCGAGGGAGGCTGTGCTATGTGAGGACTACGCCGGGATCAACACAAAAAATCAAATCCCTGATCCATCACAGCTTTACATACAATGGAACCAGACTGTTCAACTGTATACCAGCCCCTCTCAGGAACATAACCGGGGTGTCTCCAGACACCTTCAAGAAACACTTGGACATGTGGCTGGCCAAAATACCGGACCGGCCACCAACACCAGGATACCCCAGCACCAACTCCAACCGACTTCTGGAATGGAGAGTGGAAGAAAGGGAGCTGCCTGGTCGCAGTGGAGCCCCAGCTCAACTGTGTCACTAACGGACGGAATACAACTAAGTGTAACTAAGTGTAAGTGTAAGTGTATATACCTTACCTTTGGATGTGTTCGCCGCTCCTCTAGCGGCACCAAGGAGCGCGACGCCCCTCGTTATGGGTGGTGATTTGGTGCAGTAGACTGTTTGAAGCGACATCTCGCTCCCTTGCGAGGATGGGCTCGTCTGGCACTTCCCCTCTCTTTCTCCTATATGCCAGTGTCGGAAGCCCCAGTGTCCTCAACCTCTGCTCATAGCCCGCGTTCTTCAACGTTGGTACTAGAGCTTGCTAGCTCTCCTCTGCTTCTATATCCTTTACTATATATGGAGCCCACACCTGGATATATGGGGCAATTTTACACCGTATGTTAATCTCTGACCGTTTTGGTGGGGTCAGTACTCAAGGTATTAGTGAGATGGGTCTATAATTGGGGTTGGGTGTGACAGGGATCTGCCTTGTATGGGCCGATCGGCTTTTTGCAGACTCCCATTTTCTTATGTTCTTATCTTCAGATTGATTGATAATGGTTAAGTAAATGCAAATCCTCTACTCAAACCATGAAAAACAAAAATAAAACTAGCCTAGCCTATTCCTTGAAGAAAAAACATAAGAAAATGGGAGTCTGCAGAAAGCCGATTGGCCTAAGCAAGGCAGATCCCTGTCCCACACAACCCCAATTACAAAGACCAATTATAGGCTCAACACTCTAATACCCTGAGGATCATCTTACCAAAACGGTTAGAGATTAACGCAGGATTACGGGGGTCTGCAGAGCGCTGATTGGTTGGGCTGATCCCCCTTCACACCCAACCCTTCTCGTCCATATGCTTATCCAATTTTATCTTAAAGCTCCCTACCGTTTTTTATCCCACTATAGCACTTGGTAGTCCATTCCACCCATCTACAACTCTGTTACCAAACCAATATTTGCCTAGGCCTATATCTTTTCTTAAACGAAATTTATCTAATTTGAAACCATTGGTACGAGTTCTTTCGCTATCACTGAGCTTTACTACATTTGTCATGTCCCCTTTGTTAATCCCACTAACCCACTTGAACACCTCTATCATATCCCCTCTAACTCTGAGTCTCTCTAACGAATGTAAACCTAATTTCTTCAACCTTTCTTCATACGGAAGATTTCTAATATTATGGATAATTTTTGTCATTCTACGCTGTACTCTCTCCAATGAATCTATGTCCATTCTGTAATAAGGACACCAAAATTGGACAGCATAATCCATATGGGGTCTCACTAATGACAAGTAAAGTTTTAAGATAACATCAGCAGTTCTGTTACTCACACTCCTAGAGATGAACCTGAGAATCCTGTTTGCCTTATTACGAACGCTTATACACTGTTTTCTAGGCTTCAAATCATTGCTAACAAACACACCTAGATCTTTCTCGCAGTCTGAATTTTCTAATTCTAAATTAGCTAGTTTATATTTAACATTTGTTTGTATCTTCCCTATCTTAATACCTTGCATTCGTAATTGTTTAATCGAGGTCCTCTTTTTCTAGTTATTAAAAACGTATTCTATGGTGTATTCTATGATATATAGAAGCAATAGAACTGTTCAAATGACCTGGGAAGTGTATATTAAACCAAATACAAAACTTTGAATAATGAGGTAAGAGATATGTGTTTTTTATCACTTTTCAACCCAAGACCAGCGGGGTCTGGGGGCAGCAGCCCCCAGGATGCCCAGGTTACACTTACACTTTGTTACACTTTGTTGTATTCCGTCCGTTAGTGACACAGTTGAGCTGGGGCTCCACTGCGACCAGGCAGCTCCCTTTCTTCCACTCTCCATTCTAGAAGTCAGTTGGAGTTGGTGCTGGGGTATCCTGGTGTTGGTGGCCGGTCCGGTATTTTGGCCAGCCACATGATAAGTGTTTCTTGAAGGTGTCTGGAGACACCCTGGTCATGTTCCTGAGAGGGGCTGGTATACAGTTGAACAGTCTGGTTCCATTGTATGTAAAGCTGTGATGGATCAGGGATTTGATTTTTTGTGTTGATCCCGGCGTAGTCCTCACATAGCACAGCCTCCCTCGCCTTTGGTGTCGAGTCTCTTGGATGTTTGGATTTGGTACCTTTTTTCCAAAATCTTCCAGACGTAGATGATGATGTATCTCTCCCTACGTCTTTGAAGTGAGTACAGCTGCAGCTCCTTGAGTCTCTCCCAGTAGTTAAAATGTTGAAACCCATGGATTTTACTGGTGAATGTCCTCTGGGTGGCTTCGATTTCTGTTATTTCTCCTACTTTTTGGGGAGACCAGAGCTGAGAGCAGTACTCCAGTCGTGGTAGGACCAGTGACTTCCACAGTGTTAACATACACCTCGCATTTCTTGTGTGGAAGGTTCTCAGGATCCAGCCTGCTATTTGTTTTGCTGTTGTTGTGGCTTTGGTAATATGCTGGGAAAAAGTGGCGTCACTGCTCATATTTACTCCCAAGTCCTTCACTGTGTCTTTGGCGGTAATTTCTTGCTGTCCACTTTTGTAGTGCTCTCTTGTTCCCGTACCTTAGAAGCTCGAACTTGTCTCCGTTTAGGGCCATGTTGTTTTCTTCTGCCCACTTCAGGATTTTGTCCAAGTCTTGTTGTAGTAGCTGTGCATCATGTTGTGAGGTGATTTTCTTCATGAGTCTGGTGTCGTCTGCAAACGATGAGGCTGTTGAGTGTTCCAGGTCCCTGTCGATGTCTCCTATCATGATGAGGAATAGGAGAGGTCCCAGTACTGATCCTTGTGGTACTCCGCTGATGACCCCACCTGCTTCTGATAGGCTTCCTTGAACCGTGACTCTTTGTTTTCTGTTGGTGATGAAGCTGTGGAGCCATCTTCCAAGGTCTTCCCCTATTCCCAGTGATTTGAGTTTATGTAGAAGGATCCCATGGTCCACCTTGTCAAAAGCTTTGGCGAAATCTAGATATATGACGTCTACATTTTCTCCGTCTTGAATATCCTGTAGGATTTTGTCGTAGTGTGATAGTAGTTGTGAAAGGCAGGAGCGGCCTTGTCTAAAGCCATGTTGCCCCTCGTTGAATGCCTCGTTATCTTCCAGGTGGCTGACCATCTTAGCTCGTATTGTTCTTTCTATGATTTTAATAAGATGTGACGTCAGCACCACTGGTCTGTAATTTTTGGCTATGCCTTTACTGCCCCCTTTGTGTATTAGTGTGACAGTACCTTCTTTTAGGGCTTGTGGTACATATCCAGTTTGGAGGGACTTGCTCCACAAGGGTTACCTTAGGTTAGGTTAATGACTAGCTATGTAAATACAGTAGTGAACATTTGGTTCAGTCTGTGCTCAAAAACCCATTTTCTTTAGGAACCATTGGTACCATTTATGCTGACTCTCGGTTTCCTACCAATTAGCCATGACCTAATCCATCCTAACAACAACCCGGTAATTGTTTAGTGTATGGCCTCCTCCTAAAGAAAATGGATTTTTGAGCACAGACTAAACCAAATGTTCACTACTGTATTTACATAGCTGGTCATTAACCTAACCTAAGGTAACCTGGGCATCCTGGGGGCTGCTGCCCCCAGACCCCCGCTGGTCTTGGGTTGAAAAGTGATAAAAAACACATATCTCTTACCTCATTATTCAAAGTTTTGTATTTGGTTTAATATACACTTCCCAGGTCATTTGAACAGTTCTATTGCTTCTATATATTATATAATACATTTTTAATAACTAGAAAAAGAGGACTTCGATTAAACAATTACGAAATCTAAATATATAATATCATGTCTTGTCACTATCTACTGCTTCATATAGGCCTACCTCTGAGAAAAAGCTAAGCAAAGGATGAAGGATTATAGGGCCAATGTAGTCTAGTTGAACGGTACCGGTCTTTACCGCTGCAAATTAAATTATTTAGACTTTGTGGGTTAGGCTAAAGAAGAGTAGAAGGAAAAATGGCAGCCATTTTGGATCAGTGGAGAACTAATATTTTGGTTAAAATTGAAGACAACCCGGATACAAGCCCCATCGATGATTATCAGTGTTCTAGAAGTTTCATGGACGATACTAAGTTTGTGTACATGTAATTACCGTCGCAAATTCACTATAAGTGAAATACGAGAAACTGTTGGATTGTTCACCGATAAACAGGGAACGTGAGCTGGGTTTAGACCGTCATGCACCTATAAACAGGGAACGTGAGCTGGGTTTAGACCGTCGGTTAGGTTAGGGTAATGTTGAAAATACTAAAATGCGACGGTCCTCGGTATTAGCCCTCCAGCCCCGGCTATGTATTATATATATATTCCCCGAATACCGGGAGTTTTGGCCAAAAAACTTCTAGCCTAGGCTACCGTATCTTTGTTATTCCGACTGCTTCCGAATTGCCGCACATCCCCAAGCGTAGATGTGTTTCTTACCTGTAGAATGGCGTTAAGTAGAGCTCTCTAAGTCAACTGGTTCAGTTGTGATTATGATTTCATTGGAGATAACTTTATGGCAAAAACAGCCACTTTACACTACTTTTCGATACTTAACAACAACATACAGGCACACACGAACAAGCGACGCTCTCCTTCTTGTGGCCGGAGATGCGGGGCGTCGGTCCAGCCGGCTGTTGTTTACATGCGTCGGACCGACGCCTCGCACACCAAGCTCACAGGCTTTCAACCACTGGGCGTTAAAGAGCCCTTCCGGGCAGCTCTGGTATGCTTTTTTATGGGCGTTCAAGAGCCCTTCCGGGAACCAAGGGTTAAACATCACTGTAGGCCTATTTCAAAAATAAAAAAAAAATAAAATTAAATTAACGATAATCATCAAGGACACTACATCCGCCATATTAGAAACAATTTATTAGGGAAAATAGGCACCAACAGATTCGCCATATTTTTGGGTAGGATGTAGTGAGCGGGCGTACCGCCATCTTTGTTTACATTACGCGTAGTGGCGTCGGACCTTTCCCATCATGTTCCCGTCTATTTTAACCTAACCTAACCTAGTATTCATGTAGTAATGACAGGGGGCAAATAGCAGAAAATATAGCGTCGAAATAGACGGGAACGTAAGTGCGACCGCCCTAAGTAAACAATGACGACCATACGCCCGAACTCTACATCCATCCTATATTTTTCTCCATTTAGGCCTAGTCTGCATGGAGGATTTTCGTTATTGACAAATTGAAAAAATACCCTTTTCACAGAAAAATACACCAAAAATCTGTCAAAGATGTCAAATAGCGGGAGTGTGGGTGCGGCAGCGGCAAGAATGTAGTTACCGGGTGTACCGCCCGTCTTGTTTACACTACGCGGACGCTCACCATCATGTTCCCGCCTATTTTGACTGCCTTTGGAAAGTATTATTTTATTATAAGTATTTATAGCCTAGATGATTTATGTTGTATGTCGGTAGTGGTACACCCGGTAACTACATCCTTCCCGCAACAGCCACCCATAGGCTAATACTAGGATAGGTTAGGTAAGGTACCAATATTTTTAACTTATCCACCGTATTTTTATTATTTTGTAATCTTCTAGCCTATATCAATGCCATTGCTAACCCAGCAGGGGTCTGGTATGGGGCCGGCAGCCCCCAGGTCAGGTTAGGTTAAGCCTAGGCTAATGACAAAATATGATTTTCGGTGGGGCATGATTGAATATTGGATAAATCTACGGTAAATCTACAGTTATACTACCCCTCCCCCTTTCAAAACACGCCTTTTAGCGTGTTTTTGGATGGTTCAGCAGACGCGGAAACTGGAATAAAACGTATTTTGATACAAATTTATCACCAACCAGATCCGAGTTTTTCAGGTAATTTGTTGTTGTTTTTTATTTTTTATTTGATATTCAGTGTTGTTAATACTGAGGACCGTCACATTTTAGTATTTTTAACATTAGCCTAACCTAACCTAACCGTCTCTTCCGTGGATTGATATCCCAATCTACCAAGATTGGAAGCCAAAGCGTCACATTTTCCCCTTGCCCCTCAACTTTCTCTTCATAATTGCTGAGGGGCACAGGGCCCTGGGTGGGGCTTTGGTTTCCCGGGCGTTTCCGCACCCTCCTCAGCTCCCCGCCATGGAGTGGCTTCGGTCACCCAGGCTTTATTGTGGTTGGCAGGGAGGGTTCTGTGGGGGCGCTCGGTTATGGCCTTGGAATTGCCTTGGGGTCTTGGGGCTGTTCGGCCAGGCAGCTTGGGGAGGAACAACAACAACAACAACCTAACCGAAAACTAACCTGTCTCGAGACCGGTCTAAACCCAGCTCATGTTCCCTGTTTATGGGTGCGCGACGGTCTAAACCCAGCTCACGTTCCCTGTTTATGGGTTCGCGAAGGTTTGTAATACTTCAATGTATCTATTTCAAGTCAAATATACATTTCCGCACATCATCAAACCATACTAAGTCTACTACTAATAATATTAACCCATTAGTACCAACAGAATAGGGGTAGTATAACTGTAGATTTATCAAATCTACAGTTATACTACCCCTATTTTGTCGCTATTCTGTTGGTACTAATGGGTTAATATTATTAGTAGTAGACTTAGTATGGTTTGATGATGCGCAGAAATGTATATTGGACTTGAAATAGATACATTGAAGTATTACAAACCTTCGCAAACCCATAAACAGGGAACGTGAGCTGGGTTTAGACCGTCGCACACCCATAAACAGGGAACGTGAGCTGGGTTTAGACCGGTCGCAAGACAGGTTAGTTTTCGGTTAAGTTAGGCTAATGTTAAAAATACTAAAATGCGACAGTCCTCGGTATTAAACAACACTCATGTTTTTTTAAACCCATTAAACCCCAAAATTTGAAAACCTGAGCCAACATTTGCCAAAACTTGGCTCGGGTTTAGCGATTTTTTGAAGTAAAAAAACAGTAACCTAACCTAGAACGTTGGATACAAGAATAACCCTTACCTACCAGCTAGTATGTGTCCCTAGTTTATCCCATCCATACCTACCAGCTGATCCCTTGTCATAAGAACATAAGAAAATGGGAGTCTGCAGAAAGCCGATTGGCCTAAGCAAGGCAGATCCCTGTCCCACACAACCCCAATTACAAAGCCCAATTATAGGCTCAACACTCTAATACCCTGAGGATCATCTTACCAAACCGGTTAGAGAACCTAACTAAGAAACCTAACCTAAAAGTAATAGGCTACGTGGATAGAAACTAACCTTGACGTTATTTTGATGTGGATGGAGTAGATTGCTGGAAGAAACAAAATCTAGGCCTATAGGCTAAAGCAGAAATCCCGTAAAACAGGACTAGTCATTATGCAGACAAGACCCTATAGGCCTATCTCCCTTATAATACATTTGCGAAGGGAAGGACATAGGCTATATAGGACTGAAGACTATTATATAACATACCTATTGGCTACACAAATATCGATGGGGCTTGTAACTGTCACACCGTAAAATCTTACTCAACAAATTACCTGAAAAACTTGTATCTGGTTGATGATAAAATTGTATCAAAATAAGTTTTTTTCCAGTTTCCGCGTCTGCTGAACCATCCAAAAACACGCTAAAAGGCGTGTTTTGAAGGGGGGAGGTGTAGTATAGCCTAACTGTAGATTTACCGAATATTGCTATAGGCTAGCCTATAGCCTAGGCCAGGTAGGCTAGGCCT
>CM064568.1:45312698-45411988 GCA_032716605.1 Paralithodes platypus | reverse complement strand
ACATCATGGCGCACCGTTCTCACATCCCCATCCCACATTATGATGGGGAGACTTACGAGATCGAAACATTCATGAACATAGTGAAACCCGTACTTGACCTAGTTTATACCACGGACGCAGAAAAGATAGCCGTGACATTAACGCACCTGGGAAAAGCCGTTTCCCTGGTTGCCTACCAAGTGCACCCTGCTCTCACATGGGACGAATTTCGCCCAATAGTGATAGAGGCCATTAAGCCTTCGTTGGGCGTTTTCGTGGCCTACACCCGTCTCCAAGACACTAAATTCGAAGGCGATCTAGATGCCACAGTGAATAAGATCGCCCAACATATCAAAGTGTCTTTCCCCACATTGACCAGAATCCAGCAAGAACAGCAGATTTTGGTCAACCTTGTATCAATATTGCCCTCAGCAGTAAAGGATAATTTCCGTGTGCACGATTTCGTCGGATATCAAAAAGATCTCATCACGATCCGACGTATTTTGGCCGTGCACACAGAAACACCCACCCAAATCGCTGTAATCAAGAGGTTCCCCACACACCCGCAGCACCTCGACAACCAAAACCCCAAGGCTCAAACCTTCAACTCCAAAAATGCCTACCCATCCTCATCCTTCCACAACAAACCTACCTACCCTTCCGGCAAGCCCCAACCCAGTAGGCCCCGGTTCCAACCTACCCAGCCACGCAGAATCTTCAACCGGAACAAAACCTACAACACCTACCAAAGTAAGAACCCTACATTAGTGATTATCAACCCCTATGATTTCCCTGCCTGTAGTGCTAAGTGTGCCCTCCATCAAATTCGTGACTCTGCCAAACCTCGACCCTTTACTCCTCGCATTTCTGTAAATGAAGAGGAGTGGGGACAAGAGGAAGAAATGGAGGAAATGCATACCGAAGACATAGCCCATATCATGACCTCAGACGATACCGAGGAAACCCTGGAGGAGGTAGATACCGACCCCCAGGATTTTTAAAGTATCCCCCGCCCACGATGGCCCCATTGCCCCCATTTACTACATGGCCAAAATCAGGGACATTCCTGTCCGCTTGTTAATCAACACGGGAGCTGCTAAGTCATGTTTGTTCAAGTCTTATTATGATCAACACCACCAACTATTTGGCCTCTTGTTACCTACCAAAGCAGAACTAATCTCAGCTGCTGATACCTACTTAAATCTCCTAGGAGACACTATGCCCCTGTCAGTAACTACTCCTGCCCCCCATGCCCGTTGTTATCACCCGTTCACAGTATTTTCCTCCCACTGTAAACATTACGATGGTTTCCTTAGACTTGACCTCCTTCAAAAACTCCAGGCCCAGGTTGACTGCGGCCAGAGGCTGATCTCATTCAAAAAAAAAATCCAACCCAAAGCCTCTGACAAACCCATCACGCAGAAACCAGTTCACAAAAAGAAAAAACACCTCCACCCTCAACAAACTCTGAGTCAAGATTACCAAGTTGCAGCTAGCACTAAGGTAACTCCTACCCCCCCCCCCCCCCCCCTTGCCCCGAGTTCTCTCAAAATATCACTCATTCCGTTGAAAAAATGCCTCAGCAAACAAAAGAAGACAAGTCCAAGCAACTCAATTATGTAAACCCCCCCATTTCTCCTAACTCTGTCCAGGATCAATCCTCCCATGTTTCCAGGACAGACTCTTATGTATGTAAAAACCATTCTACCAAATATTTATGTACACATGTTTCCAGGGAAAATGCCGACCTATGTACCCAACAATGTTTTCCCCATGCCCCCAGAAATGCTCAGTTATTCCACAACCAACAAAATTTCCCTTGTGACAGCTTTCCGTCAGTAGCTCCCTTCCACCCCCACACAATTCACACCCCTAAAAAAACTTCAAAACCCCACACTTGACTCACCCCCTCATGACAGACAAACCCACCAATCCCATATAACCTCTAAACAAACCGTCACTGCCACCGACAAAACTCCCCAAATTCGTCCTTTTAACAACCACAAATCAGTACATCAGTCCTCCACCAATAACCCATGTTCTATGCCTAACTCTTCCCCCACCAACCCTCCGCAGTCCCACCAACAAATTCCGTTTTCTAAATCACTCACACCTCACCACTCTGATCCTCCCACACGCGCCGTTAATCCCCCCCTCACGCGTGACCCCCACCAAAGTGATTCCCCCCCCCCTCATGCGTACCGAGCACCTGCTCACCAGTCGGTCCCCCACCATCATTAGCCCAGCTGTAGTTCAAGATAAATGTCAAATTCCCCCCCGCCATCAAAAATGGGTTAACCTTCGACCCATACCCCAAAATCACATGATATTTTCCCCCACTACCACGTCCACCAACCCCAATCGTTGCCTCCTACAACCCGCCATCATTTCCGCTCGCATAAACCACATTCTAGTGGCCAATATCTCTGAAGAATCCCTGACATTACCAAAAGGCCTCATCATAGGAGACCTCGAAACATTTGATGACCTCCCCATAGATTCCAATGAAACCCCTACCAGTCTCAAATTACCCCCTCTCCCTGACACATTATCCGACCACCAAAAACACAGCATGTACGAACTATTGTTAGAGTCCAGTGACGTATTTTCCCAACAACCCACTGAAATAGGACAGACCGATGTTGAACAACACATCATTAACACCACAGGCCCCCCCATAAGACAACCATCCCGTAGAAAAAATCCCATACAACGCCAGGAAGAGGAACGCCAAGTCCAAGAGATGTTAGAGGCCGGAATTGCTACCCCGTCCATCAGCCCCTGGTCTTCCCCTGTTGTCCTAGTAAAAAAGAAAGATGGGTCAACCCGTTTTTGCGTAGATTACAGGAGATTGAATGACGTAACCATTAAGGACGCTACGCCATTACCCAGGATAGACGATTCCCTTGACTCCCTATACGGATCCAGATGGTTCACTACCCTCGACTTGCAAGCAGGGTATTGGCAAGTGCCCATCAAGGCAGAGGACCAAGAAAAAACAGCATTCTCCACTAGTGGTGGCCACCATTACGGATTTAACGTCCTACCTTTTGGCCTCTGCAACGGACCCGCCACTTTCTCCCGTTTGATGGAAGCGGTATTACATGGCCTTACCTGGGAAACCTGCCTAGCGTATCTAGACAATATCATTGTGTACTCACAAACCTGGGAAGAACACCTCCTCAGGTTGAAACAAGTTCTTCAAAGAATCCGAGCCGCCGGGCTGAAATTGAAACGCTCAAAATGCGAGATGGCACGAAATAAGGTAGATTTCCTCGGCCACGTAATATCTGAACATGGCATTGCACCAGACCCCAAGAAACTTCAAGCCATATAAAACCAACCCCCACCCACCACCGTTAAAGGAGTACGTTCTTTTCTAGGTTTAGCCACATACTACAGACGTTTCGTCCCACACTTTGCCGCAATAGCCAGACCCCTCCACCAACTCACCCACAAAGACACCTGAAAGAGACCTCGCTTTTAACACTTTGAAACAAAAGCTGATCCAATCCCCTATTGTCGCTTTCTCTGATTACCATAAACCTTTCCGTCTTTATACCGACGTATCTCTGTATGCCATTGGTGCAGTTTTAGCTCAAGTAAGAGACGGAGAGGAACATGTGATAGCGTATGCCAGCTCCACACTCAACCAAGTCCAACAGAATTATGCAGCCACCAAGAGAGAGTGCCTAGGGATCATTTGGGCACTCAACCACTTCAGGTCATTTGTGTTGGGCGCGAAACTAGATATAATAACCGACCATCAATCTTTGCAATGGTTGCGTAGGTGCAAAACCAACTCAGCCATCTTGGTACGCTGGAGAGAGACACTAGAGGACTACGATTTTACAATACAGTATCGTCCAGGTAAACTTCACACCAATGCAGACGCCCTGTCACGTTTGCCAGTACCGAAAGACCCCCCCACCAACCTAGCCGCCTTACAAAACACTGAGCTCTTACATACCCCCATCAACCAACATAATTCCCCCAGCCCCCTCACTAATTCAATCTTGGGAAACAAGGATCAGACCACCCTGGATACCGTTAAATATCTTCAAGAAACTGACTCGCTGGGGAGATCAACTTGCCACAGACTCCGGTCACATAGTCCTAGACCCCACCATTGCCCACGACTACATCATTGCCATCCACGAGGGAAACGGCATACACCTTGGACAAAAGATGTTAAAAATCTTCGCGGATCAGTACTGGACCCCCAACCCCTCCAAGATTGCACAACGCGTGACAGAATCCTGCAAACCTTGTTTATTGGGGAAGGATAGATCACGCACCCCAGGCCCAGCTGGTACCATTTCTGCCAACAAACCGTTCCAAGTCCTATCCCTCGACATCATGGGCCCGTTTCCTTCTTACGCTGGCAACCGCTATATCGTCACATTTGTTGACGTATATTCAAAAATTTTAATAGCCTGCCCAGTTAAAGACCACACAGCCACCACCGTCGCCGCACTGCTTGCCACAGAAGTGTTTCCTATATTCGGCCTTCCCCTTGCTCTTCTATCCGACAATGCCCCCGAATTTAGTGGACACGTTTGGCACCAGTTCACCCAACAATGCGGTATTAAGATCAAACACTCATCCCCGTACTGGCCTCAAGGAAATGCTATATGCGAACGCAGCCATCGCACCATCAACAACCAGTTACGTACCAAAATGATTGCTCTTAACACCTCAGACTGGCCATCACAGATAAAAATGATACAATGGGGCATGAACACCTGTCCCCGAGAAGACGGTATTTCACCTCATGAACGTGTTTACGGCATACCCCCCTGTTACTGCCGTTCCACCATCACGCTCACCTCCCCTCCAACACCTCCACAATTGACCCATTGCAACATCTGCAAAACACCCTCCATACCGCCCAAACCTGTGAAGACACCAAAAATGATAACCCCGATGATAAAATCCCTTTCGCCATCCATGACACCGTAATGGTAGCCAACCTCCCTGTCACCAACAAAATAGGCCCTCGCTATGTCGGACCCTACACCATCATCAAAGTCCCAAATGCCTATCAAGTCATCATTGATTATCACGGCGTGACTCGCACGTTCAGAAATAGATTCGTCCGAGCATTTAAACCTCTAAAACCACAAGACATTACCCCACCCCACACGTCCGACCCTGAATTGAACACCCCTACTACCCCTCCCACTCAGGCTATGAATGTTCCCCTACAAACCCCTAAAGGCCTAAACCCTCCAGCACAGAACCTGCCGATCATTCCTCAACATACCCCCCAAACTAACCTCCACAAACCCCAAGCCCCCACTATCACACCTTCCTCCACCATGACCAATTCCTTCACTTCTGATAGTCAAGTACCTCCCCAAAATATCAAAGTACGAAAACCACCACCCACAACAGAAACCCTCCCGTCTAGCCCTGCGCTAACCCACTGTACTACCACGGACGTACTAAAAGTATAGTAACCTTAGTCCGATTTGTAAGAACCAGGTGATAGTCTCGTGGTGATTCACGTGTAGAGTTTATTGGACTTCCCATCCACGACTATTTTACACTATACCTGACGTCAACTCGGGTAGTACATTATTGGGGTTGCGGGATATTTTCGAGGGCATTACACTTCATCCTTCTTTATTTAGGCTAGTCCCTAGCCTCTCTAAGGTCGTAAGGTATCGTAGCCGTATCACCTCAGCAATCTCAATATGGTTAGGGTCCGTGTGATGGGTGCTCTATGTAGCTACCAGATCACGTTCCGTGACTGCCACCAATGAAATGCTGGGTGTGAAGGGAATTTTTCTGTCCTGACAACTCCCCAGGCCCACTTAGGGTCAACTTTTCCTGGTGCCTGGTGCGGGGCTTGAACCTCTGAAGGGAGTTTAACCCTCCTAAAAACCCACAGGTTTTGAGATGCCTTGGGTGGGGTTCGAACCCTGGTTAGTGACCATGGCCATCACCACCAGGCCCGTACGCTAACCCACTGTACTACCACGGACGTACTAAAAGTATAGTAACCTTAGTCCGATTTGTAAGAACCAGGTGATAGTCTCGTGGTGATTCACGTGATGAGTTTATTGGACTTCCCATCCACGACTATTTTACACTATACCTGACGTCAACTCGGGTAGTACATTATTGGGGTTGCGGGATATTTTCGAGGGCATTACACTTCATCCTTCTTTATTTAGGCTAGTCCCTAGCCTCTCTAAGGTCGTAAGGTATCGTAGCTGTATCACCTCAGCAATCTCAATATTGTTAGGGTCCGCGTGATGGGTGCTCTATGTAGCTACCAGATCACGTTCCGTGACTGCCACCAATGAAATGCTGGGTGTGAAGGGAATTTTTCTGTCCTGAAAACTCCCCAGGCCCACTTTAGGATCAACCTTCCCTGGTACCTGGCGCGGGGCTCGAACCTCTGAAGGGAGTTTAACCCTCCTAAAAACCCACAGGTTTTGAGATGCCTTGGGTGGGGTTCGAACCCTGGTTAGTGACCATGGCCATCACCACCAGGCCCATGCGCTAACCCACTGTACTACCACGGACGTACTAATATAGTAACCTTAGTCCGATTTGTAAGAACCAGGTGAAAGTCTCGTGGTGATTCACGTGATGTGTTTATTGGACTTCCCATCCACGACTATTTTACACTATACCTGACGTCAACTCGGGTAGTACATTATTGGGGTTGCGGGATATTTTTGAGGGCATTACACTTCATCCTTCTTTATTTAGGCTAGTCCCTAGCCTCTCTAAGGTTGTAAGGTATCGTAGCCGTATCACCTCAGCAATCTCAATATGGTTAGGGTCCGCGTGATGGGTGCTCTATGTAGCTACCAGATCACGTTCCGTGACTGCCACCAATGAAATGCTGGGTGTGAAGGGAATTTTTCTGTCCTGACAACTCCCCAGGCCCACTTAGGGTCAACTTTTCCTGGTGCCTGGTGCGGGGCTCGAACCTCTGAAGGGAGTTTAACCCTCCTAAAAACCCACAGGTTTTGAGATGCCTTGGGTGGGGTTCGAACCCTGGTTAGTGACCATGGCCATCACCACCAGGCCCGTGCGCTAACCCACTGTATTACCACGGACGTACAAAAGTATAGTAACCTTAGTCCGATTTGTAAGAACCAGGTGATAGTCTCGTGGTGATTCACGTGATGAGTTTATTGGACTTCCCATCCACGACTATTTTACACTATACCTGACGTCAACTCGGGCAGTACATTATTGGGGTTGCGGGATATTTTCGAGGGCATTACAAATAGTTTTGATAGTTAACTATAATTTTTATGTAAATACTACCGCAACTACGAATCTTGTTTCCGAGACCTAGTATATTAACCTAACCAAACCTAACCCTAGAGTGCCCTAGACCCAGTATGTGGGATACAACACTAGCCCTTGCAAGTTGCATGCCAGCTACTGTGGGTTCATATATTAGACATACAGTAACATCTTTGTAGAACATAACACTTTACCGTAGCGAGTGTACTCCATTTCGAACACTTTTTGTAAACATGAACACGTCCGTAGCAGAGATTTCAAGATTGCGGAAGTGAGTTTGTTTAAGCGCGGGACTATTTATATCGACAAAATCGAGTTACAAAACTTATCAAAACTATTCTACCACAACGGAATCTATGTGAGTATATTATAAGTACTCCATAGAGCTTCACTTTCCCTAATAAATTATGTATAATAACGCTGCGAGTCTATTCGCGATAATTATCATAATATTTTCCTATCTTTTTTGTAGTCATATTTGTCTGATTTAGTGGTATATTGGTGTCTGTCTAGGGTTATAATGCATTGTGAAAGTTACCTCTGCATCTCTGACTTGGTAACTGTTCGGTATGGGGCCGGCTTAAGTACCCCTGCTTTCTTTGAGTACTACACGGCAAGAGAAGCTTTCGGTTCTGTCATTACTGTTCAAGGTAAACAGCAACTGCTAAATTCGACATCATGTTCAAATAATATGTAATAGCTTTGTCTATGGTTGTATTAGACAACAATCGGGATAGGTTTCTATTTTATGTGGATAAATAGTATTAAGGTGAATAAACTAAATACCGAAAGTTCACTAGAGTGGTTGTTAATACATTTGCTAGATGAGGGAGGAGGGAGGTAGGAAGGAAGGGCTAGGCAGTGTTGCCAGTTGTATCGCTACATATTACCGCTAGATGTAGAGCTATTTACTTCAATTTAGAAGCCATTTTTTCATATCTAGAGAGATTTACTAGGGATAATTTAAAAATTTCAGACATTCTAGTCATATTACATTGTAAAATTTGCAAAGCAAACAAACCAAAACTCTTTAGAAATTGCAGCATTATTCTAACATTGTTTGACTATGTAGCAACATGCTAGCAACTTTTGAGAAAGGATCTAGCGGTATTTTGTGGAGACATACTGGGAGGGAGGTGGTGGTTGCAGTGTTGCCAGTTGTAAAGCTACATATTACCGCTAAATGTAGATTTACTTCAATCTAGCAGCCATTTCTTTTATATCTAGAGACATTTACTAGGGATAATTTGAAAATTTCAGACATTCTAGTCATACTACATTGTAAAATTTGCAAAACAAACAAACCAAAACTCTTTAGAAATTGCAGCATTATCCTAACATTGTTTGGCTATGTAGCAACATGCTAGCGACTTTTGAGAAAGGATCTAGCGGTATTTCGTGGTAACACTTTAGGAGGGTTAAAATACGAGTCACACGGGAAATTGCCAAAACTTTAAAGGTCCATATCATTGTTATTAAACTAAGCATTTGGCAAAGGAAGGAATTGTTAAAAACCTTAGCCAATACTCTGTCATTCACCAAAAATAAATTTGAATTTATCATTATTATTTGGTAGGGTAGGTATGTATAGGTAGGTTGGCTAAATAATTGCTGGAATTCGTAGGGACTCGAACTGGTTTGAGAGAGTTAAATAAAAAAAATATATAGATCTGAATAATAAAAAGATTATGTTATTAAACTCTTAACCCTCTCACGTTCTTGACGCAATTTTGAGCCTATTAGGGATACTTTAAAGCCTTTGTTACCATCAGGGGCATTTAGAAACCTTTAGTTAAGTTACTTCAACCTCTGCAGTTGTCTTTGAGTTAGCTGTGGGCAGAAAAGTAATTTTGGAGAGGTAATTATAAGTGTGAGAGAACTCTATTTATTATTGCTAATCTGGCAACCTCTGCGTCATAAGGATGTGAGAGGGTTAAGTGCGCATGGGGGTAATTAGACACCTCTGCCTGTGCGCATGTATTTGAGCTGTTTCCATCACTAAAATATTCATTTTACCATAAATAGCATTAATACTTATCCATCTGCGCCTATTATAGGTTGATTATAAAGGTATTAACCTGTTACAACAATAAAACGAGTGAAAACAGCGTTTGGATGGTCAAAATCGGCGATACAGGCCGTGAGTTACATAATGTATGGGTGAGGCAAGCTCCTTTCCTGCCAATTTCCCCCAAGGCCACTGAGACACTGTCGATCGATACTCTCTCTCTCTCTCTCTTCCACTCGCTTGCTAACAGTGATGACAATGCCCTGCTTGCAACTCGCTAATGTTAGCACGAAAATATACCTCAGAATAAGGGAATAACAGGGAAAATAGGTGATAACTGAAGGAGGGGAGGAAAGTGGGGAAGGGGGAGGTAGAGGAGTGATATGTTGCATGGCCCAGGGGGGAAAAAAAAAAAAAAAAAAAATCGATGTTTAATTAAAATTGATTTTTTTTTCTCTGACTCTTAATTAAAGAGTCTTCCCGCAGTCCGCCGGGGGAACTCTTAAGAGTCTTCCCGCAGTTCCTGGGTTAAGCAAAACTGGGGGATGCGTGGAAGCCTATAGACTGTAGACGGTAAACTTTGTGTGGGTAGCAAATGCGGTTTTAAAGTAATTTAACACCTAAAGAGCGGGGTGTTTTGGGCTCATTTGGGCATATTCAGGCCCTCCTGCATGATAAATCAAGCATCTGCATGAAAAAAATATATTTAGCAAAAAACTAGGCACTAAATGCTTCAAAATGAGACCAGAACGAGCTATGTAGCACTCTTGGTTCTCTTGCAGTGATGCCACGAACATGGGAGTTTAGCATATATCGGTATATTTTTCCCAGCTATGCTCACTACTGGCTACACTGCCGGCCTCTCGAGAACACAGGGAACATGAGTTAATGGGCGGCGGTAAGCCCTGGGAGTCGGCTGTCTGGCCCGCTGTGCTCCCGGCCATTTGCACTCGATTTTAACCCTTTAAAAGCCTTAATAATGCTCCTAACTTGCTGCAAATTGGTGCACGACTTAAGTCGAGAGCCGCCAATAAGGGGTTAAGAATAGTAAAATGCCCCAGAACGAGAAGCCCACCACGGAATCCACGAGCGAACACCACCAGGAAACGGGAACAGAAACACCCGAAGGAAAGGCCCACAGAACGAAAGGACCAGGTGACCAAGCCAACCAGTTAAGACGGGCCGAAGCCCGCAGGGCTAAGCAGCTCCAAACCACACCTGCCTATCGCTTTTAACCGCTGACCCTTCCCCCACCTCGCGTATCCACTACCCCTCGTGTCCTACACCTTGTCTTGCCAGACTAAGTTTCTGAAGACCAACCGCCCCCATAAATCTATGTATGTTCTTCCATCCGAGAAGTAATATGTTAACCCCTGTCTTGCCAGACTAAGTTTCTGAAGACCAACCGCCCCCATCAATCTATATATGTTCTTCCATCCGAGAAGTAATATGTTAACCCCATAAAATACCTTGTCTTGCCAGACTAAGTTTCTGAAGACCAACCGCCCCCATAAATCTATGTACGTATGTTCTTCCATCCGAGAAGTAATATGTTAACCCCTGTCTTGCCAGACTAAGTTTCTGAAGACCAACCGCCCCCATAAATCTATGTATGTTCTTCCATCCGAGAAGTAATATGTTAACCCCTTAAAATACCTTGTCTTGCCAGACTAAGTTTCTGAAGACCAACCGCTCCCATAAATCTATGTATGTTCTTCCATCCGAGAAGTAATATGTTAACCCCTGTCTTGCCAGACTAAGTTTCTGAAGACCAACCGCCCCCATAAATCTATGTTATTCCATCCGAGAAGTAATATGTTAACCCCCATGTCATAATTGATAAGAAACTATGATACCCACGGGTACACCATTGTATATATAACCATTATTCCTGTAAGACCTAGACAGAGATAATGACTGAAGAGGTTAGCAACCATGCAGTAACTCTAATTATTACCCCAACCAGAGATTGTATAGCTAACCCTCTTTTACCATTGTCTCGATGCATATCTACCACGAAACCATAACGAAGCTACCCCTACGAACTGCCGCTTTCTTTGGTCTATATTTCATAGAAATCGCAGTTCCCAGGGACAACTAGATCAGCAAGAAATTGTGTCAAATAATGGTGTCCATAACCCCTCGTATTGACGAGTAATAGTACACTATGTTTTTCTCTACTTTTATCCACAGTCAAGCACACACCTACAGCTAACCTCATCTTCCCCACAGTCCACATGATTCTATAATTTCCAGACTCATATACCACCACCTATTGCTCACCCCCCGGTAGCGTTTAATTACCCTACCTTCCCTGTCGGTAACCCCCAGGCTAAGATACCAACTGTAGCCTAATGCCACCCCTACGCCCAAAGACCTTAGGGTCAAACTTCCACGTAGCCCCCCTTAACCCTCTCCCTCTCGTTAACCCCCACGCTCCTCCACTCCCTACTAACCTAGCCTCTCCACCATACCCCCTGAATATCCTTAACTTTTCCGTTACTAACATTCTCAAACCTTTTGTACATATACTCCTATCCAGCCTACCTTCCCCCAGTAGGAAGGAACACCATTAGAACTTTACTAACCCTTTGCATGCCATCTATTCCCTCACAACCCATTCACAACCCTGTACCAAATGATCGTCAGTGCGAGGCTAGCCGCCTCGCCAGTGACTAACTTCTATTGCCATACTTCCAGATAAATGTGGCAGAGTTAGCAACCCAGTCTCCACCACATCCAACAAACCATGCAATTAACAACCCAACCAATTAAACCAGCTGGTCAAGGCACCTTCGGTTTTGGTATTACGAACACCCACATCTGTCTCATAAACAGAGAGTATTATTACAAACACTTGTAATATGGCAAGCCCCCAGCCACAGCCGCCCGGACGACCATCACAGAGGGAGGACGCGCACCTACCCCTGTCACCCACCCGAGGAGGGAGACCCCTACCCCTGCGGAGGTATACCTGACCCCTGTTTTGACTTCCGGGTCATTGCCAGGTAGCACAGGAATTCTTCCTATCAATGAACTAACCATGTATGACTAACACCTTTACTAACCTCTATTAACCCACAATAACCCATTAACCTTTCTTTCATACTCTGATAACCAAATTAGCACCTCAGCTATACCATAGAATGAAGACTGAGCAATCTAAGAGAGACGCTGCTATCACAACTGTCCCAAACCGCCTCGCAAAGTAGATCCAGTCTCTCTCCCCTAAATACTTCCAGTATAGCCAAAATAGTACCTCTTACTAAGGCTCAGTTATATCACATTATGAAGGCTCCATACAGCCATGTGCCACAACAGTAATCACCACCTTACCTAGTTCCCGTATCAATTGAGAGCTCAAATAAGTCCATCAAAACTCGAGATCCCTATGGCCTACAGGGTCCAAAACCGAACCTATAAACCAAGCTCCAGCCCCCAGTAAAATCAGTTGAAAGATAGACACCAACCAGTGGCTGGCCCCTTAAGTTGACCTCTAGCTCTGCCCTTGTGTTGTTCCTGAGAATTGAGTTCCAGAGCCGGCAGACTCCGTGGCAGATTGAGATAGAAGCATCTGTCCACGTACAAGAAATCTACGTGCACCTTATAACCTTCACAAACCAGTGGGTATATAAGCGTGTAGCCAGCAACGATCGCCAAGAGATCCGTCTTGAGAACTTCCTACATATGGACCACCTGGACGGCCGCGGAACCAGTCGCTAGCCCCCAACATCACGGACGCAAGATAACCAGGACCAGACCAATCAAATACTACCCAAGATTCACTCTATCAGTACTACAGTGTTACAGTGCTGTTTAGAGACTCACTTATTAATATTTCTATGAAGTGACTATATCTTTGCCCCAGTATAATTCATATATAACCATTCCATTAGGAAGTGCTAAGCGTATCAGTGTTTATTAATTAACAGGCGATATTAACTCTCGTAATTACCCATATATCCAGATATTACATAGAAGTGAAACCCTAGTGATATCTAATGTTCGCCCACTGATTTGCGTTCTACGTGTTTCTGCTATAAGAATATAAACCTTAGATCAGTACCCCCTGAGGTTACTAGAATTCCCGTGCTCTAAAATACGCGTGTCTAATCTAGTCTGTGAATTACTACTTGTGCATCAGAGCTACCAGGGATAAATCTAATAGTGAATATGAATCTATAAGTAACCTTTATGGTCTCCAGTATATCACTTGTGAATAAAGCCAGTGATCAGAAGATTAATACCTGAACGTTGGAAGTGGGAGACTAGGCTCCATCCAGATCCACTTAATGCTAGTTGTTCAATTCTATCATTTGTCTAGGACGAGTATTCATACCTTCTTATGTTTCATATTAATCATTATCAAGAAAACTACAGAAGTGTGTACATCAATAAATGTGATCGTGTGTCTTGTTACCGTGTGTTTATTTTGTGTTCTCTATTCCTCATACCTTGTTTTGTGCATGCAGCCTTCTATACCCAGTTAGAACTCACATTACCCAAGTTAATCCTGTAGAAAAACAGGGCATAACAAATAGACAGTTTTCAATGCTGCGACCAAACTATTCCACCCATTTATATTTTTTTGGTATCAAAACGTTTGGAATCGCGAGCCTTACCCAACTACACAAGCATGGCTTTGATCATCGGCGTAGTTTTCAAAATGTGGAATTTTAAGTGGAATTCAAGGTTTTTTCAAGATTGCCGGAAAAAAAACATGTGCAAAAGCAAAACCTTCTCTATAAAATTTGCGGAGCATTAGTAGGGGAGTGCGTATGCCAAAGCCCAGTCGTTTCCTGTGAGTCGGAGAGACGGTATTTAGGCGTCAAGTTTTTCGGGAAATCGGCTGCCACGGACCTGTTTGGCCGCCATGCCGGATGTTTAGCATATCAAAAGTTGCCCAATACAAAAACGCACCTCTTATGAAAGTTTGATCCCGATCCAAAAAGCGGTTCTGGAGTTATTGCGTCGAAACCGGCGCGTAAGAAGAATTTGGATGAAAACCCAGGTTTAATTATTACAATAGGGGTTCCCCGTAGGGGACGAACCCCTAAAGTGCGTATGCCAAAGCCCAGTCGTTTCCTGTGAGTGGGAGAGACGGTATTTAGGCGTCAAGTTTTCGGGAAATCGGCTGCCACGGACCTGTTTGGCCGCCATGCCGGATGTTTAGCATATCAAAAGTTGCCCAATACAAAAACGCACCTCTTATGAAAGTTTGATCCTGATCCAAAAAGCGGTTCTGGAGTTATTGCATCGAAACCGGCGCGTAAGAAGAATTTGGATAAAAACCCAGGTTTAATGATTAGAATAGGGGTTCCCCGTAGGGGACGAACCCCTAATAATATTTATTCAGTTAGCAAATTACAGAGTTGGTACCACATAGTATGTTACAAATATGACATGTACCAGCTTTGCATAATTCCAACTAAGGATAGCCCAATAAGGCCGTTAGGCGCATTTCCATTGTTGCGTCTATGTACGCAACAATCTTGCTTTCTCTCGTTCCCAACTTAGATTCTTCTGAATTCTCAACTCTCTGGCTAAAGCTATTTCTTGTCACTCTCAAACTAAATATTTCTGCGGTCTATCTCTCCCCTAATTGTACTGAATATCCAAAATTCTTTGACTATCGAACTTCTAAAGTGGAACACATTCTATCCATCTCTCCTTTCGCAGAAATCTCCATCTTAGGAGATTTCAATGTTCACCACCACCAATGGCTCTCCTCTGCTTACACTGACCAACCTGGTGAACAAGCCTACATCTTTTCCATCTTTAACAACCTAGAGCAGTTAGTCCAGCAACCCACCCGTATCCCGGATCGCTTCGGAGATTGGCCCAACAGGGCCAACATTCTTGACTTAATTCTAACCTCTAAGCCTTCTGCTTATACTGTAAATCTTTTCTCTCCTTTGGGCTCCTCCGACCATAAACTAATATCTGTCACCTGTCCTATCTCTCCAGTACGGCCACCCGATCCTCCCAACCGGCGGCGCTTGTGGCACTTTGGCGCTGCCGACTGGGAGGCTTTTCGGCAGTACTTCTTTGATTTCCCATGGAATGAACTTTGCTTCCGTGACCGGGGACCCTCGGAGAGTGCTGAACGCATTACCGAGGTAATCCTCTCGGGCATGGAGGCATACATTCCATTTTTTTTTTTTCAGTCCAACGCTTGTTCTACTGCTGTCCGCAACAAGGAGGAAGCATTCAATTGGTATCGACGCCTTAAGACTCAAGAATCTCTTTCTTCCTATGTTTCTGCCCAGAATCAAGCCAGATCTGTTCTTCGACTTGCCAAACACTCTTTCATCAATAATAAATGCACTGAACTATCCAGCTCTAGCTCTTCCCAAGCTTCCTGGCATCTAGCCAAAATCCTCTCTAACAATTTTTCTTCCTCGTCTTTTCCTCCCCTTTTCCACTCTGATGGCACAACCATCACTTCTTCCTCTGACAAAGCTGAACTCTTCGCTCAAACTTTTGCTAGAAACTCCACCTTGGATGATTCCGGCGCTATTCCTCCTTCTCCACTCCCCTCTCTCCTACTTATGCCTAATATCCTAATAACTTCTAAAGATGTATTTTCTACCCTCTCTGGGCTTAATACTAAGGCATACGGTCCAGATGGTGTTCCTCCTGTTGTACTCATAAACTGTGCTTCCGTGCCGACTCTCTGCCTAGGCAAACTCTTTCGTCTCTGTCTCTCCTATAACGTCTTTCCTTCTTGCTAGAAGTTTGCTCTTATTCAACCTGTCCCCAAGAAGGGTGACCGTTCTCAACCCTCCAACTGTCGTCCAATTGCTCTCATCTCTTGTAGGCTATCTCTAAAGATTTTGAAACTATTCTTGCTTCCGAATTTCTTAAGCATTTCTCTTCTCATAATTTACTCTCAGATCGCCAGTATGGCTTCCTTAACTCGTCAAGTGCTAAGCCCCTGTAGTATACACCATACCCCCATGCAAAGGCATTCTGAGTCATTCCTCACTAAAATCGTTAATTTACCATATAGGCATATATAATTAATATTTATCCATATGCGCCTATTTTACTTTTAATATGAACATGAACATGGTGTAGGAATAGGTTTTTACACCATACCCGAAAGAGGATTTATGGAGCTTCGATCTTACTCTCAACCACCTTAACAATTTTACCAACACACATAAACTTCGTTAGATGCTGAAATAGCCTCACGAAAATATGTCAGGGGCTGGGATTGAACCCGGGACCCTTGGGCTATGAGGCGAACACTCTACCAGTGACACCAAGAAAGATATTTCACTTGGCATGGTCGGCTCAAGTTATTTCTGCATCCGGTTGTTTAGGGTAACCTATTTTCACTGACTTTACACTACATCACCGTCCGGGAAGCGAAGGCTCCGAACAGAGAGGAACAAGCCTGAGCCGAAACGACCGTGAGTCCGTCAGGGACGAACGGGAATGGTGAGTCAACTTCACTGAGAGGCGCACACACAAGGCACCTTTGTGCTACACAGGCACACTAACGGCCCAGTTGGCAACTCGCTGGAGCAGCTGGCAACTCCACAACCAAAGCCTAATTTGCGAGTCTCACTACACTCCCTGTTCTCTCCTATCCCCTTTCTTGCCCTGTAGGAATAGGTTTTTACACCATACCCGAAAGAGGATTTATGGAGCTCCGATCTTACTCTCAACCATCTTAACAATTTTACCAACACACCTAAACTTCGTTAGATGCTGAAATAGCCTCACAAAAATATGCCAGGGCCTGGGATTAAACCCGGGACCCTTGGGCTATGAGGCGAACACTCTACCAGTGACACCAAGAAAGATATCTCACTTGGCATGGTCGGCTCAAATTATTTCTGTTATGCCCTGTTTTTCTACAGGTTTAACTTGGGTAATGTGAGTTCTAATTGACTGGGTATATAAGGCTGCATGCACAATACAAGATATGAGGAATAGAGAACACAAAGAAACACATGGTAGCAAGTTACACGATCACGTTTATTGATATACCACTGCAGAATACTTGTGTAAGACAATATAATAGAATCGAACAACACTAGCATAAGTGGATCTGGATGGAGCCTAGTCTCCCACTTCCAACGTTCAGGTATTAATCTTCTGATCACTGGCTTTAATTTAACAGGTTTATATACCGAAGACCATCAATGTTACTTATAGAATCATATTCACTGTTAGATTTATTACTGGTAGCTCTGGTGCACAAGTAGTAGTTCACAGACTAAATTAGACACGCGTATTTTAGAGCACAGGAATTCTAGTAACCTCAGGGGGTACTGATCTAAGTTTTATATTCTTGTCTCAGAAATACATAGAACGCAAATCAGTGGGCCAACCTTCAGATATCACTAGGGTTTCCTTCTAGGTAATAATATCTGGGCATATGGTTGATTACGAGAGTTAGTATCGCCTGTTAAATAATGAACACTGATACGCTTAGCACTTCCTAATTGAATGGTTATATGAATTATACTGGGGCAAAGAGATAGCCACTTCGTAGAAATATTAATTAGCGAATCTCTAAACAGCACAGTAATATGTAGTACTGCTAAAGGGAATCTTGGGTAGCATCTGATGGGTCTGGTCCTGGTTATCTTGCGTCCATGATGTTGGGGGCTAACGACTGGTTCCGCGGCCGTCCAGGGGGCCCATATGTGTGAAGTTCTCAAATACGTGGACAGGTCCTTCTATCCAAATCTGCCACGGAGTCTGCCGGCTCTGGAATCTCACTCCGGAACAACACAAGGGCAGAGCTAGAAGTTAACTGCAGGGTAGTGACCCCTGGTTGGTGTCTAGCTTTCAACTGATTTGACTGGGGGCGGGAGCTAGATTTATAGGCTCGGTTCTGGACCCTGTAGACAGTAGGGATCTCGAGTCTTATGGACTTATTTGAGCTCTCAATAGATATGGGGACTAGGTAAGATGGTATTTACTGTTGTGGCCATGGCTATAGGAAGCCTTTATATTTTCATATAACTGAGCCTTAGTAAGAGGTACTATTTTGGCTATACTGGAAGTATTTAGGGGAGAGACTGGATCTACTTTGCGAGGAGGATGGGGACAGCTGTGATAGGAGCATCTCTCTTAGATTGTTCAATCTTCATTCTATGGTATAGCTGAGGTGCTAATTTAGTGATCAGAGCATGCAAGAAAGGTAAATGGTTTATTGTGAGTTAATAGAGGTTAGTAAAGGTGTTAGTCATGCATGGTTAGTTCATTGATAGGAAGAATTCCTGTGCTACCTGGCAATGACTCCGAAGTCAAAACAGGGGCCAGGTATACCTCCGCGGGGGTGGGGGTCTCCCTCCTCGGGTGGGCAAAAAGGGGGAGCTGGGCGCCCTCTCTCTGTGATAGTCGTCCGGCGGCTGTGGCTAGGGGCTTGCCATATCACCAGTGTTTGTAATAACCCCCTGTGTATGAGACAGATGTGGGTGTCCTTAATACCAAAACCGAAGGTGCCTCAGCTAGCTGGTTTTACTCGGCTGGTTGTTAATTGTAGGGTTTGCTGGATGTGGTGGAGACTGGGTTGCTAACTCTGCCACATTTATCTGGAAGTATGGCAATAGAAGTTAGTTACTGGCGAGGCGGCTAGCCTCGCACCGACGACCATTGGGTGCAGGGTTGTGAATGGGTTGTAAGAGAATAGATGGCATGCAAGGGGCTAGTAAAGTTCTAATGTTGTTCTGGCCTACTAAGTGAAGGTAGGGTGGATAGGAGTATATATATAAAAGGTTGGAGAGCATTAGCAACGGACAATTCAAGGATCTTCAAGAGGTATGAGAGAGAGGCTAGGTCGGATAAGAGTAGAGAAGTGCGGGGTCTTATAATGAGAGGGGGGGAGTGCAGGGGGGCTATAGGGGAATTTGACCCTAAGGTCTCTGGGTGTGGGGGTGGCATTAGGCTGCAGTTGATATGGAAGTTTGAAAAGGCAGTAGAATACGTTAGCCAAATGCTACCGGGGAATGCAACTATGGGGTGGTATATGAGTCTGGAAAAGATAGAGTTATGTGATCAGTCCGAGGGGTTATGGATACTATTAGTTGGCCCTGGGAACTGCGTTTTCTATGAGATATAAGTATACCAACAACAGCGGCATTTCGTAGGGGTACTTAGTTATTGTTTCGGGGTACTTATGACAGATACTGGTAACAAGGTTATCTTATACAATCTCTGGTTGGGGTAAGAGGTGTATGACACGAAGTAAATTGGCGTAGTGTGGACTGTGGATACGAAGGAGGCAAGGGGAAGACGTATGACAATTGTGGAAAAGTAAATGGAAAAAGGTGAACACAATGGCGGATAAAAATACTTAACCTAAGGATTGAATACATAGATTTATGGGGCGATGGGTCTTCAGAAGCTTAGTCTGGCAAGACAAGATGTTAGGGAATGTTAATATTAATACTTAAACTAAGGATTGCATACATCGATGAACGATGACATTATAGTCGTCGTCCTAATAAGGTGATGAAACCTGGTTGATCTGTACTTGGCACAATACGACACAAGGACAGTGCCGCTATGTCGTATCAATACTGGTGGCAGTTAATATTAGAGACACTTAGTTACTAGAGGAACAATGCAAGGGGGCGACTGAGCACGGGTTACATATATCTATACTTAGTCATGGGAAATGATATACAAGGTCTAGGGACAGGCGTGGGTGTTTTAACTTCTAAGATATATAACATCTACTTCTCGGATGTAAGAACATACATAGATATAATTATGGCTGTCTGATGTGTTGGCATTGGCTCAACGTCGGGACAGGGCATGGGTGTTTTTAATATGAATGTATATTCCTGTTCATCATCTTTGTAGTTAGGAGTGTAGGACACGAGGGGGTAGTGTACATGAGGTGGACAAATGGTCAGTTTAGAAGGGGTATCTGGGTGCGGCCTGGAGCTGCTTAGCCCTGCGGGCTTGGGCCTGTCTGAATTGGCTGGCTCGGTCAGCTGGTCCTTTCGTTCTGTGGACCATTCCTTTGGGTGTTTCTGTGTGGTGTTCGTTCGTGGCTTCTGTGGTGGGCTTCTCGTTCTGGGGCATTTTAATTTCCGCATCCGGTTTTGTATAGGGTAACCTATTTTCACTACTTTACAATGGGAAAGCAATATAAGTGGTAACAGCAATTGGCTGGTGAAAATTTTATATTTTAGCCCCGCTGTCGTAATCTGGCCCAGACCGGCGAGACAGGCATACCCTCCCTCTCTCGTGTCTCGTATGGCACCGAGAGACTAGGGGTGGACTTAGACTGGCTTGGAGGGTCGAGTTACACTCCTCCACCCTTCTCCCTCTCTCCCACGAAAATACTCGATAAATATCGGGAATAATAGAGAAAATACCTGATAATTGAGGGGGGGGGGACACATGTGTAGGAGTGGTAGCAAGTAATTGAGGGAAATTATCTCGCCT
Source organism: Paralithodes platypus (assembly GCA_032716605.1). Classification (NCBI taxonomy): domain Eukaryota; kingdom Metazoa; phylum Arthropoda; class Malacostraca; order Decapoda; family Lithodidae; genus Paralithodes; species Paralithodes platypus. The sequence goes on along the minus strand of CM064568.1, from coordinate 45,391,305 downwards.
AAACACAAATTGACTTTTTTTTTAGTGCCACTGGGGTGTTTAAAATGTTTTTTTTTTAGGTCTAGGATCTTAAGAGTCTTCCCGCAGCCGCCCAGTAGGACCTCAGAGTCTTCCTGCAGCTGCCGGGTTAAAGGTAGCTCTACTGGTGATCTTCTTTCATATCTTACTAACTCTTGGTCATTCTCCTTTCGGGACTTCGGCAAATCTTTTCTATTGCACTAGACATATCGAAGGCCTTCGATAGAGTCTGGCACAAATCTTTAATTTCTAAACTACGCTCTTTCAGTTTCTATCCCTCCATCTGTGCCAATTTGTCTCCAATTTCCTTTTCGTCCGTTTCATAGCTGCGGTTGTGGACGGTCATCGATCACTTCATCTTATCAATTCATACGCAGACCTAACCTTACACTGCCCAATTAGTTTTCCTGAACGCTCCAGCCAGCAATCCCTCAAAGACAAACGTAATGAAGCCACGCAACACTTATCTTCTGATCTAACTACTATTTCCAATTGGGGCAGAGAAAACCTTAATTGTTACCTTTAATGCTTCCAAAACACAATTTCTTCATCTTACTACCCATTCAGAATTCCCAGAGGACTATCCCTTACAATACAACTATAGATACAAAAATCAATCCTTCATCTTCTCTCAATATAGGCTACTTGGTGTCTCTTTTTCTTCTGCTCTCACTTGGAAGGACCATATTACCAGTCTTGCTAAGGCAGCTTCCCAGTAGCTGGGTGTGCTCAACCGCCTCAAGGGGTTCTTTACCCCTGCACAGCTTCTTTCTCTGTACAAGGGCACAGTGCGTCCTTGTATTGAGTATTGTTCACATGTGTGGGGAGGATCCTCTCACACCGAACTCCTAGACAAAGTAGAAAGGAAAGCCTTTCGTATTATTAACTCCCGCCCACTCACCAACTCTCTGCAATCTCTCTTTGCCGCAATGTGACATCCTTCTCACTATTCTATCGCTACTATAATAATCAATGTTCCTCAGAGCTTTCCACCTCCTCTACGTAGGGTACGTAGTACCCGTCTTGCAACACAATCCCACCCCAACTCTGTGCAACTCTTCAACCCATGAGTGAAACGTTATTCTCAGACTTTCTTCTGTTCAACTGCTGAGCTCTGGGAAACTCTCCCAGAATCAGTCTTTCCCTATTCCTATGACTTAAATTGCTTCAATCTCTGTGTCCGTTGATAGTGGCCCTGTCACTCTTTCAACTCTGAGGGAGGCACTCGATCCAGGCAGTTCTTCCTTATGTCTCCCTCACTTGCATAAAACAAATTGTCGCTATCTGAATCTATTTTTCCCCCATTTTGGTATCGTCTGCAAATTTACTTATCCTACTAGTTATACCTAAATCAAGGTCATTATGTATATAACAAACAACAGAGGACCCAATACAGATCCCTGGGGGACACCACTTTTAACTGCTCCCCATTCTGACCTAATACCATTTATGCCAACTCTCTGCTTCCTACCAATTAGCCATGACCTAATCCATCCCAACAACGACCCACCTATTCCATGTGCCTCAACTTTTCTCATCAGTCTCTCATGAGGGACTATGTCGAAAGCTTTACTGAAATCTAAATATATTATATCATATGACTTATCATTATCTACTGCTTCATGTACCCGAGAAAAAGCTAAGCAAATTAGTAAGGCAAGAACGTCCCCCCGAGTGAATCCATGTTGAGAATTAAGGTAAATGTTTCCAAGTGGTTTCTAATTTTCCTAGCAATAGTCGACTCTAGTAGCTTTCCTATGATTGACATGAGACTAATGGGACGGTAATTGGATGCTTTTGATTGATCGATCACCTTTTTAGAAGATCGGAACTTGCAAGCTTCCAAGCTTCTGGAACTAAGCCTGTTTCTAATGACTTATTATTATTATTAAAATAGGGATTCGCACCAAGCCTAAAAAGACTATGTGGCACCAAAAGAAACTTTGTGGAAAAAAAAAAAAACATCGGAGGTGTTGTGGGGCTGGGCGCAATACGGAGGAGAGGAGAAGAAGACTAGGAAACACTAATTAAAGAAGCTGAAGGAGACGGGTATGGAGGAGAAACCGCATAAGATGTGGGAGGGAGAAAGTGGGGGACTCTCCAAGCATATCGGCTAAGACAAGGGGGCGATTAAGGGAGGATATGAAGGGGAATGCCCGCCGTCGGGCATTGAAGAAACGCGGACAGTCGATCAGGAGATGCTGGACAGACACTGGAATATGGCAGCAAGGACAGAGCGTGGGGACATCACAGGACATCAAATGACCATGCGTGAGCCTGGTGTGGCCGAGCCGAAGACGGGCTAGAGCGGTCTCCCATCGACGATTGCGATGAGAGGAAGACTTCCAAGGTAGGACGGAAGGTTTGACAGAACACAGTTTGACATCAGACACCCTCATGGAGGTCCATTCGTCCTGCCAGCGCTGACGTAGTAATTGAGTAACACGCGGGAAGTAATCAGATGCAGGAATACGTCGTGGCACGAGTCGGTGAGAGGTAATAGCAGAGCGGGCGAAAAAATCAACCCGCTCATTGCCAGGCACTCCAACATGACTCGGGACCCAACAGAAAGACAGGGACTTCAATTTAGTAGCGATGCGGAACAACCATTCTTGAATCTCCATCACTAAGGGGTTAACAGCGGGAAGAGACTGAATACTCTGAAGAGCACTAAGGGAGTCACTAAAAATTACAAAGGTATGCAGGTGTGAACAAAAAATAGTACGTAGGGCAAATAAAATAGCAAACAACTCGGCCGTAAAGACACTAGCACATGATTGCATGTGACGTTGGAAGGTCCGGTCCGGGAACACAACCGCAAACCCTGTACCGGCGGAGGTCTTGGAACCATCAGTGTACACTGGCACGGCTGAAGAGTGGTGTAGCATATGTTCCGCAAACTGAGCATAAAGCAACTGTGGGGTTGAAGAAGCCTTAGAGGGGGGGAGGGCAGCTGTACAAACGGTAGGGCGAGGGAGTAGCCATGGGGGGAACTCTGACTGTTGGAGGGGTAGCACCGATGGAATGGGAAAAGAGAAGGAGGCTAGTAAAGCAGAGACCCGACCGGGGAACGAAGTAGCAGACACTGATGGGGCTAAGCCGGAAGCCGTGGGAGGAAAACCAGCCGAACTGTGTTGCAGAAGGCGAATATGACATCGAAGGGTCAGTTTATCCCGCCTGGATGATAGCGGTGGGACACCTGATTCAGCATAAAGGCTAATAACCGGAGTAGAGCGAAAAGCCCCTAGCGACAAGCGCAGACCGTGATGGTGAAGGGAGTCTAGGCGCTTAAGGTTTGTACGTGCAGCGGAGGCATATACCTGGCAGCCATAATCAATCTTGGAGAGAATAAGCGTTGTATGGAGGCGCAGAAGAGTCGTCCGGTCCGCACCCCAAGACAAGTGGCTAATGGTTTGTAAGAGTTGAAGCCGTCGGGTGGTGGAGGGCGAAAACCATGGCCCGTAGCCCACTGCGCAGCTGCATCAATGGCCTTCTGCACGAGATTTTGTAGGGCAGAAATATCCAAACCCACAGCGTAAATAGCGAAGTCGTCCACATACAAAGAAGCACGGACACCAAGAGGGAGAGAAGAAATAATACCATTAATAGCTAGGATAAAAAGGATGGTACTAAGAACACAACCCTGTGGGACACCGTCGTGTTGGGGGTATGTTCGTGAGAATGTATTCTGAAGCTTGACTCGGAAAGTACGATCACGGAGAAAGTTCTTCAAGAATACCACCATGTTGCCAGACACACCAGAACGTAAAAGGGTATGAAGGATGTTGTATTTCCAGGCAGTATCATACGCTTTTTCAAGATCGAAGAATACAGCTAAAACCGACTTAGTGTCCGAAAAGGCGTCGCGGATAGAAGTCGCCAATCTCAATAATGGGTCCAAAGTACTACGGCCCTTGCGAAAGCCATATTGAAAAGGTGACAGGATGCCTCTTGATTCCAGGAGCCACATTAAGCGGGAGTGAACCATGCGTTCTAATAATTTGCCTACACAACTGACCAGGGCAATGGGACGGTAATCTACTGGTGCATGGCCCGACTTACCCGGCTTAAGGAATGGGAGAAGGATGGCATGTCTCCACTCAGCCGGAAAAAAGCCTGTGGACCACAGACGGTTGTAGATGGATAAGAGAAAGCCAAGCACAGGTGGAGATAAGTGCTTCAGCATCAAGTAATGGACACCGTCAGGGCCTTCACATGTATCCTTACAGGCTCCCAGGCTAGACTGAAGCTCAGCCCGGGAGAAGGGGGCATTGAAAAACTGATCAGATGATAAGGCGAAGTCAAGTCGCTTAAGTTCAGAACGGCGTTTATGCATCTGGAAGGAGGGCGGGAGATGGGAGCCAGTGCTAACATCACTGAAATGTTGTCCCAACATATTGGCCACCAGAGACGGATCGCCCACAATGCCAGTGTTGGTATGGAGGACTGGGGCCGGCGTAGGCGCATGTTTCCCTGCAATCTTCCTGACGCGAGCCCAGACTTGCGGAACAGGTGTATCTGCGTTGATAGTAGAGGCATACGACATCCAGCTAGATTTATTTGCAGAGCGGATTGTACGACGGAAGACGGCATTAGCCTGTTTGAAAAGAGTATACGCATCCCGCTCATATGGAGAGCCTTTTATCCGACGGAAACTCTTCCACTTGGCTCTTTTATTGCGTAAAGCCGAAGTGCACTGAGCAGTCCACCACGGTACACACTTAGAAGACATACTCCGAGTGGTGCGTGGAATAGAAGTATAGGCAGCATGGAGCACAAACATCAGGAAACTGGTAAGCATGGCAGCAGGGGTCGGATTAGGCGGAACGGCGAGATCAGCGAAAGATGTCCAGTCGGCACGATCGAAACACCAACGGGGAGGGCGCGGCACTGGGGAGTAAGACGTAGGGGAGAGGACAATCGGGAAGTGGTCAGTCGCACAGTAATCATTAAAGACCTTCCAAGTAAAATCCAAGGATAGTGTAGGGGAACACAGAGACAAGTCAATACATGAGAAGGTACGGGTGCCGCTATCAAAATGCGTAGAGAAACCAGTGTTTAAAAGAAATAAATCGTGTGTACGAATCAGAGCCTCAAGGGAACGACCTCGTGTATTAACGGTAGAGTCACCCCACAGGGAATGCCTGCAATTAAAATCCCCTAAAAGGAGGAAAGGTGGAGGTAATAGAGAAAGGATCCTGTTTAATTCTGGAACATCGATCGGGATCGAGGGGGAAAGGTACATGGAAACTACTGTAAGCCAGCGTGAAAGGAACACTCTGGCAAGCGTGCATTAAGAGAGGTACGGATAGTTAACGGAGACACTGGGACATCATGATGTACGAGGAGGCAAGTAGCATACTGGGATTGGGGAGAACTTATATAGGAGTAAAAAGGTATTGGGGAGGGGGCATTAGATAAACGCGATTCTTGTAAACTAATAACAAGTGGGCTAAATCTAGAGATAAGGTAACGAAGATCAACACGATGTGCTGCAAAACTACGAATGTTCCATTGTAAAATGGACATTAAAAAGACAAAAAATATTAAAAAGAAGACGCGTACAAGAGGGAAGAAAAGACGTACACTATATACAACATATTTACAAAATACAGTTAACACCGTGGGTGGAAAATATAGCCAAGAGAGGCTAACGATGGGAAATAATAGCAGGAATTGGAGAAGACGTTGAAGGGGAAGACTGGAAACCGGGGGGCATAGGGAGGTCTAACAGAGAAAGAGGAGAGGAAGGAGGAGGGCCGGAAGAGGTAGGAAGGACGGACGGCGGGTGGGAAGAGAAGGAGGGGGTAAGGGCAGGAGAAGGAAGAGGGGGAGGGTCAGGAGGAGGAAGAGGAGGAAGAGGAGGAGGGCCCGGAGGAAGGCCAGAAGGGGGAGTGGAGGAAGAGGACGGGGCAGGGGAAGGCGGGAGAGGGGTAGGGGGGAGAGAAGAGGGGGTAGGATGAACTTCGGCATGAACAGTGGAAGGTGGTGGGTGGGAAGAACGGATAAATTAATCAATCTTAGGTAGGGTTTCGTAGGAGAAATCTAGGGACGCAGTGACGGGAGGAGGAGGAGACTGGACGGAGAGAGGAGAAAGGGAAACAGAAGGAGAAGTAGGCGACTTCTTCTTCTTCTCGCAGGGACTTGAGCTCCGCACATCACGGAGACCACCCTTACGTTTAAAAGAGGAAGCGGGCGAGGAAGAACGGAGCACAGGAGCCCGTTTGGTAGAGGAGAAGGGAAGTTTAGAGCGAGTAGGAGATTTGGGGCGACTAGAAGAGGAAGATGACGGAGAACGGGGGGGAGGCTTGGAACGGTGAGAGCGTTGAGGGAGACTAGAAGAGGAGGAACAAGGAAGAGAGCAAGATGAAGGGGCAGAAGTAGGAGAAGGACTGAGAACAGAGAAAGTGTTAGACAAAGGGACAGAAAAGGAAGAGACGGAAGGACGAACGGAGGAGACAGAAGAGGAGGAAGGAGAAAATCCGGGAGAAGCACCGGTAGAAGGAAGGGAGGCAGATGACGAAACTGGTGCGACCGGGGGGGCGGAGGGAGCGGAGGCGGTGGAAGGAACCGAGGAACCAGAAAAAGGGGGAGGCGTGGTAGAGGGAGGCGAAGAAGAGGAGGGAGGAGACAGAGTCTTGGAAAATTACTGAGGGGTGAAGCCCAAGTGACGAGTCTCTTGGCGGGCTGCGGTGAGCGTAAGGCCGTGTCTCGCTTTGAGGACAGCAACCTCAGACTCGAACAGATGAACGGGGCAAATCTTAGAGTCGGCCGAATGAGACCCGCGGCAATTAAGGCAGAACTGGGACGTTGACTGACATTCGCCAACGGCATGTCCGGACTGCGCACAGCGCGGGCAGAGTGGGCTCTCAGCGGCTGTACAGCAGAACTTCGCCGGGTGGCCGAAACGCCAGCAGCTGCGACACTGGAGTGGACGGGGAAGAGACGCAGTCACGGGGAGGCGAGTACCACCGACAATAACATGGGCAGGAAAGGAAAGTCCATCAAAAGAGATCTTGGCAATGTTAGCGGGATGGCGGCGAAGGTCGCGAGGAGGGATAGTGTAGCATACCACACTAACCACCTTGTGGTCTTGAGCGACAACGATGTCCTTGACGAGGTCGGCGCAATCCGCGAATGGACGACCCCCGAGACGGATGGAAGCGGGGATCATGACAGTCCCTGTACAGGAGTTGAGTCGTTGATCTTTTTGAGCCTGGATGGGGGTGCCAGAACAATCGACAAAAGAGGACATAGCAGTAGCCTGAAGTTAGTTTTGGACGGTAACAAGACCGGAGGCATCATGGCGGGAGTGGAAGGTGACGTCCTTTCCCACCTGTTGAAGGAGACGCAGGTGGAAGAGGTCATCACCGGCTAGAGGCGCAGAAGCAGGGATGGAGAAAAATTTAGTAAAGGAAGGAGGTGCAAAGAGAGAGGACATAGGGAGGAGCGAGGACGAAACTGGAGAAGAAGAGGAAAGAGAACGAGGGAGGGAGGGCAGAAAAGGGTCGAGGGTGACATGATTAGAGGGAGAAGAGGAAGAAGAGGAAGACGCAGAAATAACTACAGGAGAGGAGATGAAATCCTGGGTAGTGGAGGGTGGAGAAAGACGTGACGAAGACGGAAGGGTAGTAGAAGGATTCGGAACGGTAATGGACGAGAGGGACGAGCGACGACCGAGGGATATTTCAGCGGGCCGGTCGAGAGCACCCAAAACCATCCCCGACTCACCGTGGCCCCCAAGTGGCAGGTTGCATGCCACAAGGGGCTCACTCACCGGAACCACTATAGCAAAAGCCATAAACAGGGAAGAACAGGGAAAAAAGCATAAGTCGTCACCATAGCAAGAGAAAAGGGGGTAAAGCATGGAAGAAGATACTGCGGTTACTAGGTGCCCCTGGCAACGAAAGGGAGAAAGACCTCCGCAGGGCCACGAAACCCAGAATGCGGCCAATTGAGATGGGATAGGTTTCGGCTTTGAGCTAGGGACCTTGTACAACCCGGGCATTTGTCCTGCAGCTTTGTCCCACAGAGAACGGGGCCGGCGTAGTCACCTGACACACTCACTGGGAAGAGAGAAGGGAGTCAGAAACCCCAAAGCAACCCTATAGTGCCTATCCTCCAGCAACGAGCCTTGCAAGCCCTGGCCGGCAGCACCTGTCGCCAGGTGGACTCTGCCAACTCAGCAGTGATCAGACACACCAAGGCGAAGCCCTAAGGAAACTAGAACCTCTGAAGCAGTTAAAGAGAAAGGAAGGAGGGAAGTCAACCGGAAGGGAAGGGAAGGACGGGACCACAAAACTTCAAGGGTGGGAGACCGGCCTCTAATGGCAGCCCCAGGAGAAAGCGGAAGAGGGAAATACGAAAACTAGAAAGGAGGAGAAAGAAAAGGACATGACAAAATTAGTTGGAGGTGATAGGGAGAGCGGCCAAGAACCTTGGCCGCTCCACCTACAAGCCCGGAAGCCCCCAAACGGCGGCAACGAGTCATGTGGCAAGGGGGTTTCTAATGACTTGTTAAATAGAAATAATAATGGGTAACTTAACTCATCTATTATTATTTTCTGCATTCTTTTAACCCGGGAACTGCAGGAAGACTCTTAGTTCCCCCGGCGGACTGCGGGAAGACTCTTAAGAGTCAGAGAAAAAAAAATTCAACTTTAAACATCGGGGGGGGGGGGAAAAAAAAAAAAAAAAAAAAAAAAAAAAAAAAAAAAAAAAAAAAAAAAAAAAAAAGGTTTTGCCCCTGGGCCATGCAAAATATCACTCTTCTACCTCCCCTCCTTCAGTTAGCACCTATTTTCCCTGTTATTCCCTTATTCTGAGGTATATTTTCGTGCTAACATTAGCGAGTTGCAAGCAGGGCATTGTCATCACTGTTAGCAAGTGAGTGCAAGAGAGAGAGAGAGTATCGATCGACAGTGTCTCTCCAGCCTTGGGGGAAATTGGCGGGAAAGGTTGCCTCACCCATACATTATCTAACTCCCGCCCTGTATCGCCGATTTTGACCATCCAAACGCTGTTTTCACTTGTTTTATTGTTGTAACAGTTTAATACCTTTATAATCAACCTATAATAGGCGCATATGGATAAGTATTAATGCTATTTATGGTAAAATTAATATTTTAGTGATGGAAACAGCTCAAATACATGCGCACAGGCAGAGGTGTCTAATTACCCCCATGCGCACTTCTGAGGTTAATACTCTAGCATATACCGGCTTTGTTTTGAGTGCCAGTGGGGTGTTTTGAAAGGCATTTTCTATGCCCAACCTCTTGAGAGTTCCGGCACCTTCGCCCAGTAAAACCTCTTAAAAGTCTCTGCGCCTTACCCGGGTTAAGGGGACCTATAGATCGTTGGTAAAAAGTTTTAGGGTTATTTTTTGAATCGTTGGCTATCTTGATTTAATTTAGTTTTGCTTTCCTAATTTTCTTTATGACCAGTCTTGATAGATTCTGATAGACAAGTAGGCAATTTTCGCCTTTCTTAATTTTTCATTACCGTATATTCCTCTCTTTTTAAACTAGATCTAAAAGATTTGTATTCATCCATTTTGGATGGTTCTGTATTGATCTAAATTTTCTATTGGAGATATATTTGTCCTAACCTATGCATTATTTTGGTCTCATGCCTATCTATGAATGTGGATAATAAAAGCCTGGCCTTAGGTGTAAACACTGAGACCAAATTTATTTATGCATATTGGAACATCCAGTACAAGAAAGCCTGTATAAATAATTATATTAAAAGCATCGCTGACCTGTCCCGGCACACTGACCAGCTAGGATATGCATCGAGTGGCCTGGTTAACCCGTTCAGTACGATCACATCTTTTTTTTTTAACAATCTGGTTAACAACAGACAATTGTATCAAGCTTGAGGGGATTACCTCACAGTCACTGAAAATTGTCTTGAGTATCTCCTTCGGTATAACATTGACTTTTTTTTTTTCATTGTATACTATTGACTCTTTCAATATAATATCTTGTTCTGGCTTAACACTAGGTGATTTTGCCGCTTACAAAAAGAGGTCTCGTAGTCAAGGGGTTAACAAGAGGTGCCAAGGGCGGGTTGGCTCCTCCCACGCAGTTGTGGTGGGGTTGTGGCGGGCGGTAGCGGATTGTGTGTCACGCCGCAGCCGCCCGCCACGGTGGGTGTGTCGTGGTGCCCGCCCTGACTAGCTTGTGGGAATGTGCAGTGGTACGGTAGGGAGGACAGGCCAGCAGCCCGGTCAGCCCCCCTCCCTGCCACCACCCCTCGCCCCGGCCGCAACACTAAATACACTAAAGTTCTTGTTGCCGTAATGCTGCCACCGATCTATAATCAATCACCATATAAATCTCAATAAGCGACACTACTGTCCTACTACAGACATGAAATCTAATGGAAATTCCTTGAATACTGTAGTATCATTTATGAAGACTAACAGTTGAGGATTAGGACAGGTGGCGACATTATTGCAGCGGCGGCTTTAGTGTAGTTAGTGTTTGTGGTGCCGGAGGTCGGGGTCGGGGCCGGGGCAGTGTTATAGGTGGCCGGCGGCGCGGCAGAGTGAGCACGGTAAAACCTGGCGGCCGCCTGCTAACAAGGCAACACAACACCAACATTGTGGATACGTGGGGCGTGACGCAGGCACCGCCCTCCCAGCCCGAGAGACCCGGCGACCACACCAGCGGCCGCCAGGACCACAGAGTTATAGACTAGACTCCACTCCAATAACATGGCCACTTATTCCACCCTTCTCCTCAGTTACTCCTGATTGGTTCAGCTATTTTCATCTTTTGGACATTAATGTTCTTCGTTACTCAGCTTCAAGGGCCACTCCACACACCACTGTTAACCAATCATGTTCATTCTTAGGAGTTAAAGATTTGCTACCAAGTATATTTGAATGGAGTACTGTATAAAGGTCGCACTGGGCCGACGCTGTAATGCCAGCGTCCGCATCACTCCACTATGCTCTGGAATTAGGGATATGCGCTATAGTCTATAACTCTGCGACCGCCAGGACACACGCACCTCCATCATCAAAACCCTCAGCCTGTGGACTGCGGCTGACACCCAGAAAATGCAGGGCTGAGAAGACGGCGGAAACGACAGCTCACCTTATTGCTCCTGGCTTCATTGCTACATTGGAGGTGTGGATACAAGGGGAGGCAACACAGTGTGGGTGCACGAGTATCATAAACAGGGTGTGTGGGGGGTAGGAGAGGGAGATTGTGGTGGTCAGAAGGGATAGGGTGTGGGGAAACAGAAGGAAATGTAGGGAAGCAAGAGAGGTAGGATTGGGGGGCAGGAGGAACGAAGGAAGGACTAGGAACCTAGGAAAAGGGGGCAGCATGGCAGTAGGTGCAGCGTGTCATGTCACACAGAGGTGAGGTGAGGCCCCGGCGGTGATGGTGGTGGAGACTGAGGGTTGCATACGACAGGGCCGGGGCCACTGAACACACAGGAGAGGCACAGGGGGAGCACCTGACATGGCTGCACCCTCTGCAACTGCTCCCCGGGCCTGGTATGTGTGTGTGTGTGTGTGTGTGTGTGTGTGTGTGTGTGTGTGTGTGTGTGTGTGTGTGTGTGTGTGTGTGTGTGTGTGTGTGTGTGTGTGTGTGTGTGTCTGTGTGTGTGTGTGTCTGTGTGCGGTATTGTAGGTCGATAGACGGATGTACAGTGTAGTGCATGTAGTAGGGTAGGATGTACATTGTGTGTATATGTAATGGGAGGGTTGTAAGAGGTTTTGGAATGGTAAAGTAAGAAGGTAGAAAATAGGAACAGTGGGGGAGATTGAGGTTAAGGGGGTGGGCACATATGAAGGTAGGGAAGTGAGGTGGTGAAAGAGTGATAAATTGTAGTCCCATTTAGTATTCGCCAGGCACATTTATCATCTTGAACCATGCTACTCAAACTTCTGAAATGTTTCATTCACAAACTGTACAGCTATGGATGACTACACCTGACAGTACTTTGGAGCAGTTTTGAACATCAGCGTGATACATAGTCCGATAAATGGCCAAGTTGCTCAGAGAAATTTGCTTGCATGGGTCGAGACTGTAAAAATTCTGATAAATAAATTACTACAACTGTACCAGGGGTTTAAAGATGGGGGGGAAAGAGAGGTGTGACTCCTCCTGAAGGGCGAGGGCTAGGGGCCAAGGACACGAACCAGCAAAGCCAGCAGCGCACTCGGCACCAAGCCCTCAGGACTAGACAAGCTCACTGGACAAGGGATATTGTCACACACCCTCTATCCCAGGTAATAGAGAGGTAGGAGAGAGGGTGGTGAGAATTTATAAACATTTTCACACATCCTCTTTCCTAGCAGGTTAAAATGGGAAGGTAAAGAAGAGTGTGGAGAATTATAAGGTAGTACAAAGGGTAGGGTACAGTAGGGAGGATGGGGCGGATCGTAAGGTAAGTAGGTTCGAAGAATAAAGGGAGGAGGAAGCAGGGAGGATTAGGAGTGCGTGAGATTATACATTTTCCACACAACTTGTAACCTGGTAGGATGAAAGATTTAGGAAGGCAGGGAAAGGGTTAACATTTCACACACCCTCTATTTTAGTAGTTAAAGTTGAGGAACAAGGAAGTGATTAGGAGGGTATTACTGTACTTTACACACCCTCTATCCAGGCATTAGAAAGGTAGAGGTATGAGGAACAGGGAGGGAAGGAGTGGCCCAAAACATCTCATCTAGAGGCCCCATTGTGCGGTGCCTCCCCAGTCGCCCCACACCCCACATCAATGTCAGAAGTTAAGTGCGGTAACCCTGAGCAGGCAACAAACCATCCCTTCACGATAGCAAGTACTATTTTTTATAACCTTTTTTATCAAGTTTTTTATTCATTTTTTTTTTTTTTATATATCAGTAAGTTTAAATCTTAATCCTAAGTTTCACGTATTAGATGCCACCACTACTCAGCAATAGAGAGACACTATTAAGCTCTTTTACATTTATAAAGTTGAAAGCCTCGACGTTTCGGACCACCGGTGCTACTCCAGACCTCATTCTTGGCCGTTAGTTTATAAAGTCTTGGCCCGGATACACAAAAACATTGTCGTATCTTCAAAGCCGACATTGTAACTCTCAAAACATGTCATAACTGGGTACAATGACTTATTATGACTCCCTATGACCATTGCATCATGAAAGCAAACATTGTAACTTTCAAAACATATCGTAGCTGGGTACAGTAACCTGCTATGACTACCTAGTTTTTTGGAGTATGAGCAAGTTATGACCTCACAAGCATGTAATAAGCTATTAAGTCATTGGCCTGTTATGACGCACACCAAGTCGGAACTTATGACAGCTTTGAGTATCCGGGCCCCTATGGCTATGACAGCATCAAGCAAAAAAATACAGACAAATAAAGTATTTTTTTTTAACCTCTGAGGATACTAAGTTAAATCCCTGTTGTAAAAGAGCTTAGACCAGACTTGAACACATTCTACATGTATGAGCAATTCGCCAATAATATACCAGTGATTCAGTCTCATATTACTTGAGGAAAAAATACTGGCAGTATGAAGCAAGACAGGGCGCAAGAGTGAGTACAACTGCGCTTCAAGCCGGCGTCGCAAGGGTCACTTCGGCGGAGGATTCAGTCAGAGTCCAGTACATTCGCCATCAGGCAATTTTTCGAGATCTGTGTTTCTCATTAAGTATAATTTGACCCTACAAGATAATAGGTACCAGATTCAAAACTCCGGCATAAAGATAAAACAATACTATATACTGTATATGTATATATATATATATATATATATATATATATATATATATATATATATATATATATATATATATATATATATATATATATATATATACTGTATATATATATATATATATATACTGTACAGTATATATATAACTGGATAATATTCCAAAATATATTCTTGACTTGGATTACTAGACTTTGGAGGAAATACTCCACCAAAGTGGCCCGGGAACACCGCCTTTTATACTCCTGCACCATATTGACCGTTGCCTCACCAAATCTAAAAATATAAGTATAAAACGTACAATCACTCATCTAATACAAAAATTCTGACTTGTTACCAGTGTTGATGTGATAATACCATTTAAGTTACATGGAAAGACTTGCCTGTCTAGCATCACGTGGGAGCTACGGCAGGGTATAATATAACCTACACACCCAGGGGGGAAGGGGAGGGGCTCCCTTATGCACACATCGTACAAACCATTTTACCCACAAACATGCATCGAAGTCTGGTACAAAATATTTAGGAATTTGTGGTATTTATATATCTCTTAATGCGACCTCAAAATTATGAGGACTAGATATTAAATACAGTTATGCTAGAGTTGAAAATCATCTGAAATCAGATCTTAGTTCAGTATGATTTTGACCCTTAATACTACGACTCCAATACATCAGCTGCAAAAAGCGCTTGTATGATTCAGGCTTTACCCCTTAGGGCCCCTAGTTGTCCATTGGCTATAGAGAGCGATGGGGCAACCAGGGGCCCAGTCTCCCCCCGCCCCTGACCTTGGCTTCAGGGCCCTGGGGCAGGGACGGGGGTGGCTGGGAGGGGATGGGAGGGTGGGTGTGTAGGCTTGATGCTAATACACACAACAAATGCTTTGGTTCACCCTCACCGGACAAGAGGACTGGTGAGGTGTGCGATATGTCTTGATACATGCTTGATGTTCGTATCCGGGGAAGATACAACTATTATGCCCTCAGCAGTATACGAGTCCCTAGTCGCCCGAGAAAAAAAAAAAAAAAATATATGATAAAAAACAACTTGTCCAGAACGAGAGAAACGTAACCATCACCACGTCTGTCATCAAATATAAGTATTATTTATTATTATTTATTATTATTATTAATTATTATTATTAATTATTATTATTGTTATTATATTGTTAACATCATTACATCTAGGTGATTAAGAGCAACACTGGAATCGGTGACAAAGGAACACAGCCTAGATTGTTTTGTGTATTTTCCTACAAGACAACATGACCAGATAGGCTAAACTAAAAAAAATATATATATATATATTTGTATATATATATGTATATAAATATAAAACAAGGGGCAAAATCAAAAGAAAAAACTTACATCCAAGCTATAATTATATTATTAGAGAAATATTCACTATTGATCATATCCAGTTTATTACTATTTTAATTTGGCACCAAAACCAAGAAGTCATAAACCTACACACCAGTTGCTACTAAATGGCACCTATTAATTCCTTCAAGGTATCTTTGGAATCTCATATTTGAAATGCAATTCAGTGTTGACAAAAAGCTGCAATATTTTTGTCTTTGAGGCGGGGAACAATGCAGCGGGTTAAGGGGGTATCACACCAGAACTTTCATCCACAATTTTCAATGGTCAACATTTTTCTGGCAACATTTCGGGGACCTTTTGCACTGGTATCGGAATCTCGCCTTAAGAAACCGGAATATTAATCTATAGTAGGTGACACTATCATTTTAAGTTTACCTCATAAGCTGCCAGACCAGTGTTGACAATACAAGTTGAGGGAAAAAGCGCTAGTGTGATACCGGCTTTAGCGGTCCCGAATGATTGGAGGCTGGGGCGGTAATAATAATACAGTTATAATACAGGGGGTGGGCCATGGGGGGGATGGGAAGGAGGGCAATAAGAACAAATGTGGAAAATTAAGGGGATAACCGTAAAGATTCAACTCTGCCTACTGTGTGGAGGTGATGCCCTTTGGTTCAACCCCTTGGCCCACCCGAGACCTGGGTGACGTTATTGTTGTTGGACCTTTAGCTGCCAGGGGGATTTGGGAGTGTAATATAATTGGTTGGGTGGAGTTGCGGGAAGCAAGAGGGTAGCACGAGGTTGTGACAGTCTTGTGACGACGCACCTGTAACTCTTTCAACTACACACGTAAGCACAACGCAAGCTGGGGCGGGTGGCAGCGGTCTCTTAAACTCAAAGGGTCACCTGGGAGGTCTTGCTCGAGTGTGTGGGTGTGTATGGGAGGGTGGGAGAGGGTGGGAGGCGCAGGCTCGGTACAACTTGGGCCTGGGAATCCCGCCCTCCCCCTGGCACCCCAGCCCCCAGTCTTGGGTTTGACGCGCCCGCCGGTGTTTCACTATATCAACGCTCCGACACGATGGTAACGGCACCGAGATGAACTGCCCCTCGGCGTGTTATTCTGGTGAGGAGGAGAGGCGCAGGTAGCTGACTGCGGTCCAGTCGGCCCTTGCGGGGCATTTAAGCTACACTTTATTACCACTTCATGGAATCGACTGCATTATATTTTAATCTATATAGCATCATTAAAAGAATATCTTGACTTGTACATAGTCAGGTACAAAAAATCATAATACATTGTTTTATCACCCAAAAGCCTTAACTGGAACTCCAAGGATCTTTGGAATAGGGACACTTTTACAACAGGAATTACTTAGCACGCTGAGGTGGGCTTCGAGCGGACCCACCTTAGAGGTACCACAGTTTGGGACACAACCGCCCGGCGCGGCGAGCAACGGCATTAACCCGGCAGCGGCAGCGGCAGTGGCAAGGCAGCAATGGGTTGGGGAGGCCATAAGTACTCCTCAAAGGCCATTAGCCAACTCCGATAGAACGTACCTAATATAATTCTGCGGGTGATTATAGAACGCCATTACTGCCCCCCCGTCGTTCCTGATGCATCCAGTTGACTGGCTCCCTGAGACTGGCCCAGTGGACTATCACATACCTCCCGTCACTGTCTGCTTGCTTGCCAACCTGCCGCTTCGCTTGTCTCAGTCGCCACAGCCTTCCCTCTCATGCACAGAAGCACCACACAGTTCCATAGTGCATCAGACACTTAATTATCACTAAGGGAAGCGGAGCTACTGCGAACTCCGCTACCCCATAAATTGTCACTTGATCAACCCCTGCTAAAAAAATTCTTGGCTGTGAGTAGAAAAGTTGACAATGGAGGTTTCGTATCGTCTATTTTTAAAAGTCCCTCCTCGAATTCTGCTCCAGGCGGCGCTCTTAAGTCTCTGTTGCCGTGCTTTTTGGACCGCGCGGGGGTTCGAGGAAGAAACATACTTTGTGCGGCTCGCTCACTGGGGGGAAAATAAGTAAACGTTGGAGCCACATACACCGAAGCAGTAATAGTGTTTAAAGGGGATATGGGGGGAAAAGATCATTGTTTATTACTATCGCTTACGTTCAGCGGGTCGCCACCAAATCCTCGAAACGCAAGGCACATGTTAACGTTGCACTTGGTGGCGCCCTCGAGTCAAAAAAACAAATCAGAGGTTCGGCAGAAAGACTGGATTGAGAAAGCAGGTTAAAAGACAGAGAGAGTGGATTTGGCAAGAAGATGAGATAAAAAGATAGATATGGTTCGAGAGAGAGAGAGAGACAGAGAGAGGAGTATCACACATGGGATTCACTTCACAACCATTACGACTTCTAGGTACAGTACCTTATACCCCACCTTACGTACAATCTACCTGGCAGACTTGAGTTTTTATTTATTATTTTTTTTTTTTATTTTTATTTATTTTTTTTTTTTATTTTTTTTTTACATAAATCTTATTAAATGCTCAAGTTATCTTCTGTTTTTTATAGATGCCAAGTAGGACTATTGACTATTTATATATATACTTCTGCTTTTTCCACTAAGAAGAGTTTGTGTGAGGCCTCTGTTAGGAAGATACGTCGGATCAGCCCCCTGCTATCGATCATTTGCGGATTGATAGATGGATATGGATAGATTGATATTGAGAAGAATTAACAAGCAAAAGGTAATACCATAAATGAAAACATGACAAGTTTGCAGGTAGAGATTGATCGAAAGTTTGTGGGAAATGTGATATATGGGAAAATTTGGGAGAAAACAGGAGAGGTTGATCCTAAGTTGAGGTTATGAAAACAATTGAAAAAGCAAATGAGAAGGCAGGGAGCTGTTCCAATTAGCACACCCGGTAAACCCCCCCCCCCATGCTGCCCTTTCTATAACCCTAACCCCGCCCTCCCCTTTTCCCACATGCACACATATTACCCTCACCTATTCCCCTACTATAACTATATATTCATTTATATATGTCTATATGTATTATATATATATTAAATAATTATATCTATATATAATAATACTCACTCACACAGAATATTGAGTACATTAACAGTCTTTTAGGTCGTTAGTGCTAGATCAGTTTAACCCATAAAACAAGAACAAGAACGACTCGCGTAAGGAACAAACCAGACACAATATAAACGCACCACTTTTTAAACAAACAGCTTTGACCATTTGCACCAACATTATATATTACAATCTAATTTATAATGAACAACGGAAATTTTAAACGGATAAAAATATACCTTGAATGTTCGTGAAGTTTCATACATATCTTCTCGATTCCTTTCAATGAGAGATGAACACGTTTCAATTCACATTAGATCTTATTTCCAATAACAAAAAATGTAAATTCACATGTAACCTGTCATAAAATATTAATAAATTACACATATAGTAGTTTGTAATTGATCAAGCTTGCAGCGAGCCATTAAACTTCTAATCAACCAGTGCATAAAAAAATAAAAAAAATAAACTAAAGGGTAAAACATACAATTATAGAAATTTTTGAAAACAGTAGTCACTCACTAAAATACAGTATACTGTATATGCAAACAAAAATTTGCTTTATATCTGGACAAATATTAAATGAACTTTTTAAAGTATTTAGAATCCTCAAATAAGAAAATAAAGTGCAAATATTAAATGAACTTTTTAAGTATTTAGGATCCTCATATAAGAAAATAAATTGCAAATTTATTAACGCACACAAATACTAACAACTTGATACTTTCAAAAAAACATAAGCGAAATACATAGATCTTTAAGTTCACATGTTAATTATCATTAAAAAATCTGATCAATAAGTCACTCTTAGGGAAAAAAAAAAAAAAAAAAAAATCTACAGCACAACTTTTTAACAACTATCCGACATAACTATCTTAAATAAAAAAGTAGACAAAAGGTTAAACTTTGAAAAATTACTCAAGCAAATGTGTAAACTACAAACCTCGCGCTGTTGAAAAAGTGATCAGTTCGTGGGAGTTCCATTGCGCAAGCCGCCTGTACCGGTAGTCATGAGTCGAAGAACACAGTAAAACATCACAGACAAAACTAAAATTATGAAGGTGACCCCGAGTGGGTGGGTGGGTGGGGCTGTGTGCGGGGTGGGAAGTGGGGCGAGGCGAGAGGGAGGGCAGAGTGGGGGTTGGGTGCATGGGACCCTTTTTATGCGTCAGGGTAATTATTTATTCTGGTTGGCACAAATGCACACTAATTTCCATACCCAAATAAACCCCTTACTTCATACCTAAATAAAACCCTTACTTAATACCTAACGGCTTATCTAGTACCAACCTATTTTTATTTTTCTCCCTATTGACTAACTCCATATTTTCAATCTCGACTCCTTCTGTGACATGTCGATCATTTACATTGGTTGGCACGGACCTATATTTTCTTCAACAACCATATCATACATACATAATTATCCCAAGTTTATCAGTCACCTCTTCTCATTTTCATTATACATATATGTTCAATGCTCACCTCTCTTCATCATGTATGTATGGTAAAATACCCCTTTTTCTGATTTTTATTACAGGCCCTTCTGTGACCAAGTTATATTTACATTAGACAGCATCATTTACTGTATTTTTATGACTAACCTATTCCTTTCCTTGGAAGCCTTAATGCGAAAGGCAGGTCCTATATACTTAAGAGGTAATGGTGGCATTTATGTAGTTACTGTGCATTGCCACGTGCCTCATCTCCTAGGCCATTGAGCTAGTGGCGAGTATTAACCCCTTATCCCGCGCACATTAGGCCTACCTACACACCACAGTAACTTATTTAATACCTAATTGTTTCTCGAGTCTCCAATCTAAGTAACAAAATCTATATCAATTTGCTTTCTTTATTCTAAGTGATAAACTTTACACCTAGCTACCTGATTTGTGGCTTTAATCTAAGTAACAATTTTCCATCTAAGTAACAAATTTACACCTAGTTTCTCAAGTTTCAATCTAAGCAACAAATTTACACCTACTTGCATGTTGTCAAAGTAACAAATATACACCTAACACCAGCTTGCAATCAGATCATATACACAATACTCTTACATTTTGCGTTTTCCAGCCAAGGAAAATGCACCTACAGTACTTTTAAGGTTTCCAATCTAAGATAAACTCTCAGCTAATCATTATTTTCTTTGAGCTTAAGCAACGTAATACAAACTAGATACCCTATTTCTTTTCAATGAGCTAAGCAACATATTTACCAGCTTATTCTTCCTTTGATTTATCTTTGAGCTAAGCAACAACTTGACCAGCTACTTATTTTCTTCTTTGATTTAGATAATATTTTAAACTCTACAGGACTCCTCTTGCCAACCGACTTCGCTCTACCACAAATGGAATATATCGCGAGCCATGCCAACCAACTTAGCTCTACCACGAACGGCCCTGGTGTGGGGGGTTGGGGGGTGGCCTGGGGGGCTAAGGGTCCCAGTGGCCAGCTCGAGAGGCATTGGTCCTCCATTTCGTTTTATCAAATAGACACAAAAACAAAGAGTATAACATGGGCGAAGCAAATGTGCGATGGTAGACGCGGACTTACTGGCATAAATCCACGTCTATTATTGCGAATTGGCTTCACTCTCACCAACAATCTCAATAATAATACGCGGTCAAAACGATCGCGCGACGACAGACGCGGATTTCCTGGAGCAAACCCACGTCTATCATCGCGCTCTGCTGGCTTCCTTTTTGTCAACTCACATCCATTGTGATTTCTAACCGGTAAACATAAACTTAAAAAAACAAAACAAAACTAAAGACAGGGAGCGGAGATAAACACACTTAGCACCAAACACGACTTGTGCACACATAATGTTAACTCGGCCAAACCCCACCAATCTCAACCCAACGCACCCTCGACCTCTCCACCTAACCACGCCTAAGTATTTTTTTTGTTTTATCTTTTTTTAAATATATTTTGTTATTATACCGGCACTAAAACAAGGGTGAAGACCAGTTTATCACATTTTGGCGGCGGGGTTGGAATTAGTGGGGACGTCCGATACTCAAGATGCAGGTTTAGGACGGTAGCTTAAAAAGTGGGTAGTTTTACGTTTACGAACTAAACGCTCGGGTAGTCGAGCTTATGAACTATGTGCTTAAGTAGCCATTTACGAACTATGCAGTCGAATAGTCACGTTTATGAACTACAGTCAAATAGTTGCATTTAGAAACTACACGCTCGGGTAATCACGCTAAAAAAACTACGCGGTCAAGTAGTCGCATTTACGAACTACCCAATCGAGTAGTCACGTTTACAAACTACGCTTTCTTCTTCTCTCGAGAGGAATGAATTAAGGCATTGCGCTTTCTTCCCTATCATAGTCACCCCCCAAAAAATAATCACTAACTTTCACCCTAAAGCATGAGTGTAAGACATGCGATCACTTGAACGGTCATCAATGTGCACGAACGCGTCGAAGCACAAGTACGATTGTCCACAAGACATCCTTGAGTTTTATATGTGCATCAATTTTTTTATGCATCGGATTATTATTATTTTTTTATGATCTTTGTATTTTGATAACATATTGCACTAATAATGAGAATGAATGCAGGAGACGGAGTTCCACACCTACAGACAGACAGACAATTCCTAAAACCTAGATCAACCATCAGACTGTCGTGATTGAGTTACCCAGGCTCTAACCGGGGAAAGAAAAAAAAAATAAAGTGAAACTCGAGATGGGAATCCTGCATAGATCAAGAAAAATGCAGAAGTTAACTAGGCGAGGGAGAATGCGGGGCAGGACAGGACAGGACAATGAAGGGACAAAAAAGGACAGGAAAGGAAATGGTAAGACAGAATCATGGATGGTATGCAGAGATAGGTTGTAAAGAGATGGAATGGGAAAGGTCAAAACAAGAGGGTAAAACGGAAATACAGTAATACGGTAAGACAAGGCTATGCATGCATTTAAAAAATGGGCAAGGTAGAAAATATGATACATTTGAATAACAAAAAAATAGGATATGATAGGATAGGATTGTAATTGATAGGAGAGGATACATAAGGCAAGGGTAGGCTGGGCAACTGACTCACTGCCCTGCCCCTGAGTCTCGCAACCTCGTCGATTATTGCCCTAAATGCCCGGCCCGACCTAAAGCACAGGCCGGGAAAGCACACTCGTCGTTAAGCAAAACCCACCGCTGGAGTCTGGAGACCTACCCCGCCACAGAGAATCCACCTATTTACCCAAACTCCACAACTTTGTATTTTTGAGTTTCGAAACTGTTGTGGTTTTACAGTCATTTATCGTCGCAAGTACTGTAGGGTGGACTCGAGACGCAATCTCAGCTTCACAATTAACACATACGTCATAAGTCCTCTTTGAGTGAACTAGAAAATAATAGAAACTGTCAGGTGTTTGCAATACTGTAGCATATATTTACTGTCATGAGCCACTTTTGGGTCCACTCAAAAAGATTACAAAGCTGCCGTCAAAAAATAAATGAATTCTCCGTTGTGTGGATGCAATTCTCTAACTCAACATACCCACAGTCCTGCGAGTAATAAAGCGAAGGGCGAAGTCTTCAGTTAGGAGAGCGAAGGTTGTCCCGTGGGGCTGCCTGTATTCTGGCTCCCCACTCTCAAACAACGTTCAACATACTGACCGCGGTAACCTTTTTTTTTTCCTTTTTTTTTATCTATTTATATATTTTTTTATTATTATATAGTAAGTCTGTGATCCCTGGAAGAGACTGTTCACTCCCGTAACTGAAGAGACTACTGGGTAAAAACTAAACCTAAGGAACCAACTATTCCACAACCCAAGAAACGTAATTTTAACCATTGTGCGGACCAGTTCCCTTTCCCCGCCCTCCCCTGCTCCTCTCAAGGGCTGCAGGGGTGGGTGGAGAGGGACCAGCACCGTACAACAACAACAGACTGTGCGCCGGGGTGTGTGTCGCCCCGCACTGAGCAGATGATCCGTCCCCTGCGTCACATAGGTTCCTGAGAAAATGCCATAAGCTGACCTTGTCATCCTAAAAATACTATGCAACCTAATCTTAAACAAAACTAAACAAGTGTCTATCAAATAAAACCTACCATTAACAATTAGTTCCTCCTTAAAGGCAGAATAACAATCACCCTAGCAAAAATCACAACTGCAAGAGGAGTGTAGCCTCGGCCACAACTTAGCAAATGCGAGATGACTATTGACCTCGGGTAAAGGGGGCGTATCGCACCAAACTTTTTACCCTCAATTTTCCAAGGCTAACATTATTTTGGCAACATTTCTGGGGTCTTTTGAAATGTCATTGTAAGCAAGACTCAAGATTGATCAATTTAGGTGACAGATTTATTATAAATGTTGGATTCGTAAGCTGCCATACCATAGTTGCCGATAAAAGGTGAGGGAAAAAGTAGTGGTGTGATACTGGCTTAACCCTATCTGGTGCGAGGTGGGTCTGTTTGGAACCTCTCTGCTTCACTCCATTAATCTGCAAATTTTAAGAAGTTTCACCTTATTTGTCTGGTGAATATAAGACACTTCACCCCATTTAAGTCTGGGCAAGCGATAGCAAGCCTGCGATTTAGGAGAAACCAGCCTTTGGCTGGGACAAAATTACATATTCAGCTTGAAAGAGGGGGGGGGGGGGATTAGCTTGTAGGAAGTCTAGGGAGGTGTTTTATTTTATTATAAATATTATCTTTTTTTTTCTTTTTTTTTTAGTCAAACTAAAAATATATTGCTCGATAATGGTAATAGCAATCATAACCCTCAATAATAATCAAATCAAATCCTAATAAACCCCAAAACATCACACCAGATAGTGTTAAACTTTGGGACACAGATTACATAACCCTAGAACTATGATGAAACACCCCAGAGATCCCTCTCAGCAAGAGAGCAGGCAGTGGTGGCATCTAACGCTTGTACAACTGGCAGCACACTCTATGTACACAGTGCTGCACCTAAATCATTTACAATAACCACAAAAATTAAAAGTTTGGTTCTTGTACATAGTTAACACAGGGAGAGAAGGCGAGTATCTTAACTGGCTAAATAATCTTGGAAGAATTATTTCTGAGGGCAGCTGAGTGTCGGAGGAGCGAGGCCGTCGCCCGTACCGGTCAAGAACACCACCACCCACACTGAGATTACTGTACCTCTACGCGGCTGCACAACTAAAGTCACACTCACACAAAAATCACTGGACAGGAATTTATAACATTATCAATGACTACGTGTGACTCTCGAGGCACAGCCGGAATTTTTTATTACATATGACAATCTCGGTCTTGTGTGTGAGGCCGAAACACCACAGACTTTATGATTTAGTTTTGAGTGTCTTGTAGTGGTGGTGCTTTTATGGTGGGTTGCGGTACTCCTCCGAGGGCTGCCCAGGCAACAGGCCAAGCTAACAAGCAGGGGAGTCCAGGTCAGATGGGGCTCGGCACGGCGGTGGCAGTGGAAGCCGGGGCGGACCGTTAGGAAGGACTGATGGTGATGTCATTACGCTTCAAAGGGGTGGTTTATGAAGTGGAATACACTATAGGGGAGCAAATGGAATAAGGGAGAAATTATACAGCCCTTATGTGACATTCCCTTTCATGATGGGATATGGGGTCATGGAGAAAACAGGATTATTGATGCACCCCTTATGTGACATTTCCATTCATGGTGAGATATGGAAGCGAGGGAATTGGTTCACCCCTGATGCGACAGTGTGATAGGAAAAGGGAAAATTGACACACCCTTGTGTGACATCCCCTATATATTGTATTAAGATAAGGGAGCAAGAGGAATAGGGAGAAATGTCGCACCCCTCAATGTAACACCTCTTTTAATTAGTGGGACAAGAGTGTGAAAAGGAAATGGGATAACCAACACACCCCTTGACGTAGTGAGATTCCCTTTTTATCTTTCTCTGCACACCTTGTTTGCGCCTCGCCTGGCTGACCCGGACATTACACAATTCTCTAATACTATAATGACCCAACCCGCTACTACACATATAGGCATCCGTGGGCCGGGGAATGATGCGGACAACGGCTTAACTTCAATGGCAGGACTAATACATATTTTTTCTTACAAGAACTGTAGGCTATGACTTTTTCCTTAGTAAGAAGACATCATGACAAGACACCTTCTTCAGTAGTAACATTCTAAGATAATAAAAACAATAAAAACAGCAACATCAAGTCCTGCCATTTTGAAAAGCGTCGGTGCGCCTCGTTCTGCAGCCAAGGAATGCCAGCGCTAAAAACTAATTAAACACAGTGGAAGGGCGAGGCTTTGGGACCCACACCCTCGAAAATGCAAGGAATCATCGTAGCTGATCCTATTAACTGTACAGCTGGAATTCTGACAAAGTGGATTCATCGTGCTGTGTAAACCCGGACTCAATTAAGATGATTCGCTGCCTGGCTTAAGTCTCTATGATTTTTGGCAGATTTGGGTTGATTATTCATTGTATTTAGATCATTATTCAGAAAGCTATAATATTGATATGGCTCTGACGTATCACTACACCTAGAAGTCGAGATAATATCCAGACATATTATACAAACTCTCTCTCTCACAATATATCCTCAATAAAAAGAAAACAAAAATAAAAATAGAGAAAAATAAAATAATAAATGGTGGCACTTTGTTTTATACCTCTTTACAAAATACTGAATAAGGAAAATACTACATCATGACTTGAGTGGATAGAACAAATAATTACAACAATAATTTTTTTTTGTTTTTTGTGCTTTTTTAAATATATTTTGTTTCTTAAACCTTGTGGGATTAAAAATAGTAAGTAAAGCTGAGCGACAAAGAGAATTATAGTAACATTATGAAAGTGGACTGGATCTATCACTATTGGGGGTCGGCACGGCAAATCTGATTCCACCTGAAATGAGCCTATAGAGACATTCAGAGCGATAGGAGTGACGTGTTGCAAACACACGACACAACTGAAGAGTGCTGCCGACAACACGCAACCTCTACTGTACATATTCCTTACCTGATCTGAGTTATAAACTTCATTCTTAGGCACAACTCCCGTATATTTTGCATCTGGGGTTAGTGAAATTGCTTCAGGTCTCCGGCTTGAATCGGATGGAATCAAACCAGCACTGTAACCAGGCCCTTAAAAGTCTCACATAGAGCATCAGTTTTATTCATTTATTTATTTATTATTTTTTTTAGGGTTTTCATTTTTAATAACGGTTTTACAAAACAACGACGCAGCACCTTAGATCTGACACTCTTGGTTTGCTGCTGCTCGCTCGCTTGTACCCGACGCCCGATGTCATCCCATCGAACGCTATCATACGTCAACTCCTCTCATACCATGACAACGCTTTAAATTCTCCCCTGGCTTTTCTTAAACAACTTTATTTCAACTTGTCAAAGGTCAGTGGGTATCCAAGAGTTTCATCGAGATAGTTTTTTACCCCTTGGATTTCCCGAAGGTCCTTACTAGGCTTGGCAAAATCGTCAAATGTTGGCCAGAGTACATTCAAAATGATGCCATCGTATTGAAGGGGTCAACCACCGTAAAAAAACAAATAACAAAAAATTACACCCACGCATCACTCTCCTATCCCGCTAAATTTGATTCAACTGTCTGCTCGTCTTGTCTTTCGAGGAATATATATTTTTAAAGCGACTGAATGTCTTGTCAATCTGGCGAGGCTGTGGATGACATCGGGTTATCGAATAGCCCTTTACGTTCCCCCTGACCTAAATTAAAATATGAAAATAACAGAAATTGGGAAATACTGGGTAAGACTAGCCTGTGTCGGTGGCTAGATCATATTGGCGCGCAGTTTGGAGGGTCGGAGAGGCGTTGTTGTGTAGTGGGTGGCAGCCGGTAAATAACCCTATAAGGAGGATTCACACGGCCGCCTTTTCCGGCAACTATTGATTGGCAACTTTAAAATCGGGCAGCTTTCCGGAGTTGAATGCATATAAAGTTGTAATACAGAAGCAAGAAATGCTTGACGGAAGATTGCTTTCGGTGGTTGAATGCATATAAAGCTTTAATTCAGAAGCTGCCAGACCCAGAATTGCCAATAATAATTTGCCGGGAAAAGTATTCACATGACTCCGCCTTCAAAGGCAAACGTATAACAGTCTTAATTAAGGGTTGGGGGGACGGAAAGGGGAGGGCATATTCTGGCGAGCGAGGACCGTAAAACATCCGACCGTAGACTTTGGACCACTGGTGACTATCATATCACAACGTTGTCGAACTTTTTTGCCGGAAGGTACTAGAACACAGAAATGCCGAGTGTGTGTGTGTGTTTAGGGGATGCCAGGGGTAGGGTGTAGCTGGAGGGGAGGGAATGGAATGGAGGGATGAGAGTTTGGGATTGTGATGGAATAGGGAGAGGGAACTGAATGGGAGAAGAGAGATAGGATTGAGATGGAACTGAATGGGAGGAGAAAAGGATAGGATTGTGATAGAATAGGAAGAGGGGTAAAATGGAGTGGTAAGAGAGAAAGCAGGGATGAGATAGCAAAGGGAAGAGGGTGGAAGGAATAAGAGTGAGGAAGGTGAATGAAATGGAAGGAATAGAAGCTGGGGACATGAAGTACAGAAAACAAAAGGAAAAAGCTCAAATAATACTGGATGAGTTGAATGGAAAATAAAAGATGTATGAACTAAAAGATGAAAATGGATAAAGAAGGCCTGGATAAAGGAATGACGAGGTAGTACGGCGGTTAAGTGGCATAAGGAGCTCTATGATGATCCCTCATTGAACGACTTAAGGGGAGGTTTTTAGTTTGCTCCCAAAACTTCCATCAAGCTTAAAAAAATACCCCCAAGACCCCTCTTCGAGATAAATGTGTACATTTTTCGGTACAAATATGTCCCGGCCAAAGGCCGACTCCTCCTAAAGTACAGGCTCGCTATCTTTCGCCAGGAAAAAATCGACAGCTAAATGGCACGAAAGGTCTTAAAATTGACAGTAATGGGGCAAAAGGTCTTGAAATCGCTAAACTAATAGGCCCAGCGTTTTAAAATCTCAAAACTAATGAGGCTAAACATGAGGGAGTAGGGGGCTCAGAATAAAATCCTTAAAGTGAAAATCTCCCCTTAAACCAAAGCGCATATACTGTAATACTCGTTCAGTCGTCAAGGTCCCAAAAAACACTAGCGGACACAAATACTTGACACTTTGAATTGGTTGAGATCAGGCTTCTCTTCAGTACAGTAGATTTATTAAGTTCCATTCTAGTTACCGCTAAATTATTGTATTCAGTTTAGGAAGGACCTCTCCGATTCTAAAGGGCTAAAAATAAAAACTCTGGTTCTAATATTACACAGCATGAGCAATGTTTGCATAGATAACGAAGTGGAATAACACTGGGAACCAGGAGGGACCACACAAGCTCCTTCAATACCACTTACTCCGTTGCCAAGTTGTATTTCATAGTCACACATTAGCTCCTGGACATAAATTTTAGGTGTTCCTTTTGGAGCGAGGCAAAACTTCCCAAACTGACTAATTCCTTGAACGTGACGATAGTGCGTTGTTATGTGTGCTATTGGTTTGCTTGGGAAACAGATTGACTTACTCATGTAGTAATGTACACCCTATGTGGTGGATTGTGTTTTTATTTATTTTAGTAAGCGTTGTTTCCACATAGCGATTTTGATAAGTTAATTTGACTTTATATTGTCTTTGTCCCAGTTTTGGTTTGTTTAGTTTGCAAGTTTTACATTTTAATTTCATAAATTTTATTTTAGTAAGCGTTGTTTCCACAAAGCGATTTTGATTAGTTATTTTGCCTTTATATTGTCTTTGTTCCAGTTTTGGTTTGTTTAGTTTTGCAAGTTTTACATTTTAACTTTAAGTTTTTACTCATGGATTTTATTGTTCCAGCTACTTTATATGCAAAAGATTATATTTGCTTAGCAATTGCTATTGATTACTATTACTGCTATTATTATTATTATAATTATATTTGTATATATAATCAGTGTGACTTATAATTTAATAGGTTGAAATCTATATCTGGATAATACTGTCAAGCTGAATATAGACTTCTTGTAATAGATGGGCTGATAAGTACGTAAATCATGTGGTAGTTTTGTGTTCTTTACTTCATAATAGTATTTTTCTAAATCTTCAATATGTTATTTCCACGATGATTTTGATAAGTGCTTTTGTCATTATATTGTGCAGTTCCTGTTTTGGTTTGTTTGTTTTGGAAGTTTTACATTTTAATTGCAGTACTGTATATTTAATTTTAGCTAAATTCTAATGATGCGTTGATGGAAAGATATGCCTCGGATCGAAAGGACACCCGACATTTAAGTAAAGGAATTGTAAACTCTAACTTCACAGTTGCCAGAAAATTGTCACTACTATCAGTTGTATTCATTGGGGTTTTGTGAACAAATTGATTGACTAAAGGGTTGATATAGGGTTTGGGTCTAGCTATAAAAGGTATTGGAAGATATCAATAGGCCTCAGTTGGAATTTGTCATCATCTATCATACTATGTAAGTTTGATATCCAAGGGTTGCCTGGTTCGAACACAATTGTTAACTTTGAGCATATATTATTGAACTTCATATGAGCACAATTTGTAAAACATAGGCCATATTTGATATTCATTGCAAAGGAAATACTGGAATCTACATATTTATATAACTTGGTATCAAAGGTTTGGCTGGTTTGAACACAGTCGTTATGAGCATACTTAATATTACCTTACAAACCCTTGGCTGTTTACAATGTTACTCAACCCAGTAAGATTATTATGCTATATTTTAATTAAATAGCCTAATCAGGTTTATAGAGTAATTGACAATAACTTCATATTAGAGAAACTTTTCTTTATATATTCACCAGTTTGAGTGGGAATATTTTAGAGCAAATACAAATCCAGCTGATCTTTTCAACTTAATTTACAAGAAAGAGGCCTTTCACAAACTCGTCAATGGAAGTAAAGTATTTACTGGCAACTGTGAATGCAACCAAGCTTAAGGGTAGTATATCTAAACTCGTCAAGGCAAGAGGGGGATAATGTTTTGGCATCGACCGTACAGCCATCCGACCCCCAGCGCCTCGACATACGACACTCGGCATGACGACACATGATGAAGGCAGAGTCACACCACCGCTCTTTACAATAACTTTTCACCGGCAACTCTATCCTGCTAACATATTCTGGGGATGGGTCTTTTTGCATTGGAATCGGTAAATCAACTGAGGTAAATATATTATGGCAACATTTCGGCATTAGGATCAGCAACTAGACTGTATACTGTATTATCAGTTAACTAAAATCATACAAATCTTGAAATCAAAAGACTCCAAGACCAAAGCTGCTGAGTAAAGATGGTTGGCAAGTATCTAAACTGAAGGTACCTTAATATAGTTGGCTGAAATACTAAACCAATATATATTCTAAAGCTTCCAGATCAAAGTTGCCAAGAAAAGATGCTGAAAAAGACTATGGTGTGACTCGGTCTTAAATCTGGCTGACCTTGAGATGAGCCTCCCAGTCGTTCCCTCAGTAACGGCGGATTCGGGGGATTAGCGTCAATGAAATCCCAGTGCCGATAGTATTCCAACGCTCATTGTTCGTTTAAGTAACTATAGGTATCACCAATGCACGTGTTTAAATCCATTATTGCATCCGTTGCTGAAGGAGTACCGTAAGCTTGGGCAACTCCGGCCATGCCAGGGAATTCAATCTTTCTAAAACTTCCTTGAGGTTTGTAGCTAATGGAATGTTTTACACCATTAGTATACATCACTCAAAACAATACAGTACCACTACATACTGTTCCTGTATTACAAACATGATTAATACAGCAAAAATATTATCATAAAGATCCAAATCACCCTGCTAATGACCCAGTTTACCCAAAGTTACAGCAGAAAAAAATATATAATATTATATATATAGTCTAAATTCGACACAGGCTTCAGTTCCGCAAAAAATCCCTCGAAGGCAGCCGAATGAAGGAACGTCTGTTTATCCTTTTCAACCAGATGACAACTTTACAATTTATTCCAGCAACCACCAAAGGATTTTATTCAGATTAGGAAGGATGTATTGGAATACAGAGAAGAGTAACCATAATCATTACCTAAAATAATCTTTAACTTTTTCTCTAGAATTTATAATGGAGAAAAAATTTCCTTGTAATCTCTCACTTCAAGGTCAATCCGAAGCTGAATAATATCCTGCAGTGGCGGCCATTTCCAAAGCAACCACCTGATGGAAAGGGCTATGGCAACGCAGGGTAGTGCGGTGGTGGTGGCAATGCTATGGACGATGAGAGGGAAGCAGCATCCCCTTAACTACCTAAATCACTGGAGACACGGTGATGTGGCAGGCATGATGCGGAGGACAAATTTGGTTCCTGGCTCACCCAAGTGGCCCTTCGGAGTATTGGAGACCAGATGAGGACAGTATCTTGTATCCTGAATCGACCATATTGTATTGAAAATCAGACCTGGAAGTCATCTTGTGTCAAAAGTTCACTACGAGGCAACTCATTGGATTGTAGACAGCACATGGAAGCTATCTAGTGTCTTAACTTGTGGCTACCCATGTATCGTAGAACATACGCTATCTTGAATTCATTATGTGGCCAACCATTGTATTGAAGGCTCAACATGAAATTCATCTTATAACCGAACTTGAAAACAGGACACGAATGCCATCTTGTGTCCAGATTCAGCGGTCATTATATTGTAAAACGGACACAGAAGTCATCTTGTGTACTGATAAAACGTATTGTAGATATGGAAGCCATCAAGCAACCAAACTTGACCCGGTAGCCCGCTGTCGTACTATATTGCATATTTATTGAATGTCCGCGGGATCACAAGGTCTAAGAGTTAAAAGTTCTCCAGCCTGTGACTGAATTTGAATCACCTTGTTGATATCATAAGACCTGAATGTCAACTTGTCAATACCCCGTACTCATAACCACATAACCATTGTCAATAAATATATCAACCCGTGACTATAGAATAAGCATTAACTGTCAACTAGATATCACACTTGTCACCCTGATCAAATTCAAACTTGGCCGCGAGATCGACACCCTGTGGTCAAATTAACGTCATGGCTGAAGTCACACCAGTTTGCCAAATTATCGCAAGATACACAAACGGGTTACTTGGATGTGTACGAATCCTATTCCAAACTCCACGATGCGCATCATGGCCAATTTGAATACCCCACAAGGCAAAACCAGTCGGGTGTGCCTGGATCCAATATGTCCACCACATCTAGCCTGCCAAATCACCGCCTCTACGCCTAAATCACTAGACTGAGGAATATCTGATGAGTCCTGGAGAGCTCCATTGTACAAGTGAGCAGATCTTAACTTGATGATGCACAGTGGTACATGGCAACAACACCCTAGTTACCACTGTATTAACCTTTCTAGCAAATGACTCCAAGTTTGTTTGTTTAAACTATCTCCAGACGATTTTACTCAACTTAGGTAGGACATATCAGAATTAGAAGCTTAAATGACATGTCTTTAACCCACTGACTGTTAGTAGCCTTCCGTATGCTGAGCAAAATTATCAAGCAGTAGCATTAATGAAGCATAGAAATTGTTGTCTGCTTAAAGGTGTGTAAGTCGCTACCTGTCTTACAAATCACCATTATACCCTCATAAGCGACACTAAGCAAGTATTTCCACTAGGAATCATGTCCCTGGTAATGTTAGGATGGTGTAGATGGCTACAGTGGTGATCTTTACGGTTAGGTAGCGACTTTTGTGTAGAGGTAACTTGGTGCTATTGACATAGAGGGTCTTTAGGCGGAGTCCACCCGGGCGCTTCTATCGACCATACTCTCTCGGCATCTCTTTTTTGCTATATTATTTTATGTTATCATTCGGGGTTTTTTCCATGCAATTTACTCAGTTCCTACTTACAGCAATCATTATTGATAATTAATTTACTCCTTTATCAATTTATTCAGTTCCCCTTTTCTGCTAATTCCTTCTCGGCAATTTGTTCCGCTTTTCTTGCAGCATCTCTTTAGGGCATGTTTTTCCAGCAAATTTCTATCAGCTACTCTTAACGGCAAATATTTCTCAGGATCTCCGATACTCATTTTGGTAATCATTATTCAGGAACTATATGCGGTTATTTTGAATTCCGCAATTCTCTCCAAAAATGTGTAATTGCATAATTTTAAGGCAATTCTGTGTCAGTGACTCCTAGTGGCAAATTTAGTAAAAATTTTGACCACCAGTATATTTGTTTTGATGCAACTTTTCTGATGCTTTCACCAGTAGATTCAAGTCAACATTTACATAATCTCAATCTAATTTGTCTTCATTTTCCTTTGTTATGAAGTAGTGATCCCTTTTGTTCATTTTGGGAATATGATTACACTGCCAACAGACATTTAAAAAAATATATACGCCTAGCATACTTTCCTTGACAAATACTGTATTTTAAAATGCTCAAGGTGATGATGGACTAATAGAAATAATGCCAAGTCACCTTGAATGCAATGCCAACATGGAACCAGCAGAAATAATATAAAAATGCTGGAAAAATGCCCAATTAAGAGTACCAGTGGAAAATTAATTGTCCTGTACGACGGTAATAAAACTTCCGGGATGCGAAGATTATACCTTAAAAAACAGGAACTGCCGACTGAAACCATTTAATATGATGACAATAATATTAATTGAAGTAACGGTAACCATCATAGGCACTGCCGATTGAAATCTCGTTAAAAAGCTGCAAAATGTTTATAAAATTTGCAGGGAAAAGGTAATAAAATTCTAGGAACCGTCAATAGACTTCCTGTCAATTGTAATTAATACTTGTACACTGCTGGTCGAGTAGCTATGTGAAGTCCAGGAAATAATGATATAAATTTTATTATAGGAATAGTAAATTGCTGGTACAATAACGATAAAACTGTGATTTTTAGGAACCGGTGATCAGGACCCGAGGAGATGCCGATAGAGGTGCCCGTGTAGAACCACCTACAGAATGTTACCAGCACTACTTAAAAGAGTCTCTGGTGGAACTTGAGATAATAATTAAGCACATTTAAAGTATATATAATTTATCCACATAGGAAATATCACACAGAGGCGTGCTATCACTGAAACATTTCATCTGCAACTTAAAATTATCTCTTTAAACCTACAACTTACAATTAGTATCTCTTAAAAACTAAATATAACTTAATTCTTTATCTTTTGGTACACTTACATCAAAACACTGTAGTTTTTTTTATTTAAGGTTATTTAAGGTTATAATCCTTTGTTATCATACAGTTAAGACTTGATTCACGTTTAAGAAGAGACTTAGATAGTATTGGCATTTGCTTATAGGACCAGGTTTTGGACCGCGAGGGAGAAGGAGCGCAGGCAGGTCTTTCCCTCCTCGCGGTCTGGCTTGCACCATTGTTTCCCCTAACTTAATGGTCAAAACATCTTCTTGTCGTTACGAGCAACTTTGTATATAAGTCACAGCACATGAACTATTTTAGCTCCATGGTTCTTCATATATTTTTTTTTACACATATATATCCTTAACCATAAAGAGCATAAAAAAATGATTGATTATTCTTGTGTGTGCTTGGAGCTAGTCTTTTAAGGCAATGTGTCTTAATAAAAGTGGGATTGATATACACATATGGACCAGCATCAAATATATCATGGTTTTTATGAGTTACACCACCGTGAGCTTACCCTGGGGCGGGGCACGGCGGGGCGAGCGGGGCGCGGGGTAGGGGGGATGAGGACAACAGTAGGACGATTCTGGGCCCCGAGACCGATCCAACATCGGGGCGGGGCTTAAGGACACTCGGACAACCACCTAGGGCATCATCGAGCTGTGTAGTTGGGGCAGCTTCGGGGGCAAAACCAGGGGTCAGCCTTGATCGACTTCGAGGTAGGGTTCGGGGAGGACGGTTTGGGGTTCGGGGTCCAGCAGAGAGAAAAAAGGAGCCTCTAGGGGGCCCACTTCGAGGTCAACTTCGGGTCAAATCTGGGGCGTACCTAGAAGGATCCTGAGGCAATTAGTCCATCGGGAAGGATTGCAAAGTAACTGGGGGAAAATGTAGAGGCAGCTTTGAAGATCTTTTAGGCAAACTGTCCACTGGGAAGAAATTCTAGGTAACCAAGGTCAAATTTGAGGACTGGATTGCAAGGTAACTCTTGGTCACTTTTTGGCCAACCAAGATGGACCCTGAGGCAAAATGACCACTGAGAAGGAATTACTACACAAATGAGGTCTATTCGAAGACAGGATTTCATGATAACTCTAGGTCAATTTCTGGGAAGCTTAGGTTAGGATCATCGTTAAATAATTCTAGGTAAATGAGGTCGACTTTAGGGTAGGATGTCAAGGTAACTTTGGGTTGATTTCAAGCTTAGATGGACTCTGAGGTAAGAAGGCCATCAAGAAGGAATTTGGGCCAGGATTTCAAGATAACTGTGGGTGTATTTCAAACTTAGATGGACTCTGAGGTAAGGAGACCATCGGGGAGGTACGGCTTGAGTGATGAGGGTGTGGCCCGGTGTTGATCAGCCTCCCCAAGCCCCGACCCGCCCCACAGACTGGACCCCACAGAGGGTCCACTGCTCCACAGGTTGGACCCGTTGCCATTACCCCAGGAGTCCACCCCCTTGGCCCCGGACGAGGACTGTGATGTGGGAGTAGAACCGCGCCCCGACCCCCAGCCCCCGGAGGTGTTGGGAGCTGGGGTCGGGGGCGGGACGGCCTGACCCTGGTGGCTGGGGGGCTGACCCATTACCTGCTTCACCTCACTGTCACTGGCAAACTCAGCCAGGATGGTCGTGTTGCTCAGCAGGCAGTTGTTCAGGTTACCCTGGGCCTGTAACAAAAAAAAATAACAATCACTAGTAAAATACTCCAATGTACTATGTTGAAGTAATATTAATTTTCTACAAGATTAAATCATTTAACATTAACAACAAAGAAAAAATTTCATGTATCTCTGAATAAACGTATGTATGTATATATACTCAGGTACATATCCCATTGCTAGGGGTGGCAGACACGAGACAGAGACCGAACAGAAACAACATTTAACCCCTCAGACCCGGTAGGGCTCTGAGGCACCCATAACAAACTAGGGCCAGGAACACGGAAGGGCTCTGAGGCTCCGGCAGCTTGAAAGCCTGTAAGCTTGTTTTGAAAGCCGTCCGTCCGACGCATATAAACACAGCCGGTTGGACCGACGCCGCGCACCTCCGAACACAAGAAGGAGAAGCGTCGTTTGTTTGTGTGTGGCTGTATGTTGTCGTTTCAGTAGTGAAAAGTGGCTCATATGGCTGATATCGCCACAAAGTTCTCTCCACGGAAATCGTCATCACAACTGAACCAGTTGACTTAGAGAGCTCTACTCAACGCCATTCTACAGGTACGAAACAGATCTACACTTGGAGATGCGCGGGAATGCGGAAGCAGTCAAAATAAAAGATACGGTAGCCTAGGCGAGACGTTTTTTCGGCCAAATCCCCCGGGTTTCGGGGATATATTATAGAATGCGTAGCCGGTGCTGGAGGGTTAAAGTTCCTATTCTCAGGGTCTGGGACCACTTTCTCGTTCCCTCGCCCGTTTCTGTCTCGTTAATAAAAAATTCCTTGAAAATTTACCGTTTAATTAGGCATGGACGGATTTTTTTTCTGCATACATTTTAACCCTTAAAGAGCGGCGCTCGACTTAAGTCGTGCACCAATTTGCAGCAAGTTAGGAGCATTATTAAGGCTTTTAAAGGGTTAAAATCGAATGCAAATGGCCGGGAGTGCAGTAGGCCACACGTCCGACACCCAGGGCTTACCGCCACCCACTGACTCACGCTCCCTGTGTTCTCGAGAGGCCGGCAGTGTAGCCAGTAGTGAGCATAGCTGGGAAAAATATACCGATATATGCTAAACTTCCATGTTCGTGGCACCACTGCAAGAGAACCACGAGTGCTACGTAGCTCGTTCTGGTCTCATTTTGAAGCTTTTAGTGCCTATTTTTTTGCTAAATAATTTTCTTTTCATGCAGATGCTTGATTTATCATGCAGGAGGGCCTGAATATGCCCAAATGAGCCCAAAACACCCCGCTAGACAAGGGTTAAGGGTTAATGAACCATCGAAAAGAGCAAAAAATATACTTGTGATTACATACAGTTGTACTGTAGTTATTTAGGGAGTTTCCAAAATATCTAAAATTTAAGTGCGGAAGATCGCCATTATATTTGGAACACATTCTTAATATTAATTTTTTCACGATAATCATTAGAGGTTTCATGGTTTTTCTTTCAATAATATTGAAATATTGCCTTCCTTCTATCT
Organism: Paralithodes platypus; assembly: GCA_032716605.1. NCBI lineage: Eukaryota > Metazoa > Arthropoda > Malacostraca > Decapoda > Lithodidae > Paralithodes > Paralithodes platypus. The sequence goes on along the minus strand of CM064568.1, from coordinate 45,353,910 downwards.
TCTGATGCATAGTAAAGTACGGTTAATGCAATAATTGTGGGTGAAAACGAGCAATATTAACAAATTTTGGTGGCACGAATAAGGAAATGGGCTAAGATAGACGATTGTTATAATGAGAAATATATAAAACCTGATCAAAAATTTCACAACTAATGTCCGTAAATCGTGATGGTTAATATAACAAATACACATGTATTCATGAACATAAGAATCATACACATTACTCCTAAAATTATTTAGTCCTACCTTGGCAGCCTCCTCGCGTGATCCATAATTAACAAGAGCAAATCCATGGTTGAGAGACAAGTAGAAGTTGACAAGTGGGCCATGTTGCATGCACAGGGTCTTCAGGGTCGAACCGTCAATCTGTAGGAACCACCACAATACAGTCAAGATCAGATAATGAGGGAGTAAATGGATAGTAACATTAGTTATCGTAATGTTGTCACTGCAATAAATCCTATCTCTCTGTAGGGAAAAAGCCTGAATATTCAAGATTACTCAACCAGGATACCTTGTAGAGGTTTGGCCATCTATCAGAGGCCTTAGAGAGAGCTCTACCCTCCCCGAATCTGGATGATATAAATTAGTGTAGACACGTTCAAAGTGTTGGAATTAAGGGAGTGAAGAAGACAGCAATAAAAACTGTACTGCATAGTTCAATAAATTAAATATCAGATGAAGAAATCAATTAAACAAAAATAACATGAATAGGGCATTTCAATTGTCCTCTATTAACAAGAGTATGTACAGGAATAATAATATAATTTCAGTAAGTGGGCCGTGTTGCATGCACAGGGTAATCCAGGTCGAACCATCAACCTGTACACAACACCACCAGTGTTAAAGATTATCCAACTAGTAAAGAAACAGGACAGTTATAATTAGTGTCAAGTATATTCCAACCTGAGGATAGCATAGAAACCAATACCACGTACAACAGTTTACGTTCAACATCAGACAATGAGATAAGGATGAAACATGAATTGTATTTCCTTGATGTGAGTTTGAATGGGTATATTTTTGTATTTTTATTTCAGGCCATATTGCAGGCACAGGGTCTTCAAGATAGAATCTTCAATCTGTAAGGAACACACAAAAAAGATTAAAAGATTAGATAATCAGGAAATTAAAATGATAGCAGAAATTCTTTTCTGAAAATCTTGATGATACAGTAAACCCTCGCTCTTTCGTACTTCACTCTTTCGGAATTCCAAGGATTTCGGACAGGCATTTCAATTCGAACTTATGGTTCAGCCTTTCGGATTTGTCCGAAAGGCTGAGAAAAATTATTTCGCATTCGGACCGAAGAGCCGAGTTTCGGCCTTATATTTATTATATATTATATTTTTCAATTCCATTGCATTAGAAATGATTCAAAGATTACAAAAAGTCCAAATAAGACATAGTTATGTTAATGTATAAGGGAGTTACGTAGATGCATTAGAGAGATAGATAGATAGAAAGAGAGAGAGTTACAGAGGGGGAGTGAGCGATAAACACGAACTATTATGAGACGGACTTAATTGGTCCTGAAAAGAAAAAGGAGACTTTTATATGGACTCTTTTTCATGTTATTATTTGTGTGCTAGAAGGATAATATTGTTTTCAATTCCATTGCATTAGAAATGATTCAAAGATTACAAAAAGTCCAAATAAGACATAGTTATGTTAATGTATAAGGGGGTTACGTAGATGCATTAGATAGATATAGATAGAAAGAGAGTTACAGAGGGGGAGTGAGCGATAAACACAAACTATTATGAGACGGACTTATTGGTTCTGAAAAGACAAGATAGATAGAAAGAGAGTTGCAGAAGGGGAAGTGAGCGATAAACACGAACTATTATGAGACGGACTTAATTGGTTTTGAAAACACAAGATAGATAGAGAGTTGCAGAAGGGGAAGTGAGCGATAAACACGAACTATTATGAGACGGACTTAATTGGTTCTGAAAAGACAAAGGAGACTTTTATATTGACTCTTTTTCATGTTATTATTTGTGTGTTAGAAGGATAATATTGTTTTCAATTCCATCGCATTAGAAATTATTTATAGATTACAAAAAGTCCAAATAAGACATAGTTATGTTAATGTATAAGGGAGTTAGTTAGATACATTAGAGATAAATAGATAGAGAGAGAGTGGCTAGGGGCGAGCGAGCGATAAAATACTAACATATTCGAGACGGACTTATGTTTCTGAAAGACAAAGGAGACATTTTTTATTTACTCTCTTTTTCATTTTATTATTTGTGTATTAATAATTAGAAGGGTAATATTGTTTTCAATTCCATCGTATTAGAATTGATTCATAGATTAAAAAAAGACCAAATAAGACGTAGTTATATATATGTATAAGGGAGATAGATGCATTATTTCAGACATTCGGACAAGTCCGAATGGCTGAAGTGTGAGTTCGGACTCGGCCCTTTCGGACTTTTAACTCTTTCGGACAGGGGTCTCCCCCAATTAGTCCGAAAGAGCGAGGGTTTACTGTACTTGAGAAGTATAGAGATTAACTTTAACTCTTTCATTGCGGGAATGTTGGCCTTAATTGAGCTTCATTCCCTGTATGTATATTTTTATCCAGAAACAAGAGCCAGAACGTAATACAATGATATATCCGTGAAAGTACAGTAATTGAGCTTTCCAATGACACCTGAATCATCTCTGTATGACGTCTGGTTGTCTTGCAGATTTTGCAAAGGTCGGCCAAAATCACTATAAATGAGCGGTTTAGCGGTTTTCGCTATGTGTAATGCTGCAGTGATGTGGCAGACATCTGTTACATCAGTGCCGGCCCAGACATGGTGGGCGATCGATGAAGGGGTTCTGTGTTGCCTGCAACCCCTTGTTTCGCTCCCAGGATACACAACCGGATTTCCGTACCCATCTGGTGATGGGACCTATCAGGAAAGGGTTAACTTGGCACATCTACAGTATGATGTGGAATATAAATACAGTACTGGTCGAGGGCTGTTAGAAATAAGTGAAGACTTTTGTGGAAAAGTTATAGTAACTCCAAAGTACACAGTAAATGAGGAAAACAATTTCAACAAACTATTGACATTAAGATTGTACATTAATGATGTAAAGTAACAACACACAATAATAATAATAATGTACAGCTGTGAGCACTAATTGATACGCACTTAACAAAGATAATAAAAATACTATATTACATCTCAAATGTTTCACAATTTGGCTTCAAATGCTTAGTTTCAAATGGATGTTAACTTATTAGTGCTCACAACTGTATTTATATTATTTAAACCTTTTTAATGTGGAATCTGTATTATATATATATATATACTGTATACAGTATATATATATATATGTACTGTATATAGTACATACTGTATAATTCTATACATTACTGTATATATAGAGATGTTGAATACAAAATACAGTAGTATAGTACAAGTACCGTTACTGTATACAGAATCACCAATTGTCAATAATTAAATGCATAGAATTACAATAATGTAGTTAATAAACATTAAACAAGGTAATAATCAAAATACATAACAATATTGCTAAAGGTAGTATCTTTGCTAGAATTGTTCAGTTTTGGTAACTTACTGGCCATTTTAATGATAACATACCGGTGATATGGTGTTTTATTTCTCAGAAGAAAGTTCACCATTAAAGCTGCATGGTTAAATAAAACTAAAACCAAAATGTCTCCAACTTACCTAAGATCTTGCAATGGAGGTAGAGATAAAATCCATCTTGAACATTTCTCATGAGAGATGGACGAGGATTATACAATGTAAATATAAACACCAGCATGAGGAGGCTCTTTCACTATAGGTAGCGCCAACGAACTTGACAATTTTCTTGACCCCTTACCTTCTCGTAACTCAATAGTGCCTCGAGCAAACTGGTTGTAAATATCCATACCTATTTCCTGGTGGGCTCTTCCCTAATGATAGAAATGTCAGCTTGATTGCTTTCATTCATTTTGAGTTATGAGAAGTTAAGGGGTCAAGAAAATTGTCAAGTTCGTTGGCGTTACCTATAGAACTGTAGAACATTTTCTGGACTAAATTTCTGGGATCTTTTACAATGGTATCGGATTCTTAAGGGGGGTCACCGTTTTTTTTTTTTATCTTTCATATATGTAGTACATATATGAATTCATAAAATCTAATTCAGCAAAGTTTCTATTGATCACAAACTCACAAATGTTTGTATTTCTGTTAAATATTGTTTATCAATCCAACTTCCTCATTGCCTGAAACTCTATTCTATGCTATTCTTTATACTCAGACCCGCTATTCTTTATACTCAGGCCCGCTATTCTTTATACTCAGGCCCAATCCCCATTTATTTTTTTTATTTTTTTTTTGAGAGAGGGTGGCCGAATCAAGACAGATCCAGAATAGGGACAACACACAGAAAACAATGAAACCCGCAATTGGTCAATTATCTTGCTCTTGCTACGGTCAAATCAATCTAGTCCATTCTAGGGGAAAAACAACTTAGAATTGAAAGGTGAAAATTTGATCTCAACCCATTATTAGTCAAGTTAAGGGGGCCCACCTTGCTTTTTTTCTCTTTCTCTTCCCCTCTCTTTGGCTTGTATCCATTCGGCCCCATTCAGCCTACTGTTTTAAGACATTTACTCCCATCCAGGAGTCAATAATTTCCTGGTGAGCGGTAGCGAGCCAGCATATATATATTTATTGTTTTGACAGCAAGCTAAATTTGTACATTTTTCGATAGAAAAATTTCTCCGGCAAAGCCGGATTTCTCCATACAATGCTGGCTCGCTATCGCTCGCCAGGAAGAAATCGACACCTGGATGGGGATAAACGTCTTAAAACAGTTGGCTGAATGGGGCTAAATGGATACAAGCAAGGGAAAGAGAGAAAAGGAGAGAAAGATAGAAAAAGCCGGTGACCCCCCTTAACCCTTGGGATCCGGGAGGCCTCATATGAGGCAAAATGGTAAAAAAAAAATTGCCGCTATAATCATCAGAACTCGACAACCACGCGTTGTAGCGACGTCATCTCTACGGCATTCTACAGACAACTTAAAGTTCTACAATTTGCAAAAACATTGACTGCTCTAGGTATTCTCAATCAGTAGCTACTGAATTATGAAGTTGATTTTACCAAAATTCATATGAGGCCCCCCGGATCCCATGGGTTAAGGAAAGATCAGAGTCAAAGGCCTAAAAGATACTAACATTAACACTATTTGGTTTGAGGGAGGCATTTTTTAACCTCCCCTATTTCAATCCATTAGTTTGGATATTTTAAGACGTTTCGCCCCATTAGCTTGGCGATAATAAGATGATGCACCCCATTCAGATGTCCTTTTTATTCTGAGCGAGCAATAGCTAGCTAGTAACTTGGAAAAAAATTGGCCTTCGGCCACGACATTTTTCTATAGAAATCTGTACAAATATAGCTTGAAGGGGGTCAATGTGGGCATTATTTATTTTGAAGGCAGTCTGGGACGGCGATTTAGTTAGCCTAGAGGACAAACTAAAATACAGAGTGTTCATACAGTCTGTCCCTGTTTAACCCTTTCAGTGCAAGGGATTCTCCGCTATATTAGGGCTCATGCACGCACTACTAATTGCTTAAACAAGTGCCTCAATTAAATTAAATGTTTGCCGACATCAGCAATATTCGCTAAAAATTAGCAATGTTCTGCTACATCATCATCATCATCTCCAACACCTTGTTTCCCCCTAGGAAATCCCCGCTAAAGGATAGTCATGACAGAAATGCCTCCAGGCAACTTTGCCAAGACATACTGTACTTCCTTTGCCCGGGCCACAATACCCAAGTTTTTCCTCAATACTGTATATTTTTCCACTTTCTTTTCCCATACCATAGGTGGTCTTCCACTACTAGCTGCTCCACTCACCTGACTAACATATATCTTTCTTGGCATTCAATGCCCAAAGCTTTCTCTTCCATTCCAAAAGACTCATACACATTCCAAAGGACTCATAAACTTCCCTATTACTTTTCATTCTGAAAAGGCTCATCTCCACAGCTCTCAGTCTAGAGGTCCTCATCACTTGCTGTGACAGTACAGATCCCAAATACTTGAAACTTTCAACCTCTTCCAATACTTAATTTCTCATTTTTATTTTACAACTTTTCTCATGTTTTTTCTTAATTCTATATTTTACCTTAATATCTATGGTTTCATGCATTCTTCTCTCAAACACCATTACCTTACATTGACCTTTAACTTTCTCTTTTCGCATACATACATACATACAATGGTTTAGCGTCATTAAATGCATTGTAACGGCTCAGACGGGGTTGCCTTTCAGTAGTTGGAATGTACTGTAGTACAATAAAGTCCCGCCACAGCACTGCCCCACCAAGTCATCACTGTGGCTGATGTTGGTCTAGTGCTAACCATGCCTCAGCAAGACTCAACAGAGTTCCCCTGCAGCACTTGCACCTGCAGTATCTGCAACCACACCAGCCTTAACAGTGTTACAAAAAGACAGCACCATAACAAGACTACTGTATATTAGGCAACTTGGACTATAGAACAATAAAGTCCTGCCCCAACACTGCTCCAACATGAAAACGCTGTTGCCGACACTTGTGTGGTGCCAAACAGCGCCCAGGTAAGACTCAGTCCCCTGTGGCACCTATCCACACCCAACCAGCCTCAGCAGTGCCATACCAAAACAGTGCTAAGATAAAGACTTTATTGTATAGTAATGGCTGTTGGTCCACAAGTCTATCGCCATACCCCCTATCAGTCACCTTGTACGACATGCAGTAGGATGCGTGATGCATATTCTTTTTTTCCTCCACCATTAGATGAAGGCCCCCTTACCCCCTGGGGGAACCCTGTCAAAATCTGTGACCACTCTCTGAAGTTCTTCCATATTTTCCGCCAACAGGACTGCATCATTCGCATATAGGCATGTTAAAATCTTCCCCTCTCTTCCCTCTGATTCCAACCTAGCTCCTATACCCATTGATCCTGCCCTACATTCTCTAATCACTCCATCCATGTACTGTATATATTGAACAACCAATGCGACATGACACATCCTTGACCCTTGTCTTACTCCTACATTGACTTCAAAACTCTCACTTAACTTATCTCCTACCTTCACATTTGCCATTGCACTCCTATACAAAAAAAATCTACTGCCATTACCAACTTTCCTACCACTGTTACTGTTCACTATACTGTTCACACATTCCACAGGCCCTCCCAATCTACTTTGTCGTAGCTTTTTTTCAAATCCATGAATGCTGCATAGAGTTTTCAGTTCTTGGCCAAACATATCTCTACCAAACAAACGCATTGAGGCTATCAGGTCAAAGCAGCCCCCGCCCTCTCTGAAATCTCCCTACTACATTTGCCTTTAGCATAACTGAATATGTCTCGCGAGACGTGGTGTGAGTGGGTCAGTGTCGCAGTTCCCTTGCTGATGAGCGGACGGGGGCCTGCCGCGCTCCTTATCACTCATGCTCGTCTCCAGAGGCTCTAATGGGCAAATCATTTTAGGATATTTCCAGGACGTTCCAGTACGGCAACCCCAGTGAAAGGGCTAGAACAAAATATTGGGCAAACTATTGTAGATAGATATATGCAGTTTGCAAATGTCAATAGCTTCACTCATCAAGTTTTAGTCTCATTAAGTCTGACTAGCCACAAACATCCACGTGGGCATCATTAAGGCCCGGAAGACATCAAATCCATGTCTTCCAGGCCACAAATGGTGCCCACATGGAACTTTGTGGCAGTGAGACTTTGTGAGACTAAAACAACAAAGTTTACCTGTTGACTGTCAAAAACTGCATATTTCTGTCTACCATAGTTTGTCCATTATGTTACATTTTAAATAGGGAGAGACTTTATGGACACACTGTACATTGCTTGAAATTGGCAAAACCAAGTAAAACCTTTGATATATTTTAACAAAATATCATTATAAACAAAAAGATGTCGAACCAGATAGTGTTAACCTGTCAACCCTAAACCTATTAACCCTTAAAAATCTTGGCTGTAGCAAGAATACAATAAATTAATGGATTGGGGACCATTTTTTTTTTTTTTTTTTTTTTTACATATTATCTCAATTACAAAGAAACGGTATTACAGTATATTGTTATTGAAATTTTATGGATAGTCTAATATTTCTATTTGTTTGGGAAAGATAAGGATGAGCTTCTTTTTAGAACTAAAATCCAATAAAAATTATATTATTTGTGGTGTCAGATCTGTAATAATACTACTGTATAACAGAGCACTATAGAGCAGACATACGTGGTACTCCAATTAGTATGCAAAACTTATAAATGCTAGCTACCCACAACATATTAGTAGAGGCATGCTATGCTTACAGGTACCTACCCGATAGCACTATCGTTAGTGAGTGCTGTTTGTATTTTGTACTATTGTTATCTTGTCAAATTGCAAACTTAGTGAAATATTAAATTAAAATATTAATTGTAGTTTCTTTATTCATACAGAATTTAGTAAAATTTACCAGAACATCCCGGACTTCCCAAATTGACTAATTCCTTGAACGTGACCAACGTGCGTTGTTATATGTGTGATTGGTTTGCTTGGGAAACATATTAACTTGCTTATGTAGTAATGTACACCCTATTTGGTGGATTGCATTCTTTTATTTATAAATTATTATTTTGCGTTGTTTCCACACAGCGATTTTGATAAGTTGTTTGTCTTTTTACTGTGTCCGTCCAAGTTTTGGTTTGTTTATTTTGCAAGTTTTACATTATAATAAATTTAGAGAACAAATTGGGAGTAAATATATTAATTTAACTCTACTAAATTTTTGCCAAAAGTATTGGTATCGATTCCCCATACTAATTGGTTAACATACCCTACAGCAACCATCTAGGACGACCTAACTAAAATCATGTGGTGATGGGCTGGTCTATCAGAGTGAGAGCTGAGCGATCTCTGCCATACCCATAGCTTACTCTGACTGTTCCTTTTACTTATATATCTTCTAGATCTCAAGTGACGGCGTCTTTTCCGTGGATTGACCTCCCTACTGCCAACCTAGAAGTTGGCAGATTGGGAGCCAAAGCGTCACATTTTTCCCTTGCCCCTCAACATTCCCTTCATAATTGCTGAGGGGCACAGGGCCTTGGGTGGGGCTTTGGTTTCCCGGGCGTTTCTGCACCCTCCTCAGCTCCCTGCCTTGGAGTGGCTTCGGTCACCCGGGCTTTGTTAGTGGTAAGCAGGGAGGGTTTTGTGGGGGCGCTCGTTTATGGCCTTGGCCTTGCTCGAGACCTTGGGGCTGTTCGGCCAGACAGCCTGGGGAACAACAACAACCTAACTAAAAGCTAATAGGGTGATAACTTAGCCATGAAAGCATTAACATTATAACACTGGTGGATCTCTCAACCCTTTAGATCAGACCAAGTTTCAAGTTTTTCATACATAAACTAACCATGTAGGTCAAAATCTGGTCGAAAAAACAGCAAAGCAGACACTACCTTTCTAATTTTACTAGAGATATGAATCCTATTGAAGAATACCTGGGGAATAATTCAAGGGGCCATTTTATTAAACCATGGGAAGAGCTTTCCCAACTAGCTAGACCCATATACAGATAAGCGATAAGGGTCAATCTGGGTCGGGAAATGTCGTAGGGAAAGCTCTTACCATGGTTTAATAAAAATGGCCCAAGGTCTACCAGTGATGTTGTGATGATAGGTACAGTCTCCTATGAAAGTTCTGTTCTTACACATGTACAAAAGTTAAATTTAGTGACTGACTTAAGAGTGCAGTTTGTTATGCAGTTAATTCACCCGATTGGTCAACTGCTTCGTAACAAACAACAACCTTAATTCAATCACAATAATTGTACTTTCATACAAATGATCATGTGTAAGAACAGAAACTATATAGGAAACTATACAAGTGCTTTCAGAGAATAGTATGGTAGCCTAATATTTAACAAAATGTCCTAGACTTAATTAACAAGAGTGATCACGTCGTCAGGCAATAGATAGATAGATAGATATACTTTTATTTGACACACTATACTACAGGTATTTTCAGTAAGGGTTCAGTCTCTTGCAATAATTTGATGCTAGTGTCAGTTAGGCTGATACTTAGGACTGGTGAGAACACTAACGCAGTACCTGTACCAACTTTACTTTTATTATCATTACAAATGATAATAATAAGAGTAAAATAAAAAACAAAAATCGTCACATGATCGAAAGGGTTACGGCCCCGATCTCCAACCCACGGAGAAAAAAAAAAAAAAAAAGGGTGACAGTATGGCGGCAAGACAAACACATCAACACTAATGACAACAACACAAAAGTCGCCGCTGCTTTAGAATTGCCACCTGCCCCATAAATCGCCAAACTGTCTTTTAAAGCGACACTACTCAGTATTTTCATTAGTTCTCGTGTCTGCAGTAATATCAAACCTTGTCAGTCTGAAGTAACCTTTTCACAACCAATTTCGACAATCCACATATTTAATATGATGTTAACATGTGATTCTTAAAGTGATTCTACTCATTTGAAATTGGTATTTACAAATAAAAAAAATCTTCTGTTCATAAATGGTTCAAATAACCGTAGTATAATCATCATGAGAATCAAGAATAAATGTTAATAAACTCGAACTGGTCAAAATTTGTGACTGACAAAAGACACAGGATGGCATAGTTGGCTATAGGGATTTCTAGAACAAGTGGCGACTATAATGAAGCGGGTACTTTTGCATTACCGACGTTACAGAACAAACACGAGGGTATTGTTCTAGCGAAGGTGTGGTAGTGGCAGTGGTAGTAGTGATGGCGGTGGTAGTAGTGGTGGTAGTGGGTTGGGACCAGTGGTGTCAATAGTGAAAGAAGTGAGATCATAACAAAGATAAAGAGTGCAGTTTTTAAAATCAATCAATGAAAAATAAAAAAATATATAAATAAATACAAAATTACTTTAAATTGGCAGGTGGAAGATTATGCCATTCCTTAAAAATTCTGGAGACTTGGATTTACAAATTTTGCCAATTAAAAATACAAGTGATGAATCAACCAATATATCAAAACTGTAAATTGGTACGGGTCATGGCCTCTAAGAACAGTTACTATATGTTAAGCTATGGTTACAAAAATCCTGAATTGATATAACTGCCTGCGAACTAGAAGTTAAAACACGGAAGCAGTCACTCTCATTTGAAAATCACCCGTGTAAATGCGAAGCAGTACCTCTCATTCAAAAATCACCCATGTAAATGTTTCATCGTCATTCACATTTAAGCCCTAGGGTATACAGTATACATGTTTAGTAAACATTTTCACAGGGCAGCTCTCATCCTTCAAAACACAGGCATCCTGCACCAGTTGGTTATTAGTTATACTGAGGTACTTTTCATTACCTGCTAGATAGGGTTCAGTACCTTTCATAACCTGCTAGCTATTATAATCACAGCCATTATAGTTACACCTCTTCACCTAGCAACCCACAACCACCACTGTAATGCATGGCCTCAACTCTCAATTGCGAGTCACAACCCCTCCTTTACCTGTAAGTGGTCGCAACTTGATAATGAGTCATGCAACTAGGTCAGTCGCAACTAATTGCAACTAAATCAGTCGCAACCATATAACTGGATGTTCATGACTTGAATACCTATCTAGTCACAACCTTGTACAGTAGTTGCAACCGTTTCTTGTATGATCTGTGTACACCAAAAAACTGTTTGAGGCAAAAATATTAGTGTAAGATTGATCACATTTCTGAAAGCTGAAATGAGTCCAGTCAATGTTCTTTTTTAACTAATAGCAAAATACAATCTGCAACAGTCCTGCAAGTCTTCTTCACAACAAAACTACACAATTATTGCAGACCACTTTTACCTGTTGAGGTGTTGGAAAACTGCTGATTTGTCAGAGCTGATGGGTTTATTAAACTTTCATGAAAGAACAAGCTGTGAGGGGAAAATGAGCAGAGACAGTAAAAAGAGTTACATCAACTTATTTACACTGGCTGCCTTGTTTCATATCTTGTCTTGTAACCTGTCATATACTCCAAGCTAAGGACAACCTTGTGAACCCCCAACAAACGGAGGACCTAGCGCAAGATATGGAACATGGAGCCAATAAAAAAATGGTGGCGTAACTCGATACTAGTCTCTAATGAGGAGATCGATACCTTGTGATAAATTACCTGTGATGTAGATGTGCAGCTACCTAGGCCACTGTGGCCTAGATGTAAAGTCTATCTGAGAGCCAAGTACATCTACTGAAGTGCTAGACGTAGATTTCACCTGTGGGTCAAATGTCCTAAACGTAGAGTTAACTGGGGCTTAAACGTAGAGTTACCGTACACAAAATCTAAACCTCGAGTTACCTGGGAGCTAGATGTAGAGCTTACCAGAGGGACAAATGAGGACCTAGATTTAGGGATTAATGATGCCCTATCATTAGTAAATTACCTGAGGTGTCAAGTTCCTAAGGATGAGCCAGGTGGAGGGTAGCTGTGAGTTGGTCCAGGCCCCTGAGGCTGCGGTGTGTAAGGCACTGTTTGGGGGGTTCCTGTGTTGATCCCCGGACCATGAGGTGGAGCGTCCTAGGCTAGTGCCCCAGGACCCCCCGGCTCCACCGCCTGTCCCTCCGCCACTATTACCGCCTCCCACGATGTTCTTCTGTAACCCGCCGGCTATCAGACCCGGGGGAGGGCCACGGATCTTGTTGCCCGGGGCGCCCCAGAGCTCCGAGGCCAGATTGGTGGCACTCTCGTGGCTGCCCTCACTCCAGGACGTGCCACTCTTGCCGTTGCTGCTGCCGCCCAGCTTACTGTCCCTGCGGCACATATCACCCCACATGTACACTAACACACCTCAACGCAATATATCCTAACATGCACTACACCATACTAATACAATTTATACCATTATATTTATACACTTTTCACGGACATGCTAAACATTTTACAACAATACACCTTACTTTCTATATTTTTATCACCATCAGTCTGTCACTGCAAACAAAGGTCCCCTCTCTTCTCCCAAATCTTGTCCACTCTTGATTTGTATCAGTCTGACTAGAATTTTACCTAAAATATTTTTACCATCAAATCATTCCAGCTGGCATACAAAACACTCGTCATTACACTAAGATTTACTCCTCAAACAATTAGGACAAAAACGGTATAGCCTCCTATAGTACTGTATATACAATAATGCACACATTCTTTAAAATCTCAAATGATCTCCAACCTTCACTAAACTAAACTAAACTAAACTAAAGGGCCACTCACTCGCCCATATTCAAATTCTCGTAAACATTTCATTCTCAGCAAATTCGACCATACAAACAAGAAACACACTCAAAATCAAGTCCCATTTCTATGGTATTTTCAACTGCTTCACAAGTTCTTACTACAAATACAATATTCACACCTCACTGCAATACAGGGAATACTCTAATCATGTCAAACTTCACCTAGGAAAAATCTTAGCCTAAATATACACTAGCTTAGAATAATTATTAGTCTTACATTAAGATAAAAACGTTTTGAATCTGTCTTTTGAGGCCAAGCTGAATTTAGATAACTTCCACCAGACTTAAGGTTTTATAGAGTTGTCCAGGAAGTGAAGCTAAAAGGGTCATCGCAGGGGCATTTTTGTGGGCTTTTTACTAACCAACAACTTGTTTTGGCTAGTGATTGTTGGGTACCAAAACCAAATTAAGGGAGCCCACCTCGCTTTTTTATCTTCTCTCCCTCTCTCTTTGGCTTGTATCCATTCGGCCCCATTCAGCCTACTGTTTTAAGACGTTTACCCCCATCCAGGTGTCAATATTTTCCTGGCGAGCGGTAGTGAGCCATCAAATATATATATTTTAGTTTTGACAGTGAGCTAAATTTGTACATTTTTTGATAGAAAACTGTCTCCGGCAAAGCCAGATTTCTCTATACAATGCTGGCTCGCGTGGATGGGGATAAAAGTTTTAAAACAGTTGGCTGAATGGGGCTGAATGGGGCCGAATGGATACAAGCAAGGGAAAGAGAGAAAAGGAGATAAAGATAAAAAAAAGCTGGTGACCCCCCTTAAGTTACATGAGCAAAATTAGTCACAAACTGGTACCTGGAATTGATGGCAGTCATGCATAAATCCGGTAATCGAAGCCAAAAATCATCCAAAATGAAGGAGTAGGATAGCCTAAAATGGGCTAGGAAAAAAATAATACTGTAAAATGCCCATGTGACGCTGACTTAAAAGGGTCACGGCTGTCTATGTTTCTGGGCGACAAGAATACACATTATAATTTTAGATAAATAATATTTCTCACTGTACTCTTAGAGAAGTCAATGTAGATTAGTCAGTCAAAGTACCACGCAGGCACTCTTACATCCATTATGCTTACTAGTATGTAAAAAAAAAATAATAATAAAAAAAAAATAATAATAATTAATTAAATAAATAAATACAATTGGTCCTCCATTAACGCGGCCAATGTGTTCTGGTTACCGCCCGTGTTAGCAAAATCCGCGTTACCGAACCCATATGTTTACATGTTAAAGGTACCTTGGTGTTCTGGGGATTTCCACAAAGTCCACTTTTTCTCCATAGAAGCCTATGTTATAATAATTAAATCAATTATAAAGGTTATTTGACATGTGCAATGAGTTGATTTGCCCATTGCAACAACTCTTACCTCTGAATAAATATTTCGTTTAGGCTAGGCAGCTAGGCTAATGAGAGAGAATCACAGCAGTAGCCGACATTTTTCGATCGAAGCTCTGAAATCCCTCCATCATATTTCTCACCTCAGAAAATAACTACACATTGTAGGGTGTTCTAGTCTTCACCCAACGCACAACAACGATCATATCTACCTCTGGTATGCATAAACACTTGGTTAGGCCATTTATTTACAGAGATATGAGCATCGGTAAATTACGAAAATCGTAGCTTCGGAATTCCCGCCTAACTCGCCGTCTTATTATTTCTCACCTCACACAATAACTACACAATGTAGGGTGTTCTAGTCTTCACCCAACGCACAACAACGATCATATCTACCTCTGGTAGGCATAAACACTTGGTTAGGCCATTTATTTGCAGAGATATGAGCATCGGTAAATTACGAAAGTCGTAAGTAAAGATTCGGCGACCGAGATAGCATAGCCATGTTGTCCACACAATGACAACACACACACTCACTCGACAGCCAAACAATAACATAAGTGTGTTTCGGTAATTATTCTCACCTCGCACATTAACTACACAATGTGGAGTGTGCTAGTATTCACCCAATGCACGGGAACGATCATATCTACCTCCGGTATGCATAAAAACTTGGTTAGGCCATATATTTGAAGAGATATGAGCTACGAAAGTCGGGAGTAAAGGTTCGGAGCCCAGCTGGACCCCGCGCCAGTCTAAGTATTGACCGCGTTAGTAACATTTTGGATATTTGGGGTGTACCGCGTGCCACCAAATCCGCGTTTCTAAAACTCGCGTTACCGGAGGACCAACTGTATATCCAAAATCCAAGTCAATCCATAAAAAAAAAATTTGATTGTTGGCAAGTGACTTTGCTATCAAAGAAGGGCAGAACTTACACTGGCAAATGTATATCCGTAGACAATTTTAGAATTACAATGTTCAATAAGTGCATCTTGCAGCGTTTTCAAAATCCTTTTAGATTTTATATGAAGATGCATCACAAACTGGGTCGACACATGAATACATTTTGTTGTGTAATGTTTGAGATGTGTGTCATGAACATTCCTACTCCCTTCGAGACACGAGGCGACCCCATGATGGTGGACTCACGCAAGCACCTCTTCCAGCAATTATTGGTTAGCCACTTTACTATAGCAACATTTTGGAGTTATGTTGTATTATCGTAGAATCAGTTAGTAGACTAAACAGTGAAATATTTTAATTGGCTTAATTTTTATCTATATCTGAAGGTAGATTAGACAAAAGGTAGACATTAGACATTAGGTAGGTGGACAAAATCAAATAAAACTTTAAGAAATTGCCAGACCACAGTTGCCGAGAAATATTTCTGAGTTGCTGAGTAAAGTTGGTGGAATAAGCTTGGGTGTGACTGAGTCATATAAAGTGCACGCCAGTTTGAGGTGAGCCATCAGTGCATGACTTGGGGAAACATAACATTGGATAATATACTGGCCTACGAGGAAACAAAACATAAAACTCCTCAAAAATCAGAACTCACTGATGCGGTTATACAAATAAATTGATGATTTGGAGACCTGAAGTAAGTCATGATACAATATACAAATCTTGTTCACCTGATGGCTATTACATGCTTCTGTACCGCTATTTTTGCAGCCACTCTAGTCATGCAAAAATATCAAGTTCGAATATATATTTAATGTCCAAATGAACATGCAAAAAGTAAGCAAAACAGGCGAGCACAGATTAGAGATCCTACCTCTTCCTCAACAAATTTTTCAAATAAAAATTACTTGTAACAAGTCTCCCTTCAAAATATAAGGAGTAAGGTTCAAAATACTTTTTAGCTATATTCTACATTCATATATTAAAATAAATTTGGAATGCGGTATGTTGCAATGTTAAGCTATGCCTGTTTCGAGTTAGCTACTACTGTATATCAGTAAAAAAAATCAATTATTTAATGGGCCTGCTCTATTGGTAGTCTGTCACCAGTTAAACCATTCAAATCACCCAAGTCAATTGAGTTTCTGGTTAATGAGGAGTCTTGTCCCAGTCCACCTTAAACTTTGAATGACATAAAACATCAGGAAGAAGTGAGGCAGCTAAGCAGTTTATATGTTAAAGACACCTCTTAGTGGAAAAAGAAGCACATATAATGCCATGCAAGATTTCGGCTCCTACGAAACGAGATATTTATTTTTTAAATATGCAAATTATACTAAGAAAGATATTTAACAATTACAGTATACTGTATGTGAAAGATAAATATATGTAGTAAATATCAAATTACATTTTAACTAATATATCCATTTGAGATTTTCTTTATTCCAGAAATATTTATCATATCATTTGTCTTTGAAACAGATATAGGAACAATACTTTCTTGAGACTAATTCAACACATCTCATCCGGATGGCCTCATGAGCGACCATGGCAAGTTTGCACTTCGCCACTCGATGGCCTCGTGAGCGACCAGGGCTCTATTTCAATTTGTAAAACCAGCACCAGAACGGGTTTTGTTGTCTAGTGGGCGACAACTACAATGTAAACAAACCCCATTCTGTTCACTGTGCTGCCACCTACAGACACACAAGCAAGCTGATCAATACATTCCAATAGCGTCTGAATCTGTGCACGCAAACAGTGTGCAGTGACATAATGGTTACAATGGTGAAACATATCAATACTTAATAATCAATAGTAGTAAGTGTTTACAAGCTGAAATAGTATGACGGGCAAACATCCGAACGCACCAAGGACACATAAGCAGGCTCGCGCCAAAACTACTCTCTTATTTTCACCATCAAACAAGAACCCCTTGGTGTAGACTGTTCTAGTCTTCGACATTCTCAAGACAACCATGAGTGCTACATTTATATATATTATTTACATATTTAGACTATACTGTACCATTGCAGAGATATGAATAGGTGAAGTAAACAAAATTTATGATACCCGCCCGGACCGGGTGGCGCGAAATTTCAAAGCTAGCAATGATCCAAGGATTAAATCAAAGTTCTTTACTGTACATTTAAGATGGAGATTTTTGTAGCAAAATATTTCCGTTTAAAGAACCAAATACTGTACCCTGTTATATTGTGTCCTTATGAGAAAATTCCGCATAGAGGTATATTTATATTTTTTTAGCATCGTTCTTAACACTAATAACCCCCAAATTAAATTAATGAAAGCATGTGAACCTACAAGGATTCGATCCCAGGATACCTCATACAGAACTTACACACTCTAACTATTACACTATCAAGACCGAATAAGGAGATAAAGCAGCACTGAAGTAAATTACTTACTGATGATGCTAATAAAATTTGTGTTGGAATTGTGGTGACCAAATACTCTCTACTAAAGTGAAAGTACTGTACATATATACTGTACATACATACTGTATATAAATCAGACGCCTTGCTTCCAGAAGAAGCACCCCAAAAAGGGATGGCAATGACAGAAACTGCCTCCAAGCTCACAGACATACCCCCCACTATCCCACTCCACAGTGCCACCTCCACCAAATGGATTAACACCATTAGCCTTAACACCTTTTACTTATATATTTTCTAGATCTCAAGTGACGGCGTCTCTTGCGTGGATTGACCTCCTAATCTACCAAGATTGGAAGCCAAAGCGTCACATCTTTCCTTTGCCCCTCAACTTTCTCTTCATAATTGCTGAGGGGCACAGGGCCCTGGGTGGGGCTTTGGTTTCCCGGGCGTTTCCGCACCCTCCTCAGCTCCCCGCCGTGGAGTGGCTTCGGTCACCCAGGCTTTATTGTGGTCGGCGGGGAGGGTTCTGTGGGGGCGCTCGGTTGTGGCCTTGGCCTTGCTCGGGGCCTTGGGGCTGTTCGGCCAGGCAGCTTGGGGAAAAACAACAACAACAACAACACCATTAGCATTGAAGGAGCAGACCAAGAGTAACCCTAGAGACGTGGGATCGGACTTTGCGGTCTGATCTTAAATCAAAGAACCTGACAAGTGAGGCAGCTCTTAACAGGGTTGCCTGGAACGCCACCATTAGGACGTGAGACCGGAACCACGCTTTGTGTGGAGCACTTGGTCTTTATATTTTGTGTATGTATGTATGTAACCTATCATCCAAATGATAGTTCCACCATTCTTTTGATATTTTCTTTACCCTCATGGGGGCCCTGGCCAGAAACATACCGAACACAAGAGTGTTCAGAGGATAGGAACCTGTGGTCCTAGAATAATGGGACCTCTACCAAGGACGAAGTCCGTAATTGAGAAATTTGTATGCATAGTATGCAAAGGTGAGCTTGTGTTCAATGACCGACTCGAAGGTGTTAACTTTTGGCAACGAGGCACTGGAGATGGTGGACAAGTTTTGCTACTTGGGTGATACCATCTCTGCCAGTGTTGGGGCTGAGGCCGCCACTATTTAGCCAGAATAAGATTCGGCTGGGGAAAGTTTAGAGAACTTTTGCCACTACAGTACTCACCATGAGAAGACTGCCTCTCCGATTAAAGGGAAAGGTGTACACTTATGCGTTAGAAGCACAATCAAATATGCTTCAGAAACGTGGCCTGTCATGATATCAACAGAATGGAACGCAATGGGATGAGAACGGTGAGATAGATGTTTGGGGCTAAACTGCAAGATAGGATATCAAGTGAAGCGCTAAGGAGAAGCTTGGATGGTTTGGACATATGGAGAGGATGGATGAACTAAGTTGGGTGAAAATATGCAAGTCCATGAATGTGGAAGGAGCTGCACCAAGGGGCAGACCAAGAATGATGTGGGATCAGACCTTGAGGTCTGATCTTAAATCAAAGAATCTGACAAGTGAGGCAGCTCTTAACAGTGTTGCCTGGAACGCCACCATTAGGACGAGAGACCGGAACCGCACTTCGTGTGGAGCACTTAGTCTTTGTGCATGCATGTATGTTATGTCCACTGCTACAGAAGGTGATTGCACCACCAAAGTGGCAGGCGGTGGGGTCGCCGCATCCCTACGCCAAAATAAGAAGAAATTGGAAAAGAGTTAACCCTTTCAGGTCCGGGGGTTGCCGTTTAGTATTCATAAATAGAATTATCTTAATCTCATAATTACCTCTCCAAAATTAGTTTTCTGCCCACAACTCACTCAAAGACAACTGCTGAGGTTGAAGTAATTAAACTAAAGGTTTCTAAACACGCCAAAGGTTTAAAATATCGCTGTAAGGACGCAATCGCGTCCAGCAGTGCGTGAAAGGGTTAAGATAGTGTAGGGTATGTAGCACTTATGGTTTTATGTAATAAAGCAAGTGTGTGAATCATAAGATCAAACTAGAATTGCTCTTTATGTAACTGGAGGCACAGCAAAGGAGGCCAAGTGGTGAAACAGGATATCTAGCAATCCTTATACTCCACCTAAAGCTCTCCTCGGTAGTACTTCCCTGAATGATTGCTGCCTACAATCTCCTCCCTCTACGATATAATCAACATCTGTGTCAGGGTATATCATATATACAGTACTACAAAACAGGACTTTAAAAATGGCTTACTGATGAAGGACGTTATCAAATTCTGTAAATAAAGTAAAGTTCCATGTCGGACTATAATAAAGAGAAACTGGTGCTAGTATTTGGTGGCATAAAAAATGAAGGACAATCAAATTCTGTAAATTTCCGCGACGGACTATATTGAACACAAACTGAAGCTAGCATTTGGTAGCATACAAATTGACAGTAACAAATTCAGTAAAAAAAAATTCAGCATCGAACTATAACAATGACAAATTGGAGCTAGCATTCAGTGGCATTTAAATGACGAGACAATAAATATTTCAGTAAATAAACTTCTGCGCTGGACTACAACAAAGACAAACTAGAGCTAGCATTTGGTGGCATGTAAGAAGTACATGAAATACATCCCACACATCCAGTCATAACAGCTAATGTCTGACTGATGGATGAATGGGGTAAGAGACGAAGACAAAGCTGACTTAGATATTGTAATGGAATAGGATTTCTGCTGATATAAGATAATAGGAATGGGAAATTAAAATAATGATAAGAGAGAGAGAAAGAGATTGAACAGGAGGAAATAAAAATAAGACGTGAGAAGTACGTTAGATAATATACTACGTATATATTAAATAAAGAGAGCATGATAAAGAAAATCCAGTAAAGATTAGGATAAATATAGAAGAGTAAGTGAAATCAAGAAACAAAGAGCACAGGAACGAAACTATATACTGTAGATTAGAACACAATAAAACAAAAAAGGTAGAAAAAGGAAGAGATTGGGATAATAAAATGCTTAAAAAAGTGGTATGACGATATTCAAAAAAAGTAACCTGCAAAAACAAAACAAAATTCTCCAAAACTCACCCAGAAAGCGGTGAGTTAGCAGCGAGGTGTCCTCCTGGTGGCCCCGGGTTGAAGCTCCAAGTGTTAGAGGACAGGGAGAGTGAGGCGATGTGCGAGGTCATCTCCGACACTACAGTGGTGTTGGTGGTGGGGGTCTTGGCGGTGATGGAGGAGGACAGTAGCTCTGAGTCCTTGATACCCAGGGACAGTGGGGAGCGAGTCACTGATCCGGGGGTGATGTTCGGATCGTCCTCGATATTCTTCATCTGTCGGGGATCACAAAACACCATCGGTGTCAATAAATTGGAAAACGCCTTTTATAGGAAAGGAACCATGTAGATTCCAAGAAATGGCCACGGCCAATGATGGGGTCTGGCTCTCTGAGATCACAAGAGATTATATAATAGGATAAATATTTTTATAGTTACTCCTTCACGCTCCCATGCTCTCAAATAGCTCAAGCATAGAGCACTCACCATCCAAGGTTTTGTTCTTTATCAAATGAATTATGAGGAATATAACTACATATTTCATAAGGAAAAGAAGATCACAATGTTAGGGACATCGCTTTTAGGAATTCTATCCATAATCACAGTAAATAATATAAAAGTACTGTACTCACCATCCAGGGCTTGCCAGGTTCGAAGGGCTTAATGTCGAGGCCGTAGGATCCAGCAGCATTGGCCTGTGATGAGGCGGCGGCCCACTGAGTATCCATATTGGGCACCACCCCTCCGACTCCACCCTTGTCCACCACTCCCACCCCAGGACTATTGTCGTTGGCTCCGACGCTGCCGCCACCACCGCTACCGCTGCTCTCTGGCCAACCTGACTCAGATGTCCGGTTCAGAGACCACGTACTGGGGGTGGTTAAATATAAGAAATGTTATTGTCAATTAACTTCCTCATGTGTCCTAGAAATGTAATATGTTACCTTCCACTTCATTTGAATCTACTCGTCACTCTCAGGCTGAAAGCGTGTCTGAACATATATATTATCACTCTGTTTTAACCCACAAGAAATGCATCTACAGTAATGTATTATACATGAAAACCCCGAAAGGGATTGAAATAGGGGAGCTATCCCCCCGCCGGGCGGACCCCGAAAAGGGTTAAAATAGGGGAGCTATCCCCCCGCCAAAGGCGGCTTTCTAGGGCCTTTCCTAGCTGATGCTGAGAGGATTGGGTTCTAGTCATGTGGTGATGGGCTAGTCTATCAGAGTGAGAACTGAGCGATCTCTGCCATACCCATAGCTTACTCTGACTGTTCCATTTACTTATATATTTTCTAGATCTCAAGTGACGGCATCTCTTCTGTGGATTGACCTCCCAATCTACCAAGATTGGAAGCCAAAGCGTCACATTTTTCCTTTGCTCCTCAACTTTCTCTTCATAATTGCTGAGGGGCACAGGGCCCTGGGTGGGGCTTTGGTTTCCCGGGCGTTTCCGCACCCTCCTCAGCTCCCCGCCATGGAGTGGCTTCGGTCACCCAGGCTTTATTGTGGTCCGCAGGGAGGGTTCTGTGGGGGCGCTCGGTTATGGCCTTGGCCTTGCTCGGGGCCTTGGGGCTGTTTGGCCAGACAGCTTGAAAACAAAGAGGAAAGGCCATACTATCACATTACCGACAAAAAACACAAAAAAGTGAAGGAAGATAGTTGGAATTGATCCCAAATAAACTTTTCCCCTTTGGTTTTAACTTCATCACGTCATACAGTACTTTGTTATATGATCGACGACTATATATTTGTTTTTTAAATATGAAATAAGAAGTATTTATCACAATCTTTCCAACTGTGCAACCAGAATTTGTCTATCATCAATATTTATTGAATAATGTGGAAAATAAAAAATATATAATAATGCAATCATTAAGCAGTTTATATTATTAGTTAGTTAGTTATGTAGAGCAGATTAACCAGACCAGTGAGCTCCATACGGAACTCTCACAGGTCTGGCCCGAAGGATTAGATCAGATTACTGAAAGGAGTTTAAGGCGACGCAAAAAACGGACGATGGGGGGGAAGGAAAATGACGGAGAATCGGATAAAAGGTCAGTGAATGATTTAGTACCAAAACAAGCCGTACGCAGACGGGCAGTATCTGGGCAGTCAAAGACGTGGCGAACAGTTAGAGGGGAATAACAGGAGGAGCAGGTAGGGGGCGGAGTGTGGGGAGTGGACATTAAATAACCGTGAGTCAGCCGGGAATGGCCTATCCTAAGTCTAGTTAGTAAAACTTCCTCACACCTGTGAGACCTGGAAGACGAGGGCCAGGGACGGACAGAAGGTTTGATTGCACGGAGTTTATTATTGCAGGGTAGAGCATCCCAATGAGATTGCCACGTGCAAAGAATAGAAGGCTTGAGTAAGGACAGCCAATCACCTAACGGAAGGTGGGGCTGGCGAGGGATCATTAAAATAGCATCCCTAGCCGCAGCATCGGCGTCTTCATTGCCACTGACACCGATGTGAGCAGGAATCCAACATAACTGGACCTGGAATCCACGTAGGCTCATCTCGTGCAGAGCGTGTTTTATGGCTAAAACTATTACGTGGGAGGACGAATAAGCACGGAGCGCTTCGAGGGCACTACGAGAGTCACTGTAAATTATAAAGGGCTGTTGAGGGGTGTCACGTATAATGTCAATAGCGGATTGGATAGCTAAAAGTTCAGCAGTAAAGATAGAGGCTTGGCGCGGGAGAGAAAACTGAAGGAGCTTAGTAGAGGACACAGCAGCGAGGCCCACCCCAGTCAGTCTTAGAGCCGTCAGTGAAGATGGTAAAATGGGGGCCTTTACGACGTATGTGTTCGAGTGCGTGTTGGCAGTGATGGCTAGGGACAAAAGGATATCTCCTAAGGCGGTATCACACGAGCACTTTTTGACTCAACATTTATCCTCAACACTGATCTGGCAGCTTTTGTGGTCAACATATACATTATTTCAGTTGCCTAAATTAATCTATCTTCAGTCTAGTTTCCGATACAAGTGCAAAATATTCCAAAAATGTTGCCAGAATAATGTTGATCATCGAATGTTGACTATAAAAGCTCTCGTGTGATACCGGCTTTAGAGAGGAAGGAGAGGTGAGTGCAAACATTGGGGAGAGAGATAACCCATGGGGGGGAAGGGGAGACAACAGGCGGCGAAACAGCAATGTGAAAGTCAAGAGAGTTGAGGAGAATTGTAGCACGAATCGGAAAGGAGGGGGAAGATGGACACGGATCGGGAATGAAGATATCACTGAAAAGGGAATTAGTGGGAGAGTCACTATGTTTAATTTTTAATGCACGGCGCATAGTAACTAAATCGCGATGGAGGGAGAGCGGGGGCTCGCCACTCTCAGCTAAAACGGAGGTATTTGGGGAGGAACGGAAAGCTCCAGAACAGAGACGCATACCCTGCGTATGAACAGGGTCCAACATCTTCAAACCGGAAGCAGAGGCAGACCCATAAATGGGGCAGCTGTAGTCGAGGATGGAAAGAACCACCGCCTTGTAGAGCATCAACATAGTGGTACGTCTGGCAGCCCAAGTGGTATGGGATAGTTTTCTGAGGAGGTTGAGAGCACGAAGGCCTTTACCTTTAGTATACTGAACATGGTCTCTCCAGTTGAGATGTCGGTCAAAGATTACGCCTAAGAATTTAACACTGGGATAGAAAGAAATCTGAGAGGGTCCCATTCGAAGCGATATTGACTGGCCACGGAGCCAGCGTTTGTCTCGATAGAAGACTATTGCCTTAGTTTTCTCAGCCGAAAACTGAAAGCCAACTGAAGATGCCCAGGCGGTCACCCGTTGGATGGAGATGTTGAGTATACGTTGAGCATGTCTGAGGGTACGGGCAGTGCAATAGATGGTAAAATCATCAACGTACAGGCTGCCATGGACTTCCGGCAGCAATTGTTGAATGACTTTATTTATGGCAGCGGCAAAAAGTTTGCTGCTGAGAACGCTGCCCTGGGGAACACCATTGACGAGTGGAAAGACATTAGAAAGAATTCCCTCCACTCGAGTCTGGAATGTTCGATCCGAAAGAAAGTTGGAAATAAAAAAAGGTAGATGGCCACGGGCACCACTATCATGAAGTAGTTGCAGGATGGGACGCCGCCACGTGGTATCATATGCCTTCTGGATGTCAAAGAAAACGGCGACGGTGATGGACTTACTTTCAAAGCCACGTTTGATATGATATTCTAATAACGTAAGCGAGTCCAGAGTAGATCGATCTTTCTGAGAGCCAAATTGGGTCGGAGTGAGAATAGAGTGTTGACGGAGGAACCAAGTTAGTCTAGTATTGACCAATTTCTCCATTAATTTACAAAGACAACTGGTGAGGGATATTGGTCTATAACTCAAGGGCAAGCTTGGGTCTTTTCCAGGTTTTGCAATTGGGACGAC
Source organism: Paralithodes platypus (assembly GCA_032716605.1). NCBI lineage: Eukaryota > Metazoa > Arthropoda > Malacostraca > Decapoda > Lithodidae > Paralithodes > Paralithodes platypus. The sequence continues at coordinate 45,328,531 of CM064568.1, read as the reverse complement.
AATAGCATGTTTCCATGAGGTAGGAAATTGATGACGGATCCACACCTGATTATAAAATTGCAAGAGGTAGGATTTAGCAAGGGGGGCTAAGTTAGTGAGTAAGGCAAAACTTATGTTATCTTGGCCAGGAGCGGAGTTAGGACAATTGGAGAGTGCATGTTCAAATTCATCCATAGTAAAGCATGCATTATAATCAAAGGTGTCTGGTGAAGAGAAATCGAGGGGGATCGACTCCATTTCAAGTTTATGGCGGCGGAAATTATCGTCTAACTTCTCATTACTGCTGACATGGGCAAGATGTTGACCCAAGAGGTTCGATATCTCAAGGGAATCGTGAACAGTATGGCCACCGTGTACCAAAGCATGGCGCGGAGGGGCAATGTGAAGGCTGTTAATATTCCTGAATTTATGCCAAACGTGTGATATTGGGGTAGAAGGGGAAATGGTGGAGACATAAGTTTTCCAGGATTCGGATCTACTACGGATGACTTCTCGACGGAATTTAGCTGATAGTCGATTGTAGTGAGGTTTGATGGCACATATATCCATCAATAACGAGATGGAATGGCATAGAAGGTCATCACATAAAGGTAAGCATGAACATAAAGAATTGTAACGTTTATTGAGACTATTGAGGCGGCGGCCTAATGCATGTTTACTTTTAGCTAGAGTGGATAAGGTGCTGTCCCACCAGGGGACTCGACAACGTAGGGGGGAAGAAGTCGTCTGGGGTATAGACTTAGTAGCTGCATTAATAAAAAAAATAACGAGGAATGAATGCGTTTCATCAGGATCCCGGAAGGGATTAAAAGGTGGGATTTGTCTGGTGTGGAGGACATATGCGTCCCAGTCAGCTTTGTGAAAGTTATAGCGAGGAAGCGAAGGACATGGACGGAATTGCAAGCAAGACAGGATGACAGGAAAGTGATCGCTCGAGAACGTATCAACACAGACCCGCCACTCGAACTTATCAACAATTGCTGAGGAGCACAGGGTGACATCAACAGAGGAATAAGTATTATAGGAAGCAGAAAAGTAAGTGTGTGAGTCGGCCTCATTAAGGCAGCAAAGGTCACGGTTCAGAAGCAAATGTTCAATCTGCGAACCGGCTGTATCAGGATTGGAGGAAGTAGGGTCCCATATAGGGCTATGGGCATTAAAGTCACCCAACAGTAAGATGGGAGAGGGTAGTGTAGAGACAAACTGAGAAAGCAAGGAAAGGTCATAATTGTAAGCAGGTTGGCTATAGATATTGCAAATGGTAACAGAGTCACCATCGGGGATATGAAGAGTAAGGATAGAGTGCTGTAGGAAACTTGTACGAATGGGTAATAAGTCAAAAGTTACTCGATGATGGACATAATTGCTGTACCATATTCTCCATCAGGGGATAGAGAACAGCACGCAAGGTGGCAGTCAGGACCCCCAATTCGCGAGAATAGGGGTGACAGGAGGCATCGCGTATTGTGAATTCGTGTATTGTGGAACTAACTTTAAATGGGAATAATTAGATTGGGTGACATCTCTCAATTATGGCCTATTTTCGACATTTTTGGCCCTATTTTTTACATTTTTGGCTCTACAGTACAGTCTATATCTTATATATAAGAAGAACAATGAATAAAAATATGAAACCTTACCTTAAAATTAGTAGTAGATAGGCTAGGGCTAGGACTAGGACCGTAGGACTTCACGATTTTCTCCAACTTCTCCCTCCCTGACCAAATCGTACGAACAGTTTACTCTGACAAGCCTATTGCACAGTTTCCTTCTCCTTTTTTCTTGCGATCCAACACATCCACCTTCATTTTGTGTGTTATCTTCTTATATTGGCGTGGCATGGCGAAAAAAGTGGCAGGCACTACAAACGTTTGGTCACTCCGCACGGCTATGAGCGCTTGAGCGGGACTGTGGGAGGGAGGGAGGGAGGGTAAGCGGGAGGGAAGGCAGGCGTATGCCCGTCTTCTTCTTTTTTCGGAGCTACTCCTGGGCCTCGCGAAACGTAGACGTGCTCGCGTATCAAGCGGGAATAGCGGATTTGGCCCCTTCTTAGCTCTCGATTCGTGTATTGTGGTACCACCTCGCGTAATTAATGTTTAATTAATTAATGTTATTTTCGAGGGGTAACTCGTGTATTAGGGTTTTCGCGCATTGTGGAATCGTGTATTGGGGGTCCTGACTGTAGTTGGTGATGGATTTATCATAATTTCCAATGTGTTGTAAACAAATACACATTGGATTATAGACACGGAGTAAACGCTGGATCTCACCTAGATGGACTCTAGATGAGAGACCATTACAATTCCATTGTAGTATATAGGGATTGAACAGATTATGTGAGAGACGTCAGGTTACGTAAATTAACAGCACTGTTCGGCTGTCGGAGATGAAGAGGAACGGGTCTGGGGGGAGGGTGATGAGAAGGCAGGGAGTTTTGACGTGGACGGTGGGGGGACACATTAGAGGACAGGTCATGGAGGATAGTAGCTACCTTGGTGTGTTAAAGATCTGAACGTGACTTTAAGTGAAAAGCGCATAAGCACGAAGAGTTATGAGAGGCGGTGTTGGGGTTGGTAAACGTCGGTCACGGAGAAAGGAGCGTATCAATGCAGCAACAGTGGATTTAGTGCGGGTAGGCGTCCGGCGATACTCACGCACAAAGCAGTCATGACAGCCGCAGTGGGGTGCATGGGAGCCCGAGGCGGTAGCATTGATAGGTGCGTGAGGTCGAGGACGAGTAGGCGGAGGGGACGCAGGCGTAGAGGGGGTGTGGAGTGAGGGAGGCTGGGACGGAGAACCCATATCAGAGCGGAAGATGCGAGAGCGAGGAGGGACACGTTGAGGTTTGGGAGGCATAGGTCGGGCTGTGAGGGTCTTACGTTTTACGGAGGGAGATTGACGATCTGAGGAGGGAGAATGTAGAGCATCAGATCGGCGTTTACTGGTGGAGAGGGTAGAATCCATAACATCGTCAACATCGGTAGAGGGAGTCGGGGCAAGAGGCAAGGATTGAAGATCAGTTACGGGTGAAGGGGATGCGGATGCTTTTGGGGTAGAGGCTTCATGAACAGGGGGAGGGGTATTCAGTGCATGAAATCGGTTGGAGAGGGGAACAGTGGCTGGACTAGGAAGGGGTGAATCCAACACAGCATCACTGTCCTCACGTCGTCGACTACCGGGAGAAACGTCAGTTGTAGGTGCACGAAGTCTAGCACTGTAAGTCATATTTCTAGAGGGATCTTTAACATCTCTTACTCTCAGTTCTTGCTTAGCTTCCCTGACAGACATGCCTGACCGACTAATGAGAAGCTTTAACTCAGCATTGTACATGTAGAACACACATTGCTTTGAGCGAGCATGGTGTTCAAGGCCACAGTTAACACACTTTGGAGTGCCACAATTCCAACGGGTAGCATGTTTAACGGAGCTACAGAAGGCACACACCCGAACCTTCTTACACCTACCAGCTGAGTGACCAAAGGTGGAACAGTTTGTACATTGTAACGGTTTGGGGACATATGGTCGTACTTCACGCCTTTGTCCTTCGATCCTGACGTCTCGTGGGAGGGAACGTCCACTAAACTTAATGCGAGCTATGCGGAGAGGATGAGGAGTTGATTTGTTTGGGATACTATACAAATCAACGTCGTGCACATTTGGATAACGCAAGCGCAACGACGACAGGAGGGTCGACTTATCAGGAAGTCCGTCATGGTCATAAGTTGAGGGTAGAACAACAGTACCGAGGATGTAGTTGAGGTCGTTATGTTTCGTGACAGTAACAGGGATATCGTCCAAGGTAGAAAGAGATAGGTATGTCTCAGATTGGGCACGAGTAGTGGTTTCCACAATCCAATCATTATTACCAGTCTCACGGAACGATAAGTCCGATGTTGCATGCGCCGAGAGGAGGAGGTTCTCTAACTTAGCCCCCGAGATGTAGGAAGCCGGTCGTATGACGAGGAAACGTGGCCAGTCATCATCGCCAAAAAGTGAATCGAAGTGCCGGAGGGTGGCATTGGGGACAAACTTCCGCCGATGTTGGGGGCCGGAATGAGGCATGTGAGGCTCCAGAGTTGCAACGAGTGAGGTAGAGGTAGTGGCTGAACTAACAATTGGCTGAAATGGTGGAGAAACAGTGTCGATGGGAGGTGAAGGGTCACCAACACTGGTGTCACTCTGCAGGTGGTCAGTGGAAACTGTAAGTCGGTTAACGGGTAGTGCTGAGGAGCAGGGCGTGTCAAGAGAACCCGGCACGCCAAGGTCCATGGTTTGAACAGGAGACTTAATACAAGGAGGGTCTCCCTTATCTTGGCAGAGGGGAGGGACATTTAAATCATGAGCGGCAGGTGTAGTTGGGCTCTGTGGAAAGTCGATGTGAACAGGGGCCATTGTATGGTCCACAGATGGAGGACGGGAATCCTTAGTCGTAGAAGCAGGTAATTTAGTATCAGAGCGTGAGAGAGCATCAGACTCGGAACAACTCGGAGGGGAGGTGTCCAAGGTGGTGGACTCAGAGGGCAGAGGAAGGCCAGATGGAGAGTCCAGGGGAATGCAAAGGTCAAGTACCGGGGGTGCCAAAGATGGATCCAGGGGAGGAGGTTTGCATGGCTGATCCATGATGACCCTAGTTGTTTTTACTATTCTATTTTCATTTTATCGGAAAACAAAAAAGAAAGAAAAACATAACCGAGGGGAAAAAAAGAAAGAAAAAGAAAAATAGGAAACAAAACAATAAATAAAGAACATACCAGAAGGGCCAACAGAGAACCCTCCGTCGTGAGTCAGGGAGCCCCAGCCTCTATACCGGTGGCGCAAACAGGGGCAGGTCTCCAGGGGGCTCATCCTCATACCCTACCCCCCTAGACTAGGGGGGGATAGCACCAAAACACACAGAGAGGCCAAGCTTAGGCAAAACTGCTATACTGGGACCGAGGGCAAAGTTAATTGCAATCATCCCCAATCTGTGCGTAATGGAGGGCAGCCGTACAGAAGCCAGGAAGGGAAAACGGACCCCTGGAACCGAGACCGGTCCCCACTGATGGGCGACCCCAGGGGCATCAACGCGGGCAACCGCGTCGCCGCTCCCGGGACCAGCCCCCTCGGGCGGTGAGCTAGACCGCCACGGCCCTTGTAAACGGAGAGGAGCCAGGACCCAAGACTCAGCGAGGGAAGGCTCTCGAGCCTAGCCGGCACAATTTGGTTAAAATAGGGAGGAAATCCTCCACAAAATTTAAACCAAAAATGAGAACACGAAAAACGTCGTCACCGGGAGGTTCCGCTTACCCCAATGACGACGGGGGGGCACTTTGTCCACGACGCCGATTGAATCCCTGCCCTAAAGAGAGTGACACCAACGACCCCGCTTCAAGCCCCGCCACCACGAGAAGGTGGCTCCCCATTGGCGGGGAGTTTATATTATGGCCGTATATAATATCGCTCTGTTTAACCCTCCAGCCCCGGCTATGTATTATATATATATTCCTCGAAACCCGGGTGTTTTGGCCGAAAAAGGTCTAGGCTAGGCTACCGTATATTCGTTAATCAGACTGCTTCCCGCATTCCCGCGCATCCCCAAGCGTAGCTGTGTTATTTACCTGTAGAATGGCATTAAGTAGAGCTCTCTAAGTCAACTGGTTGAGCTGTGATGATGATTTCATTGGAGATAACTTTATGGCCAAAACAGCCACTTTACACCACTTTTCGATACTTAACAACAACATACAGGCACACACGAACAAGCGACGCTCTCCTTCTTGTGGCCGGAGATGCGGGGCGTCGGTCCAGCCGGCTGTTGTTTACATGCGTCGGACCGACGCCTCGCACACGAAGCTCACAGGCTTTCAACCACTGGGCGTTCAAGAGGCCTTCCGGGTACCTTTTATATGCTTTTTTATGGGCGTTCAAGAGCCCTTCCGTGGTGAGAGGGTTAAACGCAAAAGAATCGCATCTACTGTAGTAGTCGTTCCCTAGGCTGCCTGGCCAAGCAGCCCCGATCGTGTCTATTGTAATGTATTATACTTGAAAAGAGGAAAGGCCATATTATAAGTTAACCAAGGCAAATATCACAAAAAAGCGAAGGAAGATAGTTGAAATTGACCCCAAATAAAAGTGTTCATCTTTGTTTGGACTTCATCACATTATATTTTCAATACATAATCAACGAATATACTGTATGTTTTTGTATATTGTGACATCTCTATTGGTCTTGTTGGATCTCTCTGGTGCTATTGACATGGTTAATCATCGGTTGTTGCTAGGCGACATACAGCAGCCCGGAGTTTGTGACAGGGCACTTTCTATCTATCTAGCTATTGCCTGACGCCGTGATCCCCGAAGGGGTGGCCACGAATGAACTGCCCCCATGCACCTCTGTCCCCAGTCAGTCGACGCACCTCCCCCCAACCAGCACCGCCTTCGTTCATGTACTTCCTCACTCCATCCTTCCACCTCTCATTCGGTCTACCTCTCCCTCTCTGTCCCTCCACCTCGCTCTCGTACACCCTCTTAGTCATTCTCTCGCTTTCCATACGTTCCATATGGCCGAACCATCTCAAGTTGTTCCTTTTCACACTTTCCAGCACATCTACCTCCACACCACACCTCCTTCTTACTTCCTCATTAGTCTGTCTATCCCTCCATGTAACTCCGCACGCACTCCTTAAGTAATTTATTTCCACTGCTCTCACTCTTGGTCTGAGTCTCTCAACCAACGTCCATGCTTCGCTTCCGTAAGTCAGTGTCGGGATTACCACACTGTCATGCAAGGACTTCTTCACTTCCATACTGACCACCCTATTTCTTGTTACTGCTTTTAGCGTTCCTACAACCCTCTTCCCCTGTTGTACCCTCTCCCGCACTTCTTCATCCATAGTCCCATCTTTACTCAACACACTGCCCAGATACTTAAAAGAGTTGACGATCTCCATAGCCTGACCGTTCAGCTTCACCTCACACTCTGTGACTTCACCCCTTTCGAAGACCATAACCTTGCTCTTCCCCGCATTTACCTTCAAATTCCGTTTTTCGCACTTGCTTTGTTTAAATCATATTTGTCCAATCAAACACTGTCAATAATGGTGGGTGATGCTGTGTCTGATCCAATTCCTCTCAGGGTTCTGTGTTGGGCCTTATTTTATTCACTGTGTACAGAAGCAGTCTGGCATCTCTTCTTCATGCCCATGGATTATCATATAATTTTTATGCTGATGACACTCAACTTTATGTTAAGATAAATTATGTTGAAGATAATAAGGACAGAATGACAATTTTGATGTCGGATATTAAGATCTGGATGGTTCGTAAAAAGTTGAAACTGAATGAAAGGCTGAATTAATTGTTATCCATGGATACAAGAGGACTAGTGCCAATGACTTTGAATCACTTAACATTGGTGAAACACAATTCTCTACTACTGTATGTGTTAAGAATCATGGTGTGTATTTTTACTCAAAATTAAGTTTTAAAAAACAAATTTATTTATAATAATAATAATAATAATAATAGTTCTTAAAGCTAGCGCATGCTAAGCCAGCTAAGGATAGCCCAATAAGGCCAATTAGGCGTATTTCCATTGGGGTCCTGTACTACTATCCCATCCCCTTGCTCATGAGGGATGGTAACGACTCGGTGCTTGTGAAAAACCTTTAATGCGCCGAGCGTGGGCGCGATCCTGGGCCTTCTGGGTAGAAGTCCAAGACGCTAGTCACTACACCAGCGAGCCACTGGTAGTAGTCAAAACTAGTCAAAACTTGCAACTACCACATTCGTAACCTATATGCTATTAGAAAATTGTTGGACAAACATACTGTATATGCTTTCATTAATTTCGTTGGAGGTTACTCAGTTACTTGTTCGTCAAGGGGAATCCACGCAATGCGAGCTAAGCTCATTATTATCGCGCCTCCTTAACTGGGAATGTATTGCGTGAAATGCATGTTAAGTGTTTTATGTACTGTTGGAATGGCTGTGGATGTGTGTGTAGTCTGTATTTTAGCCAATTGGCGACATTGGAAACGAAGGCTTAGGGTGGATCTGTATGGTACCATTCTCACTATAGACGGTACCGTCTCGCCCGAAGGCTTAGGTAGCCATCAGCTTAGGTGAACCATATGATACCCATCTCGCCTTGTACCATTTTTGCCAACCCCAGATGGGACGTCACAACGTCGTCCACTTATTCCAGGTACCTATTTACAGCTAGGTGAACTGAGGCTAACACATGAAAGGAGACAAGCCCAATTTGTCTCCGCCCGGCCGGGAATTGAACCCCCGACCCCTCGTGCGTGAGACGAGAGCTCTACCTACTAGGCTACGGGCTGTGTGTTTGGTGTTGTGGTGAAATTAATATAAATATAGATTACTCTCAAGTCTTGTCTCGCATAGACTACTGTAATTCTCTATAGTCTGACCTACCCAAATATTTACTACGAAAACTGCAGTCAGAAATAAATTGAGCTACTTGAATGGTCTTTGGGCTCCCACGTAGAGCGCCTACTACATCAAGCTTAATCAAATTGAATTGGCTCCCGATCAAAGCCAGAATTGAGCAAGCTTTGTCTTATGGCTTTCAATGAAGGTAAATTCGGTGAGCCTAAATACTTGGCTGAACTTTTGCTCTCCGAGCGGGATCGACCTTGTATGTCCCTGCATAGTGACGATGATGATCTAAGATTGGATGAGCCTACAGTTGCTTATCGGTTGGCTTTGTATATCGAGCTTTCTCCTACACGGCTCCAAGGTTATAAAATCTGTTGCCTGACTGTACTAAATCTTTCATTGTGGTTGCAGTACAGATACGTCCTGGAAATATCCTGGAATTAATAGCCCATTAAAGCCTGTGGAGATGAGTGCGAGTGATCAGGAGCGTGGCAGGCCCCCCGTCTGCTCTCCGGCAAGTCTGCCGCGGCACTGAGGCTCTGTGGGATGGTCTCGCAAGATGTATTCAGTGTTGCCAAAGGCAAATATAGCGAATATTGCCGATGTCTGTAGTAACTCTGTGGGTGAACCCCGCTAGCTAGAGAGCTCATTCTGGAGTAATTTGAAAGCGCTTTTCTTCTAGTTTTGTGCTGAAAATTTTTAATTACATTCAGGCACTTGCTTAACCCGTACAGCCCCAGCGACGCGTTTGACGCGTCGGCGATGTATGTAACGCACAGCCCCAGAGACGCGCCTGACGCGTCACCCTAATTGCGCCGACCGTAACCTCAGGTGTAGCCACTCAAGAGGGCTCAGATTTGTATGGGAACTGTGTACGTATCCCACGCAACCGTGCCGATGGTTGAAAACTCTCAAAGTCCACGTGCGTGCGCGTGAGCGCGCAATAACCTGTTTTTTTGGGGTAATTGCCTTCAATTTTTTACTCTTGTAAAATACGTTTTCGGGGGCTCTGTAGGACCATTTTTTAAGCTTTTTGAACGGTTTTTCGTGGTTTTTCCTTCATTCCTAACCCATTCGCTATTGTTTCTGGAATAAAACAATTTTTTGAAAACCGGCCGGGTTCTGGTGAACAAACATTACAAAACTAGCCGGGGCTCCACGGGTTAAGCAATCAGGAGTGCCTGAAAGAGCCTTTTTATAGCGGAAAATCACGGTCTACATCCGTTGATTCCTTCAAGAAGAATTTAAAGACCTTTATGTCTCGTCGCGAGCCGTGGCATAGTCAGTAGAGAATCGGCTGCTGATCAAAGGGTCAGCGGATCGAGCCTGCACTGTCAAAATGTTATTGGTAGATGTCATATCCAGGCAACTTGACCAAGCGATTCGTGACAAATTCCTAATATTCATGGTCACCCCTTCTCGGGAATTACGGTGTCTGGCAAAAACAAAACAAAAAGTTCAAAGATGTTATGATCTGGAAATTGGTGTGGTGACAGACGATTATACAGTTTGGTAGTTATTATTATTGCATCAATAACTATGTAAAATATATTCTAAACATGCTAATGTAGTTTAATTAAATTGTTTGAGTTCAAGCGCTTGCGAATTCATTTAAATAAGCACTCTTTTAAATACGCACCCTGTTTATCCAGCCCACTTGGGGGGGGGGGGGGGGGAGTGCATGCCGGATAATAATTTTTTTAGTTACTCTTATGGAGTGCCTAAAATCCCCCCAAGGAGCGAGGCTGACAGCGCTCGGGTAAGATTTGCCAAGTTTGGGGTAAAATTTAAAAAAATTTGTTTAACCAGACCACTGAGTCTAGAACAAGACTCTCTCCTTCATATTTCTTGACTACCTGATTTAAGTTTGGGGTAATATAGGAAGTTTCAGGATATTTTAGTCATTTTTGGTTACTCATATATCTGCAAATAAATGGGCTAACCTAGTTATATAATAATCTATTATTATTATTAATTTCACTCCAACACCAAACACCTCCCAAAGAAATTTATGAAAGCAAGCATGTGATCCACCGGGATTCGAACCTGAGTTTTTAATATAAGGAGACAGCACTCGCTGTCCACCACCACAGTATACAAATACATAAAATCAGTGATGGAATATGCAAGCCCTGCCTGGGCTTCTAACTTGGCTGAAACACATCACAAGACTTTGCAGACTATTCAAAACAAAGCCCTAAAAATCATCACAGGCTGCACAGCTACTACACCTACAGATCACCTACATCACTGGACATGAGAGGCACTCAATTCCTGGCTGCAGCCTTCACAAACCAACATCACCCATACACTACATGGCAGCACACCCACAGACACCAAGGAATATAAAAACAACACCCACTTACAAATACTGTAATCTCACCCTCCCTGCCCACCCCAAACCAGCTTCCAGAAAGAAGCACATCCATACTCATATCTCTCGCCGTTCCATCCAATCAATCATATTAATAGACAACACGCAGCTGCAGGCACGACCTCCCGAAATCCATCCTTATGAATCCTCCCTTCCTCGAGAGGATAGAGTCACCTGGCCAGGCTGAGATGTGGGCACCATCCAGCTCTTCTGAGCTATCAGAAGAAACTGGATATCTCCGTTGTCGACACCTGCCCAGGATGCAATATAGCACCCCATACTATTAAACACATCATAGAAGACTGCATTCTACACAAACATTTACGCCAACAACATAATCTACACTCCTTGAGAGCCCTGTGGGAAAGCCCGATCGTGGCCATGGCCTTCCTTAGGGACTCGGAGCTGTTCGGCCAGGCAGCCTAGGGAACAACAACAATTGTTTTGGACCTGCTACTGACCTTTTTGTGTGGATGGATGTGTTGACGTTCGGTAGATATCCCCGCTGCTGCACTCCCTCCCCCCTCCCCCCGCCCCGCCCCAACCCCGACCCAGTCACTGTGATGAAGTTGATGGGCCTAGTGCTGCAGATCGCACTTCGGCCCCTCCAGGTCCCCCAGCATGTTCATCGTCCTTAACGAACCCAGAGAACACAGAAATATTGTCTATCATATCATCATCAGAATCAGACTGGTTGTCACTGTCGGGGGTGGCCTCAGCTTCTTCTTGTTGTTGGCGCCGGCGAAAGAAATCTGTTATCTTCGCTTGTTGCCGGGAATTAATTCGTTTATTAAATATGATCTGATACTGGTTGAGGGCACTAGTAACCAATGCTGCATTTTGGTCTGCCCTTTCTCTGTTAGGGTCATCGTTTATGAGGAGATGGGTGACAGTGTCTATAATCTCGACAAGCCGAGCGGGCCCGAGTGTGACTGTGACGTTACGGGCGTCCCTAGGCTTGGACCGCCACCCGCGTATTTCCAGACTTTCCGTGTTGTCGCCGACTTTGGAACGTTTGGGGTTACCGTGTCCAAACGAATCCGTGTATAAAAAATGCGCGTATATGGAGACCTGACTGTATAGCTCATTGCATGAGAAAGAGAATGCACTAACAACGAAGTTCCTACACTTGATTATTTATTTTTCTAAAGATATATAATAATAATAATTTTACTTACTTAAGAGAGCACTCATTCTTCAAAATGACTTCGCAAGCGCTAGAACAAAAAAAAACAATAGAACCATATTAACATATTTATAACACAATTTACATAGTTATTAATGCAATAATGATAACTACTAAACTCTATATTTATCTGTCACTACACCATTCTCAGGTTGTAACACCTTTGAAATATAAAGGTCTATAACTTAAATGCTTCTTGAAGGACTCAACAGATGTGGGAGAAAGCTCAAGATACAAAAGCCGACTATTTATCTAATCTTAAAAGATCATCCTCACTGCGTAGAGACATACAAGGTCGAACCCGCTGAGAGAGAGTTCAACAAAGTATTTAAGCTCACCGAATTTAACTCCTTTGAAAACTCGATCAATCAATCAAACTCGATGAAGTAGGCGTTCTAGGCGGGAGCTCAAAAACTAGTCGAGCAGCATGATTTATCTATCTATCTATTGCCGGACGCCTTATTCCCCTTAATGAGGGTGGCCATACACAGAATGCCCCCAAGCGGACCTATTCCCTGTAAGAGGGACAACCCCAGCCAGTTTACTGAAGGACTTACAGGATTGACCACTCGATTTAGGATCCGTCCGACTCCGAGGCCCTCTATGTATCTTGTTAGCACTATTTTTCTACAGTGGTGTTTGGCTAGTCCATCCACTAACTTGCATTACCCTTAGGTAAGCAGTACAGATTTGTATCAGGTTTACTCCCTTAGACAGGTTGCCGACCAAGGCTGACGAGTTCCATCCACCCGGATTTTTATAAGGTTGTCTCCCCTAGATGGGTTGCCAACCAAGGCTAACGAGTCCCCTCCACCCAAAGATTTATCACTGACTGCAATTTTTGTATTAAATATTTGGGTAGGTCAGACCATAAAGAATTACAGTAGTCTATGCGAGACAAGATTTGAGAGTGAATCAGTGTCAAAAGACAATGTTTGTCCAGCAATTTTTGGACAGCAATTAGGTTACGAATCTGGTAGTTGCAAGTTTTGACTATTTGATCAATTTGTTTTAAAACATAATTTTTAGTCAAAGAACACACCGAGATTCTCAACACATACAGCAGGAGAGAGTTCTTTTTCACCGATGTTAAGTGATCCAAAGTTGACACTAGTCCTGTTTCCATGGATAACAAATAGTTCAGTTTTCCCATCATTCAGTTTCAGCTTTTTGACAACCATCCAGATCTTAATATCCAACATCAAAATTGTCATTCTGTCCTTAATATCTTCAACATCATTTATCTTAACATAGACTTGAGTGTCATCAGCATAAAAGTTATATGATAATCTATGGGCATAAAGAAGAGATGCCAGACTGCTTGTGTACACAGTGAATATATATACAGTATATATATTTTTGTTTTATATAAAATTAGTTTAACCAGACCACTGAATAAAATAGGGCCCAACACAGAACCCTGAGGCACAGCATCACCCACAATCACCGACCGAGTTCGATCGGATAAATATGATTTAACTCATAAACTACGAAGCTATGGTAGTTTAAACCCTACCGCCAAGCGAAGGTATTTGGTTCTATTCTGATGAAAATTGTCATATGTAACATGTATATAATTATTACTTATCCATATGAGCCTATTTTGCTTTTAATATGAACATATGAACATTTAAGAGCAATAAAAGAAGTGGGAATAGCATTTGGAGGCAAGAGCTGGGGGGACGTATATCTTCCCTCTGCAAGCTCTGAAGCGACACTGGTGAGTCTGAGTAGAAGTCTCTGTGTTGCAAGGATCTCTAGCTGACTCACCCATGTTAAAGAGACCAGGAGGTGGAAATTTGCGCCAAAAAATACCCGATATGATAATTGGGCAAGAGGGGGGGGGGGGGGGGGGACACATATGTAGAGTGGTAGTAAGTAATGGAGGTGAATTATTTCACCTAATCACATATTACTTTGTTTTGAGTACCACTGGGGTGTTTTAAGTTTTTGTTTAGGCCTTGGATCTTGAGTCTGTCTGCAGTCCCTGGGTTAAGCAAAGAAAGTGCCCTGTCACAAATTCCTAGCAACCTAGTAACAACCGATGATCAACCGTGTCAAAAGCAGCAGAGAGATCCAACAAGACCAATAGAGATGAGTCACCAGCACAGCACTCTATCTCCAGATCATTGTGAACCCTACAAAAAGTGGTCTCGGTAGAGTGATGTTTCCTATAGGCAGATTGAAGATGGGGAGTAATCTTGTTTGCCTCCAACACAGGTAGTAGCTGGTCTAAGATAGCGCGTTCCATAATTAGAGACTGGGCGGTAGCTTGATAAGTCTGTGTCAAGACCTGATTTCTTAAGATGTAAAATAGCCGATTTCTCAGTCTGAGGAAATGTACCTTCAGAGAATGATTTGTTAATGATTCTAAAAATAATGTCAGCTGCGTGTTCATAAACGTCCTGCAACCTTGATACATCGAGAGGATTGAGATTGCAAAAGGTCTTTTTAGAGTTCCTAATATAGCAAAGAACACAGTTGACCTCAACTGATTGGAAGGTGGAAATACTCAAATAATTGCTGTGATGACTTTGGAACCAAACAGAGAACTCGTCTGGCACGTTATATATATATTTAATTCCTCCTGTATATCAGACACCTTAGAACTAAAGAAAAAGGTGAAATCTGAAGCAAGCTTCATATCACACACTGATGTAGGTTTTGGAGATAAACAGTATTTTCCAAGTAAGTTTCTCACAATGCCATAAAGTTTTCTTTGGTCACCACCACAGGACACAATCTTGGATCTATAGTAATTGACTTTGCGTTGTTTGACAGCCAAGAGAACAGCATTTCTAGATTCGCATATTGGGTACAAGCTTCATCTGTCCGCATCATACGCCAGTCACGTTCAGCCTTCCTACGATGTCGTCGGAGAGAAGTGATGGACGAATCATACCAGGGGGCAATCATCGCGTACAAATTTTCTCTATTCGATCTCGGGGCAGTATCTAGCAAAAATAAAGCTTAGCAACTGATAAGGTAATGTAACCAACTCATCAGTAGAGAGATCAGACGGGTCGATAGAATTGAGAGAAATACAAACTGCACAAGATACCGTAATAGTGTATGATTAATATTCGCATTATTTCTGAATTTGATCGTCTTGTTGTAAGAGGGTGGTCTCGGGGCACCAAAGCTAAAAGTAACCAGAGCATGATCAGACAGCACTGGATCAACAATATCAACCTCCATATCTGCAATGCGATCACCATCAGAGGGAGACTAGACTAAATCCAATATATGGCCTGAGACATGTGTTGGAGTAGTGATGTGATTTACAAAATTGGTACCATCAATTAACTCAACAAATTCAGTTGAATAAGGCTTGAGGGATGGATGATCAACCCAGAAATTAAAATTGCCACATATCAGCAACAGTGTGTGGAAAGGGTGTGGGTACTAACTCAATTCGGTGTAGCGTCTCTCGATGTTGGGTGCACCATGGGAGTAAGTGCTGTAGTAGAATAATAGAACCCCTGCCGAAGGACGAGTCAGAAATAGAGAAATTTGAGTGAGTAGTGTGCAAGGGCGAGCTTGTGTTAAATGATGATCCTATAGCTGTGAATTTTGGATATAAGTCATTGGAGCTGGTGGACAAGTTTTGTTACCTAGGAGATACCATCTCTGCCAGGCTACAGGATAGAATAACAAATGTTGAGCTGAGGAGACGTTTAGGTATAAAGAGTATTAGCGAGGTGATGCGTACAAGTAGACTGGGATGGTATGGACATGTGGAGAGAATGGATGAACAAAATTGGGTGAAAAAATGCAGGTCTGTGATTGTGGAGGGAGCTGCACCAAGGGGTGGACCGAGGAAGACCTGGGATCGGACTATACGTGCCTATCTCAAATCCAAGAACTTGACAAGTGAAGCAGCCCTTAACAGGG
>CM064568.1:45232698-45307698 GCA_032716605.1 Paralithodes platypus | reverse complement strand
TGAGCTTGAAAACGCACCTTTGGACGTTCCGATACGCTACTATTTATAGTTCAGTGATCGGAGCGTCCCAAGGGTGCTTTCAAGACAACAAGACAAGGGTGCTTTCAATACAATATAATATAACAGAGCACGTCACAAAAGGAAAATCACAAAAGGAAAATTACAAGAACCTCTCAGGGAAGTGCCATTGTTAAGGCATTACTTCCCGAACCACATCTGATCTTCAAGAGCAAGACAAACTCGCTAGTAGACGGAAGAAGAAGAAGACGTTTATATCAGCAGATTCCTTTGACCATTAATCTGAATGTTTTGAAGTAGGTAATAGGCTACAATGACAATGGTAAACTTTTGAAGTGATTTCATGAACATATGATATGTGTGTGCACCATTGTGTCATTTGGGTGGCCTAATGTCTCAATGTTTTCGTCATACACAGGTTCATAGGGGTAAAGTCCGATAATCCGAAAAATCCACTAATCCGAACGAGGGCCGGTCCGCTGCCCTTCGGATTAACGGAAGTTTACTGCACTTTAATTAATTTCATTGGGAGTGTTTGGTGTTGTGGTGAAATTAATAAAATATAGATTATTAGTAGGTTCAGGGATATTTCGTCACGAGGCCGGTCTATATGATCTGTGCCCCATGAATATTCTTTCCTCTTGACACTTAAACATTAGGCTACCATAGCGCGGTTGGGAGTATGAACATGATAGATTAATATCCAGTATTCGAGAATGGATAATAAGTCGTAGGCGTGTGCATAAACCTTTAACCGTCCTGGTGGTGTAATGGTTAAGGTGGCAAAAATCTGTGTGTGATAACCCGGGTTCGAATCCTGGCGGATCATATATACAGTAAAAGTCCGTTAATCCGACGACCGATGATTCGAATCTCCCAATAGTCCGAATTTTTCAATTTGAGGCCAAATCCGAATTCACCCGATGGTCCGAATTTCAAGAAGTCCCAAAGTCCCCTTTTTGAGGCATTAGGCCACTCAAATGACACATAATGGAGCACACACATATCATATGTTCATGAATTCACTTTAAAAGTTTACCATTGTCATTGTAGCCTATTACCTACTTCAAAACATTCAGATTATTGGTCAAAGGAAGCTACTGATATAAACGTAAACACCTTCTTCTTCTTCTTCTTCCACATCGTCTGCTAGAGAGTTTGTTTTGCTCTTGAACGCATCCTTGGGACGCTCCGATGCGCTACTGGCTTGCACCGCATTTTCTGCAAGCGCATTCAGTCTTGAGCTTGAAAACGCACCTTTGGACGTATTAGTCTTGAGCTTGAAAACGCACCTTTGGACGTTCCGATACGCTACTATTTATAGTTCAGTGATCGGAGCGTCCCAAGGGTGCTTTCAAGACAACAAGACAAGGGTGCTTTCAATACAATATAATATAACAGAGCACGTCACAAAAGGAAAATCACAAAAGGAAAATTACAAGAACCTCTCAGGGAAGTGCCATTGTTAAGGCATTACTTCCCGAACCACATCTGATCTTCAAGAGCAAGACAAACTCGCTAGTAGACGGAAGAAGAAGAAGACGTTTATATCAGCAGATTCCTTTGACCATTAATCTGAATGTTTTGAAGTAGGTAATAGGCTACAATGACAATGGTAAACTTTTGAAGTGATTTCATGAACATATGATATGTGTGTGTGCACCATTGTGTCATTTGGGTGGCCTAATGTCTCAATGTTTTCGTCATACACAGGTTCATAGGGGTAAAGTCCGATAATCCGAAAAATCCACTAATCCGAACGAGGGCCGGTCCGCTGCCCTTCGGATTAACGGAAGTTTACTGCACTTTAATTAATTTCATTGGGAGTGTTTGGTGTTGTGGTGAAATTAATAAAATATAGATTATTAGTAGGTTCAGGGATATTTCGTCACGAGGCCGGTCTATATGATCTGTGCCCCATGAATATTCTTTCCTCTTGACACTTAAACATTAGGCTACCATAGCGCGGTTGGGAGTATGAACATGATAGATTAATATCCAGTATTCGAGAATGGATAATAAGTCGTAGGCGTGTGCATAAACCTTTAACCGTCCTGGTGGTGTAATGGTTAAGGTGGCAAAAATCTATGTGTGATAACCCGGGTTCGAATCCTGGCGGATCATATATACTTTAATTAATTTCATTGGAAGTGTTTGGTGTTGTGGTGAAATTAATAAAATATTGATTAACATGGGGAAATGGGTAGGCAAAAACAAGTTTTTGCGTGCTCACGCGCACGCGGCTGGACTTTTAGGTTTTTAACCATCGGCATTATTGCGTGGGATACTTATGCAGTTCCCATACCCCTCTAGGTGCCATAGGACCTGAGTAATTAACCGCGACGCACCCTATGCGGCGCTGAGGTTTAGCGTTACATACATTGCCGGCGTATCACGTGCGTCGCTGGTACTCGAGGGGTTAAAGGCCGATTTCATTTATCAGCAAATCTAATCTGGCAGTTTCTGAAGTACTAAATACGTTTATAAGAATTCAGTCACCTTCAGTCTAGTTGCTGATACCAGTGCAAAACATCTTAAAATGCTTCCAGAATAAATATATACATACAAATATCATCATCATCATCTCCCACGCCTAGTTTTCCCCTGGGAACCCCCACTAAAGGATAGCCATGACAGAAATGCCTCCAGGCTACTTTGTCAAGATATGCTTCCTCTGCCCGTGCCACAATGCCCCTTCCACTATGTGGAAGTTTTTCCTCAATATATTTTTCCACTTTCCTTTCCCATACCATAGTTGGCCTTTCACTACTAGCTGCGCCACTCACCTGACTCCTATGTATCGTTCTTGGCATTCTGTTTTCATCCATTCTCTGAACATGACCATACCACCTCAAAGTACAGTACTTCTCTTTATTCACTCAATCACACCACATTCAACACCCAAAGCCTGCTCTGACATTCCAAAAACCTCATTCACGTCCGTATTACTTGGCCTATCAAGCCTATTCACACCAGCTGCCATTCTGGAAAAGCTCATCTCCACAGCTCTCAGTTTGGAGAGGTCCTCGTCACTTGCTGTCCATGTCTCACTTCCATACGAGAGTGTTGGGAGCAGCACACTGTTCCTCAGTGACTTTTTTGCTTCTCGACTAACCATTCTTCCTTTCAGAATACAATCAAGTTCTTCAATTACCTTTCCCCTTTGCATTTTTGTCTCTTTTATCCGCTTCTTGACTAATCATTCTTCCTTTTAGAATACCATCAAGTTTTCCAATTACCTTTCTCCCTTGCATTTCTCTCTTTTTTTTTTATCTCTCTCCATTTTACCATATTTGCACAGTACAGCTCCCAAATACTCTAAATTTTAAACCTCTTCCAATACTTTGTTTCTCATTTATATTTCACTACTTTGCTCATGTTCTTTCTTGATTCTATATTTTGCCTTTTAAGTCTATGGTTTCATGCATTCTTCTCTCAAACACTATTATCTTGCATTTCCCTACAATGACCTTTAACTTCCTCTTCTCGCATATTGCATTCCAATATACAAATTCTACTGTCATTAGCAACTTCCCTCCCACACCACATACAGTACTGTTGACACATCCCAATCTACTTTGTTGTAGGGTTTTTTTCAAATCCATGAATGCTGCATAGTTTTCTGTTCTTGGCCACATACTTCTCTACCAACAATTGTGTTGAAACAAAGACATTGGCACGTATAACAAGACCAAAGACATTGGCACGTATAACAAGACCCGCACTTCAATAGGAAAAGTTGATCTTGCCGACACCCAGCGCCGCCAAGCGGCAAATAGGTATAAACAACAGCTGCCAGGCAGAAACTGAACAGGGAAGAGGCGGATATTTTTCTTAAATTCCTTATTGTTCGTAAATTCACACACTGTATACATGCATGTGGTCTTCAGAGTATTATCAAAGTTTGTAGACCATCGGAACGTCGCTGTTAATTAAAAAGAAGCTTAAAAAAAGGTGTAAAGTTAACATTAAGTACTGAGGTTACAGTCACTTTCCGTTATTTAGTTTAATTATTGCCGTTTGGGTGAAAATCTTTTGCAGTTTCATGTGATTAGGGAACTACAGTACAATCTTATTGGACAAAGCTTTTCAATAATTTTTACTAAACTAAATTTAATTATATTAACCCACTGAGCACCAGGCAATATAATATAAATGTACACGCCAGGCCCGGCAAGTTGTAATTTTTTTTTTTTTCCCACAGGACACCTGGAATGCATTAGAAATGAAGGAAAAACCACAAAAAACGATCCCCTAGGTCATTAACCCGGGAACGGCGAGAACACTCTTAAGAGGTTTTAAAACGGTGGGCAAGGGCGAGGAACCTCTTAACCCGTGGAGCCCCGGCTAGTTTTGTAATGTTTGCGCACCAGAACCCGGCCGGTTTTCAAAAAATTGTTTTATTCCAGAAACAATAGCGAATGGGTTAGGAATGAAGGAAAAACCACGAAAAACCGCTCAAAAAGCTTAAAAAATGGTCCTACAGAGCCCCCGAAAACGGATTTTACAAGAGTAAAAAATTGAAGGCAATTATCCAAAAAAACGAGGTTATTGCTCGCGCGCACGCACGTGGACTTTGAGAGTTTTCAACCATCGGCACGGTTGCGTGGGATACGTACACAGTTCCCATACAAATCTGAGCCCTCTTGAGTGGCTACACCTGAGGTTACGGTCGGCGCAATTAGGGTGACGCGCCAGGCGCGTCTCTGGGGCTGTGCGTTACATACATCGCCGACGCGTCAGACGCGTCGCTGGGGCTATACGGGTTAAGAGGTAAGGCCTAAACAAAAAAATTAAATGGCCCCAGCAGCACTTAACCCTCTCACGTCCTTGACGCAATTTTGAGCCTATTAGGGATACTTTAAAGCCTTTGTTACCATCAGTGGTATTTATAAACCTTTAGTTTATTTACTTCAACCTCTGCAGTTGTCTTTGAGTTAGCTGTGGGCAGAAAGCTAATTTTGGAGAGGTAATTATAAAAGTGAGAGAAATCTATTTCTTATTGCTAATCTGGCAACCTCTGCATCATAAGGATGTGAGAGGGTTAAAACAAGTGAAATGGTGAAGTGAGATAATTCCCCTCCATACCTCCTATCACTTCTCCACATGTGTCAAGATCCCCTCCTTCCCCTTCAATTATCACCTATTTTTCCTCTTATTACCATATTCATTGGTGTATTTACCGTGCTAATATCTCCAAACCGATCCTAGGCTGTGGTGTTGCGTGTGTCTATGCATGGGAAAGAGAGAGAGACAAGCCACACACCCTCAGTCTCTCACCAGACACTGAGAGGGGAGGGTGTGGGCCTCGCCTGCCGACATTTCATGAATGACCGATCGGCAATAATTCGCGATTTACACCATCCAAACACTATTCCCACTTGTTTTATTGTTGTTACATGTTACTATCTTCATATTAAATGTAAAATAGGCGCATATGAATAAGTAATAACGATATTTATCGTAAAATGACGATTATAGGCGGGAATGGAGCCTAATATTGCCGCCCAGTTACATGTTCACTACACACTCCTAAGGGGTCCTACGGGGCGCCCGAAAGTCAGAATTAACATGGGGAAATGGGAAGGCAAAAACATGCAAAAACAATTTGTGTACGCTCACACGCACGCAGCTGGACTTTGAGGGTTTTCAACCATTGGCATTGTTGCGTGGGATACTTACGCAGTTCCCATACGAATCTGAGCTCTTTAGGTGCCATAGGACCGGAGCAATTAACCGCGACAAACTCTATGCGGCGCTGGGATTTAGCGTTACATACATTGCCGACGCATAACGTGCGTCCCTGGTACTCAAGGAGTTAATATTATAAATTTAATTATGGTACCCAAATCATTCAATCATCATTTTCAGGCAAGATATTTTGAGGGTTTAGTATATATATCACAGATTTGGACTATCACAGATGTACTAAATGGATTAGAAATTAATTCAGGGTTTGGGCAAAACAACATGATAAAATAATTGTGAATGGTTAGCTTTGGGAGGGAATTTATTTTGGAAGATTATGAGCATGGTTTCTGATTAAAATGGTCTTGTTTAGGGTTGGTAAGCTATTATATCCGCAGCCTCCTACTTGTTTGTAGGCATAGGATCAATTGGCGAGGTACAAACATGGATTTGAGGATATATAATTCTATTTGAGTTCGGAAGTTTGTATAGTGTTCTAGGCACGCAGAGAGAGCTATATGCATGACTGTACTGCTTAACTGCATAACATATACAGTACTGTAATTCATATCAGTCATATGTCATTGCAAACATAGGCTATGGAATGCTTCCAGGATTCCCTCAAATCGCATGTGATTCCTAAGTAACTTAAGCTATTGTTAGTTGTCCAAAGTGAAGTCTTATGTACCATTAATGGTTGCATTTCAATAGTAGGCTTAGCTGCTGCATTACGATGTCCTTGGTACATAGACTAACCATGCATAAAAAGGAGAATCAAAGTATAGTACTTGAAAAATAATCCAGTTTAACTGTAAATATGAGAATCAAAGTACAGATACAGTGAACCCTCAAAATATGCGCAATTTATCTACATCCTTCCACCTCGCTCTCGTACACCCTTTTAGCCATTCTCTCGCTTTCCATACGTTCCATATGGCCGAACCATCTCAAGGTGTTCCTTTTTACACTTTCCAGCACACCTACCTCCACACCATACCTCCTTCTTACTTCCTCATTCGTCTGTCTATCCCTCCATGTAACTCCACACACACTTCTCAAGTAACTAATTTCCACCCCTCTCACTCTTGATCTGAGTCTCTCCACCAACGTCCATGCTTCGCTTTCATAAGTCAATGTCGGGATTACCAGTGTCATGCAAGGACTTCTGCACTTCCATGCTGACCACCCTATTTCTTGTTACTGCTTTCAGCGTTCCTACAACCCTCTTCCCCTGTTGCACCCTCTCCTGCACTTCTTCATCCATACTCCCATCTTTACTCAGCACACCATAGCCTGACCGTTCAACTTCACCTCACACTCTGTGGTTCACCCATTTCGAAGATCATAACCTTGCTCTTCCCCGCAGAATTAGTATTCAGAAATTATGTGTAGAGAAAGAATAAAGCACATAAACAAGTCGATAGTGAGTGAGGATGGAGGGCAATCTCTCCCTTCTTCGATTTGCCTTTGATGTGGTTTTACAAGCTTATGATTGATCTAGGGCGCCTCCACTCACTCCCTTGTATACGCGTATATGGGATATATTTGGGGGCGAGGGACTGTCCCTGCCACGGCCTCCACGATAATGAGGATGTAGGAGTGTGTGGTGAGGTTTGGTATCCAAAGTTGCCACATAGACCTACTTGTCAACCAATGTTCATATGTATCCTGCCTTTGGTTTGGTTTTGATACACGTTTGAAAATCGTGCCGATGTGAAGCCTTTCGCATTTCACTAAGAGAGCCTCTTATAAGGCCTATCGCATTTGATAGGTTAAGGATTCAAATATTACTACAGTATGCTATGAAAACTATATAGGTGCACACAGTTAATCATTCACACTTATTAGTTGAAAGTTTCCTAGATTCAAATTTTGTTAGAAGTTACAATAAAATGTTAATGACGAATGCTATATTGTGGCCCCGTCATAAGTGCCAAGGTTTGGTTCAGGGACCGCACAATATTAATCAATCTTTTGTACCTTTGGTATACTTGATAAAAAGGGATGTATTTCAGAATTTCAGATAATCTCAATTTTCTCTATTGGAAAAAATTGTTTCCCTAGCCTGGTAATGTTCACATTATTTAAAAATGTATGCACTACTGAGTACAAAAAAAAAGTATGACTTGCTTTATGGTAATTTAACAGATTTCAAACACTTGTTAATAGCAGGGCCACTGTGTTTATCAGTTTGTTTATAAAATCAAACCACATTTACTCTATTTTTTAAAAAATAACTATGGACCAACCTGCAAGTTCTGAATCTGTTGTTTGGTCTTGGCGATGCTGACGTTTAGCTGCAGGAGTGACTGAGAGGAGTTCTTGCTGAGGTGAGCCTGAGACTGCCAGATGGCCTGCTGCTGTGAGAACTTCTGCAGTACGTTGATCTGGGTGAGCATGGAGTTGAGCAGGATGAGGGTGGAGGGTGCTAGAGGCTGGTTCAGGATCTGAGGGTTGAGGTAGCCCGCCTGGACAGCCATCTGGATGTGCTGCATCAGGGCACGCACGTGAGGGGAACTGCCAGAACCTCCCTGTAAAAACACATTGGTTCAGTTAGTAAGGTCAAATGTACCTAGTATTATTACATATATTCAGCTTAAGAAGGACACTGTTTGGGTAACATATGTACACTTTAAAGGAGAGGTGGAAGGATGGAGTGAGGAAGTATATGGATGAAGGCGGTGCTGGTTGGGAGGAGGGGCGTCGACTGACTGGGGACAGAGGTGCATGGGGGCGGTTCGTTCGTGGCCACCCCTTCGGGGATCACGGCGTCAGGCAATAGATAGATAGATAGAAGACAAAATGATCCTTAAGAAATACAGTTTCAGTCTCATGAAGCTGACCACAGCCAATCCGTGAAATTTAAGGCCTTGTTCGGCCTGCGACTGCCGTTTAACTACTGATAAAGGAAGCAACAAAAGCTGTATGTTGCCTTTATGGACTTGGAGAAGGCCTATGACAGAGTGGATAGAGAAGGTATGTGGAAAGTACTTATAAT
Source organism: Paralithodes platypus (assembly GCA_032716605.1). Lineage (NCBI taxonomy): Eukaryota > Metazoa > Arthropoda > Malacostraca > Decapoda > Lithodidae > Paralithodes > Paralithodes platypus. Next base: position 45,298,994 of record CM064568.1, on the reverse strand, counting down.
ATACGGAGTAGATGGCAAGTTGCTGAAAGCAGTGAAGAGCATGTATGAGGGTGCAAAGGTGGCCGTACGTGTGGAGAATGAGCAGAGCGAGTTCTTTGATCTGAATGTTGGGTTGAAACAGGGGTGTGTGATGTCCCTGTGGTTGTTTACTGTATACAGTATATAGATGGAGTCATGAAAGAAATATAAGGAAGAGCAGTGGATGTTGGTGTATCGCTGATAAGGGAGGGAAACGAATGGAAGCTACCTGTACTGCTGTTTGCTGATGATACAGTTCTGATGAGCGATAATGAATGGGAGTTGCAGGGTCTGGTAAATATGTTTGGAACAGTGTGCGAAAAACGGAATCTGAAGGTAAATGCGGGGAAGAGCAAGGTTATGGTCTTCGAAAGGGGTGAAGCCACAGAGTGTGAGGTGAAGATGAACGGTCAGGCTATGGAGATTGTCAGCTAAGTATCTGGGCAGTGTGCTGAGTAAAGATGGGAGTATGGATGAAGAAGTGCGGGAGAGGGTGACACAGGGGAAGAGGGTTGTAGGAATGCTGAAAGCAGTAACAAGAAATAGGGTGGTCAGCATGGAAGTGAAGAAGTCTTTGCATGACAGTGTGGTAATCCCGACACTGACTTCCGGAAGCGAAGCATGGACGTTGGTGGAGAAACTCAGACCAAGAGGGAGAGGGGTGGAAATGAGTTACTTGAGAAGTGCGTGCGGAGTTACATGGAGGGATAGACAGACGAATGAGAAAGTAAGAAGGAGGTGTGGTGTGGAGGTAGATGTGCTGGAAAGTGTGAAAAGGAACACTTTGAGATGGTTCGGCCATATGAAACGTATGGGAAGCGAGAGAATGACTAAGAGGGTGTACGAGAGCAAGGTGGAAGGAAAGAGAGGGAGAGGTGGAAGGATGGAGTGAAGAAGTATATGGATGAAGGCGGTGCTGGTTGGGAGGAGGGGCGTCGACTGACTGGAGACAGAGGTGCATGGGGGCGTTTCGTTCGTGGCCACCCCTTCGGGGATCACGGCCTTAGGCAATAGATAGATAGATATAGATCGATTCAACAATCACTGATGATACACAGTGGCAAGGTGGTCACTCTCCCTGTTCTTGTAATATTCTTAATGAAAGAAATTGATATTGGGCCCCTTCCCAAAGTCTGTGAATATACAATAAATAAGATCAAATACAATTGTGGTCATTAACTATGATATATATTTTTGTTAAGTCTCAAACTGATTAAACAAACCCCAAAAATGCAAATTCATATTTTTCACCAATCAACTTTATTTCTAAACTCAATTAATTAAATCAACAAATACATGTGGCACTCCAAGGACTCGAACCTAGGATACTCACACCAAAATTCTGCGCATTTATGCATTACGCTATCAAGACAGGTAAAGAATTAATAAGATTAATTTCAGCCTGAGATAGCTTTGAATATTATAGCCAACATTAATGACAGTAACTGTACCTGAAATTTAAATTTAAATCTTTATTGGGCCATAAGCATATTACAAAAACAATTTATATTAATTAATTTTTTTTTTGACCGAGCCTTATTAAGAGTAATACTCTCTTTAAAGGTCCGTTTGAAAAATAACATCATTCAAGTAGTCCGTTGTCTACTACAGTTTAGCTTATGAACATTTCTAAAATTATATGAATACAGTATGTCTTGTATATAGTGTTATAAAATAGTTTTGAATTACATAGTGCAATTAGAGATACTGGTACATGTGTCTCATATTTTAGAAGATCTAAATTGTAGTCGCCGGTAAGATAACAGATCTTGCGCTCTGCACTGACAGTAGTCAATATTTCGCTAAATGAGTTAAGAAATAGCTTGACATCTGAGTTTGGTCTCCTATATATAACCCCAATTATTACATTATCTAAATCAGTGTTGCATATTTCTACAAAAATTGTTTCAATGTTGTCACTTTGTAAAGTCAAATCATCCCTCCTGCGAGCATTATGCTTTCAATCTAAATAAAGAGCAACTCCTCCACTGTTACGAGTTAAACTATTACAGTATAATGAATAATTTGGTAAAGTATAAAGCTGTTCTATATCTCTGATTACAGTAATCTGGTTTCACATAGCCCAATTGCATTAAACGACAAATTCATAAAATTTGTGCATTGTTCTGTAAATCCCTCCCAATGAAGTGGAACACTACATATATTATGAAAAATTAGTGAAAACGATTTGGATGGAATATCCTGAAATATAAAATCTTGTGAACTGGGGAATAAATACTCACAAGGGGGCTGACTGTAACCTAAATTATTTCAAAGAAAATGGTTAGGATCAACATCGCGATTATAGTGGTTATCATCAGCAGAAATGGGTGTGAATCGTAAATTCTCCAATATATTCTCGTGACTCACTAGTATTACAATATAAATGCAAAATCAATTCTTGACTTCTTAAGTTATAAAAAGGAAGAGTGGTATTCATTACTTGTTTAAATCATGACGTTTCGAATAGTTTTCTACTTTGACTTATAAAAAAATGTCTGTTTACGGTCTCGTTGAGTGTCAACGGTGTTGGGCAGGGTAGTTTCAGTTTCCTTCCCACCACTGTCCCCCTCCCGGTACAGACCGCCACACTGGGCCTCTTCCATGAAATCCCTTCGTCCAGCGGTGGATGCTGCAATCTGGTCCCCAGTACGTGACTCCTGTCTCTGACATAGAAGAAAAGGGGTCCCTGGGAAGGCTATACATGATGTTGATAGTGGTGTACGGGGAAGCGAGAGGGCCTGGTGATCATGGGGTAGTACTGGGCGGGTTGGTGTGGTGAGTATCTCAATACGGCGAGGTGGTGTGTGAGGAGAGACAGCTGGCTGTAGATGGCGAGGAGATGGTGGGTGAGAAGCTGCTGGTGTCGGTCTTCTCCCTCTGCCACCAGGCCCTCCCACCCCCTCACCACCAAGGTACGATAACTGAAATATGCTTGCTTCCCCTTCCGTTTGGCCTATTTCAGAGTTTGTAGCTCGTTTCGACGTACTGTACTTTAATAGTTCCTGGGCATAGATCCTCATTGATGAAGACGTCTGTTCCTTTAAGATTACCTCAATTTCGTAAAGCAGTGTCATGGTCCGGGAAAAAAGTAAACTTTGCAAGTATATCCCTGGGACGTTGATCACTTTTCCTTCCAACTCGATGAGCTTGTTCCAGTGCTGGAGGTTTGGAGAAGTTGTTATTCTCGTAGGATTATTATCATTTTTGCCTGTGATTGTTCCCAGTTTTCCCACTGCTCCTCGGGAATGCCGGAAAAACATTATTTCTTCTGCTCTGATCGTCAAGGTAGTCCGCTCGTGCTTCATTTACCTGCAGCTGTTTTTGAAGTAGTAAGTTTTCCTCAGAAAGTTGCTAGATCTTAGATTTGTTGTTTGTTTTTTGTTTTTTTCAGTATTCAGTGTTTTGGTCAGTTCTTCTACTTTGGCTTGAGTAAAATCCAAGCTCTTGATAATATCCTGGATTTGTACAGTAGGTTTGCAGTTTCTTTCTTCCTCGTGCAACTTCTCTCCATCCTGTCAATTGCATCATTAAAATTCTTGCATTGGCTGTCCAATAGAGCGAGAACTTCCTAACGTTCCATGGTGGTAATTCAATGTTTCAGCTGTTTTGGGTTAGTGAATCATTGTTGACGTCACTATGGCACCGCTTAGTTTAACCCTCGGAATCCGGGAGGCCTCATATAAGGCGAAAACAAAAATGGCAGGAATCCGGGAGGCCTCATACGAGGTGCTAAAAATCGCCGCTAAAATCATCATAACTCGGTAACCACGCGTCGTAGCGATGTCATCTCAATGGTAGTCTACAGTAAACAAAAAAAATCCACAATTTGCAAAATAATTGACTGCTCTAGGTGGTCTCAATCAGTAGCTACTGAATTATGAAGTTTGCCTGTACCAAAAGGGCCCCAGACACAGCGATCGGGATCATATGAAGCCCCCCCGGAGTTCGTGGGTTAAAGGGGTAGCATTAGAGGGCTATCACTGTCATTATTTATTAAGGTGTTTATTACAGAAATGTGCAACAGATTCCTACCTAAGGTTCCCTAAGGTTGTGTTTGCCACTCATGCACCGAGGAGCGCGCCGCCCCTTGTTCTGGGTGGTGATTTGGTGCAGCAGACAGCTCGAAAGGGCGACACGCTCCCCTGCGAAGATGGGCTCGTCTGGCACTTCTTTGCAGTTCGACATAGAGGGCTCTCTTGAAGATGTCTAACGAGACACCCCTCCTGTCTCTTCCTCGTCTTGGGAGTTTGTTGAAGAGACGTGGGCCTCTTGTGTCATAACTAGCCCTCTCGCAGAGAGCCCACAGCACCCCTGTTATTCATCCGGGGAATATCGCATTCCCAGCCTCTCCTATCACTGAATTTCACGACTATCGGGGTATGTAGGTGTGGGACTAAACCCTCTGCGATTTTCCATGTGTATATTATTAGGTAATGTTCTCTTCTACGCTACAACGAGTACAGTTTCAGTATTCTTAAACGCTCCCAATAGTGTAGCTATTTAGTATGGGTTCCTTCGTCAATGACGAAGAGCCTATACTATATATAGGCTGAGATTCCGGGACCCGTTCGGGATTCCCAGAGTTCTTATCACAACCGTTGCGTATATAGTATAATTAACAATCCTTGGTTAATACCCATTAAATCTTACCAAGGGCTCGTCATTGAAAATGAATACCACTAGAAATAAGAATTTAAAGAAGAATCTATCATTTCGAACCTCCCGGTGCCTCTGCCCTCCAGCTATGCTGTCGTCATGCTTCCCTTGCACGTGATGCCAGATTTTCTAGCGTGTTTATCTGCCTCTTTACGGTTGTGATCCAGGCGAGTCGGACGTGTGCCCCCTTGCTCTGGGCGTCTCGGCGTTTGCCTAAGCTTCCTCACTCCTAGTGAGTCCTTCTTCTATATTATTTGAGTTAGGTTCAAACATGAATTGAGTAATCACCTGTATGTTTCAGAGGGCCACTGTCCACACCGAAAGTATATGAGTACCGCTTCGCCATTTCTTAATATGTGTTATTCGTCGTAGTAAGTGATTATTGTTATAATAGGCTATATCCTATACAATGCTTGCATTTAATTATTTACTTATTGTAGGCTATTATTCACCTTATTCGTGTGCCCTCAGGCTACACGTTGAACTCTTAAGATATTATTAATTCAAAGTTTTCTTTATCGTAAAGTAGCCTACATTATTTCCTGAAATTCTACTTGTATAAAATTTTCAAGATCACTTCGCTTTTATAGTTTACTTGCTTCTGACATTTTATAGTTTGCTTGCTTCTAGCATTACTTCGAGCTGATAGATTCTTAGCTAAGAATTATTGATTTCCTTATGTGTCACATGCTTGTACTAGTTACTTATTTATAGGGCCATGCTTGTTCGCCACCTCGAGCAAGTGTCCACGAGGCGGCCAATAGGTCTAACCAGCTCGGCTTCCCTCTACTGGATTTTACATAAGAGACCAATTGTTCTCTTCCTATATGAGTGTTATGTTATGAAGTGCTTCAGATTCCTACACAATTATGTGTTAATTTCTTAAAATAGGAGTTTGCATGCAAACAAAGTGAGCAACAAAAGTTTCCTCTAGTGCAAGAGCACCACTAACCCTATACAATTGCATGCTTCGAGTCCCGGAGTCAGCGGGGCTCCTGTGTCCCTCCGTTCTCTCCGGGTCTCCGGGTTTTAGACCTCCGGGTACTAAATGGTTTCAAGGAAACCGAGGAACAATTAAAAAACGCCCAATGCACAAAGAAGTTCCGGTTAAATGGAGAAACAAAGTTTTCCTCCAGGTGCACAAAACACCAACAAAACCAAGGAACCGAAAGGTTCGAGTGCTTCCTCCGGGTACTCCGAGTAATACAAAAAACCAAGGAACCAAAAGTTCAGGTTAAATTAAGGAACGAGAGCTTCCTCCGAATACTCCAGGTACTAACAAAACCAGGGAACCAAGAAGTTCAGGTTAAATTAAGGAACAAGGCTCCCTCCAAGTACTCCGGGTACTCAGGCTACTCCGAGCAAGCTTCCTCTGAATACTCTGGGTACTAACAAAACCAGGGAACCAAGAAGTTCAGGTTAAATTAAGGAACAAGGCTTCCTCCAAGTACTCCGGGTACTCAGGGTACTCCGAGAAATACTGAAAACCAGGGAACCAAGAGGTTCAGGTTAAATTAAGGAACAAGAGTTTCCTCCAAGTACTCTGGGTACTCCGGGTACATACTAAAGACCCAAGAGGTTCTGGTTAAAATTAAGGAATAAGAGCTTCCTCCAAGTACTCAGGGTAAACACTGACAACTCAGGAACCAAGAGGTTCAGATTACAATAAGGAACGATAGCTTCCTCCAAGTACTCCGGGTAAACACTGACAACCCAGGAACCAAGAGGTTCAGATACTCAGGGTAAACACGGACAACCCAGGAACCAAGAGGTTCAGATTAAAATAAGTAACAATAGCTTCCTCCAACAACTCCGGGTACTCCGGGTAATACTGGAAACCATGGAACCATGAGGTTCAGGTTAAATTAAGAAGGAACGAGTTTCCTCCAAGTACTCCGGGTACTCTGGGGGGGGGGGGGGGGAGACAATGTTTTCCTTCAGAAACAAATATCCGATGTACCAAAAGGTTCCGGTTAAATTAAAGACCAACGTTTCCCTCCGAATTCTCAATGTAGAACAATGAATGGGAAAAGAAGGGAGGAGAGTACTGCAGTGGCATTTATGATAGCTTATAGAATATCCCACTTAAATCCATTCTTATATAAGATGTAGCAAATATGCTACCAGACTTTAAAAAAAAAAAAAAAAAAAAAAAAAAAACATTCATAGGGCCAACAGGCTACTAGATATTGCATGGGCCTTATACATAATGAACTGGTACATGTTTTTGTTCTTTGCTCTTATATTATGTAACATTGATTCTTGGCCTTTTCTCTGACAGGTGGGCCATAGCTCTCCACAGTAATCTACGCCCCCTCACCTGAGTCACAACTGTGATCAGCTCCAGGAGTCACCCACGCCCTGGATCGCCGGACAGGCGCGTGGCCCTCTCCAGTGGGATCAGAGAGTGGCTTCTCAGGTTTTTCTACACCTGAGAGGATGTCGGGACCTGAAACGGCGACTTCAACCGCGACCAGGGTGCAGTGGTGCAGGGTCACAAGATGTGACAAATTTCCCCTTCTTGGCCATACGAGATGTGTACGCCATGTGTCTTGTGTAGATCGTACATTGGCTAAGTGGGCTCCTAAAAAGTGTACAAATTGTGCACTTTTCGTGAAACACTACCACAATCCGAGTGGCAACATAACAGCAGCGGGTGCGACTCAGGTATTGCTGAACATTTGGGGTGAGGTAAGAGTTTATATGTCATCAACTTTGAAAAGAGTCCCAGACATTGCCAGTAGGTACTATGTTTCCTTCTTAACCCTTGTCTAGCGGGGGGTTTTGGGCTTATTTGGGCATATTCAGGCCCTCCTGCATGATAAATTAAGTATCTGCATGAAAAAAAAATTATTTAGCAAAAAACTAGGCGCTAAAAGCTTCAAAATGAGACCAGAACGAGCTACGTAGCACTCGTGGTTCTCATACAGTGATACCAGTAACATGGGAGTTTAGCGTATAGCGGCATATTTTTCCCAGCTATGCTCACTACTGGCTACACTGCCGGCCTCTCGAGAACACAGGGAACATGAGTTAATGGGCGGCGGTAAGCCCTGGGAGTCGGCTGTCTGGCCCGCTGCGCTCCCGGCCATTTGCACTCGATTTTAACCCTTTAAAAGCCTTAATAATGCTCCTAACTTGCTGCAAATTGGAACCGGACTTAAGTCCAACCCCGATCTTTAAGGGTTAAACATTCCAGAACGCACGTCCCAACGCCCTCGAAGCTCTGTGTCTTCCCCAGAAACCTCTAAAAAGAGGTCTATACCTACAAAATCAAAAGACACTTCCTCCTCTCACTGTCCTCTCCCCAAATGTGTTAAGCTTGACCTAGATAAAGATGTGTCATTTAGTAGCACTGCTGATACAGTGCAACTCTCAACAAGTCCTACCCCACCACCTTTTACAACTGCCGAGGTCCATCACTCACAATCATCCCCAGTGGAACAAGTATTTTCAGAGTTTATTGAACAGGCTCTCCCCGTACAACTAGAACCACAACTACCCCAGCCCGATCCCTTTCACTCAGAAACGTCAGGTAGTGTGGAGGTGGAGGTGCCTTACGATGATTTTAATGTGAACTATATAGATGATAGCGAGGGACCGGATGGGACAGAGTACCTCAGAGAGAAGGGGGCTCCGGTTCTTTCCGACCCAGAGGACAGGGGGCCCCATGTCTCTGATCCTTCCCCAGCTTCCTGTAAGGAGCAACCAAACCTGCCCTCTGACACTGAAATTCTATCTTTGGATGAACTTGTAGAAAGGGCGACAGTAGCCACGACGGATAAGCTTACCTCCAGATTAGAAACTTTGTTCCAAACAAAAGTGCTCAATGCAATTGATTCTAAATTTAGTCAGATACAAGTCTCTGACGCCCCAGGTTAAGCTGTCGTCTAGGCTGGTGCCCCCTACGCTGCCAACTATTCCCTTACAACCTGTCCCTGTACAATTTAAGACCACCACGCCACCACGCCGCCTCGCCCCTCGGAGTCAATTGACCGTAGTGCTCCTAAACCGATGACTCCAATAATTTCCACCCTTGACAGGTCGGGGCTATTCCTAGCCCCGATCACTCCAGTTGCCCTGGAAGTGGACCAAGAGTTGCCCAAAAAGCCAATGCCTCTGCTGTATGGCCCTGCCCGAGTTTGGCAACCAGTAACTGGACCTCTGCCACCAGAAGGTGCGGAAACGAGTGCTGGATGTGGTCGTGTCTCCTTTCCCTTCCATATCTGATATTCAATTTTTTGTGTACAAACCTTCTCCAGTATTTTCTGCCATGAAATCCTTGAAGCCTTGGTCTGATTTCTCGAAGCTTGACGCTCATAATGCCATAAAATCACTGTCCTCAGTGTGTTCTACAAAGATAGAAACTGTTGCTACGGACCCTCAGTCTCCCATGTTTACCTTAGAAGGTGTGGACCAAGGTCCGTGGGTGGAATGGGCAGCAGAGGCTGCAAAATTTGCTTTATCCCTGACTGACAGATCCTCTGGTAAGCTTCCAAATGAGGACCATAAATTTGCTTCATGTCATTTAAGATCTGACGATTCCCTACCAACTAGCTTCTGGGAGTTTCTACGGGGCCCCAAAATAATTTGTCATCCGCTAACTGATCCTCTGCAGTCTACCCCCTCCCAGTTTCTTCTTGAGAAGGACCTGAAAGCACGTCAAAAGGCCCATAGGATTCTTTCTAATTTTCTACTAAATAGGCACCTGTCTGAATGTATGAGAGTAGTGGGGGATTCCATTACTAACAGTGATTCTAGAGCCGCTTTAACTCTCGTCCGAAAAGCTCAATTAGCAAACTCTCTTATGCTGGGGGGGAGACATTAGATAATCCCTGTTTGAAGCTGTCAGAGCGAGACAAGACCTTCGGCTACAATTCTCTCATAACCTACCTAAAGATATTAAAGCACGCATTCTTTCTTCCCCCATCTTCTCTAACAGACTCATGTCAATTGACACATGGCAGGCAGTTAGTACACTCCTCATGTCCCCCTCTTCTGCTGCTTTCAGAGATAACTTCAGTAAATATCAACCTCGGAAACCTAAGCGGGACTGGCCCCCACACAGTAGTGGATGGAACCCCTTGGCTTCCGTTGAGACTCCCCGAGGGGCGAGCCAGATGCCGTTTCGAAGTAGAGGGCAAGCCACAGGCAGGGGTAACTATGGGCAACAAAGTCGGGTTAGAGGCTTCACGCCTTCAGGCTCCACGTATGTTGACCAACCCCAGGCAGGCCGAAGCCAGCCTAGCCAGGATCCGCCCTACCAAAAACAACACGACAGCCCTACCAACAACAACAAACACGACAGCCATACTACCAACACCAACACCGGGGTCAGTCTAATAAGCCTCCCCAGCAGAAACAACAATGCTCCGAGTATGTCAACATGTAATAAATCTAGGAGTTCAAATAAATGTGGTGCCCATCTCCAGTGGAAATTCCAATCTCTCAATTCCATAAGGACCAAATTGGAAGCCTAAGACTTGTCTAAATTTTTCATTATGGACATGGACGTTTACCGGGCCAAATGGCTGAGATAAAAGTACGATCCTATGTTACATCCTAAACTCAAAGCCCAATATACGGAAGCATCCCCCAATTGTTTGCAATTCCAGGCCCAAAACCAAAGTGTACCTATAGCCCCAGCTCCGGATTTCATAGCAAACAACGAACACGAGACACATTTTTACTCCTTTTACTATTCCTGCCTCGAAACAGGGCAATCGGCACCAACCCCTTTGTCCTGTTCGGGTATTGCACTCTTACATTCAGGCCCATAAGATGAAGGTTCTTACGGTGCATGGTTATGCCTTCCTTCTTCGAGTCTCCAAAAGGGATAGGGGGGAAGGTAGAACAAAACGAAGTAGGAAGACAATGGTTTTTCCTTACATAATGAATAAATATAAACTGTATGTGGGGAACAAGTACAGTATAGACAAATAGTTTGTTATACTGGCTACCATACAAGCACAGAATTTCCTTGTATCATACTAATTTTGTACAGGCTTAAGGAGCATTATAGCTTGGCAATGTTTATTATAATTTTACGTCTTGTTCTCATCACCATAGAGTGATCAAGTAGAAAGACAAAAGGTCCTCTTCTATAATGAATAAGCATACGTTATAAGTATGACATACATGATTTCCGTTTTATACAAATACGAGAACAATTTTCTTATGTTATACTATTGTTTGTCCAAGCTCTTGGAGCATCATGATATAAGAATATTTTGTGACCTGACGACATAATGTAATTTGTATAATCGTACATCTCATTCTCATCAACAAGTTTGATTAAATAAGAGGACGAAGAATCCTCTTCTAGAACGACTCAGTAGGAGTTGTATAATTGTGTACGAATAGTTTATCGTACACCAATGCACACAATTTTTTTTATTACTATTCTGTACAGCTCAGGGAGCTTATAATTTGAGAGAGTTTTATAGAATTAAAGCATACTTTCATAAAAGATTTTACATCTAATTCTCCTCGTCCACAACATTCTAAGTTATAACTATTCCTATATCTTTCCTTCTTTCTGAGGCTTCCCAATGTACCCGCCTCTTCTTTTATAATTAAATTTAAATTTTTCCCGGTGTCAGCCCATCTGTTAATTGGTTCTCTAGATATACGTTGAGCATCTGATGTCCCACCGCCGGTCGTGATATTCTAGGCTCTTCGTCATTGAAGAAGGAACCAATACTAAATTACGGGTTTGACAACCCGTAGGGAAGGAAGGAAAACCTTCTATTTAAGAGTGGTTCCGTAGTCAATGACGCATAGGTTCCCTCCCACCTTCCCCTTCCCATGCACATGCCCAACTTGATTTAACATTTGAGGCAGATAAACACGCTAGAAAATCTGGCATCACGTGCAAGGGAAGCATGACGACAGCATAGCTGGAGGGCAGAGGCACCGGGAGGTTCGAAATGATAGATTCTTCTTTAAATTGTGTTCTTTTATTTAATAATTTTCATTTTAGTAAGCGTTGTTTCCACATAGCGATTTTGATAATTTAATTTGACTTTATATTGTCCTTGTCCCAATTTTGGTTTGTTTAGTTTGCAAGTTTTACATTTTAATTCTTATTTCTAGTGGTATTCATTTTCAATGACGAGCCCTTGGTAAGATTTAATGGGTATTAACCCTTCTTTAGCGGCCTATGCGGTTTATTTATATGTACCGCCCAGCGGGGTGTTTTTAGCCAAAATAGGGCTGTTTACGTGATCATTTTCATGCCTAAATAAGACCCAGAACGTAAAACAAGTATCTATCCCTGAAAGGGCATAAACAGAGCTTTCGAATGACACCATAACGATCCTTTTATGATGGCTAGTTTTCTTGCAATAACCGTGCAACGCGAGTGCAAAAAGCATGTAATTAGCCACTTTCCCGATACAATTCCGTATATAGCGAGTGAGAGAGGTAGGAGGGAGGTGAGATTCGTGTCAGTAGGTTCGCCGCGGTGGTCTGGAGCAGTCATACGCTCGCTACTCTCCTGCCACCACTTGTCTCTCTCTCTCAGCAACATTACGTGCTGAAATTGCCACTCGACCTATGTCGAGCGCCGCCACATAGTCCAGCTTTATTTAACTCGACTTATGTGGTGAGCCGCTTTTTAAGGGTTAACCAAGGATTGTTTATTATGCTATATACGCAACGGTTGTGAAAAGAACTCCGGGGAATCCCGAACGGGTCCCGGAATCTCAGCCTATATATAGTATAGGCTCTTCGTCATTGACTACGGAACCACTCCTAAATAGAAGGTTTTCCTTCCTTCCCTACGGGTTGTCAAACCCGTAGTTTTACCAATTTTATATGTGAAGTGAAATTTCTTTGTACACTCTCCAAGTCATTTATTTCACATGCTTTGTATGGGGATGTAAATACGCTATAATATTCAAGTCGCGGTATCACTAAAGATTTGAAGAGTGTTATCATAGGTAATTCACCACGTGTTTTGAATATACGCAGAATCCAACCCGTTAAGACGTTTTGCAGCCGTAACTTTGACCTGGTTATGTTCTTTGAAACTTAGATTTTCAGGCATTAACACCCCAAGGTCTTTCACACTGTCTTTCCGTTCTATTATGTGGTTGGATTCTGTTACGTAGTTTGTATTCTCTTTAACGACATTATCATCTCCGTAACGTAATACAGTACTGTAATTGGAATTTTTCTTCATTGAACTGCATGTTGTTTTCCCTGGTCCACTGGAACACTACATTTATGTCTTCCTGCAGCTGGCCCGTGTCCTGTGTGTTTACTATCATGCTTAGTTTTGTGTCATCAGCAAAAGAAGATATTGTACTGTGTCTTGTGTTGGCATCTATGTCATTAATTAGAATGAGGAAAAGAAAGGGTGTTAGGAGCACTGTTGTTGTTGTTGTTGTTGCTGTTCCCCAAGCTGCCTGGCCGAACAGCCCCAAGGCCCCGAGCAAGGCCAAGGCCACAACCGAGCGCCCCCACAGAACCCCCCCCTGCCGACCACAATAAAGCCTGGGTGACCGAAGCCACTCCATGGCGGGGAGCTGAGGAGGGTGAGGAAACGCCCGGGAAACCAAAGCCCCACCCAGGGCCCTGTGTCCCTCAGCAATTATGAAGAGAAAGTTGAGGGGCACTGTTCCTTGAGGAACTGAGGTTTTGACATCCGAAGGCTCAGATGTGACTAGGTTTACTGCTACTGTTTGTTTACGGTTTACGAGGAAGTTGTATATCCACCGTCTGATTTTACCAGTTATACCTTTTGCTTTTAGTTTGAGCAATTATACCATGGTCACATTTATTAAATGCCTTAGCAAAAGCAGTGCAAATGACATCCACGTTTTTCTTTTCTTCTTGCGATTAAAGAATTTTGTCATAATGTTCCAAAAGTTGTGAGAGACATTAACGCAATGACTGCGACACCTGTCAAATGACAATTGCTTGGTCACCACTGTACCATACGGGGGTTTTGGACTAAAAGTAACCTTCATTCCCTGCACATTTTCATATATAAACAAGAGCTAGAACGTATTTCAATGATATATCCATGAAAGCAGAGGAATAGACCTTTCCAATGATACCTGAATCATGTCTGTACGACCACTGGTTGCCGTGCAACAATATGCGCTATATCTGTAAAAATTAGCGAGTTTGAGCGGTTTTCGCTATCCATAAGTCTGTAAGGGAGTTGGAGATGTCTACCACTGACACTATTGCCCGCCCAGACACAACTGGCGGTGGATGGGACCGTTCCGCGCTGCTTATATTCACTCGCCTGCCTCCCAGGCCTTGTTCTAGGCAGATATTCGGCAATAGTCATAAAATAAGTGCCGCAGTGATGATCGTATTTTTTAAATAACAGCCCGCAATCATTGAGTTAAAGGTATTTTCTACATTAACATTTGTACTTGGTGTTCTTTATGCTATTGACGGTATTCTCGATCAAGCAAATAGATCTGAACGCTTAAATTCAACTGTAACAGATAAGAGGTTGCTCAAGATGTTTACAACTTGCTGAATGACTGCATTACCTGTGAGTAAGGAAGGTGCGGTCCTGGCGGGAAGCGCTGCTGAGGGAAGTTGGGGTTGTTGATGTCAAAGGGTGCGGAGTGGTCGTCCAGGCCCGGGGGGTTGGACCGCCAGGCATCACCCCCGGCTCCAGACACTCCACCCCCACCTCCGACACCCCCTCCTACGCTCCCTGCCCCAGCTCCACCTCCACCTCCACCTCCACCTCCACCTCCACCACCACCACCACCACCACCACCGCCACCGCCAACTCCACGGTTGGCCAGCTCCATTAGGGTGTCCTCGAGTCCACCCATGTTGTTGTTGGTGCGTAGGGCGGCTTCGATATCCTCCTTCTGCAGGACATAGGAAGGCTCAAATTGTAAGAGGAAGAGAGGGAGAGGAAGAAAGGGAGATATTGTAAGAGATAGAAGGAAGGAGGGAATATTGAAAATGGAATAAAGGAGGAATTGTGAGAAAGGAAGGAAGGGGGGGATTGTGAGAATAAGAAAGACAAAGACTATGGGAGGAAGGGAGGGGATTATGGGAAGGAAGGATTATTTAATAAAATAGGAATATACTAGCAAAGGAAAGAGAGAGGAAGGTAATTGACAGACAAATACAAGAAGCAAAGAAGGAGTGATAAAGAAGGAAAGAAAAAGAGAACGAGGGAAGTAGCAAGGGAATGGAAAAGTAAAAAGTGGAGGAATAGCACAAGACCATAAGATAACTAGACATTCATGGTATTCGATCCAACTAAAATAATAATGAAATGCTATGAGAAATGTTCATTAGCAAATGTTATGAACATAGAAAAAGAGCAATTACTAAGTGAACTAAAAAAAATTGCAAGCAAAAAAGGGGGACGCTGGTCAGAAGTGTTAAAATTCTGAAAGTGTGAAAACTTTCGATTCTAGACTACTGGAAGACTATGGTCAGATTATCCATATTGGATATCAGGGGCACAGACATTTATTTCCCTCTTTCGGGCATAGACCAAAAGAGAGTTTGAACTGAATATTGTTTAAACAAGGACCTCAATCTTTTGGACTTTGTCCAAAAAAAAGAGACAATAATCAGTACTGGATACATAGTCCAGAAGCCCTGGGATTCCAGATTTTTTGTTTTTTCTATATTCCAACTACTCCCTCTCGGGCATAGGCTGAGAACCTTTACCCTACACCGCTGAACACGGTGAGGCCCGTAAGGTCTTGTTCCAGTCTAGGAAGTGAGACATGCGAAGCACCCCGGCTCGAAGCAACTCCATCTCTGAAGCCGCTTCGCCTCTGCGCTTCACCGTCTCCTCCCCCACACTCGGACCCTCACTCTCAGAACGTGACCTATTGAGCAATTAACTCACTAGGCATTGGCCCCCTGTAACATATTTTGAATATGGGAATATTCATACAATGCTATTTAATCAGGGAACAATGAGGGTATTTTTGGGGCATTTCGGTGTGCTGTGGTAATGCATTGAAACTAGGTACAGCACAAATTCCATCCTAATAATAATTAAAAGTTTGTTTAACCAGACCACTGAGTCTAGAACAAGACTCTCACAGGGCTGGCCTATATCTTCCCATTGACATATTGGGATTCAAACCTGGGTCCATTGGATTACCAGTCCAGTGGCAAGACCACTCTGCCACACCTAGAAACCCTAGGCATATGGAATCCTAGGCAGTATGTTGCACCTTGTTCAACACCTAGGACATTATTCTAGTGTAATAAGCAAAATACTGTATACTAGTAACTGTGACTTAATTTACTTTGCTCATGGAATTAAGGATAGTCTGCATGCCTGGTTTCACAAATAATGCTAAACTCTGAAGAAATAATAACATGCAATCATATTTTGTATAACTGCTTGAGTCCATCAAAGACCGACTTATTACAACAACCATATTTGACTGGCATATGATCTCAAATCCAAGAACTTGACAAGTGAAGCAGCCCCTAACAGGGTTGCCTGGAACGCCGCCATTAGGACAAGAGACTGAAACTGCACTTATGTGTGGAACACTCGGTCTTAAAATTTTATGTATGTATGTACTTCAGAGGTAAACCAGCAATTTTTAAATCCTTAGTTGTTTCCACATAACGATTTTGATTACTGTAGTTTTGTCTTTTTATTGTGTTCGTCCACGTTTTGGTTTGTTTACTTGCAAGTTTTACAATTTAATAAAGGCATAACTCAAGTCTATGAATGAACAGTAAGAATAGATGTAAGGATTCAAGGTAGCCTATTAACCCCTTCTGTACCGGCGACCTCTTTTTAATCATAATTATATGCAAGCCATATTTAGACGATTTTGTGCAGCATAAGAAGGATTTGTGATAGTAAAAATGGTTAAGTGAGATCATTCGAAGCCTGATAATTGTTGGAGGCCCTTTTAAAACTTTTTATAATCGTCTAAGAGTAGCCAGTGAAGTTAAAAGGACGGCACCGGTAATGAACGGGTTAACGACTCAGTTATTTCAAAGATTAGATATCCAATGTGGGTAAGGATAGGAGACATGAAGATGAGAAGAAGCATAATAATGTAAGACATGAGGAGAGGATAAACTGTTAGTAAAAGAGTATACAGTAATTGTAATAAAAGCAAAATAGGAAAGAAAAAGGAGTGAAATATAATAAGGTACATGAAGGGAAAATCAGAAAATGAATGGTATAAAAAGTCATCAGAATTGCATCTCAAAAAAGGACATAGTAAGGACATAATTGTTATATACAGACTATCAACACCACATAGATAGAATTCTTGCACAAAATTCAAACAAATATAGATCAGAATAGCAATTATTTTAAAGGATAGATATATGATATGAACATTATATACTGTTGATTATATCATGACTTGGATCAAATACAAGTGAGACTGCCAATATACAGTATACACATTTTGAAAATTAAATGGTTTAGGTTGATTTTGAGCTTTATAATAACATAACAAATGACACTTAGTAAATTTAAAATATATTAGGAGTAAATATATGAAATCAAATCAAGGTTTTCAATTATGCTTAGCGTCGTTTCCAAATAGCGATTTTGATAAGTTTTTGTCTTTTTGCTGTGTTCGTCTAAAGTTTGGTTTGTTTATTTTGCAAGTTTTATATTATAATTTATAGTACAAGATCTACCTCTGGCCATAAAATGTTATTCTAAAGCTTATCTCAAATCCCACAAGTTGAAAGAAAGAATATACACATGAAATAGGCAAGAAACCAAAAATAAACCAAGTTTTTACAAAAGAAACATACTGTAGAGGTTTCCAAATAGCCAACTTTGCACTTGAAGGTTACTCAGTTTTAAATAAGTAACACCCCGTTCTTAACATTAATCATCAACTACAAACCCCAATGTACTTGAATAAACTAATGAAAGCATATGGTCCTCCCGGGATTCGAACTCGGGACACCACACCCAGAACATAAGCACGTAAACCATTACTGTACACCACCAACACAGTTAAAACAGTGTGAAATCAGACATTCTGCACTTGTTAAGAAACTAAATTTGAACCAAAAAATATTATATGATCGATGAATAACACACTATCTTAATTTTAAGTCAAAATTAAGTATCGTGATAAAATGTCCAATCCTTTTTAGTGACAATGTAATTTTCTAAAAAAAATATATAAACCATGTATTTTAACATTAAATTATACTTTTATAAAATCCACCTTGGGTTTAAAACATCCAATCAAATTTAAAGACATAAAATTTATATGTAAACACTTAATATAATTTAAAACATCAAGTTAATTTTAAACATAATATTTAAAGCCAATACCATAGAAAATAAAGTTTTGAAAAATTCAATTAAATATCAAAAGAATCTTGAATAATGAAAATTCATGTATGTATGTACAGCATACAGTATACTCAGGCACATACCCCATTGCTGGGGGTGGCCGACTCGAGACAGAGCCCGAACAGAAACAACATTCAAGGGTTCTAATTCTCAGGGTCTGGGACCACTTTTGAGTTTTATCACCCCTTTCTCTGTCTCGATGAGTAGAATTTTACAAGGGGAGGAGGATTCCTAGCCCCCTGACCCCATGGCTAGTTTAATTTAATAAAATTGAATACTATCAAAAACTTCGAAAAGTTCAATATACTGTATATACATTAGGGTCCAATATTAAATATTATTTCACCAATTAATTAGGAGTTTAACCTAATCTCATTTACATTTTACATAATAATGACATACAGAAACAAAAACGAAATAGTTATGAGCTTTAAACCTAGTGAAAGCCTTTTCATAATATTAAAATTTTGGAATCACTTTAAAACAAGATAAAATTATAATAATAAAATCAAGAAAGGCATCGACTAGCAAGTGCTAAAAGTTCTAAAAACATAAGTGCAGAATTTCCAGTTAGCTGGACACCAAGTCAACCTCAAGATCCATGTGAGCGAGTCATTTATTGGATGACGTGTGGCTAAATAGCTAGTAGAGTAAATAATCTCCGTAAGCTATACTGTATACTAGGGTTCAATAAGGATTACATACTCAAATATGTATTAAACTCAATTGAAACCATATAATGCTGTACAGTTCTCAACTATGCCAGATGCTTTAGAAATTTGGTATGGATTCCACGAGACTTTAACCCTCCTCAAATAAATCGCCAACTGAACCAGAGTTCACATCAAAATATCCAATAATGGCTACTACTTGGCCCTACTTGGTATTCAATGTACAGTGAAATAGAATCTATATAATTAATATTAATTTTTAAGTGATTTGTGTTTGTTTTTTTGGTTTTCGAGCGCCAGTGAATTCTGCGGAAAAATTGGCGCTTGTGAGAAATAAGTAACGTGCTTATTATTATTTTATTATTAATATTATTATTATATGAGTGTAAGCTTTTGGAAACCCCTAAAGGCTGATAATGGAGAGGTTCACATATAGGGACAGTTCCGTTTACCTTTATGTTGCATACCTTGCGTTGTAAACCAATATGTACAGTACTACACACAAGTATCAGTTTAACCTTATGTCTTGTGATCTGTGGTGCTTAGTGAACTATACCACAGCAATGTAAATACAGAACACTAATAGGCAGACAGACCACGAGATACACGGTTACGGCCAGTTATTCATGGTACAATACATTTCAGACAGAACTTTGAATTATGTAGCACACTAATGAGAACAGAGCACTGACAAAATTAGCACATTGATTTGTCTTAATGGACCAACAAATACACAGTCAACAGTTACTATTAATATGTAAGTGACGGTGAGCACTGGTTAATAATGTACACTACAGTACAAGACAAAGACCAATAACTATGAAGTAAACTGGATAACCTTAACCCCTTCTGTACTGGCGACATCCATTTAACTTTATATTGGCTACGATTAGACAATTTTATTCAGTTTAAACAGGGCCTCCAGCAATGAACAGGCTTCGAACTATCTCAATTAACCCTTTTTACTACCTCAGATCCTTCTTAAACTGCAGAAAATCGCCTAAATATAGCTAGAACATAAAACAAAAGACGTCACCGGTATAGAAGGGGTTAATGGCTCCCTTCAAACATTCAAGATGGTACATATCTGTCTGAACAACCTATCAAAGTGCAACAAGAACCCATGGCCACAATTTTAAGAAACATGGTGCCTCAAAACAAAATTAGATATTGGAACTGCCCCCATAGAAGCCGAGAGAGAGAGAGAGAGAGAGAGAGAGAGCGAGAGAGAGCGAGAGAGAGAGAGAGAGAGAGAGAGAGAGAGAGAGAGAGAGAGAGAGAGAGAGAGAGGAAGAGAGAGAGGAAGAGAGAGAGGAAGAGAGAGAGGAAGAGAGAGAGGAAGAGAGAGGAAGAGAGAGGAAGAGGGAGACAAGGGAGTGGGAGAAGCTCGGATATATATATATATGGATATATGGATATATGGATATATATATATATATATATATATATATATATATATATATATATATATATATATATATATATATATTTTCTCTGTCTGCGCCGATTTTATATATTCTTAAAATCTGTGTGCGCTTCTTCTGTGTGTGCGTAGACAAGGAGGACAGACCAATGGACGGCTGTCTTGGTTACCCTTCCCGTCAGTTGCACTCGATTTATTTGCAAGTCATATTTTCTATCACTCAAAGACATTAGACAACAGAAAATAATCATGAAAGCATTCAAGTACTCGGCTCATTTTCAAAAATGACATAAACCATAGGATAAATTCTGCAATTCCTATTTTTTCTGTAACAATTGCATATCCAAATATTGATAATTTTCCCTACAAGGTACTGTACATGATAGCCTAGAAATTAAGAGTTGTTGGAATACTGTACTCTGCTGACTAAGTATTATGGTATTACAAATAAATTTTGAAGAGGCAAAATTTCTAGCAAATGATGTCTTATAAATTACAACATGTAGAAAGCAGATAATATGGATAGAATGTAGAATTCGGGTGTACCGCCAGCCTTGTTTACACTACACGGTGCGGCGGCGGACGCTTGCCATCATGTTCCCGTCTATTTTGACTGCCTTTGGATACAATAATGTGTTGAGGGGGGCACCCCCCCTCATGACATATTGTCATTATCATATATATTGCCAGCAGGGGGCAAATAACCGAGAGAAAAAAATCGCCGTCAAAATAGGCGCGAACTTAACCACGGCGATCGACATGTAAACATGACGGCGGCGGCAGCGACGGACGCTTGTGATCATTTTCCCGTCTATTTTGAATGCCATTGGATACAATAATATGTTGAGGGGGGACTTTGCCCCCCCTCACCCCCCCATGACATATTGTCATCATATATATTGCCAGCAGGGGGCAAATAACCAAAAACAATCGCCGTCAAAATAGACGCGAACTTAACCGCGGCGATCGACCTATGTAAACATGACGACCGTACGCCCGGACACTCCATCCATCCCGATAACATTTTACTAATAATATAATTCTGTAAATGGAAATTTGCCAATATTAACATCAGAGGGAATATAAAATAATTTATAGTCAATGAACTGAGGCATAATTTATAATCACTGCAGTTTTCAAATCAATCAAGTTTCAAAATGTCATGCCTATCCAATTTAACTTTTAGTAGTATAACTTTCAAATAGTATCCAGATTAAGCAATTAAATATTTTTGAAAGCAGCAGATATTACAAATCAATCAAATTCTCCTTGAAGTGTCTATATAATACTGCCTGAGTCGTGTACAACACAAACAGTTGGGAATGCACCTCTCAAGCTCCATCCAGTTATATATTTACTTGTGAGATGAATCCGCTCTGACTTATCCAATCGGAAATTCTTTAAGGTGGTGTCAGAAGCAATTATAGCAGTGGATTTCATAATAGTTACAGATATTGGGACATATATTCTGTTAATTTTGAGCTTGCCTACAAAAACAAATTTGAGTGTACCATATACAGTATTATTTTGTTACTATTAACGCATTATTTGTAAAGCATCCAACAGATTTACTTACTCATGTAGTAATGTACACCCTATGTGGTGGATTGTGTTCTTTTATTTCATAAATTTTATTTTAGTAAGCGTTATTTCCACATAGCAATTTTGATACCGTAAATTATTTTACCTTTATCTTGTATCGTCCCAGTTTTGGTTTGTTTAGTTTGCAAGTTTTACATTTTAACACATACTGTATCTTTACTTGATCTATAGTGAATAATGGGCTTGATCTATCAGAGTGAGGGTTGGTGTCCTCTACATCCCACAGCCGTATTCTTCCAGCCAGGGCCCCACTGGGGTAAATAAATTAGCAAAACAGTGGTGGAACTGCCGTCCTGGTGAGGGACTGCTCTGGGTCTGCTCCTTCAGTGCAAAGTGTCATAATCCACTTAGTGGAAATGTTACTGTGGAGTGGGTCAGTGGGGGCATGTCTGGGGGCATGTCTGGGAGCCTGGAGGCAGTTTATGTCATGGCCATCCCTTTTGGGGCGCTTCCTCTGGAAGCGGGGCGTCAGATTTGATGATGATGATATTCCAAGTGTATAGTAACTATAGGAACTACATATATAAAGAAAATAATTACCAGTTGGTTTAAAACACGCTTTTTGAGTTTCCATATATACCTGTATACAGTACTGTACTTCTGTTTGTCCCTTAGAAAAAATACACAATATGCAATAGTGAAGTCTACAAGCCATTATCCTACAATAATGGATGGTAGACTTCACTACAGCATACAGTTTTGTATCTGAATAGTAAAATTAAATCAAAAAATATGTTGTTTACATAAAATTAAAACAAAAGATATTTTACATATAAATTAAAATGTAAAACTTGCAAAACAAACTAACCAAAACAGGAACCGCACAATATAAAGAACTTATCAAAATTATTGTGGAAATAACGCAATGAGGATTTAGCAAAATAATAATAAATAATAAACACAAACCAGAAAAATTAAGAGTATGAAACTCCAATCTCCTAAATGATTCAATAACACCTACGGTACTGTAGTGGCGTATTAAACTCATAAACATAGCTGCTATAATTGATTATGTGACATTCACTTAATAGTTGTTTTGATCCTGGTGTGGTGTAGGCACATTTCACCGCTTCTCAACATTTTATGACTTTAATAATATCACAATCAAGACTCATATTGTTCTAATCATGGGTACGTCGAGGAGTTTGCTTCATCTCACAAGTAACCCCCATGGATGCCGCAAGTGGAAAATTCCCATTTCCTCTCCCAGAATTTTTGACAGCTTTATACATGGATAATGCAAGGTATTGAAAGCCTCAATAAATGGAAAATTATATAACAACAAAACAAGAAAGATATTATACTGAATAAATGATCACTTCAACTTTCAAAAAGTTGTCTCAAAAAGAGTTGAAATAGTCTAGTTTTTATAATAAAACATTTATACACTGAAGATATAAATCTTCCAAAATGGCAAGGATTCTATTATAAAAGGAGGTGGCACAATCTACTGAGTAGCAATTTACTATCCCTTGCCTTATCATTTTTCATAGTGGAAGAAAAACAAAGCCCCTTCTAATGTTTAAGACACATCAGCGGCCCGCCTCCCCGGAGAACAGAACAAGCTAGATCAATGAACGATTTGCCTTGGCATATGGAAGCATATGAAGGTGATTAATTCGTGGCCACCCCTTCTCGAGGATACCGGTGTCTTGCAATAGATGGATAAAATTACAATTTCCTGTCTAAAGCTGTCATGAAAAAATCTGGGAACATGGCGCAAAATCGAAGCCGAGCTGGTGTCCCAACCACTGAATGCGATTGTATCGACAACAGAGAAGAGTGGAAATAAATACCATGCGAGGAGAAGTACTTTATCACTTTATCCATGTTTCTTTTGTAGCTTTCACAGGTCATTTATTATCCATTACCCTGAAGAAGCTATTTACCCTGCCAAGCACTTGGTTTGAGGTCCTTCCTTACCTGAATAAAATTGTTTAGTGGTAGAATAACAGGACTGTCAAAATATATATTGAAAAGGTTCATAAAAAAACAAATGACATGATTGAAATTAGTTCTAACATAAAAGGCAAATATTCCAAGCACTTGCCAGGTTAAGCAAAACTTCATCAATAAAATCCTCATCCTCACATGCTTTCTACTTTCCACTCTGCTAACTTTTGGGAGTGATATATTCTCCAACAGAGAGAGTGATAGCAGCATAAAGAGAGGCTTGGCTAGTTTGGTCTCACCTTATAACCCATCTCCAGAAGAGTACGAAATTGCTTGTTGTTGTAGATTATTTCTTTTGAGGGACCCTTAGGTACCTGGCAACGAAAATTAAGACCCGGGGATAAGCAGCTGTGCATTGGAGAGGGCTGGTTAGGTAGTGGGAGTGGGGAGGAGGAAGTGGTAGAGAATGGTGGTGGTGGTGATAATTGTGGTAGTGGAAAATGCTCATACCACATTCCTCCAGTTTAAAATAACAATAGCATATTAAAGTACATCCAAAATATATATTGTACCAATATTATGACAACTGTGTGCTGTAGCAAATTAGATACATATTCTTAGAAATAGATAATATTTAAGAAAAGATCTGAAACTAAATTGTGCAAAAATGACACCTCTTAAACTGGAGGATACGGTGATTCAATGGTTACTGGCTCCAATGCATACAGTTTGAGCAAGGGAAGTGGGGTACTGGGGTCTCCATACAATCTTACCATACTTATTACAATAAAAATATATTTTAACTCGTACTGTACCGGTGATCTCCTCCTCATTATATTCTGGCAACTATTAGACAATTCTATTCAGTTTAGGAAGGATGTATACCCATTAAAAGGCTACAGAGTATCTCAACTAATCCTTTTAGCTGCCACATATTCTTCCTAAGCTTCATAAAATCGTCAAATAGTGTCTGCAATATGATGGAAAGGAAGTCACCGGTACTGTATGGGTTAATATCATTCTGAAAAAATGCTACATAATTTTACAAAGCCTAGGATGATTGCTTGTAGTCAGAGGTATAGAATGACGGAGTACATCTGACAGCACAATGACAGCGGTTTTACTTTAGGTAATTTCACTCTTCATAGTGCAAGATGATGAATTGGGAAGCTAAACAAAGAATTAATAGAGGACTATCTATTTTCCTGAGGTACTGTAGTGGTCACAATTTATCCTTACAATTGCTATATAAATATACTGTACTTCTATTTCGTATAATACTTCAATTACATGTAATGTGTATAGCTTTCTGATTAATTAATTAAATCATTGTGTTCTTCTATTTCACAAATTTTATTTTAGTAAGCATTACTTCCACATAGCAATTTTTATAAGTTATTTTACCTTTATCTTTTATCGTCCCAGTTTTGGTTTGTTTAGCTTGCAAGTTTTAAATTTTAATTGAACAGAAATTTGACTACCATGATGCCTGTACAACTTTGAATTCTTGAAGGAGACCCCTTAGAGGTGAATGGTGTAGTATTTGTGGTAGATGGTTGTAGTGGTAATGGTGGGAATGGTGGTAGATATGGTTGTGGTTGAACTAGCAGCACCAATGCATATACTGTATTAAATACTGCATATCCATTGTCGCCACAGCGGAGAACGTAAAAATCTGTGCATGTGCTGATGTGACTGGTAGGTTTTGGGGGTGGGGTGGGGTGGGTAACGGAAATAGTCAATAGTAGAAGTAGTAGCCAAAAATAGTAGCAGCAGTACAGTAGTAGTAGTAATTGTAGTAGTAGTTGTAAATCACACATAAATCATTTACCAAACTGATGCCATAGCCACTGTCATTATTTGTATATTATTAACAACACCACCCAAAGCCTCAGGAAAAAAAAATCATGTAAAATAAATATATACACATTAAAAAACCACCACCATGCTTTTTGTAAGGGTATGGAGGTTAGCTTTTGGTAAACTTAGGCTCAATATTCATATAGAATTCTCTCACTCTCTTCTTTCTCTCACTTTATAAGACAATTCTCTCACAAAGACACCAATGCAATCATTAATAAACAAAACATTGACAGAAATGGTATATGGAATCCACAAAAAGTTAAACATATTATCAATTAACCAAGGCTTATATTATGCACTTTTTGTAATTAATAGTTTTAGTTATGTGCCCCAAAATGATAGCTGGGATATGTGCTAGCTTAAGTATTTAATCCTGGACAATGTATAACAAAACATTAATAAATTTATCATAGAGAAAAATATCATTCTAGAAAATATATTTAATACTTTTCTTCAATATAGACAAAAAATACTACTTTCGCAAAATTAATTAAAAGATCATCTACTAAATGAAATATATGAACAAAAATCCAAGTAAATCCAAGAATGCAATATAAAATATTAATAATTAATATTCTTTTAGATTCTTCATTCAAATAAATATTATGAACACAAACTTATATTTGTACATATCAGTAGCAATTCAATTATGTAAAGAGCCATAAAAAATAAAGCCCAGTCAATATTTACGGTCATGCGATTAACAGAAATCATGCAAGGAAGAAAAATAAAAACTAACACTGTAGGCCTGCTTCTGTTTGGTCTCAGTGCAGGCTGTGTCACACAACGCTTTATCTGGCAAGATTTTTATCCGCATCTTGTTTCTGGCAAAATCTTGGAGCTCTTTTAGCAAAGATATCATTAAGCTATGGACAGTTGGGCTTCAGCGACCCTTCCCCATGAACAGGAACAAGCTAGATAATTGATTGAGTTGCCTCAGCATGTGGAGGCATATGAAGGCAGCTCATTGGTGGCTACCCCCTCAGGGATTAAGGCATCTGGCAATAGATAGATAAATCTTTAAGATAAGTGGTTGAATTTTCATAAAGCTTTAATTAACCTATGTATAGGTATTGGAACCTGAACATTAAAGGTGCCCACAAGGTCAACTGCTAATGAAGTATAAGAACTATTATCCTAAATGGACAATGACCCAGGTCAAGGGCTTGGGTCAGCAAGGCTCCTGCTGCATCACCAAGATAAACCCATTCAATGTCACATCTGCGTGGTCAAGGGAGACTAACAACTTGTAGTGATATTAAAAACTTCCACGACCTGAGCAGTAGCCGATCTTAACCCAAAGAGGCACGACTTCAAGACCATACCACTGGTCCATTATACTGGTAAGTTGCTGATTGTGTTCTTTTATTTAATAATTTTCATTTTAGTAAGCGTTGTTTCCACATAGCGATTTTGATAATTTAATTGACTTTATATTGTCCTTGTCCCAATTTTGGTTTGTTTAGTTTGCAAGTTTTACATTTTAATTAGTTAATTCTATTTAACAAAATTAATTCTAATTTTTGAACTGGTATCGGCAGCTTAACTGAAGGTAGATTATTTTAGGTACAGTAAAACCTCGCCCATCCAGACTAATTGGGGGAGAACCCTGTCTAGATCTGCCAAAAGTCAGGATATATATTCAGCCATCCAGACAAATCCAGATGGCTGAAACATGAGTCCGGATATCTAACTTAAACAACCAGACTTAGGAAACGTTTCAGCCATCCAGACAAATACGGATGGCTGAGTGCTGACATTCAAGTCTGGATATCAAACTCCGATGTACAGTCCCTTCTGAAACTGATTACAATGTTCCCCCAGTATACTGTACACTGACCCAAAGCTTGTAATTTACTGAAGATATAAATAATATTCGATTGTACAAAGAAGGCCTAGGCCTATGCTTTTTTTTTTTTTTTTTAAAGTAGGCCTATGCGCACCAATGCACATCAGTAAACAGTCTCTTTATTAAACAAAGACTTTCCAATACAGTTTATACCACCAACACCATCTACAAGCTATATTATCCCCAATTTAATTAAGTTTAAGTTCACAACGTTACGAGATTAACGGATTCCCGATTTTCGGCACTTTAGTAAACATAGACCGATGCTCAGCTGACTGGTGGTACATAATAAATTGTCAATACTGTATTGAGCTTTTATATATTATTGTATTCGATAGGAATCAATATTGACAATTATCTATCTATCTATTGCCGGACGCCTTACTCCCCTTACGAGGGTGGCCATACACAGAATGCCCCCAAGCGGACCCATTCCCTGTGAGAGGGACAACCCGAGCCAGTTTAGTGAAGGACTTACAGGATTGACCATTCAATTTAGGATCCGTCAGACTCCGAGGCCCTCTGTGTATTTTGTTAGCACTATTTTTCTACAGTGGTGTTCTGCTAATCCATCCACTAACCTGCCTTACCCTTAGGTAAGCAGTACGGATTTGTATCAGGTTTACTCCCCTAGACAGGTTGCCAACCAAGGCTGACGAGTCCCATCCACCCGGATTTGTATAAGGTTGTCTCCCCTAGATGAGTTGCCGACCAAGGCTAACGAGTCCCATCCACCCATTGACAATTATGCTGATATATATTATTGTATTCGATAGGAATCAATATTGACAATATTGACAAAATATGACTAATAGTATCTCCCAAATTAATTAAAAATGTACCAGCGGTCTCTGACTAACTATTTACTACAGTGTCGTACATCGAGAATGCGTGATCGTGAATCTCGTAAGGTTGTGAGCTTAAAATTACTTGCATAGGGGATAATAAAGCTTGTTTGATAGTGTTGGTGGCATTAACTGTATTGAAAAGAGGGACTTTGTGGAGGGGCTGTATTATAGAGAACAATGTACAGTAATTGGGATAATAGGCACCGCCTGTACCAAACGCAGGATGTAAACAAGACGCTCTGTGACTTGTTTTCGTCTCACTCGTTTCCGGATTGATTTGTATTTTTCCCAAGCCATCCAGACAAGTTTGGTTGGCTGAAACATGAGTCTGGATTGAAATGCCTGTCCGAATCTCTTGGGTTTCCGGATCTGAGAGCACCGGATCGGAGGGGTTCTACTGTAGTTGATTTCTTACAAAGTTTCCGAAAAACTTGCGGATAAAAGCGATAAAAAAATTGGCGCTTATGAGAAATAAGTAACATGCTTATTATTATTATTATTATTATAGTGTGATTGGCCTATAGAAAGGTGTTTGTTAGTGAAGGGAAGGAACGGGTGACACAAGAGGGAGTCGGAGCGCAGTATGGTTCACACTTCTAGGTGGTGGTGGTGTCGCTGTTCTTACACTAATGCTTACCCTTTCTTAATTGTTAGTATATTGACATTTTACTGTAGTAAATTAAATCTATCAACTTTTTGCTAAAAGCTTTAGATTGTATCTTTTATCTACCGAACATAAAATACACTATATAGCACCTATTGCATTTTTGTTGCCACTTATCTTTCGTAACATTAATCAGTTAATAATAGGACTGGTTAAAAACAATTTTGAAAAAAGCTTGGATAAATTAAACAGTTACGCAAGCAAAATAGACAATTAACCAATTAATATTATAGCCTAGTCAAAATAATGTCTGCAACAGAAATATTTACACAGAGGCATTTACTTTGTCAACAAACATGCCCATGTGAGTTTGTACACTCAAAGACGACCACACAGCCGAGTCATGTGAACCATCCAGCGCACATGGGACTAAGAAGCGCACAGTCACAGCCACAAGCACACATGTGGACCTACTCAACAAATGTACACATCAGTCATGCAAATGGTGGGGCAATACTATATATACAGTATGTCCTCACAGATAGGCTTAAGCAATTTCATTTATCTTACAAAACAAATTATATATACATTAACCTATTTCACACTTTTTTATCATCTGACTTTCATAATTTATCCTAACTACCACTATATTTAATTCAACTGATGAACTACCTCAATGTTGTCAAAGGGAAAATATATGTACAGTATAGAAAATACTATAAAATTTGTGTTAAAACCCTGTTTCATAGAGGTCTTGCACAAAGCTGACAAACTTTTTAAGGGGTAGCTGGGAGAAATTACATGTCATTAAATAAAAAAAGAGTAAACTGAGGAAGGCTACAGGGAGTTACGAAGAAGAATTTGTATCTCCTTGGAACTCCTGGCCTAGCCTGGAAAACTTAATTAGGCCTGCATGCTACCGAGGACAGATTAAATCACTCACTGAACAAATATATGCCCGGGTAAACTATTGTACAAGGCGAACATATCCTCCCAATGCACCAATACATACACTATACATCATATATACATGTTATTAGGTCCCTGTTGCTCTGTCTTGAGTCGGCCACACCCCCAAAAAATATATAATAATAAAATAAATAGATAAATATGAAAAGTGGGGATTGGGCCTGAGTATATAGATAGATAGATAGATAGTTCCCTGTACATGTGCTAGAGGTATGGAAGAATCTGTATCTATAATTAAGTTACTGTATAAAAGCCTAAGAATCTGTATATATCCATAATATTTGGCAGACATTTAACCCTATAAGTGACTGTAAATATGTTCTTTGTTATACAGAATATAAAGTATCTTAAACCAAAGTAAATCAATTCTTCAAGTATGACAAACTTAATTCCACTGTTTTCTTGACAACATTACTAGCTCAATTAAATGTGTTATCGCATGATTCACCTCAACATACCGGTATATCAAATTCTAACTTGATTTCCAACCTACATAACTTTGCATACACTTAATAAACGAAGCATTCCATTTCTAGTAACTCGCCTCAACACTATACTCGATGTCACAGGAGAGGAGAAAAGAATTTCCCGTTTGGCAACCGTCTTCCAACCTGTTCGATCTAGCGCATTCTTGTAGTGAATAGCGAAATGATATACAATGATGCTAAAATCAACAGACATCAGTGCGAAACAGTAAAATCAATTGTATTTACCTCTTTCTAAATCCCTCCCATGACATTATTTTCATATATTCTCTACAATAATGTCCCTTTACACCTACGTTCAGGGTGCTCATTGTTCATATGTACCTAGTACTGCAAACCTATACACGTGACATAACAACATTGCTTTATATAGGAGATATATGGCGAGGCCATAGAATGCCTGTCTTCGGATCTTTCAATTATCTCTGATTGGGGCAGAGAAAATCTTGTTGTTGTTGTTGTTGTTCCCCAAGCTGCCTGGCCGAACAGCCCCAAGGCCCCGAGCGCCCCCACAGAACCCTCCCTGCCGACCACAATAAAGCCTGGGTGACCGAAGCCACTCCATGGCGGGGAGCTGAGGAGGGTGCGGAAATGCCCGGGAAACCAAAGCCCCACCCAGGGCCCTGTGCCCCTCAGCAATTATGAAGAGAAAGTTAAGGGGCAAAGGAAAAATGTGACGCTTTAGCTTCCAATCTTGGTAGATTGGGAGGTCAATCCACGGAAGAGACGCCGTCACTTGAGATCTAGAAAATATATAAGTAAAAGGAACAGTCAGAGTAAGCTATGGGTATGGCAGAGATCGCTCAGTTCTCACTCTGATAGACTAGCCCATCACCACTGAGTGTTACTTTCAACGCCTCCAAGACCAAGTTTCTCCCTCTATCTTTCCATTATAATCTTCCACAAGACTATCAACTATTCTTCAACAATACAGAACTCAACCCTTCATCTTCTCTCAACATTTTAGGTGTATCTTTTTCACCTGGCCTTTCTTGGAAAGATCATATTACCACTCATGCTAAAACAGCTTCCCAAAAGTTGGGTGTGCTCAACCATCTCCATAGGTTCTTCACCCCCGCACAGCTTCTTGCTCTGTATCGGGGCACAATGCGCCCCTGTATTGAGTATTGTTCGCATGCGAGGGGAGGTTCCACCCATACCGCATTTCTCGAACGAGTAGAATCAAAAGCATTTCGCCTCATTGGCTCGCTTCCTTTTACTAGTTCCCTACAATCTCTTTCTACACGCCGCAATGTTGCATCTCTTTCACTCTTCTATCACTATTACAACAATCAGTGTTCTTCAGAGCTCTCACAGTGTATACCCCCTCCCTTGCAGCGAGTGCGAGGCACCCGCCTTACAACACAGTCCCACTCCTATTCGGTCCAGCTATCCAACTCAAGAATTGGCAAATTTTCTCAAGTCTTTCTTCTACTCAACAAGTGAACTCTGCAATTCTCTCCCTCAATCAGTCTTTCCTTCATCCTATGACTTAGACTGCTTTAAACTTTGTGTGTCCAGGCATTTTGACTCCAACGTCCCTTGAATATGTTCTGTCACTCTTTTAACTTTGGGGGGAGACACTCATTACAGGCAACCTGCCTTTTGTCTCCTCCATGCACATAGAAAACAAAATATATATATATATTATCTAATACCGTCCTCTTTCCTCCCCTTACTCCACCAGTTTCGTTCCTTACGCTCGGCCACAACAATACACTGTATATTTCATCAGCTGAAGCTGACTGCTAATACTTATGTTTCATTTAAGTTTGTGTTTAGAAAAAAGGTAAATACAATTTATTCTACTGTTTTACACTGATGTCTGTTGTCTTTAGTATCATTGTACAGTACAGTATATCATTTAGCTATTCATTACAAAAATGCACTAAATCGAACAGGTTGGAAGACGGTCGCCAAACAGGAATTTCTTTTCTCCTGTGACATCGAGTTTAGTTTATTCATTATAAGTAGGCCAGAAATTGTGAACCCTAACCTCTGCATCTCAAAAAGGGCTAGAGCAAAAGGGCTGCATATTTGCACACCTATTCCCTTGGCTGAATCTTCCCAAATGGTAGAAAATACTAGCTTGAATACTCTCGTCCTTTTTAAATTATAGGGGTTAGTGGTCAAGATTTTGAGCCTAATAAGAGGGGTCACCTGCTTTTTTTCTCTTTCTCTCCTTTTCTCTCTTTCTCTGGCTTGTATCCATTCGGCCCCATTCAGCCAACTGTTTTAAGATGTTTATCCCCATCCAGGTGTCTATTTCTTCCTGGCGAGCAATAGCGAGCCAGCATTGTATGGAGAAATCCGGCTTCGCCGGAGAATGATTTTTAACGAAAAATGTACAAATTTAGCTTGCTGTAAAAAATATATATATATATGCTGGCTCGCTACCGCTCGCCAGGAAAATATTAACACCTGGATGAGGGTAAATACCTTAAAACAGTAGGCTGAATGGGGCCGAATGGATACAAGCCAAAGAGAGAGGGAGAGAAAGGGAAAAAAACGGAGGTGGGCTCCCTTAATTATAATGAATAGCATATAACAAAATATCACCTAACCTCCAGCCAACGACTTGATCAATAGCAAGAAAAGACTAGCACAGCAAAGCACAGGCTCAAGATGAAGCACAATCAAATTGAAAGGGAGACTGCATGTGTTTTTAACGGGAGGTATAATAAATACGGTACCGTACTGTATGTAGAAACCGATGCTTATTTGATTTATCTTTTGGGTCATGGGTCAATCATGAGTTTATATATATTGTTCTAGGGAGATGAGTATTTTCACTACACAAATCATTATTTCAATAAGGTCATCAGGAGGGCAGCAATAAGTACTTGGTATAACATTTCAGGGGAGAAGGAAATTGGCAATCTAAAAAAAAAAACAAAAAAAAAAAAAAAAAAATGGGGATTGGGCCTGAGTATATAAATAGATAGATAGACTAATCATTATAGATTCAAAATACTATTAGGGTCATGAGCAAGACAGTAATGAAGATTGTAATATTTAAGGTGTCTAGTTGCTATCCATACAAATAAGACAATTTATCATTAGACAACAATAAGGATCGATTCATGGGGGTGGGTGGGGGTATCCGAAACAAATCATTATATCAAATTTTACATCATAGTCATGCAAGGGTTGGACTTAAATCCCCCAAAGGAAGGTGGGATGGCTTAGTACTTAGACTATGTGAATTCCCATTCAAATCAAGAAACAGAAAAACTCATCGCTGGAATCTGTTTTCGCCACAACTATTTCGAGAACATAAGAACAGTGGCCAACAGGAAATTTAAAATGAAAAATGAAAAAAGGTATAATATATAAATACTATCTGACCCACACAATAAGATCAGCAAATATTACTTTATATGTACCGATATTAAAAACAAAATCAAATCACAAAAGCCAAGGAACTGAATGTGAAGCATCCCAGATCACCACATTTCTGGCTCGACCAAAGCAAACACGTAAATTGTTTGCATAAAAAAATAAAAAAATCATTGAACCTGCATGGAGGCTCAAGAAGCAGTCGAGATTCAGTTACATGTTAGAAATAAAAGTTGCAATGCTACAATTAAAATACAATACCTTACAAACCTAATATATTTTAGAATGGAGCTTAACAAAACATGTATATTCTTAGCAAATGTAAAATGATATACCTACCATAATCAAGCTTACTTTGAGCTATAGGTAGCGCCAACGAACTTGACAATTATCTCGATCCCTGACCTCTTTGTAACTCTAAAGGACCTTGAGCAAACTGGCTGTAAATTTCCACATCTATTTCCTGGTAGACTCTTCCCAAATGATAGAAATGTCAGCCCGATTGCTTTCATTCATTTTGAGTTATAATAAGTTAAGGGATCCAGATTATTGTCAAGTTCGTAGGCGCTACCTATAGTATTACGGTATTAAAAACCTAGATTTTAATTGGCTTAGCTGCATTTGATAATTATAAACAGACTAAGCTAAGCTCTACCCTAGAATTAGACATGTTAGGTTTGTTACTGTATTCCTATTTAATCAGAGCAAAGAAATTTTACTTGAAATCATTTCAGAATCTATTGTAGCTTGTGCCCATCAAGGAGCCAAAATTATATATAAAATAAATAAATAATAATAATAAATAAATAAATAAATAAATAAATAAATAAATAAATAAATAAATATATATATATACTGTATATATATATATATATATATATATATATATATATATATATATATATATATACAGTATATATATATACAAATAATAAACAATGAACCCTAATAATGTACGGTAATAACAATCAGCAATATGGATACCAACATCATTTGAGGAGGACCACTTAATTGACAATATTTGGTTCATAGTTTCATAGGTCACTAAACTACAGTACCTGAAGAAGCTATATTTATAACATTGACAATAGAGTGTTTGGCCTCGAATGGTATTTACATCCATTTTGTTGGCCAGTTCTAGACAGCATTGAAGCAGACAGCCATGACAGACAGGGACCAAGCTAAGCGACTCGAGGGCGAACCCCATATTAACGTAAACAGAACATCGTCAGCGTCCTCAGGGGAATCTCAACTTACAGCGGCGAACGGGAAGTGAGAGTCAGGAATGAGGGCTTTGGGAGAGCGGATATCTAGCGGATGAGGATAACAGCTCATCTGGAATTAGTATAACGTCTATTACCGAGACTGTATGCACAGGGCTGTGTGTCAGAGAGTAGATGGTTCACTACTTCTGAGTCCTAGAATACCCAAACTGTGCAACAATAACACAAAACATGTATACAGAGGGTGGCCCAAAGTTTCCTTCCCACAAATGTAGCAATATATTGATAGTTGTAGGGACAGCCTAGACTGTCCTACTCATGTCTTTCCTCATTATCCTAAATACTCTTTTATATGACCTTTGCTACAGCTTCAATTGATTGCTCTGGTGGTTTAACTAATGAATCTTTCAGCTACATGAAGGTTGTATGTAGTGACAGAGAAAGCCTGTGGTGACACTATTTGAGATGGAATTCTCATATGGTAGCCTTAAATCAAAACTGCTATTTTTTCCAAACCCTCTAAGGGGCCTAATGCAAGAAACAAGGATGGGGCCTAAAGGTTTTCTTAACCTCACTTCTAGGAAGTCCACGCAATGACTGAGGCTGAATTTATGCATCTGACATTACTTCCCAAATTTGACTAATTTCTTGAACGTGACGATAGTGCGTTGTTATGTGTGCGATTAGTTTGCTTGAGAAACAGATTAACTTGCTCATGTAGTAGTGTACACCCTATGTGGTGGATTGTGTTCTTTTATTTCATAATTTCATTTTAGTAAGCGTTGTTTCCACATAGCAATTTTGATAATTTAATTTGACTTTATATTGTCCTTGTCCCAATTTTGGTTTGTTTAGTTTGCAAGTTTTACATTTTAATTAGCCACAGTGATGAAATGATGGGGCCGTGTTATGGCAGAACTTCATTGTATTACAGTACAATTGCTGAAAGGCGACCCTGTCTGAGCCATTAGTATGTAGCCTAATGCAAAAAAAATAAATAAATAAATAAAAAAAAAATATATATACTCGAACCTCGATTTAACGGACTAAATGGGACCGTTACTAGTCCGTTGCATGAAAAAGTCTGTTGCTGGGTATTGTATTCATATAAGGGGGCCGGAAGTCTATTAATAGGCCTAGGCCTAGGCTATAGATACTCACAAAACCTCAACTGAGCTGCTTGGATAGCGAGAATATCCCAGGTACAGTAGTCCCTCGAATTTTGCGTGTTTCAAATTTGCGAAATTTCGATTTTGCGAACGGGACCCAAGATTTGACCTTTTTTGCGGGACTTGATATGTGCGATATTACTTGAGTTTTGCGGGTGGCGCCAAATGATACGGGGTTTCCGCACTAGTTTTCGGGGGGGAGGGGTAGCAGGGTCGTGACGTCGGGCCGCCCTGCGGCCTATTGTTTACTGTTTATAGATTCTACCACGCTCCTATACGTTCTCACGCTCTCGCATAATCGACTTCCTTGGGCAAAATTGAAGTGTTACCTGTGCCCTGGGTCCCCTGAATCTGTATTTCTGTGCTTTTCTTTATTGTAGGATGTATAATTAAGTGTATGTGTCATAATGTGTGTACAAACAAGGACGAAAATCACCAAAAAATAGGCCCTCGATGAGGAGATGTCGACCATATTCAATTAATCCCATAAGGTTAGTTATTTGAAATTTGCGATTTTGAATTTTGCGGGCTGCAATGTCGACCATATTCTCGCAAAATTCGAGGGACTACTGTACTGTATATATAATAAACGTATATTAACCAAGTAATCTTGACCAAACCGATTCATATCTCTTGTGTAATGCTTTGTTTACACTTTACTGGTCTGACGAACGAGACACACACACACACACACACACACAGTGACTACGGGTCCAAAACTACTTTTAATATTAGCTAGCCAGACCAAGAAATGGTCTAACCTAGCTTAGATAATATATCAGGAGGCAAAAATCACTTTTACCTTGTGAATGGTGAAGACTAGAATGTTCTACCTGTATATCAAGTGTTTTTCGATTGAGCAAAATAAATAAAAGTACCGGTAGTTCACAACGTAAAAGTTATTTTTGCCTCCTGATATATTATCTAAGCTAGGTTAGACCATTTCTTGGTCTGGCTAGCTAATAATAAAAGTAGTTTTGGACCTACCTACCTACCTGTCTGTCTGTCTGTCTGTCTGTCTGTCTGTCTGTCTGTCTGTCTGTCTGTCTGTCTGTCTGTCTGTCTGTCTGTCTGTCTGTCTGTGTGTGTGTGTGTGTGTGTGTGTGTGTGTGTGTGTGTGTGTGTTTGTGTGTTTGTGTGTGTGTGTGTGTGTGTGTGTGTGTGTGTGTGTGTGTGTGTGTGTCGCGGATCGTTCGTCAGACCAGTAAAGTGTAAACAAAGCATTACACAAGAGATATGAATCGGTTTGGTCAAGATTACTTGGTTAATATAAGTTTATTAAATATACCTGGGATATTCTTGTTATCCAAGCAGCTCAGTTGAGGTTTTGTGAGTATCTATAGCCTAGGCCTAGGCCTAAGAGTCACTCGCCCTGCCACTTAGTGGACAAATTATCCAGCACCGGACATTTGGTCCGGTCCAGATGGATTGTCCGCCTACAGACGGAGTCCGTTGTATCGAGGTCCGTTAAACCGAGGGTCGAGTGTACAGTATATAGAATGTATAAATATGCAAGACTCAGTATAAGCAAATATATTTCAAGCTGTAGCTATATAATCTAATGATGGCTACTAATATTGGGATATTTCCTCCTTATTTTATTTAACATAGGCCTACTGTAATGCCTCTACATGATATCTGATCAAGTCTCTTTGGTTGACTTTGGTAGATAGCTATTGACCTAGTGACACATTCAACTATACTGCCCACTGACTTGACTATCCCTACAACAACCCAAGAGATCGCCAGGAAGGAGAGCAACATGTGGGCCACCCCATATATGCAATCTACAATTTAATATTGACCATTTTATATTAATTTAATTAACTTGAAAACAAAAGTACATGAAATATGGAAATATTTCATATATTACCAGTATTACTATAATCCTATCCTGATCAATGACACTAAGAAATATAGCCTAATTGTACTATTTGAGAAGCTATCAATGGCACTAAGAAATATAGCCTAATTGTACTATTTGAGAAGCTATCAATGGCACTAAGAAATATAGCCTAATTGTACTATTTCAGAAGCTATCAATGACACTAAAGAAACATAGCATAATTGTACTATTTGAGAAGCACAGAATAATCAGTTGACGACTCCCTAAATACTTTAATCATATTACATTCGGTAGTCGGTATAACAAAATACTAGAAAACCCTAATCAATGCAGATACAGAAAGCTGTAATTGCCTGTTCTGTCAATAAGTACCCCAGCAAGGAAAAGCTTATAATCAATGTAAAGCTTCAGTTTGTGTAAATCATCTTCTAAGCCATTGCACACATATTTTATGACAAACTTGATTCTCTAACCGTTTTAAATTTTAAAATGTTCTAGCTAGATACACATCCTAATAAGTGGTTTTTCACTTCAATAATGATAATAATTGCCAGTGACCTAGGGATTGTAATTTTTCCTAACTGTGACAACTATAGTACCAGTATGTAGTAAATTTTAAACTCTGACTACAATGATATTACTAATCATATAGCCTATACATTTTCATTGGACAGTACATACATACCAGCTTCTTCAAACAGGAAGCCAAAACCAGTCCTTTTTTATTACCATCACCAACACACTATTCTGTATTATCATCACCAATGCTCCTAATCACTGATGTCAATCCCTCCTTCCAAAATATTTGTCTCTAAGGACTCGGAATAGACTACTCACTAACAGCCTATTACTGTACCACAATTTTTAAAATCATTATCAGTTTATAATGCCCACAAACCAAACACTTTCTTCCCATTTCCGAAAGTAGTTGAATTGGTGGATGGCAATTTCCTAATGAGTGCGAAAATTACTCCGATCTTGAAATCTGCTTCCAGATTTCCCAGACTCCGAGACAGAAGCTATACCACATGATAAAAGATGAAGGATGCTTACCAATAGCAACAGGATAGTGTGCCAACACCCTACCTAACAGTACACTGTTGTATATGTCAAATATGCAAATTGGTGATTTTGTGTTGTGTTTGTGTGAACCAAGATGCACATGTGAGTGCACATGAACCTGATGCCCTCTTTTATACCTCTCACTACTCATGCCCACAAATACACACTCACACTCCCTCTACACTATCACACCTGGGGTTAGTGTCAAGTTCAGGGGGTATCACTCAAGATCTTTTATTACATTTATTGTCAACTTTTATCTGTAACTCTGATCTGGCAGCTTATGATATACCAGTGCAAAATTCTCAAAATGATGCCAGAATGAAATTGCGGATCTAAAATTGACGATAAAAGTTCTTGTTTGATACCCTGTTATGTACAAGCAAAGTGCAGCACAATACACTTGTGTACGAGACCTGTATCGCACTCTAGAGTACATCCAGGCCTAGTACAGTATATTAGGATACAGAAAATAGACCCTGTACCACTCATCAAAAGGGCCCAGGATACAGGTAGGCCTATTACAGTACAGAAAATAGGCCCAGTACCAAATACCATAAAGGACCCCTAAGATACTGCAAGGCCAATTATAGTACACTAGGGTACACAAATTATACAGGATACAGTACAGTCACGCTAAAAAGTTGTCACCATCTTTTAACGAATCAACAAATATTTAAACAAAACTGAATGAAGCTTCAATGAAGAGACTGTTCAGGGGCATTTTGTATTTTTTATATACAGTATATAATACTGAAGATATAGTACGACCAAAAGGAAGCTTGAAATTCAAAGATTTATTTGTGTTAAGGATTTTTCTTTTCTTTATACCAGAGATGAACATGGATGAAATTATGAACATAGGACATGACTTTTGAGGGGCGACTGAACCACATACTGTACTAAAAGAAGTCTCCGGGATACAGAAAAGAGGATGGGTGGTGGTTAGGCCAAGTCCAACCCCAGGCCAACTCAACCCCGTCTCGTCCAATTCAAAGTTAGAGGGTAGGGTAGGGATAAGTTAAGAATAATATGGTTGGTTTGATTTAGGTAGGGTAGGTTAGGCTAGGTTTGTTGAGGGTTAGGTTAGGGATGGTATATATGAGTAAAGATGGTTAGCTTAGGTAAGGTAACTTGGGTTAGGTTAGGAACAGTAGGATTGGCTAAATTTTGGTAGGTTAAAGTAGAATAGTTAGGTAACTGAAAATTTCCTTACTTTAGGTGAAGACTGATCGGTGCTAGGGTAGGATTAGTCGAGTTAGGTTAGGGTTTGATTAAGGTTGAGTAGGGAAAGGTAAGTTATATTAGAGTTCTAGTTTGTAAAGTTAACCCTTTCGCTCACCAGAAGACGCACTAGCATCTTCCCATACCACCCTCTAAGTGCACCAAGGCGCGATTCACATTTGGAAACTAAAATTGTTGGCATAAATCACCCAAGTACGCTAATCGTGCCTTACTCCGGCTGTGACAAACTGAGATAACAAGGAATTAAGTTATATAATTTACAACACTGTAAGCCGAAAACGGTATGCCTCAAACCAGGAATGTCCACAGGGAGTGTGGTTACAGTCTCACATCCTAAATGGCAGCTTTCCAGGCGGCCCTGTCAAGGGCTGCCTTTCTTGTTAAGTTCTTTATTTTGAGATCAGACCGGAGTACCTGATCCCATGTCATTCTAGGTCTACCCCTACACGCAGCTCCCCCCATGTTCAGTCTGGCATTTTCTAACCCAGTTCTGATCATCCATTCTCTCCCCACATGTCCAAACCAACTTAGTCGGCTCGTGCGCATCACTTCACTGACACTCCGAATGCCCAAACGCCTTCTTAATTCCTCACTCGATACCCCGTCCCTGAGATTAACCCCACACATCCATCTCACCATTCTATTCTATCGATATCCTCTGCTTTAACCGGCCACGTCTCCGAGGCATAGGTCATCGCACTCCTAACACACGAGGTATACACCTTCCCTTTAAGGTGGGGTGGGAGCCCTCTCATGGTCAGGAGTGGCAGCAGCTCGCTAAACTTTCCCCAGCTACTTCTAACTCTAGCAATGGAGCCAGCTTCAGCGCCACCTCTGGCGGAAACTGTATCGCCCAGGTAGCAGAACTTATTCACACATTCCAGTGTTGCACTGTTGAAATCAACACCAACTACATGCAAGTGAAGCTGTTTCCCAAGCAAATTAATCGCACATATACCAACGCACTCTCGTCATGTTCAAGGAATTAGTTAATTTGGGAAGTTCAGGACGTTCTGGTAAATTCTTTTAAATTCTGCATGAATAAAGAAACTACTGTCAACATTTTTTATTGCAATTTGACATAATAGTGTATAAATAGTAGTTCTTATGGTCTAAAACCAACCGAGAGTGAATATTTTCGGTCCGACGGCGGTATTATGTAAGCGATAAAGTATCATTTTAGAATATTTGTTTTCAGTAATATAATAGTACAGTATTGCCTTCCCTCTATCTTCTGATGCATAGTAAAGCACGGTAAGGCGATAATTATGGGTGAAAAACCACCGATACTAAACAATTTTGGTGAAACCATAGGGGATCTGCCTGGATAGATAATTGATTTAATGAGAAAAAAAAAAAAATAACTTCATTGTAATACTCTGATACTGAGTGGGTTACGTTGATGCTGGTAAAAACGGGTTGGCCAAGGTTAGGGATTGTGAATTTAGGGTATGTTTTGGTTGGCTAAGTAAGGTTAGCCTAGGGAAGGATAGGTTTGTTTAGATTATGAAAGATAAGTATTTATGAGGATTTGCATAAGAGAAGTCAAACTCCTGCTAAAAAATCCAAATAAGGGTGGGTTAGTTAAAACTTAGATTATGACAGTTAAATTGTCATCAGGATAATCAACACATTTGTCAATATTTTAGTTAAGGAAGGGTAAGTTAATTTAGTTTATGACCAAGTGAATTGACATCAGAAAAATCAAATCAATTTTTAAATTTACCGGGTACCAGGATATAATCAGAACAAAGTTGAATTGCCACCAGGAAAATCAAACTCTTGTTCCTTATAAAGGGTTAAAGTAGGGTAGGTTACTTACTGATTAAATTATTTCAAGAAAAGCTACAACCTCCAAGACAAACTTGTTAGGTTAGAGTAGGCTGTCAAAATTGTTGGGTTAGATCAGAATTGACTGTCATATTGCTATAGTTTAGGTTCAGTTGTTTATTTTGTTGTTAGATTATCAAATTTGTTTGGTTAGGGTGTGATTAAGCTAGGGTAGGTTAGTTTAAAGGATAGGTTAAGTTAAGACAGGCAGTTGAATTAAAACACAGCAATTCAACCACCTACATCAAAGTTATTATGTGTGGGTTGGAAAGGTCAGGACGGAATTGAATTGACCCGGGGTGGAGTCAATCAGTGATGATGAGAGGTACACACAACCACAGCCAATGAAAATAAATAATAATTAGTAAATTAATAAATAAAAATAATGGTGGCCACACAACTTGACCAGTAACCATGTCAATCACAGACTCAACCATTACTGTTAGGTTAGGTTATAGCTGTAAGTTGCCACTGGTTTAGTAGACTTGGTTGAGATCTGGTTGATATGGTCTACTGGTCGAGTTGTCCAGGAACCAAATTAATAAAATAACCAGTACGGTAGATCTCAACCAAATCTGATGAATTAGGTTATGGCTGAATTAGGTATTGGCTGAGATCTACTAGTTGAAATGGCTGAGTTATACGGTAACCAAAATAAATAAAACAATATATATATTAAGGCTCCACCCTCCCGCCATCGTATGGCCCTCCTACCCAATCTTACCTGCTTCGGGTGACCCCATCCCTGTAGATCCATCTCACTCTCACCCCAGCCAGGAGCCCCCCCAGGGCCCCCTGTGGGTGTCTTGGGTTTGGTCCCCCATGATGGTGAGGTGATGGGAGGTTCACCCCAACCGCTGGACTTCTGCTCATCCCCCCACATGCCACTACTCGTATCGTGGGGGGTGTCGCTCCAGCTTCCGTTTCTCCTAGGATCACAGAAAATAGGATAAGTTTTATTAGCCCTTTATATACAATTATATACAAGAGTGGTTGGGTAGTAGAGGGAATGAAGATTTCGAGAGACAGAAACGAGAGAGGTACGCAGAGAGTAAGAGGGTGGTGAAGAGAGTAGTGAAGGAAAGAAAGAGAAGAGTAGATGAGGAATTTGGAAGGAATCTGAGTGTAAAATGGAGGGAGAGTAAGAAACTGCTCTGGAAAGAAGTCAAGAAAGTTAGGGAAGGTAGCAAGGGAAACAGTAAGGGTGTGAAAGATAAGAATGGGAGAATGCTAGCCGAGAAGCAAGAGAGTCGAAAGATGGAGGGAGTACTTCAATGAGTTGCTAAATGTAAGGAATGAAGAGCCAGCAAACATAGCTGGATATGGTATGGGAGGGAGAAGAAGAGAAGTAGTGTAGGAGGAGGCGGGGATCAGGTCAGAAGTGTGGGAAGCCATGAAAAGAGTGAAGTTGGGGAAAGCACCAGGAACAGATGGAGTGTGTGGGGAAATGTTGAGGTATGGTGGAGAGATAGTGATCGAATGGGTATGGAAAATGTGCAAACTAGCATGGGAGAAGGGGAGTGCACCCAATGACTGGAAGACTGGCATAATAGTCCCCCTATATAAGGGCAAAGGGGAAAGAGGAGTGTGTGGTAACCACCGAGGAATATGTCTTCTAAGAGTAGTAGGGAAGGTAATACAGTAGGGTAGTGATTGAGAGAGTGAGAGTGAGAACGGAGAAATGGATAGGCGACGAGCAGGGAGGTTTTAGGAAGGGAAGAGGATGTGTAGATCAGATTTTTACCCTGAATTGTGTTGTGGAGAAATATCTGGAGAAGAAACAAAAGGTGTATGTTGCCTTTATGGACTTGGAGAAGGCCTATGATAGAATGGATAGAGAAGGTTTGTGGAAAGTACTTAG
Organism: Paralithodes platypus; assembly: GCA_032716605.1. Taxonomy (NCBI): domain Eukaryota; kingdom Metazoa; phylum Arthropoda; class Malacostraca; order Decapoda; family Lithodidae; genus Paralithodes; species Paralithodes platypus. Next base: position 45,255,226 of record CM064568.1, on the reverse strand, counting down.
AATATACAGAGTAGATGGCAAGTTGCTGAAAGCAGTGAAGAGCATGTATGAGGGTGCAAAGGCGGCAGTACGTGTGGAGAGTGAGCAGAGCGAGTTCTTTGACCTGAATGTTGGTTTGAAACAGGGGTGTGTGATGTCCCCGTGGTTGTTTACTGTATATATGGATGGAGTCATGAAAGAAATACTATCAAGAGCAGTGGATGTTGGTGTATCACTGAAAATGGAGGGAATTGAGTGGAAGCTACCTATACTGCTGTTTGCGGATGATACAGTTCTGATGAGTGATAATGAATGGGAGTTGCAGGGTCTGGTAAATGAGTTTGGAACAGTGTGCGAAAAACAGAATTTGAAGGTAAATGCGGGGAAGAGCAAGGTTATGGTCTTCGAAAGGGGTGAAGTCACAGAGTGTGAGGTGAAGCTGAACGGTCAGGCTATGGAGATCGTCAACTCTTTTAAGTATCTGGGCAGTGTGTTGAGTAAAGATGGGACTATGGATGAAGAAGTGCGGGAGAGGGTACAACAGGGGAAGAGGATTGTAGGAATGCTGAAAGTAGTAACAAGAAATAGGGTGGTCAGTATGGAAGTGAAGAAGTCCTTGCATGACAGTGTGGTAATCCCGACACTGACTTACGGAAGCGAATCATGGACGTTGGTTGAGAGACTCAGACCAAGAGTGAGAGCAGTGGAAATGAATTACTTAAGGAGTGCGTGCAGAGTTACATGGAGGGATAGACAGACAAATGAGGAAGTAAGAAGGAGGTGTGGTGTGGAGGTAGATGTGCTGGAAAGTGTGAAAAGGAACAACTTGAGATGGTTCGGCCATATGGAACGTATGGAAAGCGAGAGAATGACTAAGAGGGTTACGAGAGCGAGGTGGAGGGACAGAGAGGGAGAGGTAGACCGAATGAGAGGTGGAAGGATGGAGTGAGGAAGTACATGAACGAAGGCGGTGCTGGTTGGGGGGAGGGGCGTCGACTGACTGGGGACAGAGGTGCATGGGGGCGGTTCGTTCGTGGCCACCCCTTCGGGGATCACGGCGTCAGGCAATAGATAGATAGATAGATACAATTATTTATACACCCTCTGTTTCATAACAATCAGGAGACCCTGTACAGATGTGCTAACTTTATGGCAGTGTGGAGACTTAGTCTTTTAAATTTTTACCTTGGTCACTTGGATTATATTTGAAAGTATTATAATGTAAAACTTGCAAAGTAAACAAACCAAAATGTATACGAACACAGTAAAAAAAAAAAATAACTAATCAAAATCGCTATGTGGAAACAATGCTTAAATAAGTAAAATAATAATTTATAAATAAAAGAACACAATCCACCACATAGGGTGTAAATTACTACATGAGCAAGTTAATCTGTTGAAAGAGCAGAGTTGTAGTTCGAACGGGATATCTATTGAGAATGTTTACTTTGGCCTTTCAGACTTTTACTTCAGTTTTACGAACAGAGAATTAAAGTCTGGACTGGATATCTAGATTCAATTTCTGGGTGTTGTTGTTGCCATTCCCTAGGCTGCCTGGCCAAACAGCCCCTAGTCCCTAAGGAAGGCCATGGCCACGATCAGGCTTTCCCACAGGGCTCTCAAAGAGTGTAGATTATGTTGTTGGCGTAAGTGATTGTGTAGAATAGTCTTATATGATGTGTTTAATAGTATGGGGAGCCGTGTTGCATCCTGGGCAGGTGCCGACGACGGAGATATCCAGTCTCTTCAGATAGCTCAGAAGAGCTGGATGGTGCCCACATCTCAGCCTGGCCAGGTGGACTCTGTCCTCGTGAGGAAGGGAGGATTTAGAAGGATGGATTTTGGGAGGTCGTGCCTGCAGCTGCGTTTTGCCCACGAGTGATTGAATGGAACGGCGAGAGATATGAGTATGGATGTGCTTCTGGAAGCTAGTTTGGGGTGGGCAGGGAGCGAGAGATGATAGTATTTGTGCGTGATACCGTGTGCTGGGTGTTGTTTTGATATTTCTTGATGTCTGTGGGTGCGCTGCTATGTAGTGTAGTAGGTGGTGTTGGTTTGTGGAAGCTGCAACCAGGAATTGAGTGCCTCTCATGTACACATGGTCTTTAACTTTGAGGACTTTGGTTTCTTGATGTAGGTGATCAGGTGTAGTAGCTGTGCAGCCTGTGATGATTCTTAGGGCTTTGTTTTGAATAGTCTGCAAGGTCTTGTGATGTGTTTCAGCTAGGTTAGAAGCCCTGGCAAGGCTTGCATATTCCATCACTGATTTTATGTATTGTTAGTATACTGTGGTGGTAGTTTCTTTGTTGTGTCTAAATTTTGTGAGGGCAAGTGACCTGAGGGCGTTAAGTCTGGGTGTCAGTATATTTTTGTATTTGTGATTTGTTGTTTGAGTGTCATTAGAGTATCATATATTACTCCTAGGATTTTGTGTGTGGGTTTGTGTGTTAGGGGGTGTTGTTTAAGGTGAGGTGCGGGGTGTTTTTGTATTCGGCTGTCCAATTTGTAAGGAGGGTTGCAGTAGATTTGGCTGGGGCTAATTTGAGTCTTTGTAGTGCACCAGTCATGTAGTGTGTTGAGATAGGGTTGAAGGAGAAGTGTTGCTGTCTGTTTTTAACTTGCTCATGCAGTGATGTACACCCTATGTGGTGGATTGTGTTCTTTAATTTCAAAATTTTATTTTATTAAGCGTTATTTCCACATAGCGATTTTGATCAGTTCTTTTGCCTTTATCTTGTGTCATCCCAGTTTTGGTTTGTATATTTTGCAAGTTTTACAATTTAATTTCTGGGTGTTATAATTCATGGAGTCCAAAAGAAATGGGACTTAATTACAAAAAATAAACATCCGATATATAAGGAAATAGTTTTATAAACATTTTAGCTAAAAGGTGGACTCTAAAGACAGGTAGAGATTGAAGTACAACGAGTAAGGAGTTGGACATATGGTCCTGTATTTTTTGTTCTTAGCTGCTTGTTAAACTGAAACCGTATTTCAAGTATATGTTTGCATGCATGTAGGGATATATGAAGAATGAAGTAAAAGGGGGTAACACACGAAAGCTTATATTTTAGTGTCAATTCTCGTTGGCCAAGATTTTTCTGGTAACATTTCTGAAATCTATTGCACTGGCATCAGAAAATATACTAAAAATAGATGAATTTAGGTGACAAAATTACTACAAAAGATTAATGAATAATCTCTCGGACCAGAGTTGCCAATAAAAGTGGAGGGAAAAAATAAAAATAAAATAATATATAGAACATGTGTGTGATACTGTCCAAGAGAGATTGATGAACCTACCCGTGTTGTCCCCACATGCGTTGATGGTCCGGCTTGATCCCCGGTGCAATGGGTGGTCCGGGCATACGTCCCTGCTGTGGCCCAGGCATACCAGGTCGACCCATCATGTTAGGTGTGGGCATGTCCTTCCAGCGCGACACATTACCTTGCTGCTGTGGGTTGCCCCATACAGCTGTACCGTCGTCACGTCTTTGTGAGGGTGGTGATGGTTCCTCCCACCCACTGGGGCCGCCGGGGCCGCCGGGACCACCGGGACCGCCGAGACCGCTGGGACCGCCGAGACCGCTGGGACCGCCGAGACCGCCAGGACCGCCGAGACCACTAGGACCACCAGGACCGCCGAGACCACCAGGACCGCCGAGACCACCAGGACCGCCGAGACCACCGGGACCGCCGAGACCACCGGGACCGCCGGGACCACCGGGACCTCCGGGACCTACGGGACCACCAGGACCACCACTGCCCTTCATGTCCTTGGGGCCGTTCCACTGTGCTGGTCCACTGGGTCCACCCGGGGGTACACCATGACTCAAACCACCGTGAGGGCCACCATGGGGGCCACCGTGGGGGACCGTGTGTGGCCCGGCATGAGGACCACTATGAGGAGGATTGTGTGGACCACCATGGGGGCCGTTGTGAGACCCACCATGGGGACTGTTATGGGGCCCGGCATGAGGACCAGGGTGGGGTCCAGTGTGGGGACCACCGTGTGGACCGTGTGGACCGTGAGGACCAGGGTGAGGACCTGGGTGGGGTCCAGAATGTGGCCCTGCATGACCCAGATGTGGTCCTGGTTTGTGTGGACCCCCTGGACCCCAGTCACTGGGAGGGTTCTCAATACCTGATCTTGGTGGACCATGTTCTCCCCAGCCAGCGCTGCCAGCACCACCTCCACTGTTGCCAGGCCAGTCAATGTTCTTCTTAGGTGGTGCAGGGGTACCCCAACCCCCGGCGTTGGGTGCAGCGGGGGTGTTTCCTCCCCACTGAGGGTTGTTGTGAGGTACCCCCGTCCATACATTAGAGGAGTCCGGAGCATCGTCGTCCTCCCCCCAGGTACCACCGATATTGGATGTTGGATTGTATCCCCAAGGAGCCTGTTGGGCCTTCGGTGGTGCCACGCCTCCATTACGCAGGTTGTTCTCCCATAGGTCACAACCGTTGTTTACATTGAGCTTAAAGTGTGGCGGTTGACCGTCTTTGTTGCCCGGCTCTGGTGATCCCGGCAGGTCCCAACTCGTGTCTTGGTTTACGTTCTCTCCCCCCCATCCCTCGCTGCTCAGTAGAGCTTCCCTGATGCTCTGTAGTTGCTGCTCCATGTGTCGTTTCTGTGCGTCCCCGGACCCGGTGCCCGCTGGAAGACCTTTCCCCGCGGCCTGGGCCCATGTGTTGCCCCCGCTACCTTGACCCCCCGAGCTCCCTCCGCTGCCCTGTTGTCCCCCTTGTTGCCCTGCTGGACCCCCGGGACCCCCTGGACCCCCGGGGCCCCCTGGACCCTGCTGGCCGGGCCCAGTACCCCCGGCCTGGCTGGTCTGCTGGCCGGCGGGTGAGCTGGGCTGCTGGCCGGGCCCGCTGCTGCCCTGGGTTGGCTTCAGACTGCTATTCTGGGCCGGGGAAGCATTGGGGGCCCCCCCACCCCTGTTAGGCCCCGCACCCCACTGACCCTGGGAGGTGGACTGGTTGGCCCCGGTCCCACCCCAACCTGCGGTCTGTGTGGCTGAGCCCCCCCAGCCATTGGCAGCACTCTCGCCACCCCCCGCCAGACCCAGGCCTCGTGGAATGCCCCACTTATTAACTTTAATAAAGCCTTGGGGGAAGGAAGCAAAACCAAATTTTCCAGGCTTGCCTGCAGCCTGGAATTTTGATGAAGTAGGAAATGAAGCGTATTGGTTGCAGGTTGCACTTGGTTGGGCGAAGATGGCCGCGGCCGCCTTGCTGTCCCGGTTAAAGCTAGGGTTGCTACCCTGGAGTTGGCTGTTGGCATTATTGTTGGCCATTGAGCCAGGAATGTTGAGACTGGCCTGTGAGGGAGTGTGTGGTAGTGGTGATGGTGGTGTTAGTGGTGTTGTTGTTGGTGGTGGTGGTGGGGCAAAGGAGGTGACAGTAGTAGTCTCCTCTGGGGCCCCAACAACCAGCCCGGGGGGGCACCCTCGGACAGTAGTGGTGGAGGACGGACGGGTGTGCCCCGCGCTGGCTCCCCCGCCGGGCCCCGGCGTGGAGCTGAATATCACAGACAAAGTTTGCACAGGTAGTCGGGGCTGGCGCAGGTCAGCTCCGGCCCCTCTTCCCGCCCCGCTACCTGTGTCGGGGGACTGGCACCCGGACCCACATTCCGGGGGCCCCGCCTCGCTAGCTGCCATCACACTCTCACCACACACACAGACGCTCACCCTACTGCTGCTAAAGTGGTCCACAGCCCGCTCATTTTGTGCTTCACACACCATGCCAAAGGTCTCCACAGCCTGAAACATAACATCAACATTATTACAGTAACACAGACGGAAATCATCAAATTCATCCTATTCTTTCTCTCAAAATCCTATGTACATCATGCTGACCAACAGATCATGCAAAATACAAGTATGCCTCTGTGGTCAGCCTGTTCATTACCTGCAGGCCAAACATGAGCTGGCAACCAAAAGAGCTGAACCCATCGGTCAGAGTCATGCAAGTCAGGGAACGTTGGATGTAATGGCAAATTTAGTACTGTATTACTATCAGCGTTACATCAACTTATCTACTTTCAGACTTTTATTCAAATTAGAAATAACAAAAAATACATCTAAACTGAAAAAGACTTGTTGATACTACTTACTGTAGAGGATTCAGGCACTTTGTTGGTAGGAAACTCAGGATTTGGCAAGTTTGTGACCGCGTGGGTCCGGTGTGGTTCACAGTGGCGGTCCATACTGGCTTGCAACTCACCACCTACACAACACTGAAAAAATAAATCACGCATTAGGTTAGTTCATATAGGCTACCTCATATTGAATTAAATTAAACTTGAAACATATAGTGTATATAGTACGGCCACAGGCCGTAGCTCGATTGGTAGAGAGTTCGCCTGCTAACCGTGAGGTTGACGGTTCGAGCCTCGGGCCAGCCAGTGAGTTATTGGCAGACGTCAGTGCTGTTGGTGAACGGTCCGGTCTAGCAATCTGTGGCAACTATTCACTAAGTCCCTGATTCATCACCCACCCTAACCTTGCTATTCAGCAGGGAGTGTATGGTGGTAAAAACTGCATTATCATCAAAGCACTCAAATTTCATTTATTGATTCTTTAAACTAATTCTTGATATCTGTTTATGACAAAATAAATTTAACCTGTAAATCGTAGTATTAACTCAATGACTGCGGGCTGTTATATAAAAAATACGGTCATCACTGCGGCACTTGTCATATGATAATTGCCAAATTTCTGCCTTGAACGAGGGCTGGGAGGCAGTCGAGCGAGTCTAAGCAGCGTGGGACCGTCCTATCCACCGCCCCCCCGTGTCTGAGCCATCACTAGTGGCAGTGGGAGACATCTCCCTCTCCCTTACAGACTTGGGAATAGCGGAAACCGCTCAAACTCGCTATTTTTTACCAATTTAGCGTCACGTGTGCAATATCGTTGCACGGCAACCAGTGGTCGTACAGACATGATTCAGGTATCATTGGAAAGGTCTATTCCTCTGCTTTCAAGGATATATCATTGAAATACGTTCTAGCTCTTGTTTATACATGAAAATGTGCAGGGAATGAAGGTTACTTTTAGTCCAAAACCCCCGTATGGTACAGTGGTGACCAAGCAATTGTCATATGACAAGTGCCGCACCCAAGGTGTTAATAGGGGAAACCATTTCCCATAATATTTCATTATAATGGAGGGGGAGTTACATTTTCCCGTAACTGCAGTTCACGGGTTAAATAGTAAAAGGCAGGTACCAGAAGTAGCACTGTAGTTATACTGACCTTGACTATGAGAGAGAAGGCCTCAGAATCCGAGCTCCCTGAAGAGAAAACACCGAGTGGACTGGCCGGGCAGTCGTCTACACACTCTTTGGCTGACAATGCATAGAACCTAAGATCTGAAACCAAAAAATAGAAAAAAATAGTATTATATTCACATATCAGAAAATCTATATCTTTTGTGAGGTCTCTCAGTCCTAAAGGACAAATACAGTACTATATTTGAGATAATATAACTGGAATTATAAATAATGCAATATTTTGGGAGAAACTATAATTACCATTACAGTGCTCTACTCTTAGCAAGAATGCAACCTTACAATACTAAATACGGTATACAGATAAGCCAAAAATTTCAGGTACACATTATTTCAAGCTGCTTTTAATTTGTCCGATGGGCCACAAATATAAAAATAAAGTAGTTTTTTTTCAAAAGCTACCATAATCATCAATGCTCTATTAAACAACTATGTATAGCATTGAGTAGTGTACTGTACCACACTTATCAGACAGCAACTGAAGAGCCTGTATGAGGGTGCAAAGGTGGCAGTGCTTGTGGAGAATGTATAGAGCGAGTTCTTTTAACAGAATGTTGGGTTAAATTAAGGGTGTGTGATGTCCCCATGGTTGTTCAGTACAGTATCTACACTGTATATGGATGGAGTCAAGAAAGAAATACAAGGAAGAACAGTGAATGTTGGTGTACCCCTGATAAGGAAAGGGAGTGAGTGAAAGTTACCTGTGTTGCTGTTATGCTAATGATACAGTTTTGATTAGTGATAACGAGTGAGAGTTGCAAGGTCTGGTAAATATGTTAAGAACTATGTGTGAGAAACGGAACCTAAAGGTAAATGTGGGGAACAGTAACGGTATGTTCTTTGATAGGGGTGTAGTCACAGAGTGTGAGGTGAGGTTGAATGGTCAGGTTAGAGAATATCAGCTAATTTCAGTATTTGGCCAGTGTGATGAGTAAAGATGGGACTATGGAGGATGAAGTGCAGAAGGTACAACAGGTGAAGAGGGTTGTAGGAACGCTGAAAGCAGTGACAAGGAATAGGATGGTAAGCATGGAAGTAAAGAAGTCATTGCATGATAGTGTGGTAATCCCGACATTGACGTACGGGAGTGAAGCATGGACGTCATTGGAGACAAAGAAAGAGTGAGAGTGGAGTTACTTGAGAAGTGCATGTGGAGTTGCCTGGAGGGATAGACAGACGAATGAGGAAGCACGATAGCGTTGTGGTGTAGATAAGGATGTGCTGGAGAGTGTGAAAAAGAACCCCTTGAGATGGTTCGGTCATATAGAACGTATGGGGAGCGAGAGAATTACTAAAAGAGTGTACGAGAGTGAGGTGGAAGGGCAGAGAGGAATAGGCAGACCAAAAGTGAGGTGGAAGAATGGAGTTGAGAGGTATGCAATTGAAAGTGATGTTGGGTGGGAGAAGGGGCACCGGCTGACAGAGGTGCATAGAGGCGATTCGTTTGTGGCCACCCCTTTGGGGATCATGGCGTCTGGCGATAGAAGATAGATAGATCTGGCAAACAGAAACTACTCACCTCCTGAACTTGGTACAGATAGGACATCTTGGCACGAAAGAAGAGGGTTTGGATCACATGTAGGTTTGGAATTATCTGCAAGGGAGAAAAGATTGGATTAGAAATTTTCAAATGCAACCAATGCAGCTAATATGCATTTTCAAAGAACATGGCATAAACAATAGTAATTTATGCACTGTATGTGTGGTACGGTATGGTAGAATTAAAGCCGTATTCCAAAACGTGTACAGTATATGGTGTTGGTGTAACAGAACAAGTACTGTACTAAGTACAACACAAGCAATTTTTCCTTCAACTTTTATCGTCAACACTAATCTGGTACAGCAACTTATTTACACATTACATTTACACATCTACATTAATCTATCTTCGAGTCAAGGTGCCAGTACCAGTGCAAAAGATCCAAAAAAATTTGCCAGAAAAATGTTGAAAATCTAAAATTGACAATAAAGCTCTCGTGCAACACCCCCTTAACCCTTCCAGCCCGGCTGTCCTTTTATAAGGACACCCGGCAGATGTGCAGGACCCCGGATGTCCTTATAACAGGCAGTAAGCTTGAAAGCCTATTCAGCTTGGTCTGAACGCTGTGCGTCCGATGCATGTAAACAAAGCCGGTCATTGCGTCACCGCACCTCCGAAAACAAGAAGGAGACGTCGGATCAATGTTGTTGTTCCCTAAGCTGCCTGGCCGAACAGCCCCGAGTCCCTGAGGAAGGCCATGGCCACGATCGGGCTTTCCCACAGAGCTCTCATTGAGTGTAGATTGTGTTGTTGGTGTAAGTGGTTGTGTGAAATGCAGTCTTCTATGATGTGTTTAATGGTATGGGGTGCTGTGTTACATCCCGGGCAGGCGTCGACAATGGAGTCATCCAGTCTCTTCTGATAGCTCAGGAGAGCTGGATGGTGTCCACATCTCAGCCTGGCCAGGTGGACTATGTCCTCGCGAGGAAGGGAGGATTCGGAAGGATGGATTTCGGGAGGTCGTGCTTGCAGCTGCGACAATGCAACAATGTTGTTGCTGTATGGTATGACGAAATTAGTGTCTGAAAAGCTCCGCGGCAAAATTAGCTCCACGGAAATCGTCATCACAACTGAACCAGTTGACATACCATACTCACATACCACATTCCAGGGTAAACAAATCAACCACTTCATCCTGATTTGTATTCCAGCAATTTCCTCAATAACTACAGTGCAATATTTGCAGGATATTTTGATTAAATATTTACAACTGGAGATAGACGATATGTTTCTGAATTCATATACTGTACAAGCTTGAATTATAAGCAGTTATACAAAATGTGCCTGAAAGAATATTTGTGACTCAACCCATAGTACAATAGCAACTTATTAAAAAACAAAAACAAAATACCAGTAGTACAAGTATAGAAAACAAGAAGAGCCTATCCTGTGACCTTGAGGTAACTAGTGGCATAATAACAGACTCCTGTATAAGTTGTATACCTGGTCCCAGGGTAAACAAATCAACCACTTCTTCCTGATTCAGTATAGAGTTGGGAGTGGTGCAAAACTGTAGGCTATATTATTGATTGGATGTATCATAAAACCTCCATTGCTGATAGAATGTTTGTCAATACATTTTTTATCTATCTATTTATTGCCAGACGTCCTAATCCCCGAGGGGGTGCCTTCACTCATATACTGTACCTCTCAACTCTATCATACTTCCACCTCACACTCAGTCTTCCTCTTCCTCTTGCATGACAGTGTTGTAATCCCGACACTGACTTACGGAAGGGAAGCATGGACGTTGGTGGAGAGACTCAGACCAAGAGTGAGAGGGGTGGAAATGAGTTACTTGAAAAGTGCGTGCGGAGTTACATGGAGGGATAGACAGACAAATGAGGAAGTAAGAAGGAGGTGTGGCATGGAGGTAGATGTGAGCTGCAAAGTGTGAAAAGGAACACCTTGAGATGGTTCGGCAATATGGAACATATGGGAAGCGAGAGAATGACTAAGAGGGTGTACGAGAGCGAGGTGGAAGGACAGAGAGGGAGAGGTCGACCGAAAGAGAAGTGGAAGGATGGAGTGAAGAAGTATATGGATGAAGGCGGTGCTGGTTGGGAGGAGGGGCGTTGACTGACTGGGGACAGAGGTGCATGGGGGCGTTTCGTTCACAGCCACCCCTTCGGGGATCATAGCGTGAGGCAATAGATAGAAGACCTTTCATGCCATTTAGGTGTCGATTTTATCCTGGCAAGCGATAGCGAGCTTGTAAAATAGGAGGAACCAGCCTTCGATCGGGAAATTTTTCTACCGGATAATGTACAAATTTCTCTAGAAGGAGGATCTTGGGGATAATTTTTAAGCTTGATGGAGGTCTAGGGAGGAAACTAAGAAAACAATAAAAAGATAAATAAACAAGTAAATAAATACAGTACTCCCTCGAATTTTGCGAGAGTATGGTCGACATTGCGGCCCGCAAAATTCAAAATCGCAAATTTCAAATAACTAACCTTATGGGATTAATTGAATATGGTCGACATCTCATCATCGAGGGCCTATTTTTTGGTGATTTTCGTCCTTGTTTGTACACACATTATGACACATACACTTAATTATACATCCTACAATAAAGAAAAACACAGAAATACAGATTCAGGGTGTTAAACGAAAGATTTTTTGTTTGTTTGTATCCTTTATTTTTATTTTGCAAAGAAAATACTTGTGGTTTATAGTTCATAGTTCAGGGGACCCAGGGGTTTATAGTTCAGGGGACCCAGGGGTTTATAGTTCAGGGGACCTAGGGGTTTATAGTTCAGGGGACCCAGGGCACAGGTAACACTTCAATTTTGCCCAAGGAAGTCGATTATGCGAGAGCGTGAGAACGTATAGGAGCGTGGGAGAATCTATAAACAGTAAACAATGGGCCGCAGGGCGGCCCGACGTCACGACCCTGCTACCCCTCCCCCCCGAAAACTAGTGCGGAAACCCCGTATCATTTGACGCCACCCGCAAAACTCAAGTAATATCGCACATATAAAGTTCCGCAAAAAAGGTAAAATCTTGGGTCCCGTTCGCAAAATCGAAATTTCGCAAATTTGAAACACGCAAAATTCGAGGGACTACTGTACACCCATCCCCCCTACAAAAAACTCACTCCTCACTCCAGACGGACACCAAGATAGCCTCCGTGTTTATGATCACCAGTTGATAAGATACTCAGTTACTCACAATGCACTAAATAAGGCAGCAATTTTAGATACTGTACAATGGATCGCTTCACTTAAGGGAGCCCACCTCGCTTTTTTCTCTTAAAATTGTCCAAGGTTAGCCAGAAATAAAAGTATAATATGTCATCATGATGAAGGGGTTAAAAATTGAAGTACTAGAGTACTATACTGAACACAAAATATACCCTACACCCCTTTCTTCCATGGTTTCTCAAATAAAAAAAATAACTACAGTTCTCCCCTACTCTTGATAAATAAAACACTGAAAAATCTAAATACTGTACAGTATCCTACTGTAATGTGATCTTTCCATTCCAGATTAGCTAAGAAGTCTATGATATTATATAACCTCAATAAGCAGTGTTATTGGTTAGTCATCTGTATGTAACATTATTTATCCATCTATCTTTTTCCAGACGCCTTGATCCCCGAGGGGATGGCCATTATTCTTGCTCTGCTTATTTCTCTATTACAGGTATGACTTTTCTGCAGTGTTTCTACCTTGCGTGCATCCTTGCATGGCTTCACACTCTTCCATGAGGACCACTATCAGAGATAAATTTTCTACGTGGAAAGATGTCACAAGTGGAGTTCCGCAGGGAGCGGTGCTGGCTCCGATAATGTTTCTAATATACATTAACGACATGCCAAAGGATATAAATGCATATATGAATATGTTTTCAGATGATGCCAAGATCATGAAGCGTATAGAAGATGAAAACAGTGGTAGGGAATTACAGAGGGATTTGGATAGGATAGATCAATGGAGCAAGAAGTGGAAAATGGAATTTAACACAAATAAATGTCATGTAGTGGAAATGGGAGTAAGTAAAAGAAGGCCTCATATGGAATATAAGTTAGGAGAAAACACTATTAACCCATCAGAGAAAGAAAAGGACTTAGGGATAACTGTTAGGAGTGATCTTTCACCTGAGAATCATATTAATAAGATAGTGGGAGAAACATATGGACTGCTAAACAGAATAAAAATAGCCTTTAACTATAAAACGAGGAGATGCTGGAGAAAATAATAAAAACATTGGTGAGACCAAGACTGGAGTATGCGGCAGTGGTGTGGGCACCACATCTAAAAAAGCATATAAAGAAGCTGGAGAAGGTTCAGAGAGCTGCAACTAGGATGATACCAGAACTGAGAGAATTACCATATGAGGAGAGATTAAAGAAATTAGATTTACCATCTCTAATGGATAGGAGGGAGAGAGGCGATATGATTATGATGTACAAATGTGTGAGAGGACTCAAAAAGGTGGACAAGAAGGGTTATATTGTGAAAGATAATGGTAGAACTAGGGGGCATAGATATAAGCTAATGAAAGGAAGATGTAAAGGAGATGTGAGAAAGTATAGTTTCCCTTACAGAAGTATAAGTAAATGGAATCAGTTGGAAGAGGAAGTGGTGTGTGCCAAAAACATTCATATTTATAAGGCAAAGTTAGATAATTGTAACTCAGGAAGCGGGACAATACGAGCCTAAAAAGCTCAACTCCTGTATACTACAAATAGGTAAATACAAATAGGCAAATAGGTAAATACTCTCCTTGGGTGGTAAGCTACACTTCAGCATGCTGCACCCTTTCACTCACACAAAATCATAATACAGTAGGCCTATAACAACATACCGAATAACAAAATTCATAATACAAAATGGTGAGCCAATATTATGGCCAATTAAGTTCCTTCAATGGATTAATACTACAATATTATAAAGAATATAAAAACATGAAATATTGTATAATTCTGCCAAATTCCATCTATCTATCTATCTATTGCCTGATATGACGCTGTGATCCCCGAATGGGTGGCCACGAACGAACCGCCCCCATGCACCTCTGTCCCCAGTCAGTCGACGCCCCTCCCCCCAACCAGCACCGCCTTCGTTCATGTACTTCCTCACTCCATCCTTCTACCTCTCATTCGGTCTACCTCTCCCTCTCTGTCCCTCCACCTCGCTCTCGTACACCCTCTTAGTCATTCTCTCGCTTTCCATACGTTCCATATGGCCGAATCATCTCAAGTTGTTCCTTTTCACACTTTCCAGCACATCTACCTCCACACCACACCTCCTTCTTACTTCGTCATTAGTCTGTCTATCCCTCCATGTAACTCCGCATGCACTCCTTCTTAAATAATTCATTTCCACTGCTCTCACTCTTGGTCTGAGTCTCTCAACCAACGTCCATGCTTCGCTTCCGTAAGTCAGTGTCGGGATTACCACACTGTCATGCAAGGACTTCTTCACTTCCATACTGACCACCCGATTTCTTGTTACTGCTTTTAGCGTTTCTACAACCCTCTTCCCCTGTTGTACCCTCTCCCGCACTTCTTCATCCATAGTCCCATCTTTACTCAACACACTGCCCAGATACTTAAAAGAGTTGACGATCTCCATAGCCTGACCGTTCACCTTCACCTCACACTCTGTGACTTCACCCTTTTCGAAGACCATAACCTTGCTCTTCCCCGCATTTACCTTCAACTTCCGTTTTTCGCACACTGTTCCAAACTCATTTACCAGACGCTGTAACTCCCATTCATTATCACTCATCAGAACTGTATCATCCGCAAACAGCAGTATAGGTAGCTTCCACTCAATTCCCTCCCTTTTCAGCGATACACCAACATCCACTGCTCTTGATAGTATTTCTTTCATGACTCCATCCATATATACAGTAAACAACCACGGGGACATCACACACCCCTGTTTCAAACCAACATTCAGGTCAAAGAACTCGCTCTGCTCACTCTCCACACGTACTGCCGCCTTTGCACCCTCATAAATGCTCTTCACTGCTTTCAGCAACTTGCCCTCTACTCCGTATAGCCTATTCTAAGTACTTTCCACAAACCTTCTCTATCCACTCTGTCATAGGCCTTCTCCAAGTCCATAAAGGCAACATACACCTTTTGTTTCTTCTTCAGACACTTCTCCACAACACAATTCAGGGTAAAAATCTGATCTACACATCCTCTTCCCTTCCTAAAACCTCCCTGCTCGTCGCCTATCCATTTCTCCGTTCTCACTCTCACTCTCTCAATCACTACCCTACTGTATACCTTCCCTACTACGCTTAGAAGACATATTCCTCGGTGGTTACCACACACTCCTCTTTCCCCTTTGCCCTTATATAGGGGGACTATTATGCCAGTCTTCCAGTCATCGGGTGCACTCCCTTTCTCCCATGCTAGTTTGCACATTTTCCATACCCATTCTATCACTATCTCACCACCATACCTCAACATTTCCCCACACACTCCATCTGTTCCTGGTGCTTTCCCCAACTTCACTCTTTTCATGACTTCCCACACTTCTGACCTCCTGATCCCCACCTCCTCCTCCACTACTTCTCTTCTTCTCCCTCCCATGCCATATCCAGCTATGTTTGCTGGCTCTTCATTCCTTACATTTAGCAACTCACTGAAGTACTCCCTCTATCTTTCGACTCTCTCTTGTTTCTCGGCTAGCATTCTCCCATTCTTATCTTTCACACCCTTACTGTTTCCCTTGCTACCTTTCCTAACTTTCTCGACTTCTTTCCAGAACAGTTTCTTACTCTCCCTCCATTTTACACTTAGATTCCTTCCAAAATCCTCATCTACTCTTCTCTTTCTTTCCTTCACTACTCTCTTCACCACCCTCTTACTCTCCACGTACCTCGCTCGTTTCTGTCTCTCAAAATCTTCATTCCCTCTACTACCCAACCACTCTCTATATGCTTTCTTCTTTTCTTCCACAGCTACTCTTACCTCTTCTGTCCACCATGCTGTACCTTTCACTCCCCTCCCTCTTCTCCTCACTCCACACACCTCCTCACATGCTGCACAGATCTCATCCTTAAACACCTTGCTCATCTCCTCCACTTCCTCTACAACTTCCAGGTCGAACCCACCTAGTCGTCTTTCCATTGCTCTCCTGTACTCCTCCCTGACTTCCTCCTCCTGCAACCTCTCCACCCTCCTCACCATTCCACCCTCCTCTCGCCTCCCTCCAGCTCTCCTCACCCACTTCTTTTGTATCCTAACCTTAGCTACCACTACATAATGATCAGACAGACCCCCTCCAATACCCCTATACACCCTAGCATCCATCACAGATTTCTTCATTCGTTCATCCACACATACATAATCAATCAATGACTTTCGTTCCACCACTGTCTTATCCTTCATCGTCAACATCCGTTTCCACGTGTACCTGTGGATCATTCTGTGTCGGAAGAAGGTGTTGGCTATCCACAGCCTCCTCCACACACATACGTCCACAAGTGCACTACCATTCCCATTCACCTCTGATGGTATCCCCCACCCTCCCACCACTCAACTGTTGGACCGTTAGTCGATGAAAATGGAGAATACACCAAAGACGAAGTACAAATGAGTAATGCCCTAAATACCTTCTTTGCATCAGTTTTTACAACAGAAGACCTCAGTGATATCCCTACACCATCGCCGATTCAGATTGATAATTCAGATGTTCTAAGCAATATCACTGTTACAGAGAGAGAAGTATTGAATTGTTTAGATAAACTCAAGGTAAATAAAACGCCTGGACCTGATACAATCTCGCCTAGAGTTCTAAAGGAAGCTAAGGATGAGCTCTCCAAACCACTTACATTACTATTCAATAAATCCTTGCAGTCTGGAACTATGCCTGATCAGTGGAAGCTAGCCAACGTAACACCGATATTCAAAAAAGGCCGCAAATCCCTACCCAGTAACTATCGTCTAATTAGCTTAACCTCAGTTGTATGTAAAATGCTAGAAACGGTCATACGAGACAGACTCGTAAATCACTTAGAGGAAAATAACATACTTAAAGATACTCAACACGGCTTTCGTAAAAAACGTTCCTGTCAGCTACACTTGACTTCTTGGACTTCTTCCACGATATCCTAAACCTCTACGATGAGAGTAAAGCTGTAGATATTATATACCTTGATTTTCAAAAGGCCTTTGACAA
Source organism: Paralithodes platypus (assembly GCA_032716605.1). Classification (NCBI taxonomy): domain Eukaryota; kingdom Metazoa; phylum Arthropoda; class Malacostraca; order Decapoda; family Lithodidae; genus Paralithodes; species Paralithodes platypus. Next base: position 45,238,269 of record CM064568.1, on the reverse strand, counting down.
AGTTCCCCATAAACGTTTACTGCTAAAACTAAAAGCGCATGGAATACAGGACGGTGTGTTGAAATGGATAGAAAATTGGCTCAGCAACAGAAAGCAAAGAGTAGTCATAAACGGTAAGGCATCTAAATGGACCAATGTAAGTAGCGGGGTACCCAAGGGATCGGTACTAGGACCAATTCTCTTTCTAATTTACATCAACGACATAGATGAGGGTCTCACCTGTACAATCTCAAAATTTGCTGAAGATACAAAAATTGCAAATAGCGTACTCTCAAAAGAACAAGTTGACGATATGCAACACAATCTGGATAAATTGTCATGTTGGGCCCAAATTTGGCAAATGAGTTTCAATGCGGATAAATGTAAAGTACTACATATCGGATACCTAAATGAGAAAGCAAACTATTCGATGAATGGCACTCAGCTTAAGAATGTAAACAGAGAAACCGATCTGGGAGTAACAATATCGAGTAACCTAAAACCGAGTCAACAATGTTCAGAAGTTGTTAAGAAGGCAAACAAAATAATTGGCTTTATAGGCAGGTCATTTGAGCATATATCCAAAGAAGTTATCCTAACCCTTTACAATTCCTTAGTCCGCCCTCTTCTGGAATACTGCGTTCAATCCTGGTGCCCTTATTACCAAAAAGATATAAACAAGCTAGAACGAGTTCAACGTAGAATTACCAAAATTATACCTAGCCTAAAGAACAAACCATACGAAGAGCGTCTTAGAGAATTAAATCTATTTCCTTTAACCCAGCGCAGATTAAGAGGTGACTTAATTCAAGTGTTCAAATCATCAAAGGCATCGACAATATGAACTGTAGTAAGTACTTCACTATCGACCAATCTAATTACACGCGGGGAAACGGTTGCAAAATTATTGGTAAATCTTTTAGCTCGCACGAATCTAAGAATTTCTTCTTCAATCGAGTTGTCAACTTGTGGAATGGGCTTCCCCGAAACGTTATAGACTGCATCACCGTTGATTCATTTAAACTCCGCCTAGACAAATATATCGCATCAAACCCGCGACTGACTGCGTTTGTAAATGAATAACTTTATTTTATCCCCCCCTCAGTTACTAACCCATCTGTCCTCTACTAACTTCCTAATCCTGCCACGGACATTAGTTCCAGGGCAGTAATTCCTTTCCAATGTTCCCTTACCCACTCTAAACCACTGTTTGGACACTTGATCCTCAGTGTTTTGGAGGACAAGCAACCTAGAAGGGTCACTAGATCTGTTGTTGCTTGATTTCCTTTGTACTCCTTTGTACACTCCCTCAACTTTCCTATCACCCACCTTACCATTCATATCCCCAATCAGAAATATTCTTTCGTTCTTGTCAAACTTCTCCAGGCACGCCTCCACATTCATCCAGAACTCCCCTTTCTTTCTTTCAAGTACTGTATATCCTCTGTCAGGGCATACACGCAAACAATCACCCACGTTTGTATTCCTACTTTCATTCTCACCCACACAATCCTTGAACCCACAGACCCATACTCTCTTACACATCCACAGACCCATACTCTCTTACACATTCCTTCCATTTGCTACTTACAAACAAACATGCACCTTCTCTCGCTGTTCCTTCACTCACTCCAGCACACACACCCATTCCACACTCCCACTCTCTCACATCTGAACCTTTCCATTTGGTCTCTGTCATTCCACATACATCCAGCCTGGCATTCACTAACACTTCCATAACCTCCAAATTCCATCTCACACTTAAAATATAACAGCATACTGGCACCAAACATAATCAAAACTGTAATGATTTCAAGCTACTTTAAATACCAGAAGCTATTGGTATACGAGAGAGAGAGAGAGAGAGAGAGAGAGAGAGAGAGAGAGAGAGAGAGAGAGAGAGAGAGAGAGAGAGAGATAGGACGAGAGAGAGGAGAGAGAGAGAGAGAGAGAGAGAGAGAGAGAGAGAGAGAGAGAGAGAGAGAGAGAGAGAGAGAAAGAAAGAGAGAAATAGAGAGAAATAGAGAGAGAAATATAGAGAGAAATAGAGAGAGAAATAGAGAGAGAAATAGAGAGAGAAATAGAGAGAAATAGAGAGAAATAGAGAGAGAAATAGAGAGAGATAGAGAGAGATAGAGAGAGAAATAGAGAGAGAAATAGAGAGAGAGGTATATAGGCCCTATAGCATATAGCAAGTGTGGATGGAAGGGTAAAGTCAGGTCAAGGGACAGATGAATGGATAAGGGCCTATTTATAATCTTAAGCCAGGTTCTAACGAGGCGTTTTCCGTGCCGTATACTATTTCGGCCCGAGATCAGAACCTCTCCGGGTGGTAGGAGGCCGGGGGAGTGCTGGAGGGACCTTGGTGACTTTAGTCTCTGGGTCTTCTCCTGGATGACCTAGATGTGTGTGAATTTGTATTTTGTTTTTTGTGTGTTCATTGTTTTCTGTTGTGTTGTCCCTATTCTGGCTCTGTTGATGGTCGAAAACTTACGATAATAGCTCACGTACGAAACCGGCCCAAGTATTGTGAGAATGTTGCAGGACAGTGGGAGTAAGGGTTGTTGCCAAGCTGACATAGTGAAACAAAGACTGTAATGTCGTACTCGCTCATTAATGGATTGTGGCAACTAGCAACAGATATAGAAACTGGTAAACCTGTACATAATCTACCTAATTTGTCTCTTGATCTGTGTCATCGACGTAAAGTTGGTGCCCTTAGTCTTGTATTTAAAGTTTTTAACAACCCTCAGCATCCCTTACATGGGGTTCTGCCTGGGCCCTATGTCCGGGCTCGTGCAACTAGATTCACAAGCAATCTTAATTATCCTGCCATGAGCCGTGTTAATTTTTCTACTACACAGTTTTCACGGTGTTTTGTGCCGGCCATGGTTGACTTGTGGAATAAGTTGCCAAATGAGCTAGTCAATTCAGCTAATATCTCCATTTTTAAGTCTAGAGTTTAATGCTTTTTTGCAGCATTAATTCTAATTTTTAAACTTATTTTATTCTATTTTATTTTATTATATTTAAGCTTGATATCCTCCACTGCATAATATGTTATCTGTGTTTAATATGTGTATATGTACAGTACAGTATACAGTGTATGTTTTTATTTTTTCCTAAGTTGCCATAGTCTCTCTCCAGTGCCTCCGGGTGTTTTGTGTGGATTGATCTTGATGGTGTTTCTGCACCCTGGTTGGAGACTTCGGCATCTCATATAATAATAATAATAATAAGTCCAGACCATCTATTATTAAGTGTCCAAATTAATGCATGTAAACAAGGATTTAGATACTGATAACTATGGTATGTCAAAAAACAAAGGTAGATATATATTTCAAAATACTGGACATTAAATAGTACCGGTAAAGTATGTTGGGGTGCTGCCTGGTCGAACAGCACCGAGTCCCTGAGAAAGGCCATGGCCACGATCGGGCTTTCCCACAGAGCTCTCATTGAGTGTAGATTGTGTTGTTGGCGTAAGTGGTTGTGTGAAATGCAGTCTTCTATGATGTGTTTAATGGTATGGGGTGCTGTGTTACATCCCGGGCAGGCGTCGACAACGGAGTCATCCAGTCTCTTCTGATAGCTCAGGAGAGCTGGATGGTGTCTGCATCTCAGCCTGGCCAGGTGGACTCTGTCCCTCGCGAGGAAGGGAGGATTCGGAAGGATGGATTTCGGGAGGTCGTGCATGCAGCTGCGTGTTGTCTGTGAGTGAGTGGATGGATCGGTGAGAGAAAAGAGTATGGATGTGCTTCTGGAAGTTGGTTCGGGGTGGGCAGGGAGGGAGAGAGGACAATAATTGTGTGTGATACCGTGTGCTGGGTGTTGTTTTGATATTTCTTGGTGTCTGTGGGTGTGTTGCCATGTAGTTTAGTGGGTGGTCTTGGTTCGTGGAGGCTGCTGCCAGGAATTGAGTGCCTCTCATGTCCAGATGGTCTTTGACTTTGAGAATTTTGGTTTCTTGATGTAGGTGATCTGTGGGTGAAGTAGCTGTGCAGCCTGTAATGATCTTCAGGGCTTTGTTTTGAATAGTCTGTAAGGTCTTATGATGTGTTTCAGCTAGGTTAGAAGCCCAGGCTGGGCTTGCGTATTCCATCACTGATCTTATGTATTGTTTATATACTGTGGTGGTAGTTTCTTTGTTGTGTCCAAATTTTGTGTGAGCAAGTGACCTGAGGGCGTTAAGTCTGGGTGTCAGTTTCTTTTTAATGTTTGTGGTGTGCTGTTTGAATGTCATATGAGTATCATATGTTACTCCTAGGATTTTGGGTGTGTATGTGTTAGGTGGGTGTGTTTATGGTGAGTTGAGGGATGTATTCGTGTTCTCCTGTCCAACTTGTGAGCAGGGTTGCGGTGGATTTGGCTGGGGCTAGATTAAGTCTGTTTGTAGTGCACCAACCATGTAGTGTGTTGAGATAGGGTTGAAGGAGATCTGTTGCTCTTTTTGAGTCATGGGTGTGTGCATGTGAGTGTTATGTCATCTGCATAGGAGGCTAAGTTTATTTGAGCGTATTGGGTGTAGTTATATCGTGCATGTACAGATTGAAGAGTGCGGGCGATAGGCCGGATCCTTGTGGGACTCCGTTTGGAAAGTTTCTGATTTTAGATGACTGACCGGCAAAAGATACGTGTGCACATCTGCCTGCTAGGAAGTTGGCCAGCCACCTTTTTTGTGTTGTTGTGCATGTTTGTGTTGTAGATTTTGTTTGTTAGGTTGTGGCGGGGGATGGCATCGAAGGCTTTACTAATGTCGAGTGTGGGCTAATAGTGATCTGTGTGGTGGTCTAGCTGAGTTGATGCCGTCGAAAGCTCTTTTGTGTAAGGTCTGTGAGAAGAGTGTTTGTGGAGTGCAGTGGCCTAAAGCCATGTTGTGTTGGAGCTAGGGGTAGGTCAGGTGTAATTAGTTGTAATAGCAGGCGTTCCATGACTTTGGAGGGGGAGCAAAGAAGTGTGATGGGGCGGTGCGAGGAGGGTAGCGGAGGGTAGCGTGGGGTCTTTGTTGGGTTTGGGGAATGTGATGATGATACCATGCTTCCAAATGTCTGGTATTGTGTTGTGTGAATAGCTGTAGTTTGATATGTTAGTGAGTGCTAGTATGCCTTGTGGTCCCAGGTGTCTGAGGTGTATGTTGCTTATGTTGTCTAGGCCACAGGCGAGTGAGTGCTTGAGATTGTTGATGATATGCTTTGTCTGGTGATTGGTGAAGGGTGTATAGTCAGGGTCTGTGGGGAATTGTCTCTTACGTCGGATGACACGTCGGTCGTCTTTGTGAGGTTTTAGGTGGCTGACATGTTGAGAAGTGATTGATGAAAGTGTTTGCTTGTTGTTTACATGAAGGAGTAGAGTCTGTTGTTGTGATTGCAGCATGTTATTGTGTTGTGTTGCTGTTGGAAAGTGTGATGCTGTTTAGTGTTTTGTAGAGTTTTTTGGGGTTTGTTTTGTGATCAAGTGTTTGTAGGAAGTTATTCCAATTTAGTTTTTGTTGTTCTTGTATTTTGTTGTTAGTTTGGGTGTTGATGAATTTGTTGTGCGATGTCTTGTGTGTGTGGTGCTGGGGATGTTTCAGTATGTCGCGTTGTCTGATGA